>CM038146.1:339849275-340449275 GCA_021437245.1 Aegilops speltoides
CAAAATGAAAAAAAAAAGAAAACATGTTGATTATAGAAAAATTAGGAGGAACCTAGAATTAGAGTCTTATGGGCAAGGACACTATTGCTGCCAACCAGCAAAAAGCATTAACGCTGCAAAAATCAATGCACCAATTGCAGTACAATAGAGTTGTAATTCACTAGTTATTCCAGATGCTCGCCAAAGCTGAAAAAACCCGAAAACAGTAGTAGCAGCTGCAACAGGAGCTGAATATGCAACAGCAATCCAAGGACGCATACCCAGACGGAAACTAAGTTCCCACTCACGACCCATATAGCAAGCTACACCAAGTAAGCGCCAATTTGAACTTGCTCGGTCTGTTCAATTGCGGCCTTATAATGCAATCTCATTCTCTGGTCCAATTGCTGTTTTTGTTTCTGTATTCCTTATTTATCCAAATCTGCCGAATCGCTCATGTTATGATCTTCTACATCCTAGGTCTCTGCGTTCCGTCATCTGTTGTAACCTGTGCAAAAAACAGAAAATAAAAATAAAAAAACCTAATATTCATACTAATGGCGCATCACATGACAGTGCGCCATTAGTATGACAAAGCATACTAATGGCGCATCATCTTTGGACGGCGCCATTAGTATGCCATGTTACTAATGGTGCATCCGTTGTAGTGCGCCATTAGTATGCCAAAGCACTGGTATACATGGCCCCGGAGGCATACTAATGGCGACTCGCCTATACTAATGGCGCACGGTGGTGCGCCATTAGTATACCAGATACTAATGGCGCACCAGTGGTGCGCCATTAGTAAAAATTACTAATGGCGTGCTAGTAATGGCGCACCACTGATGCGCCATTAATGGCCAAATTAGGTGCGCCATTAGTAGGGTTTTTCTAGTAGTGCGTTCACCTGGTGACTTATTAGTTTTACGCGACTTCTTATGATTGGATGTATAATTGTTGGAGACTTATCGATGGTTGTGGTGTACTCATCACCGGGGTTCATGATAAAAATAGCCCATTCTTTGGTTGTTAGTGGGTCATCGACCCAACCCATGGATGGCAAGCCGACGTGGTGAGTACCCCCTAATCTAGAACACCGTCACTGAGTGTATACTATTAGCTTATCATTTCAATGCCCATGACTTGTGGAACATAGTCAGGGTATGTCTCAGCATGACCATTAGAAGAATCATCATACAATATATAGTTTCACTCATGTCACATATTTATTGATACCTATCATTAATGATGTTCAAGGACAATAGAAAGTGACTCATGAATACGTATGGAAATAACATCATCACATGATTGCCTCTAGGGCATATCTTTGATAGTTGGCAGGCTTGAGGCCGTCCGCCGAAATTGGGCGGCAGGGAGAAGGTTCCCGAGGAGAAAACCCTTCCCCGTCAAGACCCTGGTCTTGACGTTGTCGATGTTGTCCGAGAGCCCTTCTTCAGGTGTGATGATCTTGATAGCGAAAGTCTTCACAAGGATCTGCTTCTTGGGGACGAGTCTTGACAAAGATCTACATATCGGTAGGAAAGGTGGTAGCATGCATTACTTATGGATGTTGTAGTCAGACGTGGCGCGGCCATCCCTGTCCGACCTGATGGCTGAGGGTTGGCCGCACCCATCTTGCAGCCAGATTTTCAAAAGACTTTGATCTTGACGAAGAACTGCATGCCACCTTAAAAGGGGCATGGTTTCGTACCTCATGGGCAACTGGCCCATGTTCGCCTGTTGGAGGGCCTGTCGCGGTCCACGCAAGACGTATCCATGGGACCCCAGTCTTCACGGGACCGACATGTATTAATTAATTAATTTAAATATTTTATTTCGCTATTTTGTCAAGTGGTGAATAAGCAAACCCCGCCTATCCCTTTCAATCTTCTGCACCGAGACTCAGTCGCAAATCAAGGACAGATTATTTTTGTGACATTTAGGAGATAACCAAATGGTTTACAATTTTTGCACGAGACTACATATCACTCGTAGTTCAAACTCATTAATTTAAGCAAATGAAGATGTTTTTAAGTTTGCTAGTTAAACGAAGTTGAATGGGTTGAATCTTTGCGTGTGACCTGGTTATAGTATAGATAGGCCACATATCAAATTTCATATTAAATTCCGTCTGAATCGAAGTTCGTTTGATGCCGAAACGATTAAATATAACAAGGTTATAGCCAGTTAAAATAATAACTAATTTTTACGAATAAAACTGTCTAATAGGCCAATCCACCTCTAAACCTAGCCAAGCTAGCCACCTAGTTATGTACTACCTCCTATCCATAAAACAAATGTCGCAGTTTTGGACTAACGCCAGTTTATATTGGTTCAAATCCGCGACACTTATTTTAGATCAGATGAACTAGGATAATGCTCTCTTTAATCAAGCACAAGCTGTGATCTGAACAAGCGGTCAGCTTGATAAGTTACCTACAAAAATTTGCAAACAAGCGGACAGTTAACCTGCTACAGGCAGCCTGCACCATACATGGGACATCGTGCGTATATAGATCTGGGGTAATTATGACTCTGCCGGTCTGCCCCCATTATATTAACAGAGATCAATCAGCATGGAATTGCTGCGTCTTGTCTGTACATACAGTACAATTCCCTTTTGGACTATCTGCACTTTTAAAGATGAGGTAATAACACTGGTGGTGCCTAAACTTGTCATGGACGTTCACTTTGGTGCCTAAACTTGAAAAATACACCGAACTGGTTCTATAACTTGACGCTATGGTTTAAATACGGTGCAAATCACAATATTGAATAAATAGTTAATGACCCCTCAAAATATGTTAATGAAATTTTACATATTCGTAAAATTAAAATAATACAAAATAATTAATAAAATGGTTTCATAATATTTGTAAGGATTTACATATATAATAAAATAATTGTGCAAATTTTAAAAGTTATACATTTTCGACATGTTATTATAATTCTCAAAATCTTCATGTTTAAAAAATAAATCACGTGATCCTTTATTTAAAATAGTAGTTCTTTTTCCTTTTTACGTGACCCTTCAATGTGTGAGTTTTTTTTTGGTTATAGTAATTCTAAATCTTATGTGGATTATTGTATTTGTAAACAAAAAATAAAGCTAGAGTCTTCTTGTCTTAGAAATAATATCCATAAAAATTTTATTTTAAAACATGTTAATTTAATTTTCAAAAATATTTATGTGTTACTAAAAAATAATGTAATTAAAATGCTTTTAACTAGACAAATGTTTGTGTAGTTTAATTTAAAAAAAATAAATATAAGAATGTATAAAACCCTGGGGAACACTAGGCCATTATTTATTTTTCACACATATTTAAATTTTTATTTTTATTCGAGAATATATCTTTCGACAAACACATATACTTTATTAAAACACGTGAACACGTTTTACAACTAAAAATACATTTCCTAAAAGCATGAACACTTCATATACTACCTCAATGTTTAGTCATTTCGAAAATAAGAAAACACCTAACTTGTGGGAAATGGGTGCACTAACTGCAACCCATTTAACTCCACAATTGTGTCGGATATATAAAATGTTACAGTGCATAAAAGACATCGAACTTATAGGGGATTGTTGGTTGCGCATGTCCTTTGTGGTGCACAGGTCGCCTGTTCGAAACTCAGACTTGAAACTTTTTTGTTTACTTCAGTTATGCACTGACAGGTGGGACCCGTGGTCATTGACACACACTTCTTGTCAGTCTGTCCCGACACTGCAAGTGGGCCCTGTGTCATGCTGGCATGTCTAGTCAGCAATACATACATATCTAGACATGATATGAACCGTATTTGAACCATACTGTCAAGTTATATAACCAGTTGGGTGTATTTTTCAAGTTTAGGCACCAAAGTGAACGTTCATGACAAGTTTAGGCACCATCAGTGTTATTACCTCTTTAAAGATATATAGCAATTTCCTCCTCAATGCCCGGACATGGCAACGGCACAATGCCCTGCGCGTGCTCTCTCCTTTCTCTCTCGTCAGTGAGCAACACGTGCATGAACCGAACATTGCTGTTTCGTGTATGGACGCCACAGCCAATATCCCTAGGTCCGGCGCTGGTCAATTGCTGTCTTTGCTTTGCACTCTATCAACCATGCGTGACTCTATCAACTACTCCCTCTCATTGGAATTATTTGTCACAAAAATAAATGTATCTATAATTAAAATACATCTAGATACATTCATTTCTTCGACAAGTAATTCCTAACGGAGGGAGTATGTGTGAGGGCACCGCTAGGCATCAGATTACTGGTAATTTGTATTTATCAGACCAGTCAGTGGACGTTGGATTGGAAGCATGATGTACGTACGATTTGGTGATTATTAGGCCACACAAGAGATTTGGTAGTGGGTAACGTTTGCTACCGGGGCGCTGGCCGACACGTTCCACCGGATGCACGTGGGCCTTGCGATCGCTGGATCGTGCGAGTACTGGCGACGGGAGCACCGCTCAAAAAAAGAAACAGATGACGGAAGCACTCTTATCCTATCAATTTTCCCCTCATCTTCTTCCCCACGACGCGGACTTCATGGGGCACCGCAGAACCATGCATCAGTCCCTGCCCGCACCACCGCATGCCGGTTTGATCGCTGCACGGCAGTTCGTCTCCGGCATCGACTGCGGCGCCCCCCGCCATGCGCGCGGCCCCTTGCCCCCATTCGCAGCTCCTTGTTCGTCTCCCGCTGGAAGTACATATGTCCCTGAAGGTTGGAGCTTTTCCCACCAAGGTTGAAGCTTTTTTCCCCTATGATTGCAGTACCCGCGCGATGGATCACGCCAGTTCCCTTTCGCCGCACCACTCGTCGAGATCGCAGCTCCCTGCCGCCGCACCACTCGTAGCACGCGGTCATCAGGGTGGTAGCAAAAAAGCGCACCGGTTGAAGAAAATCCATGTCGCCATGGTCATCCATGTCGCCGCTCGTTGCACCACTGCACGCCGGTCGGACCACCGCATACCAGTTGCAGCAAATTCGGTCGCCGGTGGTAGCTTTTTCCACTGTGGTTGCAACAAATTTGCAACCCGTTATCGCAGGCCACACTTCATTGTCTTCCTGGTTCTAGCAAAAACGGCTACTGGTTGTAGTTTTTGTTGCTCCATATTGCAGCAAAAAACCGTAGCCTGTTGCCTCGTCGCGCGGAAAAAGCTTCAACCATTGTGTGAAAAGCTTTAACCGATGTGTGAGAAGCTTCAACCATGAAAAAAGCTTCAATGGCCATGGAAAAAAGCTTCAAATCGTGAAAATAGCTTCAACCATCATGACAAAACCTTCAAGCAACATGGGAAAAAGCTTCAACCGATAGGGCACGCCGACAATGGTGGGAACTGTTGGAAATATGAGCAATTTACCAAATGATTTTATTAACAGAAAAACTAGATAAAGCATGACTAATATAGTACAGATAAAATAAATCATGCTTTCTGACAGAGAGAAGGTAATGGCATCTGCAAATATGAACTATAGCCTAGCAAATCTAGAGCAGACAGTAGAGGTAGTTGCATATATGATGTAGAACCTAATGTATCTAGGGCAAACACCAGAACAAGGTACTGTAGAAGAACCTCGAATAGGAAGGAGAAGATCACATACGGAACAGCAGCAGTAGTACTGGACTTGGGGTCGACATCCTCGCCAGCCATGTCGTCGAGGAGGTTGTCGATGTTGGGGAAGAAGTCGTCGTCGGGGAAGTAGTCGTCGGAGTTCGGAGTGTCCGTGACGAAGGAGTCAGTAGTCGTGCAGAGCGCTCCCCAAAAACCTTATCACCCTTCTCCCGTACAGGACTCAAAAGGTGCAGTTTCGGAGGCCTACTGTCCTGACCTGCGGTGCACACCGCAAGTCGGGATGGGGAAGATCATAGCAGTAGCGCAGTGCTCAGGAACTTTGTGGCGAGAGGAAGAGGATCTTCTGGTGTGTCGCTCTGGAGAGGAGCGACCTCTCTTATATAGGCACAGGAGATGGACGTGAACAGGCTGCGGCGGGAGGTGAAGCAACGGAGGGAGACGAAACGAACAGTCAGCAGCCGAAGGGTGCAGCGTTCGTATTCAATATTCACTACAGCAAAAACTTTCCAGCTCCTGAGTGACCTTTCGTATACCCGTAGTGCGTGGCAAAAATTTAGACCTCGGCTCGGCTCATTCCCGCAACCCGCGGCACGGCGCATCGTGACGAGGCGTGGCAAGGCAGGCGGCGGAGGAGGAGCGCGCATGGATGTCCCTCTTGTTTTCATGCTCATACATGTGGGGAAAGAACCTCCCTTATAAAGAGGTCCAACTCCCTCTAAACTAGCAATGTGGGACTAAACTTTAGTTCCACCTCTTGCCTTGCACGAATGGGCTGCGTGGCCCTCTAGGATTTATTACGAATTTCTGAAACTGCTATTGGGCTAGGCCCGAAATAGACAAAATTCCAGCAATCCCCCACTAGATCCTAGAGGCACACAAAATTTGCCTTTGGTTCCAAAACATTGTTTTATATACCGGTACTGCAGTGGAGACTGTTAAGTTGAACTTCCACCTAGAACTCTATGCTACACTAGTAAGCAACTTGAACAGTGGACTAGGCCTTGAACTGCAAGTTTTCTGCGAATCTAGCTTCACATAAAGCCTTGACCGATACGTGGCTACCGTGGGTCTTCCTCGCGGGTGGAGCTTATGCGTCATACTCCGAGACCTTTCTTGAGTTTACTAGAGAGAACCCTACTCTCATAGATTGCGACGTTTGACAATCATACTCATATAGGTGTGTTCTTCAAAGAAGTTCTGCAGGACAACATCTCTGCTTAAATAAGCCACTTAGAACACATTAAGATATACATCAACCTGCCATGCAGTTTTAGGAGAGTATTGCATCTTCATGGAGTGGTATTGTTAATCATAAGGATACTCTCCTCCCAGTTGATCAACAACTTGTCTTCCACATCTAATTCACGGGATCTCCGATCACAAAGAATAGGTTACCACTGTGAACAACTCATATTGTGGGTCTCATACCCATCTCCCTCGATGCATTATCTATCACATTACGTGATAGACCCTTAGTAAAAGGATCTGCCAGATTTTTAGACGTTTGGATATAATCCAATGCAATAACTCCGGAGTTTCTCATTTTCCTGATAGACTTTAACCTTCTCTGAACGTGTCTTGATGACTTCATGTTACCCTTTGAGCCTCTCACTTTCGTGATCACAGTTTGATTGTCACAATTCATAAGGATACCCGGTACTGGTTTTCTCAACTACCGGCAAGTCATTCAAGAGCCGGTGAAGCCAATCTGCTTCGACCGTAGCTGTATCTAGTGATGTGAGTTCTGCTTCCATTGTTGACCTCGTTAAGATGGTCTGCTTGCAAGACTTCCAAGAAACAACACCACCTCCATGAGTGAATACATATCCGCTCGTGGCCTTTATCTCATCAGCATCTAAGATCCAGTTTGAGTCACTATACCCTTCAAGCACCTTTGGGTGCCCGGTGTAGTGAATTCCATAATTCACAGTGCCTTTCAAATAAAGCAAAACTCTCTATAGAGCTTTCCAATGCACATCTCCTGGTTTTGAGACAAACCGACTTAGTTTGCTAACAGCAAAAGAGATGTCAGGTCTTGTAGCACTGGCTAAGTACATAAGCGAGCCAATAATCTGAGAATATTTCAATTGATCTCTAGCAATTCTTCGATTCTTTTGAAGTAACACACTCACATCATATGGTGTTGGAGAGGGCTTACAGTCACTATAGCCAAAGCGACTCAAGATCTTTTCCATATAGTAAGATTGAAGCAATGTAATCCCACCATCATCATCTCTCAACAACTTGATGTTCAGAATGACATCAACCACTCGTAAATCCTTCATCTCAAAACAACAATATAGGAAATCCTTGACCTCCTTAATAACTTCAGATTTGTTCCAAAAATCAGTATGTCGTGAACATACAAGCAAAGGATAAGTCCCTCGCCCCCACCATGGCGATAGTAGGCACATTTGTCAGCTTCGTTTACAACAAAGCCTGCAGCTGTTAAAGTTCTTTCAAACTTCTCATGCCACTGTTTAGGTGCTTGCTTGAGTCCATACAAAGACTTCAACAACTTGCACACTTTTCCTTCCTGGCCATCTAGTACAACCCATCTGGTTGTTCCATATAAATTTCCTCGTCCAGCTCTCCATTTAGGAAAGCAATCTTAACATCCATTTGATGAACGAGAAGACCATGTGAGGCAGCTAGTGAAAGTAGAACTTGAATAGTGGTCAATCGAGCCACATGTGAGTAAGTATCAAAGAAGTCTTCACCTAACTTTTGGGTATAACCCTTAGCCATGAGTCAAGCCTTGTACTTTTCAGTAGTACCATCAGGCCTAAGCTTCTTCTTGAATACCCATTGGCATCCTATAGGTTTGCACCCATAAGGACGATCAGTTATCTCCCAAGTTTCATTCGCCAAGATGGAATCTGTCTCGCTACAAACCGCTTCTTTCCAGTAGTCAGCATCTTCAGATGCATAGGCCTCTGAAACAGAACTAGGAGTGTCATCTATGAGATACACAAGAAAATCATCACCAAAGGACTTTGCAGTCCTCTGTCTCTTGCTCCTAGTAGGAACTTCATTGTTCTCCTCCACAGAACTTTCAAAGTGTTCCACCGAAATGGCAGGTTCGGTAATTGTAACTGGTTCCTGATTCGATGAACTAGGCATCTCCTGATTAGATGAGGTAGCCATATCCTTCATGGGAAAGATATCTTCAAAAAAGCCGCATCATTCGACTCAATGATCGTACCAACATGCATGTCAGGTACCTCAGATTTTACAACCAAGAATCTATTGCCAATGCTATGAAAAGCATATCCTAGGAAAACACAATCCACAGTCTTTGGTCCAAGCTTCCGCTTCTTTGGAATTGGAACATTGACTTTTGCCAAACAAACCCATGTTCGCAGATGAGAGAGTTTTAACCTTTTCTTTTCCCATTCCTCGAATGGAGTTATCTCTTTGTTCTTTGTGGGGACTCGGTTTAGGACATGACATGCTGTCAATATCGCCTCCCCCCACCATGCCTTGGAGAGACCCGATGTGTCTAACATGGTGTTAACCAAATCAGTTAGAGTACGGTTCTTTCTTTCGGCCACCCCATTTGACCGAGGTGAGTAGGGAGGCGTCCTCTCATGGATTATACCATGTTCCGCACAAAAAGCATCAAATTCATTGAAAAAATACTCTCCACCACGGTCGGACCTAAGCCTCTTGATTTTTCGATCCAGTTGGTTTTCCGCTTCAGCTTTATAGATCTTGAAAAAGTTCAAAGCCTCATCCTTAGATTTCGGAAGATACACACGTCAGTATCTAGTGGAGTCATCAATTAACATCATGAAATATTTCTTTCCACCTTTTGTCAAAACACCATTCATTTCACATAGATCTGAATGTATGAGTTCTAGTGGTGCAAGATTTCTCGTTTCCGCAGTCACATGAGACTTACATGGTTGCTTATCTTGCACACACACTTGGCACTTGGATCCATTGACAGTGGTGAAACTAGGGATTAAGTTTAACTTCGCTAGTCGTGACATGCAACCAAAGTTAACATGACAAAGACGTGAATGCCACACATTTGATTCACTATTGTTGCAAATATGATTAACAACTTTATTGCAAACGTCTGATAAGGATAAACGAAACATGCCTCCTGACTCATAGCCTTTACCAACAAAGGTTCCATACTTGGAAATTACAAATTTATTCGACTCAAAGACAAGCTTGTAGCCATCTCTACACAGAAGAGATCCGCTAACAAGATTTTTATTGACGGAGGGAACATAATGCACGTTCTTGACCGCACGATCTTCCCGAAGTAAACTTCAGATCGACCGTGCCAACACCACGTAATGAAGCACTTGAACTGTTGCCCATCAACACGGTTGAAGTCCCTGCGGTCTGATAAGACAAAAACATGGAAATATCACCGCATACATGCACATTAGCACCCATGTGAATCAACCAATCAGGAGAATGACATACTGAAAGAATAGTGGGAAATATACCATACCCAACATCCTTCATGTCAGTGTCTCCAATGACAACAATAGCGGTCTTGTTGCCTTTCCCAGGATGACGCTTTTCATAGCGATTGGGGCAGCTAGGAGCCCAATGATCAGGATCGCCACACACATGACAGACACCTTTCTTCCTGTCATTCTTCTTCTTGAAGTGCGTGTGCTGCACAGCCTTGTTCTTCCCATCAAACTTTGCTTTACCATCAAACTTGCCCTTGTTCTTGAACTTGTGGGGCTGGAAGTTCTTCTTCTGTACCAGATTGGCACTAGAACCTCCCTCAATACCTCGAGCACGGTTGTCCTTTGCTCTCGCCTTTTCTTCCACATCAAGAGTACCAATGAGATCCGGAATGGAAAACTCCTGCCTCTTATGCTTCAGTGAGGTAGCAAAGTTCCTCCACGTGGGAGGAAGCTTAGTGATGATACCTCCGGCAATAAACTTGTCCGGTAGGATACAATTGAAGTGCTCAAGTTCTATAGCAAATGACTGTATCTCATGAGCTTGCTCAACCACGAAGCGCTCTTCAGTCATCCTGTAGTCATAGAATTGCTCCATGATGTACAGCTAAGTGCCAGCATCCAAGACCCCAAACTTGGCCTCGAGTGCATCCCACATATCTTTTCCATTATCAATTGACGCATAAGCATCAACTATGTTCTCACCAAGAACACTCAAGAGAGCAGCCCTAAACAAGGTATCCATTTTCTGAAAAGCTTGTGCCTGTTGGGCATCTTGCTCTCCTTCAGGTTTGCCAAGAGTGGCGTCATAGCAGCTCATGGTCTGAAACCATAAGACTGCTCTCACGCGCCACTTCTTATAGTGGATACCCTCAAACATAGGAGGTCTCATGGACGCAGCAAAACCACTCGGGGTAAATTGCCTATAATAAGGTTTTTGGATTGTTGGAAATATGAGCAATTTTACCAAATGATTTTCTTAACAGAAAAACTAGATAAAGCATGACTAATATAGTAGAGATAAAATAAGTCATGCTTTTTGATAGAGAGAAGGTAAATGGCATCTGCAAATATGAACTATAGCCTAGCAAATCTAGAGCAGACAGTAGAGGTAGTTGCATATATGGTGTAGAACCTAATATATCTAGGGCAAACACTGAACAAGGTATCAGAGAGTAACCTCGAACGGAAGGAGAAGATCACATATGGAGCAAAGAAGAAGATCGACTTGGGGTCGACATCCTTGCCAGCCATGTCGTCGAGGAGGTTGTCGATGCTGGGGAAGAAGTCGTCGTCGGGGAAGTAGTCGTCGGACTCCGGAGCATCCGTGACGAAGGAGTCAGTAGTCGCGCAGAGCGCTCCCCAAAAACCTTATCACCCTTCTCCCGTACATGACTCAAAAGGTGCAATTTTAGAGGCCTACTGTCCGAACCTGCGGTGCACGCCGCAAGTCGGGATGGGGAAGATCGTAGCAGCAACGCAGTGCTCAGAAACTTTGTGGCGAGAGGAAGAGGATCTTCTGGTGTGTCCCTCTGGAGAGGAGCAACCTCTCTTATATAGGCACAGGAGAAGGATGTGAACAGGTTGCGGCGGGAGGTGAAGCAACAGAGGGAGACGAAACAAACAGTCAGAAGCCGAAGGGTGCAGTGTTTGTATTCAATATCCACTACAGCAAAAACTTTCCAGCTCCCGAGTGA
Organism: Aegilops speltoides; assembly: GCA_021437245.1. NCBI lineage: Eukaryota > Viridiplantae > Streptophyta > Magnoliopsida > Poales > Poaceae > Aegilops > Aegilops speltoides. The sequence goes on from CM038146.1 coordinate 339,860,971, forward strand.
CCTTTCGTATACCCGTAGTGCGTGGCAAAAATTTAGACATCGGCCCGGCTCATTCCCGCAAACCCGCGGCGCGACGCGTCATGACGAGGCATGGCATGGCGAGGTGGGTGGCGGAGGAGCGCGCGTGGATGTCCCTCTTGTTCTCATGCTCATACATGTGGTGAAAGAACCTCCCTTATAAAGAGGTACAACTCCCTCTAAACTAGCAATGTGGGACTAAACTTTAGTTCCACCTCTTGCCTTGCACGAATGGGCTGCGTGGGCCTCTAGGATTTATTAGGAATTTCTGAAACTGCTATTGGGCTAGGCCCAAAATAGACAAAATTCCAGCAGGAACGGCGACATCGGGGAGTTGTGGGGCCGATGGCATGGTGGTGCTGCATTGCCACCGAGCTGCATCTGTTGCCAGGCGGAGCTGCAACCCACAACAGTTGTTGCATGGGTAGAGCCAGGGACGAGGGCAGCGGCCGGCGGCGAGGACGGCCGGCGAGGGTGCCGACCGGCAACGAGGATGGCCATCGAGGGCACCGACCGGCGACGAGGGCGCTGCAGACCTGCGGTGGTGCTTCAAGCTTGGGGCGTTCAGTTTTTCAGGGGGAAATGACTCATGAGAAGGACGGATCGGCAGATCTGACAGCATTTAATCGCTTGCATCATATGGCTGGGGCTCGACCAACCCAACTGTTGGGCCGGCGCGCCGGCGCCTAGCGCCCCCCTTTGGTAATGCACACCCTTTATTCTGGCGTCTCTCTCCGTTGCTTTCTCTAATTTGTTCCCTAACAAATACTTGCATAAATCAGCCCCATAATGACTTTCGTAAATAACGTGGTTGTCCATTCTTGGTTTTTTGGTCAGCCTCTTTGCTTCCTTGTAAAGGAAATATTGATGTGATTATGCTTCCTTAAGAAGGAGATCTCGATTCCATTGTTATTTAAATTTACTTCCATGAATTTCGTGTGGATTTGCTTCAATGTCATATGCACTCTTTTTCCAGTGTATAAACTTGCTTTCGTTTATCAAGGATTTGCTTCCATGCTGAATTAAACTTGCTATGGTTAATTAAAAAAAGTTTCAACCGACCTTGGGATTGCTCTACCCAAATAAAAGCTCCTTTTTTATAAAAATAACCGTTATCATGAGTACACATAACACATGCTCCCAGCATATTATGGATCTGTTTCCAAGAAATACAATCTGCTCAATTTGCTTTCATCATATAATTTTTTTGCTTCCAACACTACAAACCATGCTTCATATTTCAGTCATTTGTCTCTCGAGGCGGTATCATGTGGTCTGCCTCCTTTATTTTCCAGGTACAATTCCATGTGTTGTGATGGCATATTTTGACTTACTAGTGATTTAGTTGCTCTGTACACTTTCTGCCTACTATGTAGCACCACCGCTATAGTCATATCCCAATACGTCCCTACTCTACTCCATCCACCACATCTAACCAAGCATCGATGACCTCCCTTTATTTCATAAATTTGTGGTATCAACATCGTGGGTCACAAGAGTTCGGTGAGGAGAAGGGAGACCGGCCGGCCTCTTAACTTTTGACAACTGATTGTGTGTCTTGCTAGTTTGCTTGCAAAAGAATGATAAAACATTGGCCACATATATGTTTGATCTCACGTCGCCTGCCATGGCCGCCATCGATGACAGTGACATGCTCACATTTCGTAAAGCTTGATATTCCGCTCAAGTTAGCCCTGCACAAATTGAGGAATTGTAAATAGTTTGGTTTGAATACAAACATGAAGCCTATGAAATAACACAGAGCGACCGTGGAAATGAAGTAAATTGACCACAATGTAAAACCACAAGTGAGAAGTGTATGAAGCGCACCATACATAGTGAAGAGCATAACTATCATGTGTATGAAGCAAACTATGCATTGTGAAGAAGCACATGTATAATACAGACATTGGATGCATCATATTCATGAAATCTCAACATAACTTACATAGTGTAAGCACATTTTATAATGATGATACAAAAATCACTACAAAATTTGCTCTATTTTGTGACATTTCACTTGTGTCACGTATAACCCTTTTTCATTGTGGAAAATACCCCCGTGACGTTGTTTGGCCGTCACCCCCATCGTCATCGAAGTGCCGTCATAGAAAATAAAACTTTCACGATAACACTTTTTTCGTCTCGCGAGATCGCATTTTAGGTGACAACCCTTATAATATTACCTATCACCTATTTCGGTGACGGCCCAGATTGTCACCTATGATAACCCATTCTGTCGCGTAAGATCATTTTGGTGACGATAATTCGTCACCGATGATCGGTCTGGGGGGTTGACCAGTCAAAGATTCAGATAGGTGGTGCCAGTAGTTGTTGAGGTGGCTTCTTTCATGTGGGTCTGGTGTGGGTTTTATCGCCGACCGTCTCGTTAGTAATAACTGGGCGTTAGTTTTGACCAATCAAAGCTACTGACATATGGCCTAGAAGATGCTGACCTGGCTTCTTACAAGTGGGACCAAACATTGTTGACGACATGCTGATAACCCACAAGTATAGGGGATCGCAACAGTTTTCAAGGGTAGAGCATTCGACCCAAATTAGTTGATTCGACACAAGGGGAGCCAATGAATATTCTCAAGTATTAGCAGCTGAGTTGTCAATTCAACCACACCTAGAAACTTAGTATCTGCAGCAAAGCGTTTAATAGCAAAGTAATATGATAGTGGTGGTAACGGTAACAAAAGTAAAGACAACAGAAGTAATGTTTTTGGTATTTTGTAGTGATTGTAACAGTAGCAATGGAAAAGTAAATAAGCGAGAACCAGTATATGGAAAACTCGTAGGCACCGGATTAGCGATGGATAATTATTTGGATGTGCTTCGTCATGTATGATCATAACATAGGGTGACATGTAACTAGCTCCAGTTCATCAATGTAATGTAGGCATGTATTCCGTATATAGTCATACGTGCATATGGAAAAGAACTTGCATGACATCTTTTGTCCTACCCTCCCGTGTCAGCGGGGTCCTATTGGAAACTAAGGGATATTAAGGCCTCCTTTTAATAGAGAACCGGAACAAAGCATTAGCACATAGTGAATACATGAACTCCTAAAACTATGGTCATCACCGGGAGTGGTCCCGATTATTGTCACTTCGGGGTTGCCGGATCATAACACATAGTAGGTGACTATGGACTTGCAAGATAGGATCAAGAACACACATATATTCATGAAAACATAATAGGTTCAGATCTGAAATCATGGCACTCGGGCCCTAGTGACAATCATTAAGCATGGCAAAGTCATAGCAACATCAATCTCAGAACATAATGGATTTTATTATACTAGGGATCAAACCCTAACAAAACTAACTCGATTACATGATAAATCTCATCCAACCCATCACCGTCCAGCAAGCCTACGATGCAATTACTCACACACGGCGGTGAGCATCATGAAATTGGTGATGGACGATGGTTGATGATGACGACGGCGATGAATTCCCCTCTCCGGAGCCCCGAACGGACTCCAGATCAGCCCTCCCGAGAGAGATTAGGGCTTGGCGGCGGCTCCGTATCGTAAAACGCGATGATGTCTTCTCTCTGATTTTTTTTCTTCCCGAAAGCCAATATATGGAGTTGGAGTTGGCGTCGTTGGGCCACCAGGGGGCCCACGAGGTAGGGGGAGGCGTGCCCCCCACCCTCGTGGACAGGGTGTGGGCCACTTGGTCTTCATCTTTTGCGAGGATTTTTTATTGGTTTTTCTAAGGTGTTCCGTGGAGTTTCAGGTCATTCAGAAAACTTTTATTTTCTGCACATAAAACAACACCATGACAATTCTGCTGAAAACAACGTCAGTCCGGGTTAGTTCCATTCAAATCATACAAGTTAGAGTCCAAAACAAGGGCAAAAGGGTTTGGAAAAGTAGATACGACGGAGATGTATCAACTCCCCAAGCTTAAACCCTTGCTTGTCCTCAAGCAATTCAGTTGACAAACCGAAGAGAAAAAGAAAAACTTTTACAAACTCTGTTTGCTCTTGTTGTTGTAAACATGAAAAGCCAGCATTCAAGTTTCAGCAATTATTATGAACTGACCATACTCACAATAACACGTAGGTCTCACAATTACTCATATCAATAGCATAATCAGCTAGCGAGCCATAAATAATAAAACTCGGATGACAACACTTTCTCAAAATAATCATAACATGATATAACAAAATGGTATCTCGCTAGCCCTTTCTGAGACCACAAAACATAAATGCAGAGCACCTTTAAAGATCAAGGACTGACTAAACATTGTAATTCATGGTAAAAGAGATCCAGTCAAGTCATACCCAATATAAACCAATAATAATGAAAGCAAACGACAGTGTGCTCTCCAGCGGGTGCTTTTTAATGAGAAGGGTGATGACTCAACATAAAAGTAAATAGATAGGCCCTTAGCAGAGGGAAGAAGGGATTTGTAGAGGTGCCACAGCTCAGTTTTGAAATAGATATAAATTATATTTTGAGCGGCATACTTTCATTGTCAACATTACAACTAAAAGACGACGATATCTCCCATGCTAAACAGATTATAGGCGGTTCCCAAACAGAATGGTAAAGTTTATACTACCTTTCCTCCACAAGCATCAATCCATGGCTTGCTCGAAACAACGAGTGCCTCCAACATTCAACGGGTCCCAAGGGGAGTTTTGTTTGCAGTTATTTTGATTTAGTTTGCATAAAGCATGGGACTGGGCATCCCGGTTACCAGCCATTTTCTCGTGAATGAGGAGCAGAGTCCACTCCTCTTGAGAATAACCCGCCTAACACGGAAGATAAGGGTAGCTCTAGTTGACATATGAGCTATTCGAGCATGCAAAATAGAATGTTTATTTGAAGGTTTAGAGTTTGGCACATACAAATTTACTTGGAACGCGGTAAATACCGCATATAGGAAGGTATAGTGGACTCATATGGGACAACTTTGGGGTTTAAGGAGTTTGATGCACAAGCAGTATTCCCGCTTAATGCATGTGAAGGCTAGCAAAATATCGAAGCGATTAATCGAGAGAGCGACAACAGTCGTAAACATGCATCAAAATTAATTTACACCGAATACAAGCATGAGTAGGATATAATCCACCATGAACATAAATATCATGAAGGCTATGTTGATTTGATTCAACTACATGCGTGAACATGTGCCAAGTCTAGTCACTCAATTCATTTAAAGGAGGATACCATCCCATCATACCACATCATAATCATTCTAATAGCATGTTGGCACGCAAGGTAAACCATTATAACTCATAGCTAATCAAGCATGGCACAAGCAACTATAATATCTAAATGTCATTGCAAATATGTTTACCTCATAATAGCTGAATCAGGAACAATGAATCATCGTATTTACAAAAACAAGAGAGGTCGAGTTCATACCAGCTTTTCTCATCCCAATAAGTCCATCATATATCATCATTATTGCCTTTCACTTGCACGACCGAACGGTGTGTATAATAATAAGAGTGCACGTGCATTGGACTAAGCTGGAATCTGCAAGCATTCAACTCAAGAGAGAAGACAAGTAATATGGGCTCTAAGTTAAATAAACAATCATGCATATGAGAGCCACTAAGCATTTTCAATATGGTCTTCTCAACCCCCAAAAGAAAGGAAAGAAAATAAAAACTATTTACACAAGAAAGCTCCCAACAAGTAAAAAGAAGAACGGGAAATATTTTTGGGTTTTCTTTTTAATTCTACTACAAGCATGGAAAGTAGACTAACTATTTTTTTGTTTTTTCTTAAAGTTTATCAAACACACAAGAAGAAAGCTAGAAAAAAGAAAATAAACTAGCATGGATATTACAGTGAAAAAGTATGAGCACCGACATCTAGCAATGAGTGTGTGTGTGAACATGAATGTAATGTCGGTGGGAAATACGTACTCCCCCAAGCGTAGGCTTTTGACCTAAGTTGGTCTATTGCTAGGGATAGCCTGGCGGATACCCGTAGGTGAAGCTGGGGTCATACTGTGACGAAGAAGACTCTGACTGCCACTGGCTGGCAGCCTCCTCTAGATCCCAAGAATAAACAGATAGTCGTGGGGGCTCATCTTGTGGTTCCAGTTCCGGGGCTGGTGCTGGATTCCGATAGGCTTGCACAGCCGACCACGGAACGATGTGAGGTTTTGCAGACAAGTTAAACAAAGAAGGAGTAGGCAAAGTAATAGTCTCAGGGTGATGTTTATCAAAGTATAATTTATATTTGAGCTCCCCTTCGTGACTCTTAACAAGAAAATCATGCGCTATCATACTCTTATAATCTAAATAAACATGGGGCAGCGCTGTTTCGTCTTTCTCCTCATGCCTAATAGGTATACCAAAATGTTCAGCTAGGCGTGAAGCATAAATGCCTCCAATGATGGGACCCTTAGTACGGTTCAGACTTAACCGTCTAGCAACAATTCCACCCATACTAAGAGAGTTATTGTGGTATAAACCATGGAGCAAAATAATAATGTCAGGAATACTAAGGTTCCCACAGTTCCCACGTCCAATCAAGCAACGACTAGCAAATAAGGCAAAGTAGCGTAAAACAGGAAAATGTATGCTAGTGATCCTTGCATCAGAAACCTTCCTGGTTTCTCCCACAGTGATGGTGTTAATAAAAGCTTCTACTTCAATACGGTGGGGTTCATCTAAGGTGACCTCAAAGGGTATTCTGCAAACCTCGCAGAATTCAGCTAATGTCATCTCTTTAACAACGTCATATAAATGAAACTCTACTGTTGGAGGTGATTTCTTAGGGAAAAAGTAGAAGTTTTGCACAAAAGTATTTGTGAGTAAGAGATACTGATGACGTTGGTCGCGGAGGAAGTTGGTGAGGCCGGCGTTCTCAATCAATAAATGGAAATCCTCATAAATCCTGGCTCTCCTCAAGAAGTCATCGGAAGGCCATTCACATGGCCGGACCTCAGCGGTGCGAGGCAAATTAAATTTGGGCTTCTGTTCTTCTTCCTTTTGTTTTTCCTTAGAGCTTCGGCTCGATGAGCCCCTCAAAATTTTCTTCATTATTTCTGAAACAATCTGAATTTTTTAGTAACTTCAAATAAAAGTGAACCAACTTCAATAAAATTGATAGTAACAACTCCCACAAGTGCCTAGAGCCTATATAAAGCATTGGAATTACTTAGAACCATATAAATTTGGCATGCAAGCTCAAGAACGTGGTCACCTATGCAACACAAATTTGCAATGAATAAAGAACTAGAACAAAAACTAATTGGACCAATGGAGGAGTCACATACCAAGGAACAATCTCCCCAAGCAGTTTTGCGAGAGGTGCTTTGAGCAAACAGATCGAAAATCACACAGAAATTTGGAACTCGTGCTTGAGTTGGTTTTTCGTGTTTGTGTGAGGCAGAGGAAGAAGATGGGTGCAGGAATAAGTGGAGGAGGGCCACCATGGGCCCACGAGGCAGGGGGCGCTCCCAGGGGGTAGGGCGTGCCCTCCACCCTTGTGGCCAGGTGGCAGCTCCCCCTGTGGTAATTTTTGCACAGTAAATCCTCAAATATTCCCAAAAAATCATATTAAATTAGCATGGCATTCTGAAGACTTTTATTTTCGGGGTATTTTTATATTGCACGGATAAGTCAGGAGACAGACAGAAAAATACTATTTTACTTTATTTCTACTAAGTAACAGAGAATATAAAGAGGGTACGGAAGGTTGTGCTTCTAGTTTCATCCATCTCGTGATCATCAAAATGAACCCACTAACAAGGTTGATCAAGTCTTGTTAACAAACTCATACCGAATAATCACGGAACCGGAGAAATTTTGAATAACACTAAGTAACCTCAACGGGGATATGAAAATCCCCAACAATAAGAATATCATACTTTTTCTTGACAGTAGGGAGAGGAAATTCAAAACCTCCAAATATAATCGATGGAATTTTTCCAATAGAGTTGATACTATAAACTTGAGGTTGTTTCCTCAGAAAATGTACCGTGTGCTCATTGACATTAACATGAAAAGTGACATTGCCTTTGGTGCAATCAGCAACAGCCCCTGCAGTATTAAGAAAAGGTCTTCCAAGAATAATAGACATACTATCATCCTCGGGAATATCAAGAATAACAAAGTCCGTTAAAATAGTAACGTTTGCAACCACAACAGGCACATCCTCACAAATACCGGAAGTATAGCAGTTGATTTATCACCCATTTGCAAAGATATTTCAAAGGTGTCAACTTATTCAAGTCAAGTCTACGATATAAAGAGAGAGGCATAACACCGACACGGCTCCAAGATCACATAAAGCAGTTTTAACATAACTTCTTTTAATGGAGCATGGTATAGTAGGCACTCTGGGATCTCCAAGTTCCTTTGGTATTCCACCCTTAAAAGTATAATTAGCAAGCATGGTTGAAATTTCAGCTTCATGTATTTTTTTTATTAGTAATGATATCCTTCATATACTTAGCATAAGGATTTGTTTTGAGCACATCAGTTAATCGCATACGCAAAAAGATGGGTCTAATCATTTCAGAAAACGCTCGAAATCCTCATCATCCTTTTTCTTGGATGGTTTCGGAGGAAAAGGCATGGGTTTCTGAACCCATGGTTCCCTTTCTTTACCATGTTTCCTAGCAACGAAGTCTCTTTTATCATAACGTTGATTCTTTGATTGTGGGTTATCAAGATCAACAAAGCAGAGTTCAACTTCTACATCATTATCATTACTAGGTTGAGCATCAACATGAACATTATCATTAACATTATCACTAGGTTCATGTTCATCACCTGATTGTGTTTCAGCATCAGAAACAAAGATATCATTTGGATTCTCAGGTGGTTCAGCAATAGGTTCACTAGAAGTTTGCAAAGTCCTATCATTTGTCTTACTATTCATTTCATCAAGCACTTCTTTCTGAGCTTTAAGTACTTGTTCTACTTGAGTGGTAACCATAGAAGCATGTTTGCTAACAAGTTTAAGTTCACCTCTAATATTAGCCATAAAATCACCCAAGCGTTTAATCATAAAGGTATTCTGCTTTAATTGTCTACCAAAATAAGCATTAAAGTCATCTTGCTTAAACATAAAGTCATCAAACTCATCCAAGCACTGACTAGCAATTTTAGTAGGAGGGACTTCAGCTTTATCATATCTATAGAGAGAATTTACCTTTACTACCTGTGTCGGGATATCGGGAGGTTCTTCAATAAATAAGTAATTGAGATCATATACTTCTTCAACAGGCGGTAAATTAAGACCATGTATTTCTTCAATAGGAGGTAAATTGTTAACATCTTCAGCTTTAATACCTTTTTCTTTCATAGATTTCTTTCCCTCTTGCATATCTTCGGGACTGAGAAATAGAACACCTCTCTTCTTCGGAGTTGGTTTAGGAACAGGCTCAGTAATTGGCTCTGGAACTCGCTCAGGAGGTGGCTCGGGAGGTGCCCAATTATTTTCATTTGCCAACATATTATTCAATCGAATTTCAGCGTCATCCAGTGTTATTTCCCTGAAAAGAGAACCAGCACAACTATCCAGGTAATCTCTGGAAGCATCAGTTAGCCCATTATAAAAGATATCAAATATTTCAGGTTTCTTAAGAGGATGATCAGGCAAAGCATTAAGTAACTTGAGAAGCCTCCCCCAAGCTTGTGGGAGACTCTCTTCTTCAATTTGCACAAATTTGTATATTTCCGTCAAAGCAGCTTGTTTCTAATGAGCAGGGAAATATTTACCAGAGAAGTAATAAATCATATCCTGGGGACTTTGCACACAACCAGGATCAAGAGAATTAAACCATATCTTAGCATCACCCTTTAATGAGAACGAAAATATTTTGAGTAAATAAAGGTAGCGCGATCTCTCATTATTAGTAAACAGGGCAGCTATATCATTTAACTTAGTAAGATGTGCCACAAAAGTTTCAGATTTATAGCCATAAAAAGGATCAGATTCAACCAAAGTAATTATATCTGGATACAGAAAAATCATAATAATCCTAATCAGGAACACAGATTGGTGAAGTAGCAAAAGTAGGGTCGGGTTTCATCCTATCTCTAAAAGATTCTTTACTCCATTTAACTAGCAACCTATTAAGTTCATGTCTATCATGGCAAGCAAGAGTAGCTGCAGAAGATTCCGCATCAAAAAGATAACCAGCAGGAATAGCAGGCATATTTTCATCATCACTAACATCATCATATTCAGGTTCAATAATTTCTCTTTCTCTAGACCTAGCAATTTGCTCATCAAGAAATTCACCAAGGGGCACAGTAGTATCAAGCATAGAAGTAGTTTCATCATAAGTATCATGCATAGCAGAAGTGGCATCATCAATAACATGCGACATATCAGAATTCATAGCAGTAGTAGGTTTAGGTGTCGCAAACTTACTCATAACAGAAGGAGAATCTAGTTCAAAGCTAGATGGCAGTCCCTTACCTCCCCTCGTGGTTAAGGGCAAAATAGTAGTTCGATCGTCTTTCAAGTTCTTCATAGTGTCCAGCAGATATAAATCCTAAGTGACTCAAAGAATAGAGCTATGCTCCCCGGCAATGGCGCCAGAAAAAAGTCTTGATAACCCACAAGTATAGGGGATCGCAACAGTTTTTGAGGGTAGAGTATTCAACCCAAATTTGTTGATTCGACACAAGGGGAGCCAAAGAATATTCTCAAGTATTAGCTGCTGAGTTGTCAATTCAACCACACCTGGAAACTTAGTATCTGCAGCAAAGCATTTGGTAGCAAAGTAATATGATAGTGGTGGTAACGGTAACACAAGTAAAGACAACAGAAGTAATGTTTTTGGTATTTTGTAGTGATTGTAACAGTAGCAATGGAAAAGTAAATAAGCAAGAACCAGTATATGGAAAACTCGTAGGCACCGGATTAGCGATGGATAATTATGCCGGATGTGCTTCATCATGTAACATCATAACATAGGGTGACACAGTAACTAGCTCCAGTTCATCAATGTAATGTAGGCATGTATTCCGTATATAGTCATACGTGCTTATGGAAAAGAACTTGCATGACATCTTTTGTCCTACCCTCCCGTGGCAGCGGGTCCTATTGGAAACTAAGGGATATTAAGGCCTCCTTTTAATAGAGAACCGAACAAAGCATTAGCACATAGTGAATACATGAACTCCTCAAACTATGGTCATCACCGGAGTGGTCCCGATTATTGTCACTTGGGGTTGCGGATCATAACACATAGTAGGTGACTATAGACTTGCAATATAGGATCAAGAACACACATATATTCATGAAAACATAATAGGTTCAGATCTGAAATCATGGCACTCGGGCCCTAGTGACAAGCATTAAGCATAGCAAAGTCATAGCAACATCAATCTCAGAACATAATGGATACTAGGGATCAAACCCTAACAAAACTAACTCGATTACATGATAAATCTCATCCAACCCATCACCATCCAGCAAGCCTACGATGCAATTATTCACAGACGATGGTGAGCATCATGAAATTGGTGATGGAGGATGGTTGATGATGACGACGGCGGCGAATCTCCCTCTCCGGAGCCCCGAAAGGACTCCAGATCAGCCCTCCCGAGAGAGATAGGGCTTGGCGGCGGCTCCGTATCGTAAAACGTGATGATTTCTTCTCTCTGATTTTTTCTCCCTGAAAGACAATATATGGAGTTGGAGCTGGCGTCGGAGGGCCAACAGGGGGCCCATGAGGTAGGGGGCGCGCCCCCCACCCTCGTGGACTGGGTGTGGGCCCCCTGGTCTTCATCTTTTGCAAGGATTTTTTATTGTTTTTTCTAAGGTGCTCCGTGGAGTTTCAGGTCATTCCGAGAACTTTTATTTTCTGCACATAAAACAACATCATGGCAATTCTGCTGAAAACAACGTCAGTCCGGGTTAGTTCCATTCAAATCATACAATTTAGAGTCCAAAACAAGGGCAAAAGTGTTTGGAAAAGTAGATACGACGTAGATGTATCACATGCATTTACGTCACAATTACCGTCGCTCATAGAGAAAAACCATGTAATTCAACTATTACTAATTTTGCTAGCGAATATGTATTTAATTTGTAATTTCAGGAAAATAGATTGAAAATTTGATTCACTGGAATATGTGATTTCAAACATTGGCAATAGATCTTCCATTATAAGTGAATGCTGACATTTTACAAGGAGAAGCAGAGGACAAATTCTCGAACAAAGTAAAATTAAGTTGACTATAAGCATGAGCCCATCGTTGTTTTTCTGACGATGTCTTGTGCTGACTGCGTGGACTTCCTTAACGGGTGGCCGAGCTTTGCCTCCATATGTCTTTGACATTTTTCAAAGATAGTGGATTTTTTCTGCTGATCCATTTTGAAATCTTAAATCTCTTGTAGTTACTTCTTCTTAAGTTCTTTAGTTTCTACTATCTGGGCAAAAAGTATTTCATTCAGCTCTTCATGAAACATATCAGTTGCCCTTTTTGCATCTGCCTCTTGAGTTGCGATGATATGTTTTAGCTCATGGATGAGTTCACGAGAGGATGAATTCTTCCAGGAGGAGGATGAGACGCCCATGCTCAAAAGCAAGGTGCTTGAGGAGCTCTTCTCCTCAATGATTTCCACATCAGGTATTGCTGTCGTGTCAAGCAGTTTTGATGGTGTATCGCTGATCCTTGGTTCATTATGCAATGCGGTTGGTATCAATGTTAGAGCAGTGTTTGATAGTTTGAATAATTATTGCCAGACTATAAATTTGAAGCCTGCAAATTTGGTAGTACATAAGATTTGTTTTTTTGCTGTCAGACTCAATGTAGGATCTTTGTTTGTTGTGCACGTAGGTTCAAGCAAGTCTTCACCAGATTGATTATCAATGTTGTCCTTAGGTTGTATCAGTTTTCTCAATTGGTAAGCATTGATACTGCAAGAAATGTAGTAATCCAACATAAAGCTTTTGCAATAAGGTAGTACAAATACTTACCATATGTCTGAAGTGGGAATAACATTTTGTAGGTACAGTGTTCTGGGTGAGCTTCAGAATAGATGGTTTTCCTTGTTTCTTCACATGAAGTTATTATGACATGAAGCTCAAATTTAGTATGATGTTTCCAGAAGTATGAATTGACAAGTTGAAAAGTGAAGAGTTTGTATCACATACATTGGAGTGATCCTTTGTGACGCCCCGACTTAATCCTGCACTAATCATACACGCAAATGCGCACGATCAAGATCAGAGAGACACTCACGTGAAGATATCACAACACAACTCTACACACAAATTAAAGTCAGACACGCATTATATTACAAGCCAGAGGGGTCGAATACATAAGTTCGAATACAAATAAGTCAGTGGAAGCAACAATATTTGAGTACAGACATAAGGTAAACAAGTGTGCCTTAAGAAGGCAAGCAAAAACAACAGCATCGACCAAAAAGGAAAGGCCTCTTGCCTGGGAGCGTTGTAACTACTCCTGGTCGTCGGCGGTCTCCACATAGTAGTAGGCTCCGTCGGGGTAGTAGTAGTAGTTGGCGGGATCAGCTGGCTCCTGGGATCCGTCATCTGATCGAAGCAATCAGACATAGCGGAAAAGGGTTAGCAAAGCAACCGTGAGTACTCATCCAAAGTACTCGCAAGACTTACATCAGATCTATACTAAGTATGCATCTGTATCAAAGGAATGGGGCTATATCTTTAGACTGAACCGCAAAAATGCCAGAATAGAAGGGAAGGCCTAGCCTATAAAAGACTAGCATCTTGAAGCATTACAAGAGTGCAGATTAGCATAACATATAGTAGTAAGTAAGTTGTAGTAACTACTAGAGATCCTTCCTGGACTCCCTGCGAGAAAGCAATCCCGGAGCCATCATATCCATCTCATGTCTCCAGTATTCAGTTCTAGTTGTATAGATCGGGATACAACTCCGAGCGTCCGTTACTGTGGACATGATTATTCTAATAGATTAACTTCCCTGCAGTGGTGCACCAACCTACCCAACACGCTCGATTAACTCCGTCTGAACACACTTTTCTTGGTCGTGCCCAGCCTCGACTGATTGACACGCCATAGACCTACCTAGGCTCAATAGAGAGGCCAGCACACTAGTCTACATCCTAAATGTGAAGGTGTCATGGGCCAATCGTCCTTTGCAAACCTGCACATTGTGAACACGGCCTAGAGCAGACCCACTCCCTAATACAAGCGCAGGTGGTTCCCGCCCAACCGGGCGCGTTCCGCTAAACTGCTGATTTTCAGAGCTTCCAAGAGAATCATACGACGCAGATTACCCATACTTATTGCCGCGGGGTGGTCAGTGCGAAAAGGCCAGAGGCCTACTCGGATCACATATCCAATCCGTTGGTGTATTGGGAGTGCGCGGAGACGACCAATGGTCCATGATCGATGGTCCCGTCGCCCCGTCTCACGGACTTACACCAAGGGCTAAGAATGCCCGACCGTGCAACATAATTATCTTGCGGGTACTCTCCTGGTCAACCCGACGCCACATCTCTTGCGGGTACCCCTCGGGGCTGATCCGACTTCAACATGGTTCTGAGGTAAGGTCAAGGTAACCGTGTGTCTATAAAATCAAAGGGGAAATCTGAGGAATCAATCTCGATGAATTCCCACTCGATGTAACCGTCAAGGTGAACTTGGAGGAATCACCCTCGAAGGGTTCACACTTGAGGTGTTGCACGATAGAGTCGTCATCGGGAATGGTGAAGGAGGAATTACCCTCCATAGACCACGACCGATTAGCTACACTAAAGAGATCTCATTAAAAGTGTTATACGAGGTATCACCCCTGGCACTCAATAGTTACTATGTAGAGTCGTACAACTAAGGGGGTGAGGTCATGTGTCAGGCTCTAGACGTCCATCACATTGATTGAGTCATCGAAGATAAAGTGGGGGCAACTGGGACAAGGTGAGGGGACACTTATGGATCACTAACCGACCTATACTAAGCATATAGGATAACAGGTAAGGTAGCAATAGCAGGTTACAAAATCAGGCTATGCATCTGAATAGGATCAATCAAATATAGTAGCAGATTCTAATGCAAGCAAGAGAGAGAAGGAAATGGGGGATATAGGAATGATGAGGGGGTTTTGCTGTTGGGGAACGTAGTAATTTCAAAATTTTCCTACGCACACGCAAGATCATGGTGATGATATAGCAACGAGGGGAGAGTGTTGTCTACGCACTCGTGAGACCGAAGCGAAGCGTTGACGCAACGTAGAGGAAGTAGTCGACGCCCTCCGGTCCGACCGATCCAAGCACCGCACTCGGCACCTCCGAAGTTCTTGACACGCGACAGCTCGATGACGCACCTCGATCTCCAATCCAGAGAGGATCCGAGGGGAGTTCCACAAGACGACGGCGTGGTGACGATCTTGATGTTCTCTGTCGCAGGGCTTCGCCTAAGCACCACTACAATATTATCGACGTGGAATATCCTGGAGGGGGGCACCGCACATGGCTAAGGAACGATCAATGATCAACTTGTGTGTCCTAGGGTGCCCCCTACCCCGTGATATAAAGGAGGGAGGGAGGAGGAGGCCGCCCAAGGGGGCGCCATAGAGGAGGGAAACCTACTCCAAGTAGGTTTCCTTTCCTTATCTTATTTGGAGGGAAGGAAAGAGTACTAGTATTAGGAATAAGTACTAGTAGTAGTAATAGGAAGAGGGGGAAGGAGAAAGGAAGGGGGCCGCCCCCTCCCCAATTCGGATTGGGCTGGGGCGCCTCCCTTGTTCCTTCTCCTTCTTCCTATATGGGCCCAATAAGGCCCATATACCTCCGGGGTTCCAGAACCTCCGGTAGCTCCAAACTTCTCCGAACCTTTCCGTGTCCAAATATATCCGTCCAATATATCAATCTTTATGTCTCGACCATTTCGAGACTCCTCGTCATGTCCGTGATCATATCCGGACTCGAGCAAACTTCATTACATCAAAATACATAAACTCATAATATAACCGCCATCGAAACCTTAAGCGTGCGGACCCTACGGTTCGAGAACAATGTAGACATGACCGAGACACGCCTTCGTCAATAACCAATAGCGGGACCTGGATGCCCATATTGGTTCCTACATATTCTACGAAGATCTTTATCGGTCAAACCGCATAACAACATACGTTATTCCCTTTGTCATCGGTATGTTACTTGCCCGAGATTTGATCGTCGGTATCCAATACCTAGTTCAATCTTATTACCGGCAAGTCTCTTTACTCGTTCCGTAATACGTCATCTCATAACTAACTTATTAGTTACATGCTTGCAAGGCTTGGGTGATGAGTATTACCGAGAGGGCCCAGAGATACCTCTCCGACAATCGGAGTGACAAAACCTAATCTCGAATTATGCTAACTCAACATGTACCTTCGGAAACACCTGTAGTACTCCTTTATAATCACCCAGTTACATTGTGACGTTTGGTAGTACCCAAAGTATTCTTCCGGTAAACGGGAGTTACACAATCCTCATAGTTACAGGAACATGTATAAGTCATGAAGGAAGCAATAGCAGAATACTAAACGATCAAGTGCTAAGCTAACGGGATGGGTCATGTCAATCACATCATTCTCCTAATGATGTGATCTCATTAATCAAATGACAACACATGTCTATGGTTAGGAAACATAACCATCTTTGATTAATGAGCTAGTCAAGTAGAGGCATACTAGTGACTATATGTTTGTCTATGTATTCACACATGTATCATGTTTCCGGTTAATACAATTCTAGCATGAATAATAAACATTTATCATGATATGAGGAAATAAATAATAACTTTATTATTGCCTCTAGGGCATATTTCCTTCAGTCTCCCACTTGCACTAGAGTCAATAATCTAGATTACATAGTAATGATTCTAACACCCATGGAGTCTTGGTGCTGATCATGTTTTGCTCGTGAGAGAGGCTTAGTCAATGGGTCTGCAACATTCAGATCCGTATGTATTTTGCAAATCTCTATGTCTCCCACTTGGACTTGGTCCCGAATGGAATTGAAGCGTCTCTTGATGTGCTTGGTCCTCTTGTGAAATCTGGATTCCTTTGCCAAGGCAATTGCACCAAGATTGTCCCGTAAGATCTTCATTGGTCCCGATGCACTAGGTATGACACCTAGATCGGAAATGAACTCCTTCATCCAGACTCCTTCATTTGCCGCTTGAAGCAGCTATGTACTCCGCTTCACATGTAGATCCCGCCACGACGCTTTGTTTTGAACGCACCAACTTACAGCTCCACCGCTTAATATAAACACGATCCGGTTTGCGATTTAGAATCGTTCGGATCGGTGTCAAAGCTTGCATCGACGTAACCATTTACGACTAGCTCTTTGTCACCTCCATATATGAGAAACATATCCTTAGTCCTTTTCAAGTATTTCAGATGTTCTTGACCGCTGTCCAAATGATCCACTCGATTACTTTGGTACCTACCGCCAAGCTTATTGCTAAGCATACGTCGGTCGGTACACAACATTGCATACATGATAGAGCCTATGGCTGAAGCATAGGAACATCTTTCATTTCTCTCTATCTTCTGCGTGGTCGGGCATTGAGTTCGACTCAACTTCACACCTTGTAGCACAGTGCAAGAATCCTTTCTTTGCTCGATCCATTTTGAACTTTTTCAAAATTTTGTCAAGGTATGTGCTTTGTGAAAGTCCTATTAAGCGCCTTGATCTATCTCTATAGATCTTGATGCCCAATATGTAAGCAGCTTCACCGAGGTCTTTCATCGAAAAACTTTTATTCAAGTATCCCTTTATGCTATCCAGAAATTCTATATCATTTCCAATTAATAATATGTCATCAACATATAAAACTAGAAATGCTACAGAGCTCCCACTCACTTTCTTGTAAATACAGCTTCTCCAAAAGTCTCAGATAAAACCATATGCTTTGATCACACCTTGTCAAAGCGCTTATTCTAACTCCGAGATGCTTGCACCAGTCCATAAATGGAACGTTGGAGCTTGCACACTTTGTTAGCACTTTTGGATCAACAAAACCTTCAGTGCTGCATCATATACAACTCTTCTTCTAGAAATCCATTCAAGAATGCAGTCTTGACATCCATTTGCCAAATTTCATAATCATGAAATGCAGCAATAGCCAACATGATTCGGACAGACTTAAGCATCGCCACGGGTGAGAAAGTCTCATCGTAGTCAACCCCTTGAACTTGTCGAAAACCTTTCGCAACAAGTCGAGCTTTGTAGACGAGAATATTACCATCGCGTCGGTCTTCTTCTTAAAGATCCATTTATTCTCAATGGCTTGCCGATCATTGGGCAAGTCAACCAAAGTCCATACTTTGTTTTCATACATGGATCCTATCACAGATTTCATGGCTTCTAGCCATTTTATGAATCTGGGCTCATCATCGCTTCCTCATAGTTCGAGGTTCATCATGGTCTAGTAACATGACTTCCGAATAGGATTTCCGCACCACTTTGGTGCGGATCTTACTCGTAGACCCACGAGGTTCAAGAGAAACTTGATCTCAAGTTTCATGATCAATATCATTAGTTTCCTCACTAATCGGTGTAGTCGCCACAGAACCGGTTCTTGTGATGAACTACTTTCCAATAAGGGAGTAGATACGCTTATCTCATCAAGTTCTACTTTCCTCCCACTCACTTCTTTCGAGAGAAACTCCTTTCTAGAAAGGATCTGAATTTTGCAACGAAAATCTTGCCTTCAGATCTGTGATAGAAGGTGTACCCAATAGTCTCTTTTGGGTATCCTATGAAGACACATTTCTCGATTTGGGTTCGAGCTTATCTGGTTGAAGTTTCTTCACATAAGCATCGCAGCCCCAAACTTTGAGAAACGACAACTTAGGTTTCTTGCCAAACCACAGTTCATAAGGCGCCGCCTCAACGGATTTTGATGGTGCCCTATTTAACGTGAATGCGGCCGCCTCTAAAGCATAACCCCAAAACGACAGCGGTAAATCGGTAAGAGACATCATAGATCGCACCATATCAAGTAAAGTACGACACGACGCTCGACACACCATTTCGTTGTGGTGTTCCGGTGGCGTGAGTTGCTAAACTATTCCACATTGTTTCAAATGTAAACCAAACTCAGAACTCAAATATTCTCCTCCACGATCGGATCGTAGAAATTTTATTTTCTTGTTACGATGATTTTCTACTTCACTCTGAAATTCTTTGAACTTTTCAAATGTTTCAGACTTGTGCTTCATCTAGTAGATATACCCATATCTGCTTAAATCATCTGTGAAGGTGAGAAAATAACGATATCCGCCACGAGCCTCAACATTCATTGGGCCACATACATCTGTATGTATGATTTCCAACAAATCTGTTGCTCTCTCCATAGAAGTGGAGAACGGTGTTTTAGTCATCTTGCCCATGAGGCACGGTTCGCAAGTACCAAGTGATTCATAATCAAGTGATTCCAGAAGTCCATCAGTATGGAGTTTCTTCATGCGTTTTACACCGATATGACCTAAACGGCAGTGCCACAAATATGTTGCACTATCATTATCAACTCTGCATCTTTTGGCTTCAACATTATGAATATGTGTATCACTACTATCGAGATTTAATAAAAATAGACCACTCTTCAAGGGTGCATGACCATAAAAGATATTACTCATATAAATAGAACAACCATTATTCTCTGATTTAAATGAATAACCGTCTCGCATCAAACAAGATCCAGATATAATGTTCATGCTCAATGCTGGCACCAAATAACAATTATTCAGGTCTAAAACTAATCCCGATGGTAGATGTAGAGGTAGCGTGTCGACCGCGATCACATCGACTTTGGAACCATTTCCCACGCGCATCGTCACCTCGTCCTTAGCTAATCTTCGCTTAATCCGTAGTCCCTGTTTCGAGTTGCAAATGTTAGCAACAGTAACTCAGATCAAATACCCAAGTGCTCTGCGAGCATTAGTAAGG
This sequence comes from Aegilops speltoides, assembly GCA_021437245.1. Classification (NCBI taxonomy): domain Eukaryota; kingdom Viridiplantae; phylum Streptophyta; class Magnoliopsida; order Poales; family Poaceae; genus Aegilops; species Aegilops speltoides. The sequence goes on from CM038146.1 coordinate 339,880,893, forward strand.
TACACATCAATAACATGTATATCACATATACCTTTGTTCACTTTGCCATCCTTCTTATCCGCCAAATACTTGGGGCAGTTCCGCTTCGATGTCGATCGCTTGCGTAAGAGAAGCACTCGATTTTGTGCTTAGGTCCGACTTGGGTTTCTTCTCTTGAGCAGCAACTTGTTTGCTGTTCTTTTGAAGTTCCTTCTTCTTCCCTTTGCCCTTCTTCTTGAAACTAGTGGTCTTGTTGACCATCAACACTTGATGTTCCTTCTTGATTTCTACCTCTGCTTTCAAAGATCGCTAAGAGCTCGGGAATAGTCTTGTTCATCCCTTGCATATTATAGTTCATCACAAAGCTCTTGTAGCTTGGTGGCGTGATTGGAGAATTCATCAATGATGCTATCATCCGGAAGATTAACTCCCAGTTGAATCAAGTGATTATTATACCCGGACATTTTGAGTATATGCTCACCTTGTAACTGTTCTCCTCCATCTTGCAGCTATAGAACTTATTGGAGACTTCATATCTCTCAATCCGGCATTTGCTTGAAATATTAACTTCAACTCTCGAACATCTCATATGCTCCATGACGCTCAAACGCCGTTGAAGACCCGGTTCTAAGCCGTAAAGCATGGCACACTAAACTATAGAGTAGTCATCAGCTTTGCTCGCCAGACGTTCTTAACGCCGTCGGTTGCATCAGCAGCGGGTTCGGCACCCAGCGGTGCTTCCAGACGTAACTCTTCTCAGGCAGCAATGAGGATAATCCTCGAGTTACGGACCCGATCGTGTAATTGCTACCATCATCTTTCAACTTTGCTTTCTCAAGGAACGCATTAAAATTCAACGGAACAACAAAGACGAGCCATCTATCTACAAACAAACATAGACAAGCAAAATACTATCGGTACTAAGTTCATGATAAATTTAAGTTCAATTAATCATATTACTTAAGAACTCCCACTTAGAGACACATCTCTAGTCATCTAAGTGATCACGTGATCCAAATCAACTAAACCATGTCCGATCATCACGTGAGATGGAGTAGTTTCGATGGTGAACATCTCTATGTTGATCATATCTACTATATGATTCACGCCGACCTTTCGGTCTCCGTGTTCCGAGGCCATATCAGTATATGCTAGGCTCGTCAAGTATAACTCGAGTATTCCGCTGTGCAACTGTTTTGCACCCGTTGTATTTGAACGTAGAGCCTATCACACTCGATCATCACGTGGTGTCTCAAAGACGAAGAACTTTCGCAATGGTGCATACTCAGGAGAACACTTCTTGATAATTAGTGAGAGATCATATTAAAATGCTACCGTCAATCAAAGCAAGATAAGATGCATAAAGGATAAACATCACATGCAATCAATATAAGTGATATGATATGGCCATCATCATCTTGTGCTTGTGATTCCATCTTCAAGCACCGTCGTGATCACCATCGTCACCGGCGCGACACCTTGATCTCCATCGTAGCATCGTTGTCGTTACGCCATCTATTGCTTCTACGACTATCGCTACCGCTTAGTGATAAAGTAAAGCAATTATGAGCGCTTGCATTTCATACAATAAAGCGACAACCATATGGCTCCTGCCATTGCCGATAACTTCGATTACAAAACATGATCATCTCATACAATAAAATATAGCATCACATCTTGGCCATATCACATCACAACATGCCCTGCAAAAACAAGTTAGACGTCCTCTACTTTGTTGTTGCAAATTTTACGTGGCTGCTACGGGCTTAAGCAAGAACCAATCTCACCTACGAATCAAAACCACAACGATAGTTTGTCAAATAGACTCGTTTTAACCTTCACAAGGACCGGCGTAGCCACACTCGGTTCAACTAAAGTTGGAGAAAGCAGACACCGGCTAGTCACCGTGTGCAAAGCACGGCAAGAAACCAGTCTCGCGTAAGCGTACTCGTAATGTCGGTCCGGGCCGCTTCATCCAACAATACCGCTGAACCAAAGTATGACATGCTGGTAGGTAGTATGACTTATATCGTCCACAACTCACTTGTGTTCTACTCGTGCATATAACATCAAAACCATAAAAACCTAGGCTCGGATGCCATTGTTGGGGAACGAGTAATTTCAAAATTTTCCCACGCACACGCAAGATCATGGTGATGATATAGCAACGAGGGAGAGTGTTGTCTACGCACCCTCGAGACCGAAGCGAAGCGTTGACGCAACGTAGAGGAAGTAGTCGACGTCCTCCCGGTCCGACCGATCCAAGCACCGTTACTCGGCACCTCCGAGTTTCGACACGCAGACAGCTCGATGACGCACCCTCGATCTCCAATCCAAGAGAGGATCCGAGGGGAGTTCCACAAGACGACGGCGTGGTGACGATCTTGATGTTCTCTGTCGCGGGGCTTCGCCTAAGCACCGCCACAATATTATCGAGGTGGAATATCGTGGAGGGGGCACCGCACACGGCTAAGGAACGATCAATGATCAACTTGTGTGTCCTAGGGTGCCCCTACCCAGATATAAAGGAGGGAGGGAGGAGGAGGCCGGCCCAAGGGGGGCGCCATAGAGGAGGGAAACCTACTCCAAGTAGGTTTCCTTTCCTTATCTTATTTGGAGGGGAAGGAAAGAGTACTAGTATTAGGAATAAGTACTAGTAGTAGTAATAGGAAGAGGGGAAGGAGAAAGGAAAGGGGCCGCCCCTCCCCAATTCGGATTGGGCTGGGGGCGCCTCCCTTGTTCCTTCTCCTTCTTCCTATATGGGCCCAATAAGGCCCATATACCTCCCGGGGTTCCAGAACCTCCGGTAGCTCCAAACTTCTCCGAACCTTTCCGTGTCCAAATATATCTGTCCAATATATCAATCTTTATGTCTCGACCATTTCGAGACTCCTCGTCATGTCCGTGATCATATCCGGACTCGAGCAAACTTCGTACATCAAAATACATAAACTCATAATATAAGCATCATCGAAACCTTAAGCATGCGGACCCTACGGTTCGAGAACAATGTAGACATGACCGAGACACGTCTTCGTCAATAACCAATAGCGGGCCTGGATGCCCATATTGGTTCCTACATATTCTACGAAGATCTTTATCGGTCAAACCGCATAACAACATACGTTATTCCTTTGTCATCGGTATGTTACTTGCCCGAGATTTGATCGCCGGTATCCAATACCTAGTTCAATCTTATTACCGCAAGTCTCTTTACTCGCTCCGTAATACGCCATCTCATAACTAACTTATTAGTTACATGCTTGCAAGGCTTGGGTGATGAGTATTACCGAGAGGGCCCAGAGATACCTCTCCGACAATCGGAGTGACAAAACCTAATCTCAATTATGCTAACTCAACATGTACCTTCGAAACACCTGTAGTACTCCTTTATAATCACCCAGTTACATTGTGACGTTTGGTAGTACCCAAAGTATTCTTCCGTAAACGGAGTTACACAATCCTCATAGTTACAGTGAACATGTATAAGTCATGAAGGAAGCAATAGCAGAATACTAAACGATCAAGTGCTAAGCTAACGGGATGGGTCATGTCAATCACATCATTCTCCTAATGATGTGATCTCATTAATCAAATGACAACACATGTCTATGGTTAGGAAACATAACCATCTTTGATTAATGAGCTAGTCAAGTAGAGGCATACTTGTGACTATATGTTTGTCTATGTATTCACACATGTATCATGTTTCCGGTTAATACAATTCTAGCATGAATAATAAACATTTATCATGATATGAGGAAATAAATAATAACTTTATTATTGCCTCTAGGGCATATTTCCTTCATTTGCTTGCCTGGAAGCTCTGCAGACAGATACTAACCCTCGACAGTGAAGTAGTCGATCACCGGATCAACAATAATATCATGGTCTACCGGAAAATAGTAACGGAGGGCTAAAAAATAAATAACGAAGCAATCAAATGCAACACAAAAGCATGAAATGGCAATACATTGTGCTAGGGCGACCTAACACAGTGCTAAGTGTTAAAGACGGAGCGGGAAGATAACCGGGAATATTTTCCCGTCTCTAGGCATTTATTGGTCAGATGATCCGGAGGGGAAAGTTCTGTGTTTGTTGTGTTTGGGGCATGTGGCAGATATATGGATGTAATATTCGGATTCTTTACATTTTTCTGATCATTTTTCATATATATAAATTATTTTCATCCGAGTTACGGATTAATTTATATGATTTTTCAAAGTTTTATTGAATTTCTAGAATTATTTAATTTCGGAATAAAACCAGAATATTTTTGTCACCTAGTACTACTCTAACTGGAGTCTATTACATGTGGGGCCCAAGGGGTGCTGACTAAGCAATCAACAGTCAGAATGTTGACTGTTGACTATTCTAATCTGGGCAGTGGGGACCCACTTGTCATTGGGTGCAATACTTCAACAAGGGGTTTTAACTTGCTATTTTACTAGAGAGGGCCCACTAATCAGTGGGTAATTAGCACAGGGGTTAGCATCAACATGGTTAGGCTCTAATTAAATATGTCGGGCCCCACACGGTATAGACCCAGCCGAGTGTAACGCCCCGGATTCGATACGCCAGGTGTCTTCCAGCTATTCGTCGTTGTTGCCATGTCATTTGCTTGCGTGTTGTATTTTGCCATGTCATCATCTGCATGTTTTTCAAAACATGCATCCGGCCTTTTCCCCGTTGTCCGTTTCACGATCCGACACACTCGCACGCGCCCGTCGCACCTCTCAGACCTTGTTTCGTGAGCGGGGGAAAAATGTTCTCGGAATGGGATGAAACTTGGCGTGCGGTGTTGTTTTAGAGTAGGTACACCGCCTGTCAATTTTCGTCGCATTTGGAGTCCGTTTGATGCCCCAACGGTTAACCGCGTAACCCGTAACCCCCTCTCTCTTTGCAGCACAGCCCCTCTTCACCACAACCCATGAGGCCATCCAAACCCCTCCATGCTCTCGGTCGTTCGATCACGATCGTGTGGGCGAAAACCACACCTTATTTGGACTCTCCTAGCTTCCTCTGCCTATAAATATGCCTTCCCCTCCTTTTTTTCGCGGTGCAAACCCTAGCCTCTTCCTCCTCCGCGCGTCGCACAAATCTACCCCGTCGCGGACGTGTCCACGCCGCCGTCCCCGACGAATCCACTGCCGCCACGTCGCCCTCTCTGCGCCTCCCACAGTGCGCCACCCGCGGCCCGCCAGGCCCGCCGCCGGCCCCGTGGGTCCGACTTCCCCACGAGCAGCGTCGCGCCCGCTCCCGGGCAGCAGCAAGCGCCTCGGCGCCGGCCGCCACAGAACCGGACCTCGCTGGGCCCCGCCGCCCGATCTCCGCCACCGCCGCCGCCTCCTCGCCGCCGTCGGCACCGCCCATCGCCGCCTTCCGCCCGCGCCACGCCCGCCCGCACCCGCGCCGGCGCCCGGCGTCGCTGCTGGCAGCCCTCGCCGGAGCATGAGCCGCTGGCCCCGATGTCCTTCTCCTACCCTCCCCCTCGCCGGCCTCTCCTTCCTCTCCGGCCACCATCGCGCGAACTCCGGCAAGCATCTCCAGCCCCGCGTCGGTTCCCGTGCAACCCTAGATCCAGATCCAGAGAGTGGTATATTCTTCCAAGTCCCTTAATATTTGCATATTTTGGTGCCCATTTGACATGCCATAACTTCTTGCGTACTGTTCCGATTCATGCATATAATATATCAAAATGTTCATTGTGAGATGATCTTCGTTTCATTCCATTGTACCATGCTTTTTTGAGTTCATCTTGATGCCCTAATCATCGTTGCAAGAGTGCTATATAATGTTAACTATTGTCTGTTAACAGAACTTGGTGATTTGTCTTTTTCATTGCAGTTTGCGTGTGCATCCTATGAGCTTGATGTCTACAAGAGTTTTGAGCATCATTCCCTCTTTATAGTGGTGCAATCCATGTATTTTTGTGTGCCTTGTGGTGAGCGCATCAAGCTTGTGAAGTAGGGTACTTGTTGTTTCTGTTTTGCTAGGCTGAATCTGTTATATTATGATGCTATATAAACCTGCTGCTACAAGTCATTCTATGCATAATCTGGAGATGTTCACTAAGGATGTTTTGTTACACATGTCATGCTCTATCCATACATGCCCTTTGTTGCATTTATAGCCTGATGTAGCTTGTTGTAATCATGCTCCAATGTTGCTAAATAATATTGCTGTCAGCCTGTTAACATTGAGTTCAGTTTTGCCATGTGTTTTGCTAGTGATCCATGCACCCTATGAATTTGTTCTTGCCATGCTTAGCTTCATAAATATGTCATATTTCCGTTGGTCACCTTGTCATGCCATGTATTACTCTGTGGAGAGTGGTACAGGCTCACCAACATGCCTATTTATCGTTGTTCCTGCCATGTACTGTTATCCTGAATCTGTCATATCACTTGCCATGTTTGTATGGATGCTACCATGTTTTTTGTTGATCTTTGGAATTAGTCCAGTAAGAGAGTTTTGTTGTTGGTCTTTAGTATTAGCATGCCATGCCTTTGTTTGCCATGATAAGTTCATGTAACATGTTGTTTGATAGCTCTAAAAATTGCAGCCTGATGTTGTTTCTGTCATGCTCAGTGATTTCTGCTGTCTGTGAAACTGTTATTATTTGCAATCTTGCCATGTCCTTTTGAGCATGTTATAATGTTTTCTGGAGATATCTCAGTGTTCATGTTTTGTTAAGCTTTACCTGTAAATCATGTCCATGCCTTTTGTTTTCCTGTTGAGGTGCTGTAGCATATTGTTTTGATGCTTGCAAGATGCCTAGTTGTTGTTTTGGACAACTTGTCCTTTAAGCTTGTTTCATGTGTATGTGTTTGAACTGTTGCTCCGTTTTAAGTGTGCTCTATACGAAACTTGCTTAGTTTTGCATGTAGTTTCATGTTACCTTGTTGCATCCATGTTTGAGAGTGTTTGCTTGATGTTTGATTGTGTTTTGCATCAATGCCATGTTTAACTTGTTTTGCTCATATCTTCTAGGCCGTAGCTCCGAATTAAATGAACTTTATATGTAACTTGCCTAGAATTTTGTGTAGATTATTTTGGTGCATTTTAACTTGCTGTTTAAGAATTTGAACATAAGATTTCTTCAGATCTGGGCCAATTTCGAAATTTGCATATGAGGACTTACTGGACTTGTTATTTGTTGTTTCCGGCCTCATTTAAACTTGCTTTATTGTGTCGATCTTGTATGCATCATCTCTTGCCATGAGTAGCCTCATATAGTCTTTGTCATGCATCATGCTTGGTTGAGCATCATGCCATGTCTATGTGTTGTGTGTTTACCTTGTTGTTTGCTTCTTTCTGGTTGTGCTCCTTCTCGTTAGTTCCTGTTTCGTTGCAATCGTGAGGATTCGTTCGTCTATGCTTGGTTCGTCTTCGTGGTTTCATCTTCTTCATGGACTCGTTCTTCTTCCTAGCGGGATTTCGGGCAAGATGACCGTCACCTTGGATCTCACTACTATCATTGCTATGCTAGTTGCTTCGTTCTATCGCTCTGTTGTGCTACCTATCACTTGCTTTTCAAGCCTCCAAAATTGCCATGTCAGCCTCTAACCTTTTCACCCTTCATAGAAAACCGTTGCTTGGCTATGATACCGCTTTTTCTCAGCCCATCTTATAGCATTGTTAGTTGCAGGTGAAGTTGAAGATTGCTTCATGATGGACAGGATTATGTTGGAATATCACAATATCTCTTATTTAATTAATGCATCTATATACTTGGTAAAGGGTGGAAGGCTCGGCCTTATGCCTGGTGTTTTGTTCCACTCTTGCCGCCCTAGTTTCCGTCATACCGGTGTTATGTTCCTTGATTTTGTGTTCCTTACGTGGTTGGGTGATTTATGGGACCCCCTTGATAGTTTGCTTTGAATAAAACTCCTCCAGCAAGTCCCAACCTTGGTTTTACCATTTGCCTGCCTAAGCATTTTTCACTTGAGTATCCGGAGCTCGAGGGTCATCTTTATTTTAATCCCCCGGGCCAGTGCTCCTTCGAGTGTTGGTCCGAACTAGAGCCACTTGCAGCGCCACCTCGAGGAAACTTGAGGGCTGGTTTTAGTTGTACGTAGTGTTCATCCGGTGTGCCATGAGAACGATATATGTGCAGCTCCTATCGGGATTTGTCGGCACATCGAGCGGCTTTGCTGGTCTTGTTTTACCATTGTTGAAATGTCTTGTAAACCGGGATTCTGGACTGATTGGGTCTTCCTGGGAGAAGGAATATCCTTCGTTGACCGTGAGAGCTTGTGATGGGCTAAGTTGGGACACCCCTTCAGGGTATAAACTTTCGAGAGCCGTGCCCGCGGTTATGTGGCAGATGGGAATTTGTTAATGTCCGGTTGTAGATAACTTGACACTTGACTTAATTAAAACGCATCAACCGCGTGTGTAGTCGTGATGGTCTGTTTTTGGAGGAGTCCGGGAAGTGAACACGGTTTTGGATTATGTTTGACGTAAGTAGTTTCAGGATCACTTCTTGATCATTGCTAGCTTCACGACCGTTTCGTTGCTTCTTCTCTCGCTCTCATTTGCGTATGTTAGCCACCATATATGCTTAGTCGCTGCTACAACCTCACCACTTTACCCATTCCTTACCCATTAAGCTTTGTTAGTCTTGATACCCATGGTAATGGGATTGCTGAGTCCTCGTGGCTCACAGATTACTGCAATAACAGTTGCAGGTATAGGTAATGCGATGATCATGACGCGAGCACGATGTTTGCTTGTTTTGGAGTTCTTCTTCTACTTCTTCTTCGATCAGGGGATAGGTTCCAGGTCGGCAGCCTGGGCTAGGAGGGTGGATGTCATTTGAGTTTCTGTTTGTGTTTCATCCGTAGTCGAATGTTGCTCTTATGTGTGAAGATTTTGTATTCATGTGGCATTGTATGCCTTTTGTATGTATCCCCAACTATTATGTAATGGTACGATGTAATGATATCCACCTTGCAAAAGTGTCTCCAATATGCGGTTCTATCCTTGGTGGGACCTTCGAGTGGTTGTGCATGAGCGCGTACAGAGAAGCTCGGCTATGGCCATGGCCGGTGGCGAGCGCGAGGGGGGGGGGAAGTGGTAGGCAACAGCGATGGGCAGCTGCAAGCAGGCGGCACGGGGCAAGGTGGGCGCAGTAGGAGCGAGGGGTGCGATTAGGGCAGTAGGCAACATCAGCGGCGAGGGCTGGTGCGGATGCGAGCGAAGCGAAAGTAGTAGCAGCAAGGCAGCAAAGTAGCAGCTAGGGAACGGGAGCACGGCGGTTTCACCACATGCAACTATGGGCGACAGCAGCGGGGTGATGGGGCATGGGCAATGCAGGGGCGAGCGTGTGTGATGAGGCGCGGCCACCGACACGGGCAGTGGAGCCCAGGGCCGGTAGGAGCTCGGGGGAGGCCGCGGCGAGTTCCGGCCATGGTGTCCACGGGCGGCGCAGGTCTACAGCGTCGGTTCGGAGGGGGAATCAAGGGAACCGGGGGAGAGCTTGATGTTTACTACACAACCTTCTTCTTGTAGACATTGTTGGGCCTGCAAGTGCACAAGTTTGTAGGACAGTAGCAAATTTCCCTCAAGTGGATGACCTAAGGTTTATCAATCCGTGGGAGGCATAGGATGAAGATGGTCTCTCTCAAACAACCCTGCAACCAAATAGCAAAGAGTCTCTTGTGTCCCCAACACACCCAATACAATGGTAAATTGTATAGGTGCACTAGTTCGGCGAAGAGATGGTGATAAAAGTGCAAAATAGATGGTAGATATAGGTTTTTGTAATCTGAAAATATAAAAACAGCAAGGTAACAAGTGGTAAAAGTGAGCGTAAACGGTATTGCAATGATAGGAAACAAGGCCTAGGGTTCATACTTTCACTAGTGCAAGTTCTCTCAACAATAATAACATAGATAGATCATATAACAAGCCCTCGACATGCAACAAAGAGTCACTCCGAAGCCACTAATAGCGGAGAACAAACGTAGAGATTATGGTAGGGTACGAAACCAACTCAAAGTTATTCTTTCGGATCAATCTATAAAAGAGTTCGTACTAGAATAACACCTTAAGACACAAATGAACCAAAACCCTAATGCCACCTAGATACTCCATTGTCACCTCAAGTATCCGTGGGCATGATTATACGTTATGCATCACACAATCTCAGATTCATCCAACCAACACAAAGTACTTCAAAGAGTGCTCCGAAGTTTCTACCGGAGAGTCAAGAACGTGTGCCAACCCCTATGCATAGGTTCCCAATGTCACGAAACCCGCAAGTTGATCACCAGAACATACATCAAGTGGCACATGATATCCCATTGTCACCACAGATAATCACAGCAAGACATACATCAAGTGTTCTCATAAAAGACTCAATCCAATAAGATAACTTCAAATTGGAAACTCAATTCATCACAAGAGAGTAGAGGGGGAGAAACATCATAAGATCCAACTACAATAGCAAAGATCGGGATACATCAATATCGTGCCATAGAGGAACACGAGAGAGAACACGAGAGAGAGAGAGAGAGAGAGAGAGAGAGAGAGAGAGAGAGAGAGAGATCAAACACATAGCTACTGGTACATACCCTCAGCCCCGAGGGTGAACTACTCCCTCCTCGTCATGGATAGCGCCGGGATGATGAAGATGGCCATCGGTGATGGGATCCCCCTCCGGCAGGGTGCCGGAACGGGCACCCGAGAGGTTTTTGGTGGCTACGGAGGCTTGCGGCGGCGGAACTCCCGAACTATCTTTTGTTCTGGAAGTTTTAGGGTACGTAGGTTTATATGGGTGAAAGGAGTACGTCGGTGGAGCTACTGGGGCCCCACGAGGCAGGGGGGCGCTCCCCCCACCCTCGCGAGGACCTCCCGTATCTTCTGACGTGGGGTCCAAGTCCATCAGGTGGGTTTCCTTCCAAAAATAACTTTTACAGTTGATTTCGTTCCGTTTTGACTTTGTCTGATATTCCTTTTCCTCGAAACACCGAAATAGGCATAAAACAGCAAATATGGGCTGGGCCTCCGGTTAATAGGTTAGTCCCAAAAATAATATAAAAGTGGATAATAAAGCCCAATATTGCCTAAAATAGTAGATAATATAGCATGGAGCAATCAAAAATTATAGATACGTTGGAGACGTATCAAGCATCCCCAAGCTTAATTCCTGCTCGTCCTCGAGTAGGTAAATGATAAAAAAGATTTTTTGATGCGGAGTGATACTTTGGCATAATTTCAATGTAAATCTTCTTAATTGTGATATGAATATTTAGATCCGAAAGATTCAAGACAAAAGTTCATATTGACACAAAAATAATAATACTTCAAGCATACTAATCAAAGCAATCATGTCTTCTCAAAATACATGGCAAAAGAGAGTTCATCCCTACAAAATCATATAGTTAGGCTATGCTTCATTTTCGTCACACAAAGATGTTCCCAACTTCTATACCCCCGATGACAAGCCAAGCAATTGTTTCATACTCAAATAATCTCAAACTTTTTCAACCTTCACGCAATACATGAGCGTGAGCCATGGATATAGCACTATGGGTGGAATAGAATATGATGATGGGGATTGTGTGTAGAAGACAAAAAAGGAGAAAGTCTCACATTGACGAGGCTAATCAACGGGCTATGGAGATGCCCATCAATTGATGTCAACATGAGGAGTAGGGATTGCCATGCAACGGATGCACTAGAGCTACGAATGCTCAACAAAAGAAAGCTAGTGGGTGTGCATCCAACTCGCTTGCTCATGAAGACCTAGGGCATTTGAGGAGGCCCATCGTAGGAATATACAAGCCAAGTTCTATAATGAAAAATTCCCACTAGTATAAAAAGACAACTTATGAGACTCACTACATGAAGAACAAGGTGCTACTTTGAAGCACAATATATGAGACTCACTACATGAAGAACAAGGTGCTACTTTGAAGCACAAGTGTGGAAAAAGAGATAGTAGCATTGCCCTTTTTTTGGGGCCATTTTTTGGCCTTTTTTGGGCAATGCTCTAATAATGATGATCATCGCACTTCTATTGATTACAACATAAGGAATACAACTCGAAACTTAGAACAAGATATGACTCTATATGAATGCCTCCGGCGGTGTACCGGGATGGTGCAATGAATCAAGAGTGACATGTATGAAAAATAATGCATGGTGGATTTGCCACAAATACGATGTCAACTACATGATCATCCAATGGCAATATGACAAAAGTAATGTATGTCATGATGATGATGATGGAAGTTGCATGGCAATATATCTCGGAATGGCTATGGAAATGCCATGATAGGTAGGTATGGTGGCTGTTTTGAGGAAGATATAAGGAGGTTTATGTGTGATAGAGCATATCGTATCACGGGGTTTGGATGCACCGGCGAAGTTTGCACCAACTCTCAAGGTGAGAAAGGGCAATGCATGGTACCAAAGAGGCTAGCAAAGGTGGAAAGGTGAGAGTGTGTATAATCCATGGACAACATTAGTCAAAAGAACTCATATACTTATTGGAAAATTTAGAAGCCATCAAAAATTCAAGTACTACGCGCAAGCTCCTAGGGGGATAGATTGGTAGGAAAAGACCATCGCTCGTCCCCGACCGCCACTCATAAGGATGCACAAGCCAGGTACACTTCATGTTTCAAATTTGTTACACAACTTTAACCATACGTGCATGCTACGGGACTTGCAAACTTCAACACAAGCATTTCTCAAATTCAAAATTACCCAACTTGCACGACTTTGATATTACCACCTCCATATCTCAAAACAATTATCAAGCATCAAACTTATCTTAGTATTCAATTCACTCAAAAGAAAGTTTCGCATATCTTGAATACCAAGTATATTAACATTAAGCAAATTACCATGCATTTAAGACTCTCAACATATTATAAGTGAAGCATGAGAGTTCATCTATTTCTTCAAAATAAAACTACCACCATGCTCTAAAAGATATAAGTGAAGCACTAGAGCAAATGACAAACTACTCCGAAAGATATAAGTGAAGATCAATAAGTAGCTAAATAATTATGCAACTATGCGAAGACTCTCTCTCATTTAATAATTTCAGATCTTGATACTTTATTCAAACAGCAAGCAAAGCTACACAACTCATGTGAAGAAGCAAAAACTTAGGCTCAACCGATACTAACCGATAGTTGTTGACGAAGAAAGGTGGGATGCCTACCGGGGCATCCCCAAGCTTAGATGCTTGATGTTGGGGAACGTAGTAATTTCAAAAAAATCCCTACGCACACGCAAGATCATGGTGATGACATAGCAACGAGAGGGGAGAGTGTTGTCCACGTACCCTCGTAGACCGAAAGCGGAAGCGTTATGACAACGCGGTTGATGTAGTCGACGCCTTCACGATCCGACCGATCCAAGCACCGAACGCACGGCACCTCCGAGTTCAGCACACGCTCAGCTCGATGACGATCCCGGCTCGATCCAGCAAAGCGCTAGATGAGTTCCGTTAGCACGACGGCGTGGTGACGATGATGATGTTCTACCAGTAGCAGGCTTCGCCTAAACTCCGACGACGATACGACCGAGGTGGAATATGGTGGAGGGCACCGCCACGGCTAAGGAACGATCCGTAGATCAACTTGTGTGTCTATGGGGTGCCCCTCACCCCGTGATATAAAAGAGAAAGGGGAAGGCGGCCGGCCCTTGAGGGCGCCAAGGAGGGGGAGTCCTCCTCCTAGTGGGAGTAGGACTCCCCTTTCCTAGTCCAACTAGGAAGGAGGAAGGGGGAAGGAAAGAGAGGGAGAGGGAGAGGGAAAGAGGGGCCGCGCCCCCCTCCCCTAGTCCAATTCGGACTCCCTTGGGAGGGGGCGCGCCACCTCCTGGGCTGCTGCCCTCTCTCTCCCCTCAGGCCCACTAAGGCCCAATACTTCCCCGGGGGGTTCCGGTAACCCCTCCGGCACTCCGGTTTTCTCCGAAATCACCGGGAACACTTCCGGTGTCCGTATATAGTCGTCCAATATATCAATCTTTATGTCTCGACCATTTCGAGACTACTCGTCATGTCCCCGATGTCATCCGGGACTCCAAACTCCTTCGGTACATCAAAACTCATAATATAACTGTCATTGTAACGTTAAGCGTGCGGACCCTACGGGTTCGCGAACTATGTAGACATGACCTAGAACTATTCTTGGTCAATAACCAATAGCGGAACCTGGATGCCCATATTGTCTCCTACATATTCTACGAAGATCTTTATCGGTCAAACCGCATAACAACATATGTTGTTCCCTTTGTCATCGGTATGTTACTTTCCCGAGATTCGATCGTCGGTATCCAATACCTAGTTCAATCTCGTTACCGGCAAGTCTCTTTACTCGTTCCGTAATGCATCATTCCGTAACTAACTCATTAGCTACATTGCTTGCAAGGCTTATAGTGATGTGCATTACCGAGAGGGCCCAGAGATACCTCTCCGACAATCGGAGTGACAAAACCTAATCTCGAAATACGCCAACCCAACATGTACCTTTGGAGACAACTGTAGTACTCCTTTATAATCACCCAGTTACGTTGTGACGTTTGGTAGCACCCAAAGTGTTCCTCCGGTAAACGGGAGTTGCATAATCTCATAGTTACAGGAACATGTATAAGTTATGAAGAAAGCAATAGCAACATACTAAACGATCAAGTGCTAAGCTAACGGAATGGGTCAAGTCAATCAGATCATTCAACTAATGATGTGATCATGTTAATCAAATAACAACTCTTTGTCCATGGTTAGGAAACATAACCATCTTTGATTAACAAGCTAGTCAAGTAGAGGCATACTAGTGACACTATGTTTGTCTATGTATTCACACATGTATTATGTTTCCGGTTAATACAATTCTAGCATGAATAATAAACATTTATCATGATATAAGGAAATAAATAATAACTTTATTACTGCCTCTAGGGCATATTTCCTTCACTTGAGACTTCTTAAAATATTATCTTGGGGTGCCTTGGGCATCCCCAAGCTTGAGCTTTTGTGTCTCCTTAATTCCTCTCATATCATGGTTTCTCTATTTCTCAAAAGCTTCATCCACAACAAACTCAACAAAAACACGTGAGATAGGTTAGTATAAACCAATGCAAAACCTTATCATTTTCTACTGTAACAAATCACTTAAATAATTATTCAACATTGCATAATAAATGCCTCTGCATATTTAATACTCCTATCCTCAAATAGAATCATTAATCAAGCAAACATATGCAAACAATGCAACCATAACAGCAATCTGCCAAAACAGTACAGTCTGTAAAGAATGCAAGAGTATCAATACTTCCCTGACTCCAAAAATTGTGAACTAAAATTACCACTGTAATAAATTTATCAGAGCTCAATATGCAAAAAGATTCAACATTATACCGCTCTCTGACTTTTCTAGGGAATTTTTGCAACAGCGGTAAACTTTCTGTTTTTCAAACAGCAACATGTATACTAGCAAAATAAGCATGGCAAAGGCTATGCTTGACTTCTTTATTGAAACTAAAGATGCAAAACATTATTATAAATAACGGCAAGCTAATACTAACAAAATAAAATGACGCTCCAAGCAAAACACATATCATGTGGTGAAAAAAAATATAGCTCCAAGTAAAGTTACCGATGGTACGAAGACGAAAGAGGGGATGCCTTCCGGGGCATCCCCAAGCTTAGGCTCTTGGTTATCCTTGAATATTACCTTGGGGTGCCTTGGGCATCCCCAAGCTTAGGCTCTTGCCACTCCTTATTCCATAGTCCATCGAATCTTTACCCAAAACTTGAAAACTCCACAACACAAAACTCAACAGAAAACTCGTAAGCTCCGTTAGTATAAGAAAATAAAACCACCACTTAGGTACTGTAATGAACTCATTCTAAATTCATATTGGTGTAATATCTACTGTACTCCAACTTTTCTATGGTTCACACCACTTAATACTAGCCATAGATTCATCAAAATAAGCAAACAACACATAGAAAACAGAATCTGTCAAAAACAGAACAGTCTGTAGTAATCTGTATGAAACATATACTTCTGGAACTTCAAAAATCCTACCAAATTAGGAAGTCCTAAGAAATTCGTGTACCAATCCATAGCAAAAAGAATCAGATCAGAATCACGTTTATGTGAATTAAAAACATTAATTTACTGGGTGCAAAAGTTTCTGATTTTCAGCAGGATCAACACAACTATCACCGTAAGCCATCCTAAAGGTCTTACTTGGCACTTTATTGAAACAAAAGCTATAAAACATGATTACTACAGTAGCATAATCATGTGAACACACAAAAACAGTAAGGATAAATATTGGGTTGTCTCCCAACAAGCGCTTTTCTTTGATGCCTTTCTAGCTAGGCATGATGATGACAATGATGCTCACATAAAAGATAAGAATTGAAACATAACGGGAGCATCATGAAGCATATGACTAGCACATTTAAGTCTAACCCACTTCCTATGCATAGGGATTTTGTGAGCAAACAACCTATGGGAACAATAATCACTTGCATAGGAAGGTAAAACAAGCATAACTTCAAGATTTTAAGCACATAGAGAGGAAACTTGACATTATTGCAATTCCTACAAGCATATATTCCTCCCTCATAATAATCTTCAGTAGCGTCATGAATGAATTCAACAATATAACCAGCACCTAAAGCATTCTCTTCATGATCTACTAGCATAGAAAATTTACTATTCTCCACATAAGCAAAATTCTTCTCATGAATAATAGTGGGAGTATCATAAGAGACTTGAACACTAAAAATTGTTTCCACATTAAAAGGGTAATCATGACAAGATTTGTAAATATGATCATCACTACTTTTTATAGCATAAGTTTCATCACAATAATCATCATAAGTAGCAACTTCGTTCTCATCATAATCGATTGAAACCTCTCCCAAGATAGTGGAATCACTAAATAAAGTTGACACTCTTCCAAATCCACTTTATAAATATTATAAGATTCAACATCCTCCAATATTGTGGGATCACTACTTCCTAAAGTTGACACTCTTCCAAACCCACTTTCATAAATATTATCATCATACGTAGGAGGCATGCTATCATCATAACAACTTTGCATATCAAAACTTGGGATGCTAAAAATATCATCTTCATTAAACATAGCATCCCCAAGCTTGGGACAAACATTAATTCCAGCAAATATATTCTCAAATATGTCATCCTCATCAAACATAGCTTCCCCAAGCTTGGGCCTTTTCATATCATAAGCATAATCACTCTCATCATTAAAAATATTGATAGCACCAATAGTATAGCAATTATCATCATCACAATGAGTAATAGGAGCAACATCATTTGGGAGGGATACCTTTTTACCTTTGTTGCTCCTTCTTTTCTTTTTCTTCTTCACATTATGTGTAGGTTCAACCTTCCTCTTTGAGCTCCTTATTGATGAGATTGGTTGAATAGAAAGCTCCTCCTCGTTACCTGATTCATCATAAGAAATAATAGGAGGAGACTGGGAAGTCTCTTCCCTTTCATTAGTATTCTCATCATCCTCTATTTGTTTTCTTTTCTTTATGTAATTGGAAATATAAGGACTTTCAATGCAATTCACCGCACAATACATATAAATCTTCTCTAGATCAAAATCAAGAACTTTATCAAGATTAAATTTTGGAATACCCTTAGTTATACGTTTCATTTCTTCATAACCCAAAAGAAGGCTAAGCTCTTTATGATGCTCAAGGGTAATCAAATTATCACAATATTTGGAAACGACTTGATCATGAAACAAATAGCATTGGAGCTTTAAATGACCATGTTCATTGCAAAGTTCACAAGGGGCGCGAAAAATATTGAATCTTTCAGCACATTCATCTAGCTCTTCTTGCAACAATTTGGTTTCTAAGTACTTATGCCTCTTGCAATAAATATCTTCTCTATTTGGTGTGTTCATGCAAACATGCACTCCACAAAAGTTGACATGCTCATAAGAGATATTTTCATCATAACTAGTGCAATCATTATTAGCATCATGGATATTCAAAGAATTCCTACTAACAACATTGCAATCATGCTCATCATTTAAAGATTTAGTGCCAAAAAATTTAGAGATTTCTTCTTCTAGCACTTGAGCACAATTATCCTTTCCATCATACACACGAAAGATATTAAAAAGGTGAAGCGTATGAGACAAACTTAACTCCATTTTTTTTGTAATTTTCTTTTATAGACTAACTAATGCTAAAACAAGAAACAAAAAGATTTGATTGCAAGATCTAAAGATATACCTTCACTTGCCTAGCCTCCCTGGCAACGGCGCCAGAAACTGCTTGATGTCTACTACACAACCTTCTTCTTGTAGATGTTGTTGGGCCTGCAAGTGCATAGGTTTGTGGGACAGTAGCAAATTTCCCTCAAGTGGATGGCCTAAGGTTTATCAATCCGTGGGAGGCGTAGGATGAAGATGGTCTCTCTCAAACAACCCTGCAACCAAATAGCAAAGAGTCTCTTGTGTCCCCAACACACCCAATACAATGGTAAATTGTATAGGTGCACTAGTTCGGCGAAGAGATGGTGATACAAGCGCAAAATAGATGGTAGATATAGGTTTTTGTAATCTGAAAATATAAAAACAGCAAGGTAACAAGTGGTAAAAGTGAGCGAAATGGTATTGCAATGATAGGAAACAAGGCCTAGGGTTCATACTTTCACTAGTGCAAGTTCTATCAACAATAATAAAATAGATATATCATATAACAAGCCCTCAACATGCAACAAAGAATCACTCCGGAGCCACTAATAGCAGAGAACAAACGTAGAGATTATGGTAGGGTACGAAACCACCTCAAAGTTATTCTTTCGGATCAATCTATAAAAGAGTTCGTACTAGAATAACACCTTCAGACACAAATCAACTAAAACCCTAATGTCACCTAGATACTCCATTGTCACCTCAAGTATCCGTGGGCATGATTACACGATATGCATCACACAATCTCAGATTCATCCAACCAACACAAAGTACTTCAAAGAGTGCCCCAAAGTTTCTACCGGAGAGTCAAGAACGTGTGCCAACCCCTATGCATAGGTTCTCAATGTCACGAAACCCGCAAGTTGATCACCAAAACATACATCAAGTGGCACATGATATCCCATTGTTACCACAGATAATCACGGCAAGACATACATTAAGTGTTCTCATAAAAGACTTAATCCAATAAGATAACTTCAAAGGGGAAACTCAATTCATCACAAGAGAGTAGAGGGGGAGAAACATCATAAGATCCAACTACAATAGCAAAGATCGGGATACATCAAGATCGTGCCATAGAGGAACATGAGAGAGAACACGAGAGAGAACACAAGAGAGAGAGAGAGAGAGATCAAACACATAGCTACTGGTACATACCCTCAGCCCCGAGGGTGAACTACTCCCTCCTCATCATGGATAGCGCCGGGATGATGAAGATGGCCACCGGTGATGGGATGCCCTTCTAGCAGGTCTTGAACAGGCTCCCGAGAGGTTTTTGGTGGCTACAGAGGCTTGCGGCAGCGGAACTCCCGATCTATCTTCTGTTTTCGAAGTTTTAGGGTACGTAGGCATATATGGGTGAAAGGAGTACGTCGGTGGAGCTACGGGGGCCCCACGAGGCAGGTGGCGCGCCCGGGGGGTGGGCGCACCCCCCACCCTCGTGAGCACCTGACTCCGTCTGATATTCCTTTTCCTTGAAACACTGAAATAGGCATAAAACAACAAATCTGGGCTGGGCCTCCGGTGAATAGGTTAGTCCCAAAAATAATATAAAAGTGGATAATAAAGCCCAATATTGCCTAAAATAGTAGATAATATAGCATGGAGCAATCAAAAATTATAGATACGTTGGAGACGTATCAGAGCTCACCGGGAGGGACTATGGAGACCTCGAGAGTGGTCGGGGGTGACCGTAGGTGCATATTCATGGCACAGGACGGTGGTGGTTGGCGGTGGCACGGTGACTTCCCGCCCGGCCGTTGGGACAGAGAGGGAGAGGGGGTGAGCTAGAGGGGGAACTTAGGGGGGCTAGGGTTCATGGGGAAGAGAGAGAGAGAGAGCACCGAGGGGGAGCACGTGGTGGGTCCTTTTCGTTTATTGTTTTTCATTTTATTTATTTATTTATTTATTTTCTACTCCCCCCGTTCCTAAATATAAGTCTTTTTAGACATTTCAGATGGACTATAACATACGGATGTATATACACATATATTGAAGTGTAGATGCACTCATTTTGCTCCGTATGTAGTAACTTGTTGGAATCTCTAAAAAGACTTATATTTGGGAAGGGAGGGAGTATTTTGCGAAATATTTGTCCACAAGATATCTTTTGTTAAATATGGCGTTGTGCCATATAATTACTTTGCAATATTTAGTACTTCCATAAAAAGGTTTGTTGAGCATTTGAATTCATTTGAATTTTTGCATAAATGCAAATGGATTAAAAATGTTGTTTCCGGCACTGTTTTAAATAGGTTAGGGGCAATTTAATATCTCAAATAATATTGGTTCCTTCAAGACAATTGGTTAGTGAATTTTTGCAATTCAACGAACATTTTAGTTTTACCATTTGAAGAAATAATTTTTTGACTTTAGTTTAATTTGAATTCGGTTTGGATCAAAGTGAGGTTTGGAAAATTAATTGGCACCATTAGTGTGTGTGTGGTTATTGTAGCTTAACTACCAGGGTGTTAGAAATATCCTCCACTACAATAAATCTCATCCCGAGATTTAAGAGGTGGAGTAAGGGGGGAAGTTCTAGTTACGAAATCGTAACGGATCTTCTGGTTCTTGGTTGCTCTTCTCGAAGAAGTTGATCCCTTTCATTGATGCCTTCATTTATCTACTTTAGGTCATTAAGATGAAGTCGTCATCCTTTCTTTGGGAACTCCATCGCACTTACGAATAGGGTATAAGGGGGAAACTAAAAGGATGGATGTCTAAAAGGATTAATCCGGTAATCATCTCAGGGAAGGGGATATTAGAAGCACAAGGAAACATATTGAGAGTGATATTAGAAGGTTCAACAAGTTTCAACCAGGTAGGCATCCAGCTGATGCCTAAACATGTGATGAAGGGGTTCCGAGCAATGAAGAAGGATGTTGCATCTAATACCGGAATGAAACATGGTAAGGAAATTAGCTCGTGAATTACATATGAAGCGAAGTGCAGCGGATACTCCAGGATCAAGATTGTACAGGAGAGTCAGGTTTCAATCTTATGGAACTATGGGTTATGGGCCCACCATGTGGGTTCACAGTAGGAAGGGCGCTTACATCATGCACCATGATGATAGCAAGGCATGTCTGAGGATAGATTGTCAGCTATGTCGGCAACAACGTCGGTACAAAGGGCGGGGAACAAAGAGAACCATTTTCTTGCTCGCAAGGCGAGGCGACCGGTAGGCAAAGTTCTCGTCCACCGGTGGTTACCGGAATGTCATTGACAATAGTAATAAGGTCTTGCTGATAGAGTTGTACACTGAGATGTTTACATAAGCAGGGAATTATTACTACTTAGATCATATAAATTACAAGAGAAGTTAACCATACCAATGGAAAGGAAAATTTGATTATTAGGATAATCAGACCAATGGAAAGGATAATGTGTTTAAACCCGATTATCAATAGTATATCTTTCCCAAGGAAAGGAAGAGTATGATATACATGATAGGGCTCCAAGTATGTAACCACTTAAACAAAGGGTCAAGGAATTTATGATGTTTACCCATACAACGGAGCTTGGATAATCGATCAAGAGAATTTTACTATTGCACTTCCAATGTTCTTGTTGATGAACGGAGTACCACAGACATGCTTCGAGATAGCATTGACGTGGTCATCAAGTAAAGGTCTGACTTAGGATACACAAAGGATCCACTAGGAACAAGTTATAACATAAGTCATACAATTTCCTTATGGAAGAATGGCTAACTATGCTGAACAAGACACTAATAATAACATGATATATCTTTTTCTCATCAAGATAAGCATATTTCAAAGTGCCTGGCAATTGTTTCAATTCAAACACGGGATCACTTTTAGGTGGAGCAGGACCCCCCAAAGTTTCAATAGGCAAATTGTGTTTAAGCAGAGGATGTTGTTCAAAAAAAATCTTATCTATTTCGTTTCTTTCATGCATATGCATATCATTCTCATGGTCTAGCTAATATTGTTCTAGTGGATCAGTAGGAGGTACAAAAATAGAAGCAAGACCAATTATTTCATCTTTACTAGGCAATTATTCCTTATGATGCTTTCTACTACACATAGAAAAATTAAATTCATGAGACTCATCACCAAAACTAACACCGACAGTTTGTTTCTCACAATCTATTCTAGCATTAACGGTGTTCAAGAAAGGTCTACCAAAGATAGTGGGACGAAAGTCATCTTGTGGGGAACCAAGGACAAGAAAATAAGTAGGATATTTTATTTTCCCACACAAGACTTCAAGGTCTTTAACAATCCCAAGTGGTGTGATGGTATCTCTATTAGCAAGTTTAACAGTAACATCTATGTCTTCTATCACAGCGGGTGCTATATCATTCATAATTTCTTAATATAAGGTAAAAGGAATAGCACTCACGCTAGCACCTTAATCACATAAACCATGATAACAGTGATCTCCTATCTTAACTGAGACAACGGGCATGCCAACAACGGGTCTATGTTTATCCTTTTCATCGGGTTTGGCAATTCTAGCAGCTTCATCAAAGAAGTAAATAACATGCCCATCTATATTTTCAACCAGGAGATCTTTGTCCATAGCAACACTAGGTTCTACCTAAATTTGTTTATCTGGATTAGGTGTTCTAATATAGCTTTTATTAACCACAGTTGAAACTTTGGCATGTTCCTTTATCCTAAAAGGGAAAGGTGGTTTTTCAATATAAGCAGTAGGAACAACTGGATCAACATTATAGATAATAGTTTCATCTTTAGCTATTACCGGTTCTCTAATTTCTTATTTAATAGGTGGGTGATATTAGAACCACTTATCATTAGGGAGATCAACATGAGTAGCAAATGATTCAAAAAAGGAGGCTTCAAGTCCATATTTAGTGCTAAACTTTTGAAAAACATCGGTATTCGTAAAAGATTTAACACAATCATACTTAAGCATAATACCCGACTCTTTACCTTTGTCGAGTTCCCAATCTTCAGAGTTGTGTTTAATTCTTTCTAAAAGATCCCACCAGAATTCAATAGTCTTCTTCATAAAGGAACCAGTACAAGAAGTATCAAGCATGGATCGATCATCATGAGAAAGCCGAGCATAAAAATTCTGAATGATAATTTCTCTTGAGAGCTCATGATTGGGGCATGCATATAACATTGACATAAGCCTCAGTCAAGCTAGACCGATACTTTTTCCTTCATGAGGACAAAAATTATATATGGAATTCTGATCATGATGAACTAGATGCACATGATAATTTTTTTGGTGAAACTTCAATTTCAATCGATTCCAATTCCAAGATCCAGTATCATCTCATAGCCTATACCATGCTAATGATTTTCTCTTCAAAGATAAAGAGAAAACCTTATTCTTAGCTTCATCTCCGGATAAACCTGCAAGCTTAAATAATCCACACATTTCTTCCACATATATCAAGTGCATATCAGGATGTTCGCTTCCATCTCCTACATAAGGATTAGCTAGCAGTTGTTCTATCATACCTGGAGGAATTTCATAACCAATATTTTCAGTAGGTGCAGTAGTTTGAGGGGTGACTAATTGTGGTTCCAGTAGAGGTGAAGATACCCCGAACAAACCCCTCAAAGGATTGTTTTCCATAGTAACAAGTGACCGTAAATTTCAGCACGTAGTAATAATTTTTCCTTACCAATTTCCACTTACCAAGAGCACTTCACTCCCTGGCAACGGTGCTAGAAAAGAGCCTTAATGACCCACAAGTATAGGGGATCAATCGTAGTCCTTTTGATAAGTAAGAGTGTCGAACCCAACGAGGAGCAGAAGGAAATGACAAGCAGTTTTCAGCAAGGTATGCTCTGCAAGCACTGAAATTATAAGTAATGAGTAGTTTGATAGTGAGATAATTTGTGACGAGCAAGTAACGATAATAGTAAAAAGTGAAGCAAGGTATTGTAATCCTTTTGAGGCAAAGGACAGGCCAAAACAGTCTCTTATGATAAGCAAAGTGTTCTTGAGGGTACACGGGGATTTCATCTAGTCACTTTCATCATGTTGGTTTTATTTGTGTTCGCTACTTTGATAATTTGATATGCGGGTGGACCGGTGCTTAGGTGTTGTTCTTACTTGAAAAAACTCCTACTTATGATTAACCCCCTCGCAAGCATCTTCAACTACGAGAGAAGTATTAAGAATAAATTTTAACCATAGCATTAAACTTTTGGATCCAAATCAGTCCCTTACGGAATAGCGCATAAACTAGGGTTTAAGATTCTGTCACTCTCGCAACCCATCATCTAATAACTACTCCACAATGCATTCCCTTATGCCCAAATATGGTGAAGTGTCATGTAGTCGACGTTCACATGACACCACTAAGGGAATCACAACATACATACCATCAAAATATCGAACATGTATAAAATTCGCATCATTACTTGCAACATGATTTCTCCAGTGACCTCAAGAACAAATGTAAATACTCACAAATGATAATCATGCTCAAGATCAGAGGGGTATTAAATATCATAATGGATTTGAACATATAATCTTCCACCAAATAAACCATATAGTAATCAACTACAAGATGTAATCAACACTACTAGTCACCCACTGAGGGAGTCCTGGATTATGGGGTCCTCGGGGAGCCGGACTATGTGATATGGGCTGGGCTGATGGGTCGTGAAGATGTAAGACGGAAGGAAAATTTTCCCCGTGTCTGGATGGGACTCTCCTTTGCGTGGATAACAAGCTTGGCATCCGGATGTGTAGTTTCCTTCCTCTGTAAACCGACTTTGTACGACCCTAGTCCCCTCCGGTGCCTATATAAACTAGAGGGTTTAGTTCATAGAGGCAATCATAATCATACAGGCTAAACATCTTGGGTTTAGCCATTACGATCTCGAGGTAGATCAACTCTTGTAACCCCTATACTCATCAAAGTCAATCAAGCAGGAAGTAGGGTATTACCTCCATTAAGAGGGCCCAAACCTGGGTAAACATCGTGTCCCCTGCCTCCTGTTACCTTCTATCCTTAGACGCACAGTTCGGGACCCCCTAACCGTGATCTGCCGGTTTTGACACCGACATTGGTGCTTTCATTAAGAGTTCCTTTGTGTCGTCGACAGAAGGGTTGATGGCTCGCCTTGTCATCAAGGATGATATCACTTCTAGAGGAGCCCTAGATTTAGGGCAAACCCTCCGGCTCGGCAACTTCACCATGGGTGCCCCTTCGACCATTAAGCCAAAGGTGGCCCAACCTGTCACCAAAGATCGCCTCCGCATCGGCCCCGAATAATCCAACAAGATGGATCCGGCAGATGTATCGGCCTTAAACGAACTTCAAGATCACATCGCCTCCCTGGGGGTCGCCACCGACTATGATTGGATTGGGCTTAAACCCGATCAGTGAGAAATCAAATCCCCGCCGGTCACATATCAGGTGGCAATTGTGGAGGAACGAGCTGACCATAAATCTTCTGCTACATTGAGAACAAAGTACGTTCGGATTTCCGAGCTCGAAGAGCCGGACACCCATCTTCGGGAGGAAACTTCTTGTCCTTCGAACATAGAATCAGGCATTAAGCCCAAAACTCACCGGATGCTCTGAAGCCCGGGCTTGTGACCTCGCAAATTCTTCAGAATCCGGGCTTCACCGTGGGTCAGGGTTCGGATTTAAGACCGCCCACCCACCACAAGCAATATTCCCCAAGCAATTCCAGTCCTCCGAACATATGCGATTTAATGTACGTACGACAGCAATCTCAGGAAACAGTCCACAACTTTTGCCAGATTCCTCCTTGTTAAAAACATGATCAAAGATTGCTGCAACGACGACGCGATCTCAGTTTTTTGCAACAATTGTACGGATGAGGGAATCCTTAATTCCCTCAACCGCCGTCGCGTACTACACTTTGAAGATTTGGCACACATAGTGCAGAAGTACTGCGCAATGAAAAGCGCCTGGAAAACCCAGACAGCCGGCTGGGAACCACATGCCTTTAGGCCATATCCCGGACGGACAAAAGGATGCACCCTCGCGGAGCACCTAATTATCATCCCACGGACAAGAAAATCAAGCCCTTTATGGGGCATAGAACTATCCTTGAGGAATGGCTTGACAGGCCCTATCAAATTCACATGACGCTGGACACCGAACCAATGCATAGCCTCCGAGCATTTTGGATACTCCGGCAAGTGGCCAAGAGCGGCGAGGATATCCTCACCAACAACACCCCAGAGAACTACTCTTCGGAGGACAACAATCTCAAAATATTCACGGTCTTTGAGACCTTTTCATCAAATAATCGGCACAAAAGGGCGCTCTGCAACCTTGCCGAAGTTTGCCAAGTGGCAGCAGTAAATCCTTGGAATGATACGGCGATCACTTTCAACGCCGATGATGAACCAACATCCCGCTCAGTCCGGGCACCAGCCACTTTGGTTCTAAACCCAATCGTGGATGGCTTTTGTCTCACTAAAGTGCTAATGGACAGCGGCAGCGGATTGAACCTCATCTATGAAGAAATGCTCAATAAAATGCACATGGCAGGAGTCGCATCGAGCAAAGTCACACAACCTTTCGAGATATTATCCCAAGTCGGCAAGCAAGATGCTCCAGGAAAATCAAACTCGATGTAATATTCGGCACGTCGGAGAATTATAGGTCCGGAGAGTTTCTTTTCCATGTGGCACCTTTCAACAGCAGGTATCACACCTTGCTGGGGCGAGACGCATTCACACGCTTCCAAACCGTACCCCATTACGGGTATATGAAGCTCAAAATGCCCAGGCCCAATGGAGTTATCACTATCACCAGTGATCCGGACATAGCACTCCGCGCCGAAAACAAAACCACCTCTCTGGCCCTCGAGGCCTCATCTAAGGCCCTCGCGGCCAAAGAATTAACCACCCTCCATTCCACGGTGGATAGGGATGATATAATCCTTGATATGAGACACAAATCCACTTCCTTCAAGCCAGCAGACGAAATAGTCAAATTTCAAGTCCACCCGACGGACCCCAAGAAGACAGCTTCCATTGGGGCACAGCTGGATCCGACGGTCAACGCCGCATTACGCGCATTTCTGCATGACAACTGGGACATCTTTGCCTGGCACCCCTCAGATATGCCAGGTATCCCGCGAAGACTGGCCGAGCATAGTCTCAATATAATGAAAGAATACAAACTAGTCAATCGAACGCTGCGCCGATTTTCCGAACCCAAACGACAGGCAATGGGGGAGGAGCTAGCCAAGCTATTTGTAAGTGCATCTAGTGCCCCTTAGTGATTTTGGTGTATTGAAGACTTATAGGTTAAGGGACTAATATGTTTGTGAGTGTACATAGGCTCTATAAGTCATTGAGGAGTTTGAAATTTCCGATGAAAGTCGACCCCTACAAATGTATGTCTTCAGCTGAAGACTTTCGTTCTCTTGAAGATTTTGAAAGTGAAGAAATTGGTGTGACCTTGAAGACTTGGATATTCATGCGAGAATTATGGAGCGTGAATACTTTTGTTTCATAGTTTCATTTTCTCTTTCTTGAGTCATAGGAAACACCGTACTATTAAAGGGGGTTGAGGTAATACTAAGGAAACTGATTTCCAAGTGATGCTCATCTCAAAATCCTACACCTACCCAATCCTTTCGAGTGAAGCCATTAGAAATCTTATATCAGTTCAGTCAATTTCTTCAGTGACAGAGACGAAGATCATCTGGTCTCTGAGGAATTTTTCCTGACTGAGGAGTTAGGAATTCGCCGGTGCGGATTGCCTACACAGTGAGGAACATGATAGCCCTGAGGAATTTGATACCTCAAATCCGACCGTTGCTGTGCTACGTGCCAGCTGTCCAAAAATATCCTACCACCTAACGGTCATATCATTGAAGGGCATTTATGTCTTATCATGTCGGGCTACTCCCTAGGCTATAAATAGCCGCCCCTACAACCACTAGCTGGTTGGCTACTCCGCTAGAAACTGACACTTGTCATTGAGAGCATCCCTTTCTCTGAGGACATTGAGCGAAAATCATCGAGTGAGGAAAACCCAAAACCCAAACCCAAACACCTACAAACCCAAAGTGATTGAGCATCACTTAAGAGATTGTTCCTGTGTGGAACCGACGCTTGTTACCTTTGTGGATTGTGTATCCTCCAGACGGTTAGGCGTCATGGTCTGAGCATCCAAGAGGAATTGTGGATCACTGAGTGACCAAGTCTTTCAAGGTTTGTAAGTCACCTGTGAAGACTTACCACGAGTGCTGGGCGAGGTCTATGTGACTTTAGCTCAAGGAGAATATGGTGAGGACTATGTTCGGGATTGTGTGTCCTCGAGTTTAAATACTCAGCCGCTCCAACCAGACGTACAATTGTCACATCAGTTGGAACTGGTCTACCAAATCATTGTCTTCACCAAGCCAACTGGTTCTATTTCCTTAACCCTTTCATTTCCTCATTCATGTGTTGATGAACCTAATCATTACTGTTTGAAGACTTTGACTGAATACTTTCTCTACTTCCTCAATCCTATTTCTTCAGTCACAATAGTCTTGAGCCTGCTTATCATGTTATCACGCTTTTTGTACTCTATGTTTGTTTTCATTTCATGATGATGACTATGCTACTGCTCTAATATGCTTATACCTGATTACTTATTCTGCTGCTAGTGTGTCGTTACTTAGGAATTTCTTCACCTAGAAATTCCTCAATGACGAATTTGTAAAAATCACCTATTCACCCCCCCCCCCTCTAGTCGATATAACGCACTTTCAATTGGTATCAGAGCAAGGTACTCCCTTGTTCTGTGTGATTTTGGTTTGACCACCTGGAGTCTAGTTATGTCGACTGCAGGAATGAAGAAAGTGTCTATGCAAGATGGCGGAGGCTGATGATATTCGCAAGCACACTCTACTTAACCTCACGGTGAAGGATGTCACCTGCTCCTGTTTGTCCCAAAATTAGTTCAGGAACATCATGCATCTCAACCATGCGAAGCTTATCTGGGACCGACTCTCTGAGGTTTATGAAGGCCATCGTACTTGTCATGATCCTTGGTTTGAGGATTTCAAGGATTCTCTCAAGGAGATGACTTTCACCCCAGATCATCATCCACTGCACCATGCCTTATGGCAAAGGGTGCCAAGGTAACTGAACGCTACCTTTCCGAATCTAGTGATGATGAATTGGGTGACGAATTTGGACCCAGCTACACTAAACTTGCTTCCCTTGCCACTAAACAACAAAGAGCTCTTGAAAAAGTTCAAAACATGCTTGATGAAAGCGATGATATGTTGGATGAGAAATTGAATCGAACTAAGGCTTTGACTGATAGTCTTCAGAAACTTCAGTCTAAGTTTGACAACCTTCAAAATCATCATAACACTCTCTTAACTGATCATCAGAAGCTTTCTTATGAATTTCTTTAGAGAAAGCAAGATCTTGAGAAGTTAAAAGTGAGTTATGAAGATCTTCAGAAGGAAAACGATTCATTGCTTGCTCAACAGATCAGTTCCGCTTAGGAAGAATTTATTCCACCATGTCTGAAATGCATTGAGCGTGAATCTGCTAATTCTTCACCTGAATGTTCAAATGCTTCTGTTGCTGCAAATTCTTTAACTGCCTCTGTGGTCACAAATTCCTCATCTGAAGATACCACAAGAATCACTGACGATAATGCAGGGTTGAAGGAATTGTATGTGACAGGCATATACAAAAGCCTCAAAGGGCATCAGACTCTTTGTGATGTGCTCAAAAAGAAGATCTTGAACAGGGACCCTAGGAAAGAGGGTATTGCCTTTGAGAGGAAACTCAATGTTGATGGGACCTACTGGAAACCTGAGCAGTACCCTAAAACCTCATGGGTTGCTGCGAAGGGACCCTCCATAGATCCATGCACATTATCTGGCTTTACTTGTGAATCTTCATATTCCTCTGATGAGTCATTTGACTCCAACTATAAACTGTTCAAGAATCAGAATGGTGAAGTATTTGCTTGATATGTTGGAACTAAC
The DNA here is from genome assembly GCA_021437245.1 of Aegilops speltoides. NCBI lineage: Eukaryota > Viridiplantae > Streptophyta > Magnoliopsida > Poales > Poaceae > Aegilops > Aegilops speltoides. The sequence goes on from CM038146.1 coordinate 339,911,045, forward strand.
TGCAGGAATGGTCCCCCTATGAAGAAAATCCGGGTTCCCAAAAGGTGCCTTGAAAATCTTCAGGTGAATGTCATCATGACACCACCTAATCAAATTCTTCATATGAATCAAAATCTTCATATGGATCCAAGTCCTCATATGGACCAAATTCTTCATCTGGATCAAATTCCTCACGTGGATCAAAATCCTCATATGAACATCATCGTGCTAACACTTCTGTTTTGCATGGAAAGCCTAAAGGCTGTGAATATGTGCATTATTCTTCAAACCATTATGTTCATAAGTCCTCGAAGAATTTCTCTGCTTATTCATATACTTATCCTAACCACTCTTCTGGGAAACGAAGTGCACTGGCTTCAATGCCATCTTTTTCATATGGAGCTCGCAGAATGATGAACTCTTTGTCACCCCTCCAGATGTGGGTGGCGAAGAAAAAGAACTAATCTCTTATGTAGGGTCAGGTCTCCAGACGAACTTAATCGTCTGAAGAATTTGCAGGAGACCTGAATATGCTTGAATGGATGCAAGCTAATCATGTAGAAATGAATCACTCATTTCTCATGTCCTCATATTGCCATATCTGTTACTGTTGATGAAATTGATACCATATTCTTCGTTGATGAAGTATATGGGTTCGTAAGTTGCACTAATTCATCTGCAGGATGAACAACCCAAAGATATTGAGTGGGTCCTCGACAGTGGATTTACAAATCACATGACCGGTGACAGGAACTTATTGATGGACACTGATATATCTCCATCTCATCTGAAGCATATCACGTACTATTCATGGACCATAACGGGCCATTAATAGGTCGTACTTGATAACTCTATGAAAACAGCCCAACGGGTTCCTTTTGACATGAAAACGACCCAACTTAATAACGGGCCGACTGTAACGATGGGCTGAATTTGGCCCACAAGCAGAACATGACAGTAATGGGTCGTAAGTAACCGAATGCTGGAAATGAGCCCAAGAATAAATGGGCCCTGAGAAGGCCGAAAGATAACTTGGGCTGGAAATGGCCCAATGGAATAATGGGCCGTTAATGGGTATAAAGTGATACACTGTTCATTACGGGCCAGTTTCACCACGGGTCATTAATGGGCCAAGAGTTACAAAGGGCATCATATGGGACGAAAGACGTCATGGGCCATACATGGGTGGAAGTTAAAAGCAGTGGAATCATATTGGACGGCCCGGATGACGCCATCGGGCCTAATTCGGATAGGTCGTAACAGGCCACAGGTTAGCGGGTGTAAATGGGATATATGCTGAGCAGGCCATTAACAAAGCCGTGGGCGGGCCGCCACCTTTTGACCAAGTCAAACGGGCCGGCCTTTTCACAGGAATGGGCCTCTGTTGGGCCGTGCCATGTGTCGACGTATCATAGGCTCCTTTGGTCCAATGAGTGGATGACATCTGTCCCAACGGTGAGCCGACATGTGTTTCCTGCAGCCAATGATGATTTTACACGTGGAAAATCCCCATTGGTCGGGGCTGTTCAGGGTTACCAGATCCAAAACCGGACCCGATAGCTTAACGGCGTTCTGTTACGGTGGATGCCATGTGTCGGTCACCCTTGACGAAAGCACTTTTGTGACGCGCGATTTATCGTCATGGAAGTGGACACTTCTGTGATGATAATTTTGGTAATGTCATGGAACACTTCTACGACAGCACAAGTATGACTATCTTGATTCTATCATAAAATCGCATGGATGTACATGCATGACAGAAAACGTGACCTACTATGACAAACACGTATCATCACGGAAGTGTATTTTTTTAGTGTGATAACTTCACTTGTCGCTTGCGGCTCATCGCCTATGTTCATCCTGCCCTCTCCGAAGGAAGGAGCGGAGTGGAATAGGCCAGACTTGGGTGTGAACCTGCATGCGACTGGAAGGAAACCAATGCGTGTCGCGATTGTAGGCAAGCATGGCATAACAGGTTTAGGCGAGATATGCGTAGAGGGATTGGATGTGCAATCCTGGTGCGGTGGACTCAAGCGACCCTAAATCATTCGAGGCTCCGCGACTGCTTCCCATCGACCCGGTCCTGTATAGTCTGGTCCGGTCGGCTTTACGAAGCGATTCAGTCTGCAGATACTTTGCCTAGGAAAAACCTGGTGACCTGGCACGCCAGCTCGACCTGATAATTGTGACCCAAACACTCTCAAAATTTTAAAAGACATAAATTATGGCAACACTTTTGTTAGAGCATCTCTAGCAGACCCCGCAAAAAGCCCCAACCCGCAAAATAACCGCCAAAATGCGGGTCGGCACGGAAAATCCCACCCGAATAGACACCGCAAACATGGCCGGCCCGTAAAAATTTTTGAGGGGCGCGGCAAAATCTTGATCCCAACCCGCGAATACGCGGGTCCCCCTGGCCCGTCGGTGCCCTGCATATAGAGGGAGCGGTTGGTGGGGAGGACATTTCAGCCCTTTCCACACCTACCAGCTCCCCCTCACCCCGCCGCTAGGCTGCCGCCCACGATTCCGGCGAAAGTAGCCGGTGAGATCACGCCGAAAGGTTGCCACACGCACGAGGTTGCCCGCCGACCCCCTCCCCTCTTGCGTCGGTGAGCAGGAAAGTTGCAGCTCTACGGCCCTTCGTCGTGGGCGGCCGGGTTTGGCTTCTCCGGCCGCCGGTGGCTGCGCCAAGCGATGGAATGGTCGGGGAGCACCTCCCGCAGCCCCGACAAAGTCCCATCACCGCATGAAGATATGGGTTCGTCATGTCGCCGTCGCCGATAGTTGCCGGCATGGATTCGGTCGGCCGCCCGTCGGGCTCGGCACTCGCGCAGAGGCTCTGTGGCTCGCCGATGGCACTCATACAGTGCGACAAATGCACGTGGACGATGATGTGGCTAACTTTGGCCACGCCGAAGCACGCCGAATGGGTGTTCTTCAAATGCGAAAATGACCGGGTACGTGTTGTTTTCATTCGGCTTTGGCACCGCATTCTTTGGTTCAATGGCGATAGCTCATTTTGAACATCATCATGTGTGTAGGAAGATGGATGCTCATTTTGGTTTTGGAAAGGCGAATACATTGATTTATTGATAGAAAGAAACTTAATAGACGTTCGTGCGCTCCTTAGTAGAATCGAAGGCAATGAAGCGGCTGCATGTGCAACTAGACACTACAAGAAATATGTTAACTAGTGACCTTCTGTTAGTGACCCTGGAAGAATTGGTCTTAGATCTATGACCATTTCAGACTAATTGGTCAAAAGATGTTCGGGGGGCTCCAAACCCTAAACCATTGCGACCATTTTGGTCAGAAAGGTCGTAATTTCCTTACGAAATGGTCACAAAGCAAACAAAGTGCTAGTCATTTGCCTTATTTCCAGATTTTTAATGACCAATATAGATGGTCATAGCCTTGTAGATTGTGGTGGGTTGTGATGACTAGGCGCCATCTCATCAGTTTTGCCTATGTGTCATGTCCATGTGGCAGTTTTTGCCCTAGGTTGTGAAGCAACCTATATTTCTGTTATTCCAAAAATTCCCAAAAAATTCTCATAAATGTTTTGGATCATATCTTCATCAAATATGTTAAAAACATTCCTTTCCTAGTTCAAAAATAATTCGAAAATATTCATTTTCCTATTCTGTTCAGAGCATCACTTTGTGAAGGAAGTACCACTTTGGCATGTCCAAATGGTATCCATTTTCTACAGTGCTTTCCTATGCCCAAATAACCATCCTCCACCAAATGCCAGCTCAATACATTCATTATTTTGAGCCCAACTTCAACATTCGTATTTATGTCCAGTGTGGTACTTTGTAAAGCAAGTACCACCTAGGCTCCTCCTTTTGAGGTGAAAATTTGTGAAGAGCGTCTTCTTAGTAACTGATCATCATCAGCCAAAACTCACGCCTATTAGCCATGTGCATTTAGCCGTGTACCGCAAATCAAACACTTGGTTGCTTATTCATGTTTGAGCATCGACCGGTCTCCTCGTGAGAATCTTATGTTGTGCTTTTCTTCCTAGCACCTACCTGGGGAGTGCCCAACCCACTGGACATGCCTAGGCCGCCCAGAACACATGGCAACTCCACGGTCCCGTGGTGACGCCACAGCATCTTGAGCTTCACGCGCTCTAGAGTTGGGGCCCTCGGCCACCATCCAAACCTCGATGTCTCGCCATCAAACCATGTATTTCTGATTAAATAGATACTTATTTACCTAGAAATGATTTTTGAAAAAAAATAAAGAGCAAACTATGAGGCAGCTGCAGTTCAAATTTGACCCGCTTCCAGCTGAATCGATGGGAATTTGTCTTTTTCAGCAGAGGTGGATCAAAAATTTTGACACCCAACCATTTTGTCAATTGTGCATTAAATATTGCCTAGTATTTTATAAAATTGATTAGGTCCAATTTTGCAACAATTATTTGGTAGTTCCTTCACAAAAAACCCTCCTTTTGGGCACTCGGAAAATGAAAAATGAATTTTCCGTGCAAAGAAAATGAAAACTTCCTTAGGCAACATTGTTTTGAAGTCCAAGATGCACCCTCGTGCACAATATGAGATCATTTGAACAAACTATGCCATGAATGTGGCCATAAGATTGATCATTTGGCTTGAAAGCCATGAATCTTCACGCATGATAGCTCATTTCTGAGAACAATTTTTTAAAATAATTACCGTATTACAAGTTTATTATTTTTCCTGGAAACTTGGTCACATATAATGACACAATGTGAAGGTTTTCCAATTTTTGATTTTTTTTGAATTTTTTATGCCCGTTTCAAAATGCGGTCAAAACGGCGGGCTTGACCGTTCCTAGCTAGTGGTTGAATCTTGGATTTTTTTTTGGTGTTTCTCTAATTAAATAGATACTTATGTACCTATAAATTATTTTTGGAAAAAATAAAGAGCACAGTACAAGGCAGCTACAGTTCAAATTTGACCCGCTTCCAGGTGAATCGGCGGAAATTTGTCTTTTTCATGAGAGGTGGATCACAACTTTTTACACCCAACCATTTGGTCAATTGTGCATTAAATATGTCATAGTATTTTAGAAAAATGATTTGGTCCAATTTTGCAACAATTATTTTGGAGGCCCTTCACAAAAAATCCTTCTTTTGAGCACTCGAAAAATGGAAAATAGTTTTTTCATCCGAAGAAAATGAAAACTTCCTTAAGCAACATTATTTGCCATTCCAATATGCACCCTTGTGCACAATATGAGATCATTTGAACAAACTATGCCATGAATGTGGCCATAAGATTGATCATTTGGCTTGAAAGCCATTGATCTCCACACGTGATAGCTCGTTTCTGAGAACACTTTTTTAAAATAATAGCCGTATTACAAGTTTGTTATTTTTTCTGGGAACTTGGCCACATATAATGACACAATGCGAAGGTTTCCCAATTTTTTGATTTTTTTTGAATTTTTTATGCCCGTTTCAAAATGCGGTCAAAACGGCGGGAATGACCGTTCCTAGCTAGTGGTTGAATCTTGGAATTTTTTGGTGTTTCTCTGATTAAATAGATACTTATGTACTTAGAAATGATTTTTGGAAAAAATAAAGAGCAAAGTACAAGGCAGCTACAGTTCAAATTTGACCCGCTTCCACCTAAATCGACGGAAATTTGTCTTTTTCATGAGAGGTGGATCAAAACTTTTTACACCCAACCATTTGGTCAATTGTGCATTAAATATGTCATAATATTTTAGAAAATTGATTTGATACAATTCTGCAACTAATATATGGTAGGTCCTTCACAAAAAAAATTATTTTGGGCACTCGGAAAATGATTAAAAATAGCTATAATGATCAGAAATGCATAGAAATTGGTCCTTATCCATAAAATGTGGTCTAACTCTAGTGAAAATTTGTGTGGTGCCATTTTGCAAAATATTTTTGATAGCTACTTCACAAAATCCCTCTATTTTTAGTACTTAGACACTTTTTTAAATCACTGGTTTTTCGAACCAATCAGGACTCTTCCCACGGATCGATGACATGGCGCCCATCATCCATCCATCCATCTCTCCATCCCACATCCATCCATCCATCTATCTACAGAAAAAAAGAAAAAAAGATAGCCCCACCCGCAGCCCAAACCCTAGCTCAGATCGACCCTTCCTCCCCTGTCCCCATCTCCTCGCCGCCGCCGCCCCCCTCCCGATCTCGCCACCATCACACCCTTCCTCCCTCGTCCCCATCTCCCGATTCCTCCCCCGCCGCCCCTCCCTTCCACCACCCTAGGCACTCCACCGCCCTCACCTCACCGCCCCCACCCGTCGTGGTCGTCGTCCTAGGGTTCTACCGCCTGCACCTCGCCCCCTGCCTCTCCACCCAGATGGCCTCGACCAGATCTACGGCCTAGCCCTAGCACGCCACAACCGTTCGCCACCGCAGATCCCGCGAGCCCTGTCCTCTTCTACTCTATTCCGCGGCTTGGAGCTGCGACTGGATGGAGCTGCATCTGGCGCCTACGGCAATGACCACGATGACGGGATTTCCCGGCCGGCCTCGAAGTGCCCAACCTCAAGAAGCGTGGCGGCAGCATGCGCAGCTGGATCCGCCATGATGCGCCGTGCAGACGCTCGAGGTCGACAAGGCCACCATGATGCGCCGCTGCGAGCTCCCCGCCCGCGACCTCCGCCTCCTCGACCCGCTCTTCGTCTACCTCTCCACCGTCCTCGGCGTGAGCGCGCCATCGTCGTCAACCTCGTGCAGATCCGCTGCGTCATCACCGCCGATGAGGTGCTCCTCCTCAACTCCCTCGATAGCTACGTCTTCCAGTACGCCACCGAGCTGCAGCGCTGCCTCCTCCAGCGCGCCGAGGGCGACGAGCTCCTCTTCGAGTTCCGCGCCCTCGAGCTCGCCCTCGAGGCTGCCTGCTTCTTCCTCGACGCCCAAGTACCAGTTGGAGTGCTCCTCCACTTAGCATTTATCTTCTTAACATAACATGTGGTGATACTGATATGGTACTGAATAGTTCCTCTCTGATGCCAATTGCACAATAATGCGTGGGTGGTCTAGTGTTAAAATTGTGAGATTGCCCATTTGCCAAGGTACCCGTGATTAACCTCTATTTTCCTCTCTCTCTCTCTCTCCTTGTGCAGCGGTGTTGATTGGTCACCACCAAGCTCAGTCCATGGAGCTCAACGTTCAAGGGCACAAAGGTCAGCCACCGCTGCTCCTTTGTTGTTTCTTGATCCATTCCTTCCTTCCTAGCACATGTCTCATCTTCTTCTTCTTGTGCAAATGACAAGAACAAAGATAGAGGCCAAGGCATTCATCCGGGAGGTGCGCGATCCGCTTCGGCATCAACCTTATTATACACTTGTGAACATTATTAGAATGCGGTGTGGTTTGCGGCACCAGCAGTTCCTTTTATGCAACGGTTGTTAGCTTGAATTAATACATGTTCATATAGCTAATTTTCTGTTGTTGTGCATAAAATTCTAGGAAGGTCTGGCTGCAAGTTCTGGCTGTAGTGTGCTCTCATGTTGTACATGATCGTATCCATAGACCAGTGAATTTATTGCACTATTTGCTTGCTGTTAAGTATCCAGCATTTGTTACATTATGTCTTTAAGTAGTAAAATTGAGAATGGCAAGCTAAATTCTTCAACTGAACTGCTCTTTCATTGTACCACGAAATCGGAAATACTTAACCTGATGTATTTTAGGGGTACATTCTTAGACTTTTGTTTGGATTCCATAACATTCACATGGCATTCACAAAATCGTCGTGTGTGCGTTTGTTGCAGCCTGGGGCTGAAGCAGAAGCTGGTTCCTGAGTACCATGGCTGACTAGTGGAGCTCGGCGACAAGCTGTAGATTTGTAGAACAGAGGACCCGGCTGGGCTGTTGACGGCAACCGAGGTATGCTCTCCTCCTCTCCTTGCATATGGGTAGTTGCTAATTAATCTGAAGGCATTCAAAGTTGAAATATGTACACTTGTTACCACCAAGTTAGAAGATTTTGCTTGGCTTGTCTATTATGTTGTACAGAGTATATGTGAAGAAGAGAAAGATTGGAATTTGAAGAGGATGCTCTATGTAATTTGAAGAGGTTGCTAGATGTGACTTGCATATTATATATCTCATGTTAAATTGAAGAGGATTTTGTTGTCATGTGTTTGTGTTGGAATATCTTTGTTGACTAATCAGATAGGTCCTAGCGGCATCTTTTGCTAAGGAATATACTGTTATTATATAGTCAATCTATGTTTTCTCTCCTGTGATGTTAATTATTAGTTTCACCTGCCCTTATGTTTACCACCTTCCTGTTTCCCCGTGGTTTCCGGGTGGCCGTTGTTCTGAACTTGCTGTTTGTTGGTTGGTTATAGTCAGGGGCGAGTTCCGCATGGAGTTCAAGCAGAAGAACCCCAAGAACAAGTCGGTGGCCACCGTAAGTCCCTTCCAACAAAAATCCCACTCCTGAGCATTTTTCCATATGGTTTAATATGCAGACAACAAGAGAGCTAGTGATGCTATGTTAAAATTAATGTGTACTTGTCAATTCTAGCTTATATTTGTGTCTTGCGATCTTGTTCTAATTAATGTGTATACTACAAGCCCTTGTTTTCCTGTCTAAATGCATGCACAAAAGTTTAGTTATCTTCTGAAAAATTGTTCGTGCATTTTTCAGTTTCTCAAATACAAAATAGCTTGCTCCTTTCAGTTCATACATTTTGTTCATAACCATTTTGTTTTATAACATGCAGATGATTGCCTTCATTCATGTTTTGAAGTGAGCTCCTAGGGAGTTGGAAGAAGTTGGAAGAAGCAAGGCATGCAGGCCTTCATGCATGCTCTCTTATCCCTCCTGCTCCTAGGGAGATGCAGGACTTTGTTGTAATGTTGCCCTTGGAATTTGGTTGTACTGCTGATTTTGTTGAGAATTTGATGTATATGTACTGCATATTGTTTACCTGAAATGCATTTCTGTACTGGAAAATATATTGGCATCGAATATGGTTTGTGGAATGGATACCTAACTTGTGGGACCCATTTATGAAAATAATTTGAGCAATTTTGAAATTTCTGTCAAGTGGGCCCAATGTGTGAGATGATGACAAGTGGCGCCCATTTGATTGGTGGGACCAGCTCTAAAATATAATGGCCCAAACAAAGATCAAAAGAAAACCTGCTATTAAAAGGGACATGCAAAGAAATCAAAGGCTGAATTGCTGGGCCAGACCCATGTAGCTAATAAAATCACAGGAAAAATACATTTAAAAGGCCGAATTAATGGGCTCGGCCCATATAAACACCGAATTGGACCGGGCTGAATCTTGTGCCACATCAGCTTGCCACGCTGGATGCCTACGTGGCCTGGGGAGGTTGCTAGTGACCAAAACGAAACAGCACGCATATTTTGGTCGTAAACGTCTACGACCTTCTCACAGAGAAGGTCGCTATAGTCAGTTAACGACCGCCAGCTTTTGACCTTCTCGTTTTGGTCACAAAAAGGTCGCAAATGAAAATCCATGACCTTTCAGTGACCAATAGTCAAGGTCACAAGTTGACATATTTCTTGTAGTGAGAGGGGAAGCAACGTCTACTTCTTTAGAACCAAATAAGAAGAATAAAGAATGCATAATCAAGAATCCACAGATCAACAATTAATGCATGGAGAAGATATTGGTCCAACTAGTGGGAGCAATTATGGAAGCTGGAAATCTTCTAAAATGCATAATTGTGGTTCTTGTTTTCTTTGGTCTTGCTATTCTAGCAAAGATTTGTTAGGGAACGCAGTAATTTCAAAAAAAATCGTACGATCACGCAAGATCTATCTAGGTGATGCATATCAATAAGAGGGGAGAGTGTGTCCACATACCCTCGTAGACCAAAAGCCGAAGCGTTAAGTAACGCGGTTGATGTAGTCGAACGTCTTCACGATCCAACCGATCAAGTACCAAATGCACGACACCTCTGCGACCTGCACACATTCAGCTCGGTGACGTCCCTCGAACTCTAGATCCAGCTGAGGCCGAGGGAGGGTATCGTCAGCACGATGGCGTGGTGACGGTGATGATGAAGTTACCAGTGCACGGCTTCGCCTAAGCACTACGACGATATGACCGAGGTGGAAAACTGTGGAGGGGGGCACCGCACACGGCTAAAGATCAACTTGTGTGTCTATGGGGTGCCTCCCTCCTCCGTATATAACGGAGGGGAGGAGGAGGCCGGACGGCCACAAGGGGCGCGCCAAGGGGGGAGGATTCCTACTCCTAGTAGGAGTAGGTTTCCCCCTTTCCTAGTCCAAGAAGGAGAAGAAGGGAAAGAGGAGAGAAGAGAAGGAAGGAGGGGGGCGCCCCCTTCCCTTGTCCAATTCGGACTGGGAAAGGGGGCGCGCGCCACCTCTGGCCGGCCCTATCTCTTCTCCACTAAGGCCCACTAAGGCCCATTAATCCTCCGGGGGGTTTCGGTAACCTCCCGGTACTCTGGAAAATACCCGAACTACTTTGGAACTATTCTGGTGTCCGAATATAGCCTTCCAATATATCAATATTTATGCCTCAGCCATTTCGAGACTCCTCGTCATGTACGTGATCTCATCCGGGACTCCGAACAACCTTGGGTACATCAAATCACATAAACTCATAATACCAATCGTCATCGAACGTTAAGCGTGCGGACCCTACGAGTTCGAGAACTATGTAGACATGACCGAGACACATCTCCGGTCAACAATGAATAGCAAAACTTGGATGCTCATATTGGTTCCTACATATTCTATGAAGATCTTTATCGGTCAAACCGCATAACAACATATGTTGTTCCCTTTGTCATCGGTATGTTACTTGCCTGAGATTCGATCGTGGGTATCATCATACCTAGTTCAATCTCGTTACCGGCAAGTCTCTTTACTCCTTCCGTAATACTTCATCCCGCAACTAACTCATTAGTCACAATGCTTGCAAGGCTTATAGTGATGAGTATTACCGAGAGGGCCCAGAGATACCTCTCCGAAACACGGAGTGACAAATCCTAATCTCGATCTATGACAACCCAACAAACACCTTCGGAGACACCTGTAGAGCACCTTTATAATCACCCAATTATGTTGTGATGTTTGGTAGCACACAAAGTGTTCCTCCGGTATTCGGGAGTTGCATAATCTCATAGTCCGAGGAACATGTATAAGTCATGAAGAGAGCAGTAGCAATGAAATTGAAATGATCATTATGCTAAGCTAATGGATGGGTCATGTCCATCACATCATTATCCTAATGATGTGATCCCGTTCATCAAATGACAACACATATGTCTATGGTTAGGAAACATAACCATCTTTGATCAACGAACTAGTCTAGTAGAGGCATACCAGGGACAATATGTTTTGTCTATGTATTCACACATGTACTAAGTTTTTGGTTAATACAATTCTAGCATGAATAATAAACATTTATCATGAAATAAGGAAATAAATAATAACTTTATTATTGCCTCTAGGAAAATTTCCTTCAAGATTTGGTGATGTCATATGTATCCAGGGGCTGTTTGGTTAGCGCCCAGGACTGCACTGCCAAATCAAGGGCGTGCCAATTTTTTGGCGTACGATTCTGCCGCCGCTGCCAAGCCAAAGCATGGGCACAAAAAGTAAAGAGGAGGTGTACTAGCGACCAAAGAATTGGCACGGTAAGAAAGCGCTGGCACCAATCCAAACGCCCTCCTAGCCTGGTGGTCAACGCCAAAATATTGGCATGGCAGCGCTCGGCTGCCATCCAAACAGACCCCCAGTATTGTTTAAAAAGCAAAGAAATGCATTATCTTGTGTCAAATTGAGGTGAAAATTTAGGATTTGCGGGCTGGCGGGAGCGGCACCAGACCAGACCCTGCAAAGATGACCCGTAGAAGAGCATATTCCATGAATATCCTTTTATACGGGTCCGTTTTGTGGGGTCTGCCTCTGCGGGCATCCGCACCGGCCCGCAAAGCAGTTTATCCGCGAACTGCAAACGCGTTTTCTGGGTCGACGTTATGCGGGTCTGCTAGAGTTGCTCTTAAAGGGAAACACATCTAATCACCTGACCGATCGCAGCTCCTGCGTCCACCGTCTTCCCTAAACGCCATGTGCCCATGGGCCACCACGACTTAGATTTGCAACTGGCCCGTTGTTGCAATCTTACCACCGCAACAACTGGTCTGTTGCAGTCCCATGAAGGCGCGGCGGTGCATCCAGATCCCGTAACGCGGAACGAGAGATGCGCGTCACCCGATGCTTCAACGCGCACTACCAACCGCCCACCTCACCGAAGAGGAGGATGGCGGCGAGGTTTGCAGTCGGGGTCGAGCGCGGTGGCCACCGTTGTCGCACGCCTTCATCACGACCGTCAGTAGTGCGCGATGCACACACCTTGCTGGAGAGGAGGATGGCGACGAGGCGACCTGGTAGGAGGTCTATCGCTCGGCGGCGGCGGTGCGACAACGAGGACGGGTGGAGCTGCTCCTCCCGCACCACGTTCGTTGGGAGCTCGCCGCGAATTCTTGCAACATTCTCCCTGTTGCAAAATAGATTTCTGCAGCATCAACGATGTTGCAGAACTTTCTTCCATAACACTTGTTAAAATTCCGCCACATTAGTCTTGTTGCAAAAAAGATATTCAACAATATCTCTATTGCAAAAGTACTGCAACATGAACTTTGTTGCAAACCTTTGAGCGCAACATCACCCTAGTTGCAAAACTGACAGATGAATCTGGCGCCCATGCTAAATCCAATGCCTAGGGAGGCGAAGGATCCTTTTTAAAGATTCGCCGGCCGACGCGTAGCGTTGCCCTTTGTTAAATGGGGTATGATGGATGAAATTCTCTAAAATAGGGTAATTAGTGTTAAAAATGTCTAACTTAGGGGTAAAAAATGGGATTCGCTCTTTTTTATAATACATAGACCCCCTTTTTGAAAAAAACTCAGGCTTTATTCATTTGTAATAAGTAGTACATCGTTTGTGAGGATCATTACAATTACATTTAAAGGCTCCTCAAACCAATCAGAAGTCAAAGAAAATCTAGCTAATCTAGCAAGCTCATGAGCTACTTTATTTGCTTCCCTATTACAGTGCTCAAATCTAGCAATAACGAAATCACAAGCACAATGAAAACAGTCATCAAAGATTGCTGCCGCTGCACCTGCCGATTGTCCTCCATCATTCATAGTATCAATCACCTCCAAATTATATGAATTTATAATAAGACGATTGCATCCCGCCCGTTGCACCAGTGTTAGACCGGATTTTAGAGCTAAAGCTTCCGCCATCAACACATCTGCGCAAAAATCTATTTTCTCATTCCCTCCAGCTATGAACCTGCCTTTGTCGTCTCGAAGGACCGCTCCCATGGAACCCCTAAGAAGATCGTGATCAAAAGAAGCATCAACATTAAGTTCAACGAAACCTCTTGGGGGACAAGACCAACTCTCCATTTTGATCGACGCCTTGGGTGATAATGCATTAACAAATTTTTTTGTTAGAGCAAGAATCCCCATTGAGATCTGAGTTACATTTTGAGTTTTTCATTGTGTACCAGCTTCCGTCTTTCCCACCATAGGTACCATGCTGAAATAGCAATCATCTCACGTACATTATGGTAACCCAATATCCACAAATGTTGATCTGGTAGGAGTAGTAGATACTCCAACACCGCCTCTCCCGCTCGGTCAACTTCACAAGTTTTATCAATAATATCATCCATCCCTAGCCTTTTCCAGACCTCCTTTGCTTTACTACATCGGAAGAGCATATGTTTTGTATCTTCTAAACCCTCCGAGCACGTGGGGCAGATGGGTGAGATCTTCATATGTCTGTTTGCTAGCGTAACTCGGCATGGGATTGTACCATGTAGCGTACGCATAAGAAAATTTTAACTTTTGTCGGACAGGCTAACTTCCATATCTTACTTCAAATAGGGTTAGTTGTGGTTCGCCCCATCCCGTTAGAGTGTTTCAGTTTACTTCCATACTGGTGATCCCACTCCAGAAAATAGGCTGATCGAACCGAGAAAATACCTTTTTTGTATAATTTCAGGCAATGAAATCTTGCATATCATGTTGTGGTAGGGGAATTGAAAGAATCCTTTGTACATTGATTGGCCACATAGGTCTTCATCCCAAGTATTAGAAGCAGGATCAATGAGATCACCTACCTTAGTTATCATATTCGCTCCCTTAGGCGTTACAATTTTCCTTGTTGCATTGTTTGGGATCCAGGCATCTTCCCAGATATTGATGTTGTGTCCGTTCCCCACTTGTCAAATGTAGCCACGTTTCAGTGTATTTGTGCCTGCCATTATACTTTGCCATGTGAAGGAAGAGCCTTTCTTTAACTTCGCACTTAACAGATCACCATCGAGGTAATATTTTGCCCGTAAGATAAAAGCGCACAAGGAATCAGAATTATCCAACAGACGCCATGCCTGTTTCTATATGCATCAACCTAATAGAGCTATGTACATGCTCTGTAAACGACGATTGGGTGATTCGCGTCATTATTTGAATCATCTCATCAGTTTCTATATGCATGGAGTCATTAGAGAAGGCTTTGACTAGTCTAACCAACAAGTAGATGTGGCAGTGTCTCCTGATCCGCTGAACCTCCTGTCAAGCACATATGCGCATGCAACAAGCATTTACTCTGCACCATTTTGATTATAAAAAGGGATGCAATCGCACGGACAATTTCTCATGCATGCAATAATTGGAAAGTAGGACATGAACAATTGTCGGGCGATTAAGGACCCACAACATGACAGGTTCTCAGCAAAAAAGAACTATGTAACTGTCAGTAAACCAACGCCCAACAAGTGGTATCTCTCTCCGAAATTCGCACTCAGATTGTACAGCATATCCATCATATTTTATGCGCTCATAATGATACGATATTCGAGAAATAACTGGCACCGACTCACAGCTGATCGATTGACCAGTCTCGCTTGTGGTCCATGCCTTCCATCATCTTTGTTTTGGACGGAGTTTCGATTGTGGCGTACGGATCTGTCTCAAACGCATGCATGGCTGATGCATAGTGCAGTGCATTACTTTTTTTTTAATAATGCATGATTTTTTGTTTCAAAAAAGAAGGATGAATAGTGCATGTTCGAAAAAAGAAAATGAATGATCGAGCACTAGATATTACATACCAGAAACAGTAGCAAAAGAGAAGGGCAAACACGATTCTAACACATCTCAGTTGAGTGCTTACTGCGGAGTTTTTTCGAAAAAGTGGAGGACAGAGTATAGCAAGAAGCTACATACTCCCTCCGTTCCTAAATATAAGTTGTTGAGGAGTGAAAACTGAACTCTCCCAGCGACTTATATTTCGAAACAGAGGTAATATGTTACAAAAAGAGAAAATAATTTAGAAAAACAAGGCGTAGTTTCGTAGAAAAAATGTCCATCAAGAGGCTATAGCTCGTCGTCCGATTAGTCACGGTGTAGAACAAGTTGCGCTGATTATAGACGATAGTGCTATGCGTACGATAAAATTCATCCAATGAATCTGATTAGACTCGGTATGGCAGCATCACCTAAGTAATTTCATCCCCCATCCATCAGCCCCCCATCAGCCTCAGCGTTGGTACCACAACTGCCAGTACATAGGTACCATTCACCTGCATGCAACTTCTGAGAGCAGCGGGTGGAAAAAAAGTACTCCGTCCGTCCCATAATATAAGAACGGAGGGAGTATAAACCTAGCTAATTACTTGCTGTAAAAAGAACTAGCTAATTATTTCACTCACCGTCATACCCAGCCATGTTCGTAGTAAATTTCTCTTAGTTAATTAGTTTTGTTGCACTGCTGTGGCTAAGATCAGATGCATATCATGCATAGGAGCACTTCTTCAGTTGACAGGTCATACTCCAAAATTAAACATTAATGCATCATATATAGTACATGTGCAACTATTTCACTAGTAAGAGTGTAGCATCATGATCAATGTTGCTCAACAGCCACCAATAGTACCATACTATTACTGGCCCCACCTGATGACGGAGAGATGCACACATTTGGAAGCAACTAAAAGGGTAGAAGATATTCAAACAAAAGGACGACTTTTCAAAGGAAATATTGGTAGCCAAATCTCCTGATCCACCCAATCATTGTACCCTAACCGCTTACAAGTGTTTTGCATGTACCATGCAGGTGGTGGGGTTTTAATTTCATCCACACATCAGCCTACTCAAATGGAAAGTTCAAGGTAACCTTTTATCGGCAAGATAGCTAGATCAAACATGACTACGGACCACCGGGATAATGTCAATGGACATGATAGATAGAAAATAAATGCGTAATTAATAGTAGTACTGACATAAATATACTTATTTTCAAGTATAACATGTTTAGAGGGCAAAAGTTCTTTGAAAACTCATCTATTTTCAAGTAATGTTCATTCACTTAATAGTAAGCCATGCATATATATTATTGTTGTTATTTTTTGTGAAATGTATATTATTGTTGTTTATGTGTATAACCACACGTGAAGGTGGTATTATCATTAGTCAATGTCACTTCAAAATTAATGCAAACATTTTCCATTGAGATGTAAACTTCATAGTGTCATGTATATAACCGCATGAAGGTGATGCTACATATAGTTTTTCCCTGTATATTTTTCTAGTCCTTGCATTAATTTTAGTTCATCAGTTAACCCGTAGACCTTGCACCCACATATTATCTCATTTTCTTATGCCCTAGACATTTGAGATATGTATACAAATATCAGAAGAAAGACATGGTTTATAGTTTTGTTTTGTACAAGAGAGATATGATCACCCGTCGTGTTCATATTTGTAAGAGACATGAATTATAAAATCAGAGCTAGAGATTAAATAGATTTAGAACTTTATGTTTTAGATTTAAATTTCCCGTAGTTCAAGATTCAAGTAAGATCGAACATAACAATTCAGTGTAAAAGATAGACCGTTTAATTTCCCGGTTTTATATACTTTTTTGTGAATCGTGATGTTACTCAGTTACTATTATATTTATGCACTTGCTTCGGTACAAGATATTTTAAAGTCGTTGTACCAAGAAAAGGAGGTAGTTGTAGGATAATGCACAAACAAATAGTAAAAATCGGCAAACAATCCATGTGGGACAAGGAAAGGCTTGTGTGATAACAAAGTCGATATATTCTTTAACAGCAACAGCAAAGTAAAAATAGACAACAAAAAATCAACACATGTATCTTCGACTTCTTTTTCCTGGATATAGAAGCATGTTTTTTTGCAAGTTGGCAGATTTTGTATCATCCAAGTTGGTCAGTTACCCGCCACATGCGGCGGTACGACATGAATCATGTTTCTAAACATTGATGAATATGGATGCGGACACGAGTTCTAAAGGAGGGAGAATTCCTTTGGTTAATCATGCAGCGCGGTTTTATGCGGAAGCATTTCATACCGGCGTTAGGCTAGGCTGGGACGGAGTTTCATATTTGTCGTCTCCTCACATGGAGAAGCAGCCGCGCGCGCGGCCATTCATGGTGTTCTGCGCGGTAGGCCCCGGGCCGTCTCCAATCGTACGGACACGACTGGGCCCTACCACTTTACAGGCCGTCCATTGGATGCTGGACGCCCTCAGATATGTTCCTGTGCGTGCGTGATGGAGCTGCGCCTAGCAGCTTGGACTCTTTCGCGGGCCGATCTCAGCCGTCCGTGTCCCCGTCGACGGGTGTAGACGGCGCAAAGGACATCCCAGACCCCCACCACTGCTGGGGAGCTATACAAATGGAGGTGGTGGCGAGAGACTGGGACTGGGGCTGGGAGGTGCCCCTCGCTCGCTCGCTTTCTCCTCCTCCCCCACCATGGATGAAAAATAAAAGGATTTCAGCTTTAGTCATGTCACCTCTCACCTCTCACTCAACAGTGTCTCCCGTCTTCCCCCCTCTTTCACCTAAAAGCCCTAAACAGTGCCGCACCTCTGTATCCGTCCTACCATCTCCTCTCTCTCTACGTCGCTGCTCCCTCTCTCACTCACTTCACAGATCCCCCCTTTTTTAGGCCAAACAATCCATCCACCGCCCCCTGAAACCCACCTAAAAATAGCAGCAGCAGCATGCCAATGAAATCCCTTCAAGGCTATTCCAGCACATGAAGAAGGTTTCGTCTTCGAGCAACAAGCTCTGGCCAGCTGCAGCAGGAGCAGCTCAGGTCAGATTAATGGACCTATGAGCAACAGCAACTACTACTACTGCTGCGGTAAGTGGCAAAAGAAGCTAATGTCCGCGTTAACTTTTTCTCATACTTACTTATCCCTATATATCTACCTCTTCCACCACCCCCTGCAGATCAAATTCTCGAGCCAGCTTCTTCACCTCCCGCCGACGCCACTGTTGCTGCTGGTCGACCTATCTTCTTCGCGGCTCTGAGTCCGCCACCGGCGAAAAAGGGATCGTCCGCGCGCCGCCGTGAGGAAAGGTATGTTAAGCATGTAACCACCGATGCCCCTTCCGGTAAAAGAATCCGGCCGTTTCGCACATTTGTATGTACATATCTTAGAGTATATTGGTTGGCAGTATAGATGCATCCCTTTCACACACGCACACACAGCCAAAGGGAAGGTAGCACCAGCTCCAAATTTAAGGGCGGACCCCAAATACGCACGCATTCATCAGCTAGCTTCATCATTCGTGTACTATAATGGCGGAGCTTGTGTCTTTTGGGCGTCAGGTTGATCCATGGACCTGTCGCCAAACCCCGAGAGCCCGAATGCCCCGGGCGGCGGTAGCGGCGCCGGTGGATCTAGCGGCGGTGGAGGGGCGTCCTCGTCGGCTGGGGGTGGAGGCACGCCGCAGACGCCCAGCCGGTACGAGGCGCAGAAGCGGCGGGACTGGAACACGTTCGGGCAGTACCTGCGGAACCACCGGCCGCCGCTGAGCCTCGCGCAGTGCAGCGGCGCGCACGTGCTGGAGTTTCTGCGGTACCTGGACCAGTTCGGCAAGACCAAGGTGCACACGGCGTCGTGCCCCTTCTTCGGCCACCCGAACCCGCCGGCACCCTGCCCATGTCCGCTCCGCCAGGCCTGGGGGAGCCTCGACGCGCTCGTGGGACGTCTTCGCGCCGCGTTCGAGGAGCACGGCGGCCGCCCCGAGTCCAACCCCTTCGCCGCCCGCGCGGTCCGCCTGTTCCTCCGCGAGGTCCGCGAGCACCAGGCTCGCGCGCGCGGCGTCAGCTACGAGAAGAAGAAGCGCAAGAAGCCGGCGCCTGGTGACGCCAGCAGCAGCGGCAGCCACCCGGCTCTACCCCCGCCGCCGCCGCCCCCCGCCGGTGCGGCCTGCTGAGGAGGAGAGAGGAGCTGTACTGCGCACGTGCCCATTTGGTATGCCGGACCGATGATGAGCATATTTTATGTAGGTCTCGATCGATTAATTGCTTGTGCATGCATGCATTGTTTTACCACCATTCTGCCGGGCTTAAGATCTAGACTAGATGATTCAGACTTTTATTGATCGTGCTACGTACATTTGCTAGTTATTATTTGCTTCTGCTTAATTTCTACTGCCAAGCTTTCTCCATCTTAATCTTTGTGTTGAACTTTGTTCTTGCAAGTAAGTGAATGCCATTGACTGATCATGGATTTCCCACATGCCTGCGTTACGTCTCACTGCTCATTAAAACACGTACATATAGTACGTACTATGTCCTGAAGTTTATAGAGATAGCGCGCGTGCGTGTGCGTATGGTGACCGTACGCTGCGCAAGCAAGATATCAATCGATCTATGAGGTGCATTGCATCTGGCGATCTCTCTCTCTCTCTCTCTCTCTCTCTCTCTCTCTCTCTCTCTCTCTCTCTCTCTCTCTCTCTCTTCCCTTGCTGTAGTCTTGTGGCGCACTCGCGAGCATCATCTTCACCTTGGTGTTGGTACGTACATTAATTTCATTCCATTTCTTTTGAAGCAAGAATTCAATCCGCCACATAGGAGTAGACATAAATATCGCTGGCTTTGCGTTTGTTCCTTGTGTTGTGATCCTTTCCGCCTTATTTTCTTGTTTTCCCAGCTCTAGCTGCACCAGCCACCACGGCGGCGCTGTACTGTACTTAGGACGACGTACTGTTCCCTGCGTACGTGTGCACAGCGCGCGACGGTGGCCGGCTCCTACTGTTGTTCTTCCTCGGCCACCCCCCGCGTCTCGTTCTCTAGCTAGCTTGTGTGCGTGACAGTGGTGAATAGCTATAGGACGTACTACGAGCGCGCAACTGTTGTCCCTCCTGCGCGTGCGTGCTAGCTGCCGGTCGGCTCGCTGTCTAAGCTACATGGCGCTCCAGATCGGGTCAAACAGCACAATAGTTTGCCTGCTGCCTGAGTCGCCCCGTCCTTCTCGGTGCAGTTAGTACTTGCGCTTAGCCGTATTTGATTCCAAATAAGGAGATGGTACATTTGTCGACTGTGTCTTGCCAAATTGCATTGATTCCATAGATTTCCTACTGTTCCCTCCGCCAGATTTCACTGCTTCTTGCTTGGCCTGCTAGCTCCTCATTTCATGCATGAAGCTAGTTTACAAAAATGATATGCAATGTATGCACCAGCTAGCTTGTGCCTGCCTGGGATACGAAGCCTGATTATAGTGATCAAATTGATGAAATTTTAGAAACTACTTATACTCCCTAGCTCTCCATTTCAAAATATATAAGGCATAGTTTCGTTTCGTTAAGACGAGGCTGTGACGAGCAACTACTTTGTTGAGTATGTGGTTTATTCCTCCTTTCTTTGTCCCTAAAGAAATTAAGTACTCAACAAATGAACATATATTCCGTGGTCAAACATGTATTTTTCTTAAATACATCAAACATGTGCTATATATTGACAGTGAGGCATATACTGTTTGCACTTCGCAAAATACTCAGCTTACTGTTATATATTCTCCCTTATATAATCAGCCTATGGCCAATTATAAGAATATACATGTAGTTAGTACTATATGTTTGAAGCCTTCACAGATCTGCATGTTAATTTGCATGCATCACTACTGAGCTGTCACCTACTGGCATGTTTGATGTCCCTTACTACTGATATCCTCTTCTATTTGTTATATTATCGATACCTACATCACTACCGAACTGGTAGTGTATGTGACTTCGCGTCAAAATTGATTACTCTTTCAGTATTCCTAGAATGCATGTTATATGATGTTAACTGTTGCACAGGTTTCTTTTCTATTCCCGGATCTGCGAAATATTTATAAAATTGAACATATTTTTTTGGGGGCTGGGCTAGCTAGTTTTTACAATGCTAATTATATAATAGGATCTCACTCGACCTAGTTACTCTAAAGTGTTGCCTTTACCTTAAAACTCCAAAATTGTTAACCTATTCAAAGCTAAATTTGCAATATCAAGATTTAAAATTCCAAAGAATTCATATATATAGCTTCCTAAATCTGTATGGTAAACACCTGTTACTTTGGATATTGTTCACAAGTGTGTGTATATAGCATATGTTGTAATAACATTATGTACTATAGAATTGTTAGAGGTGTGTAATTCTGCTGAACTGCAAGCACAAACGATTTCACCCACAAACTAATTATCATAAACTAATATGGAAATGTAGTCATACTTCCAATAACAAACATACAAGGATAATGAATTATGACACATAAAGTACAATATGTGTATGTATAATGTTCATTCAATCCAAAAGGTATAATTGAACACAATTCAAATTTTATGTGAAATATAATTTATTTAGGAATACTAGGAAGCGCCACAGCCCCATATACATATATGTAGCATAAATAAGATATATAGTACAGTAAAGGTGCACTTGATTTTCTTCTTTGCAAAATTCATTAGTTTGGTATCGCTATGGTACATATATATACGTAAACAGTATGCTCAGTATGTCGCTCTAATCCTAATTGGTCAGAATCCTACTATAGTATAGAATTCTAGTTACTTCGAGAATATATATGATTCTTTTGCAGGGGAGGGGGGGGGGGTATAGAGACATGGGAGGTAGGATACATAGAACAACCCCCAAAAAATTGGTAGATCATATATAGATGATAAAAGGCTAGTATGTCTAATGTTTAGTTTTAATTTCCTTTCTGTGTGAAAATAATCGGAGGCTACAAGACCATGCGTACAAAATTAATGGCAGCCTTGACTAATATTCCAGTGACGTCTAGGATCTTCCTCGACATATACCATAATAATTAATGATATTAGATTAGGGGGGAGCGGCGGTGCAAACGAAACATAATCCATAATATATATACTATATCCCTAAGATCCCTAGGAATGAAGGCCTCCCATTCAACTGAGATCATCAATTTGGAATTGGCTCACCGATTTTGACCAGATCAACAATCTCTCACACAATTCTTTTAATTTACTTTGCTCTCTAATTTTCGAGCTCTCTCATTGCACTGCATTGAGAAATTCAACTGGATCTGGTTCATGATTTTGACTGGGTAAACAATTTTTCAAATCAATCGGAAGCAACCGGCCTATAAAACCATATCAACCCCCCGCACCCTCTTATCACCTAGAAAAAAGAAGGCTCAACCGCTCAACATGTTATACTTTAGCACCAATATAGTACTTGCAACCACCACCAAAAAAATTTCCCCACGTATGTATGAGTTGATTAGCAGACAACACAAAATCACACGGCAAAAGACCTACAAAACACCGCGCTATATGAATAAAAAGGAAAAAACACTCCATCATCTTTTACACTAACCAAACCAAACACTCACCTTGTTCCAAAATATAAGGTGTATTATTTTATTAAAAAGTCAAATTTCTTTAACTTTGACCAAGTTAAGAGCCAAAAATACCGACATCCACAATATTAGATAAATAAAATATGAATTTTCATTTCATGATGAATCTAAAAACCAGATTTGATATTATGGATACTGATATATTTCTACACAAATGTGGTCAAATTTAAAGAGGTTTGACTTTTTAAAAAACTAATACACCTTATATTTTGAAATAGATGGAGTAAATAAATTATAAAAATGTAATGATATCAACGGGGCAGCAAAAGCGCACCCAACCCTTCTAGTATAATACCATATTAGGAGGGGCAAGGGGTGCTCACATAACGAATACATGGGTATACAATCGAGTAGCATTGGAGCCACTGTGTGCCGACTAAAATCCGACTTGTATAAAACATAATAAAAGTATTATACTTCAGAAATAATTCCTGAGTGCATAAAATGAAGACTATAAGGCACACATTGATGAACAATATCTGAACAAGTAATGCATAACTTCTTTTTTAGACACATAGTGCAGATGCAAACACTCACAAACCCCATACATATACTCACCCATGTGAACACATGCACGCACACCCTACCCCTGTGAGAAACTGAACCTTATTAGGAGCTAAATTAATAGGTAGAGACAATAATAGTTAATTCATATTATGCCCATGCATACAAGATATGGGACTTCAAGTTTAGGAGTTTCCGGGAAGAAACATATTGGAGAGAGTGATCTTGCTAGCTCATCCTACCAAATAAACAGCCATCTTAAATTCATATTATGCCCATGCATACGAGATATGATTGCTAAGAATGTACTCCATAATAGATTTGTGGCTATAGAATCCATGTTATATACTCCCTCCGTCCCAAAATAAGTGACTCAACTTTGTATGAACTTTGTACTAAAGTTAGTACAAAGTCGAGTTATTTCAGGACCGAGGGAGTATATTAGAAAACATTGATTGCAAAATAAAAATATGCAGATTTCTAAACGCACATTTTGTCACAATATTTTTCATTACAAATATTTTATCTCATTATTGTATGTTTTAATGAATTTTGAAAGAATTTGTATTGATCAAAGAATATGCCAAGTGCTGGAAACTTAATTGATAACCAATGTTCGATACACCTTATTCTCTTTCAACAAATAAGGGGTTAGATACATTAATACGCACTTACGTTTATCATAACCTAATATTAAACGCATGAACCAGTTTGCTAGTTTTATAAATCCACGTTAGGTATGTGCTTTTGAAGTGCAAGAGCAGCTGCCCGGCCATGCATATAGTTTTTCGATGCATCAAATCGGAAACCAACAAAGCAACCGTGAAATCGGAGGAGAAAAGGATAGCATGGCAGTACCAATGAAATTTCGCCGGAGCAGGCGGCACGGTTGACATATGTGCAGTCGACTAGAGAAATGTACAGTATGTCCTCTTGTTTGGCTCATATATATAGTCTTGTGCGGTTCAGCCTTTGACCTGCATCGTTTCTGCAGTAGGTTGTAAGGGCATCTCCAACGCCGACCCTCAAACCTTCCGCATTCAATATTTGAAGGTGTAACAAAAAATGACAATAAGACCAGATATGTCGACACATGTTTACTACAAATTAGTAGGTTAATTACTACAATAGTGGTCACTGAAATATCGATACATGCTAGGGATGATAGCCAGCGGTTGTTCTGGGAAATCTTGCCATTATTTCAATGAGATTTGGTTGTATAAAACATTAGTATTTGGATTAACAATATGAGAATTTAAAACTAAAATACATGCAATTTGCTGTATTTAATTATTATATAGTTGTGCAATATTTATTAAATTTGAGTAGAATACATAATGCATATTAAGGCCTTTTTCCATGCATGATGACCTAGCATAGTTGCATGCTGAGATAATTGATGTTAGATAGGATCAACTATTTAGGTATACTAGTCAATGTGTACGCGCAATGCATGTTAATTTGAAAGTATATTAAATGCATGCGGATATTAAGTATGATATTATTTGCGTGTTATTATGTGATCAACACTATTTTTGGCATCATATTAACTACACGCTAAACGTGTTGAGCGCTCGACATTGAAGCAGTCTAGATCATTGGATTGACATGATTTGATGGCCGGGATTAATTGGATCTGCCCCTTTAGGTCCTTTTATATTGATATAGATATAGATATAGATATGATTCATGTTGTGACCTGGTATGCTGCCTCAGCAGCCTCTTCCTCCTGTGCCACCACCGGAGGCAGCAGTGTGTAGCCATAGCGAACCAGACTTCCCAGTTGGGGGACTCTGGCCCGTACGCCGGGTCACAACACTGGCCCGACGTCGGGAAGGCATGGCATGTGCGTACCTCCTCCGCGTGCGCGCGTGGTGACCGCGACGCCGCCAACACCAGGATGCGTTGGGGATCGAGGTGCCGACTGTGGGGGAGGTTGACGTCGGGCAGCGACAGTGGTACGTGGTACCCCCAAAGATATCGCATGCGGTACACCGGGATGTAGAGCCGGTCATGTGGCCGGGAAGCCCTCCCCGCCCACGGCACCAAAGCGAACGCGTCCGGCGCCGGTGCTTGGGATGAACCTGCGCCGGCATCGAACCTGCACTTCCCCTTTCCCCTGTTGAAGAACCCCACGACGGACGTGCGAGCTAGGGTTTTCAATCGCCGGCGAGGCAACAAGGGTGGCTAGATGTGGACGGGAGTGGAGAAGTGGATGAGGACGAACCCCCGCACGCTTGCATTAAAAAGACGAGGGCTCGGGGGCCTTTCAGCCGCTGCAATGCGAGCCCGAGTTAGATGAACACATTGACTACGACTGTGTGGGGTAGTTGGACGGACACACACGTGCCCGAGGTGGAAATCGAGCGGACGTGCAGCGCGTCCATCTTGTGTCTGTGTGGACGCAAGTTGAGCACAAAATTTGGATCGGGAATGTATCCAGAAAGACAGAGAGCAGATAAAATATGGGTTTGCGTCCGTGCGTTGGGCCCATGTTTTCGTTGTTTTTACTCAAACTAACACACGCGGGCGAAATGCGTTTTGTGCGTTGGAGTTGCTTTATTTATTGACGGTTTGGCACCAGCATTTTCGGTCAACTTATGATTAAACTTTAGCTACCACGGAGTATGATACTACTTCCCGAAAATAAGACTATCATTTTACTTCCCCAGACGTAATGGCGAATCAATTGGGCAGGCTTTAATAGGCTTAAGCCTGCCCTCCAGCAATGCAAGAAATAGACTTAGCAGTTAGTAATACACGTTCCTATTAGTATTTTGGTAAACTCTAACCTTCTTTAAACAAAAGAATTGAGATTTAGTGCTTTTTTCACACCGTTAACTTTGAGTCTGCCTTTGAATTTCTTTCAAGATTCGCAACTGCCGTGCATGCACGCCCACATCCACATGTCCGCGCGAGGCTCGCTGCGCGGCGCGGCCCGGCCCGGGGCTCTGCGCGGCGCACGGACGCTGTCTTCTCGGCTCGCCAGCTCGCCTCATTTCTCACTGCCGCGTTTGACTGCTTGCGTGTTTGACCCAGTCGGCAAGAGAGGCTGCAGGAACGCGTGGGGGACGCGGTCCTCTCTGTTGTCGGCGCATGCCCGGGGCTATTCCCGAGGCCCCACGTGTGTGTGGGTGGGCTCCGGCGCCTCGTACGGACATGCCTGGCTCTGGCTCCCCTCCACGGCGAGGGGCCGCCAGCCGGCACCGGCACGTGTTGGGGAGAAGTTTGGCGATGTTTGGTTTATGAGTAAGGTCATCTCCAGCCGCGCCCCAAGAAGCGCCTTCCTGCGCGATTTTTCGTCGTTGCCACAAAAAACTCGCCATCGCGCCCAGACGCCGAAAATCGCCGCTTGGGCGAAAATAGCGCCAGCAGACCAGCCCAACCCGCCTGTTGGGGCGCCCGGCGCCGGGCGAAGTTGTTTTAGCGCGAAGAAGTCGCGGGCGGCAGCGTCGGCGACTTCGGCGCCTCGTCTCCCTAACGGCCTCGGTTTCGCGGAATCAATGGCAAGGTTGCCGCCGGTCAGCCTTGCCATTGATTCCTTCACGGGCGGCGCTTCACGGGCGGCGCCGACGCGCCTCCTCAAGACGCAGCGACACACGGGCACGGCCCGGCTTATAAAGCCGCGGCCTCCACTCCACTCTCTGTGCCCACACCAGCCCCCGCCCCTCGCCGCCGCCGGCCCCTCCCCCGCCTCTCCCGCGCCGCCGCCGCCGCCATGGCGTAACGCTTCGGGGACGGAGGCGGCGGCCAACGGCCGGCCGCCGTTCGCTCCGCTCGAGTCTGGCTCTGTTCAGCGAACATCCGGCGCGCGCCCGGACATGCGCGCTAGGCCATCGGGTGGAGGCTCGGCCGGGAGTGCCCATTCCCGTTGCCGACGCCGCGGCGGCCGAGTATTCGCCGAGGAGGTCGAGATCGTCGCGCCCTCACCGACGCCAGAGTTCCCTCCCAAGACGCGCCGACAACCACGCCGCTGGCGGCGATTGAAGCGCCGCCAAAGAAGAAGCGTTGGCGCCCACTAACGGTGCGCCGATGGTCGGCGGCGGCGTAAGCGGTGGCGCCACCTACGGTGGGGTGTGCTCACGCACTCGGCGGCAACGACCGCCATTGGCATACCCGGCGACGCACGTGGCGTCGGGACATGGGCGCCAAAGCGGTTCGGGTCTTCCTCCTCCTCTTCCTCCTCCCGATCCTCTCGCACTCCTCCGGCACTCCGCCTGCTTTCGCCGTCAAGGCGAGCTCGCGCGGAGTCGCCGCTCGGTCAGCGCTTTCGCAGCGCCGCAAATCATCAACGAGGGCGGCCGCACGCTTCCTCCTCAAGCCGAAGACGGAGCCGGATCGGCCGGTGAAGACGGAGCCGGTGGCGCCGGTGAAGACGGAGCTGGCTCGGGCTGGCGAAGGCGAGCTAGTCGACGACGACGCGGCCCTGGAATGGGCGCGCCAGACTCCATTGCGATGGAGAAGGCGCGCCGGAGAAGGCGGCGAGCGCCAGTAGCGCCACCTTCCACCGCCGAGGAACGCCGACGCTGCGCGACGAAGACGGAGCCGTCGTCTGTCGGCGACAACGACGACGACGACAACGCCGCCGCCATCCACCATGGCGACGTCGGGTCCAGCCGGGGCGTCCGCGTCAAGGAGGTGAAGGCCGACGACGACGATGGCAGCGACGGCGGCGACGACTTCAGCCCCTTCCTTTTTTAGATTAGCTTAATAATGTAATGAAAAGGGCGAATTTGGCCGAAATTCGCCATGTTGATTTAAATTTAACTACTCTTTGTCATAACCGCGAACGGCCCCTTTTTTACACTGCTGTGTGGCGGCCACGGGGCGACGGTTGGCGACGACTTCGCCCAGGCCTTTTTTTTTCCGCCGACTCACCCCCAGGCGACGCTTTTAGACGCCCCCTGGGGGGCCAACTGCTGAAGATGCCCTAACTTTGCCAACGGTTGCCACACCTAAAATTAGGCAAGTTTGATCAATTTAGATGAGTGTTTGATTCAAGCCACACCTTAGACAAGCCACACTAGGGCCCCACATGACATACACACAAAAAAGTGGCAAGATTCCCTTAGACTTGCCAACTTGTGGCTCTCATTCTGAAGAACTAACTTTAGGCGAGTGTGGCAAGAAATGTGTGGCAAAATATGGCACTCCTAAACCTAAAATCAAACAGCCCCAAAGCATCTCGGTATCGCGTAGTCGATGCCTCGCTCCATTGATCCTGCCCTCCTTTTGTATTTTTAGAAACTACATTGATCCTGCCTGCCTGGGACGTGCGGTGCATGTGGCCGGTGCAAACCGGAGGGAGAGTGGGCGGCTCAGAAATTTGTAGCATCTCCGTCTGTGAGTAGCGGTAGCACAGGCCTAGCTCATTCTTTCAAGGGACCCAGGCCAACGTAAACAAGGGACCCAAGCCAACGTAAAATAGATATTGTGCACTCAAGCTGTATATGATGAAAGCCTATGACAGAATTACGAGGCTATTTTGCTAAAGCTAGACTTCAATACGACGTGAGTTGACATTGTGATGAGTCTGGTGAGATCAGTTAAATTATCAGTTCTATTCAATGGAAAGAAGCTACAGGAGTTCACAACTTCACGTGGTATTCGACAGGGAGACCCAATTTCCCTATATCTTTTCTTGATTGCAGCAGAGGGCCTTTCATGCCTCCTAAAATCTATTGACGAGTCATCCAACTTGAATGGCATTCAGGTGGCTCCTTCGACGCCGCCAGTAAACCATTTATTATTTGTTGATGACAATCTGTTGTTATTCAAGGCTAATGTGAATGGGGCAAATGAAGTTAACCAGTTGTTACAAAGTTACTGTCAAACTTCGGGTCAGCGCATAAATAATGAGAAATCCTCAATATATTTCAGCAAAGGTTGTCCTGAAAGCCTAAGAGGGGAAGTAAAGAACCAACTACAAGTTCCAAATGAAACATTAAGTGCAAAATATCTAGGCTTACCTTCGGACGTTGGTTCATCCAAAATTGGTTCCTTTAAGTATCTTAAGGACTATCTATGGAACAAAGTGCAAGGCTGGATAGAACAATCTTTGTCAATGGCCAGCAAGGAGGTATTGGTGAAGGCGGTTGCCCAAGCAGTCCCAGTGTACTCGATGTCCTACTTTAAGTTGACTAGAGGTTTGTGCGAGCATCTTAACATGTTGATCCGGAAGTTTTGGTGGGGATGCAAGGATGGAAAACGAAAACCCAGTTGGGTCTCATGGGAGGCTATGACACAGCCCAAGAGTATGGGCGGACTGGGTGATGAAGCCATGTACCTAGGGTAGAGTCATGGACCTGTCCAAGATACCCTCCCCAAGGACATCTCTAGAAGAAACCACTTGTCAGTCGACCTGGAAAGATTTCACTCGACGGACTTGAAGACACTCGACCAATGAAGCCAACCACTCGACCGCCAGGAGATCTAAAGTCAGTCTGCACACCAACGGTCGGTCATTAAGTAGCTTTTATGGTCATCATAGCACTTTATGTGGGACGTTACCAGTAACTCCCAATCTTAATGTACTTTAAACCCTACATAACTGAGGGCCGGAGGGGTCTGGCGAACTCTATATAAGCCACCCCCCTCCTTAGTGTCAAGGGTTCGCACCCCTGTAACTCATACGCACATAATACAGTCGACCGCCTCCGGGCTCCGAGACATAGGGCTATTACTTCCTCCGAGAAGGGCCTGAACTTGTAAACATCTTGCGTATACAACTACTCCATAGCTAGGATCTTGCCTCTCCATTCCTACCCCCCTATTCTACTGTCAGACTTAGAACCACGACAGTTGGCGCCCACCGTGGGGCAGGTGTCTTAGCGACTTATTGGAGAAGTTGCGATTTTTCCGATCTCCTTCATTATGGTTCCAGGTGGAGTTTTGGTTGAGGGCCGCGAGATCTGTCTCGGCGCGCTCATGTTCATCGCCGACGATTCCGCTTGGCTTCAGGAGGCTCCACTCGACATCGACACGCTCCCCATCCGCAGGGCGACACACTTTCGTGCGTGCGTTCGCGGTGTCCTCCTGCGGCAACCGTTGACCCATTATCGGTCGACCCCTATGTCGTCCTCCCTCCCTGTTTCCCACTGGCGCAAGCGCTCCGGCCGGTGGAGGCTTCAGCGGTGGGTGAGGCACGCGGTGGCTCGCCAGTCGGCCACTCCCCAAGTTGCGGCGATCGAGCCCGACGAATCTCTCTACGGCCTGTTTGACTGGCTCCGTAGAGACTGCATCCGAGTGCGACATCAGTGATCCAGCGGCAGAGGTTCTGATGGTCAATGGACCATGCAGTCCTCCCGGTTTTCCCCGCACCGACGGAGTTGATGGCGGAGGCGATCCGGCGCACGCCCATGAAGAATATCAGCCCGAGCCCCTCACGTCGCTACAAAGGGAAGAGCTTCGCCGCCGGAACATGGATGCGCTGCATACTCCTATCGTTGGAGAAACCCCTGAGGCTCGTGCCTTAGAGGACGCAGCGTTTAACAACTTGGTTGGCGACTCGACCGAGAACCTCCAGCGAGCACTCGACAGCGTCTTGGCGGCAACGGGTTCCAGACTCCAGTCGACGACAACTCTTTCCACCACCGACTCAGGTATATCAAACTCCGATTCAGAATCTAGCAGCTGCAGCCCGTATAGCAGAGTCGATTCACCCTTCCCAGTCAGAGGCTGGCAGAGGCTTGCTACAGATCCGTCGCTGCGAATACAGTCCAGTCGGCCCATAGCCCAAGATCGCCCCCGAGGCGTGAGGGACGTGGAGGCCAGCGTGATCAATATGATGACCGATTTGATCATGATGATCGACGTCGAGTGCCTACTCCCCCCCCCAAGGGGTGGGTTATACGCGCCTCGACAGCAGGATGACAGACGCTATCATAGTGTTGGGCGAAGGACCCCAGAGAACCAGGCTTTGATGCGAGATCCATTATCGTTCAAGGTTTGGTCGACAGGAACAGAGCTCACCGAGAGGGCCATGACAGAGATGTGCCCACCAGCAGCAGAGTTCACGTCTCAAGACCAGAGTGTTTTAGCAGAGCCATCAGGGCCGCGGTGATTCCTCCCAACTTTAGGTTGGCGACTGGAGTCAGTAAGTTCACTGGTGAGTCCAAGCCTGATACTTGGCTTGAGGATTCGGTCAGACAGGAGACATGACCCTGAGTCGAATGATGGAGATTGCCACCAAGTACGCCAATGGTGAAGAGGAGGATCGGCTCCGGAGTGGCAAGTACAAGTCAGCCGCTCATGAAACCGGGGAAGGAAACTCCAGTCGGAAGCAGAAGCGGAAGGCCAAGCCAGCTGCTCCTGGAGAAGCCTTGGCCGTGACCCAAGGAAAGTTTAAAGGGAAACCCAAAGGGTCTTGGAACCCTAAGAAGGTGAAGGACAAGGGAGGAAATGACGTGATGGATTTGCCGTGCCACATCCATACGAAGAAAGATGAGGAGGGTAAATTCATTTACCAAAACATACCACTCGACAGTGTCGGCTCTTGATCTAGCAATTCCAGGGGAAACAGCCCAAAGATAAGGAAAAGGAGTTGGACAAAGTTGAGGACAAAGAAGATAGTGATGATGCATATCCCCAGGTCAATTCCACCCTGATGATTTTTGTTGATGTTGAAAGCAAAAGTCGATTGAAAGTTATCAACCGAGAGGTGAACATGGTTGCTCCGGCAAGTCCCAGTTATCTGAAATGGTCTCAGACTACCATCACATTCGACTAGTCCGATCATCTGACACACATTGCCACCCCTGGGAGGCAAGCTTTAGTGGTCGACCCAGTCATCAAAGGCACTCGACTGACCAAAGTCTTGATGGATGGTGGCAGTGGCCTAAACATATTGTATGCGGAGACGCTGAAAGGGATGGGCATTCCGATGTCCAGACTCAGTACCAGAAACATGAGTTTCCATGGAGTCATTCCAGAAGGCTGAGTCACTCGGCCAAATTGCTCTTGATGTGGTTTTCGGTGATTCAAAGCATTACCACAAAGAAAAGTTGACGTTTGAAGTTGTGGATTTCCAGAGTGCTTATCACGCTATTTTAGGCAGGCTAGCTTATGCACGTTTCATGGCTCGACCATGTTATGTGTACCTAAAATTAAAGATGCCTGGTCCCAAAGGTATGATCACTATTACTGGCAATCGGAAGAAGGCAGAAGAGTGCTTTCAGAAGGGCTCAAAGATCGCGGATGCTCAGATGGCAGTGGTAGAGCTGCAGGAATACCAGAAAACCGCAGATCCGAGTGATTTGTTGCGAGCCAAGAAGCCTGCTACGGAATCAGCGTTTCAGTCGTCCGGTGAGACAAAGTCGATTCACATTCACCCGATCGACCCCAGTGCTACTCCGACTCATATCTCAACGACACTTGACTCCAAATAGGAAGAAGAGCTCACCCAGTTCCTCCGTGAGAACTGGGACATCTTCGCATGGAAGCCTACTGACATGCCAGGTGTTCCCAGGGGGCTGGCTGAGCATCGTCTACGAGTCAACTCAAAGGTGAAACCTGTCAAGGAACATCTTCGATGGTCCGCCGTCCAGAAGAGAAAGGCCATTGGTGAGGAGGTGGCTCGGCTCTTAGCAGCAGAGTTTATCCGAGAGATTTACCACTCCGAGTGGCTCGCCAATGTTGTCATGGTCCCCAAGAAGGACAAGTCACTTCGCATGTGCATTGACTTCAAACATATCAATCGGGCCTGCCCGAAAGATCATTTTCATCTCCCCCGCATCGACCAAATAGTCGACTCGACTGCGGGATGTGAGCGCCTGTCTTTTTTAGACGCTTATTCCGGTTACCATCAGATCCGTCTGTATGGACCCGACGAGATCAAAACAGCTTTCATCACTCCATTCGGGTGCTTTTGCTATGTCACCATGCCATTCAGCCTTAAGAATGCCGGAGCGACGTTCATGAGGATGATTCAGAAGTGTTTGCTCACTCAAATCAGTCGGAATGTGGAAGCACACATGGATGATATTGTGGTCAAATCACGGAAGGGTTCCGACCTGTTGACTGACCTTGCTGAAACATTTGCCAATCTCAGGAGGTATGATATCAAGCTTAATCCATCAAAATGCACATCCGGAGTTCCTGGCGGAAAGTTACTCGGTTTTCTCGTTTCCGAACGAGGAATCGACGCCAACCCGGAAAAAGTTGGTACTATACTCTGAATGAAACGCCCTGTGCGTGTGCACGATGTCCAGAAGCTTACTGGATGCTTGGCCGCTTTAAGTCGATTCATCTCTCGCCTCGGTGAAAAGGCATTGCCTCTTTACCGACTGATGAAGAAGTCAGACAAGTTCGAGTGGACTCCCGAAGTAGATGCAGCATTTGCAGAGCTAAAAGCTCTGCTCTCCACCCAGCTGGTGCTTGCTGCCCCAATCAACAAAGAGCCTTTGCTGCTTTACATTGCAGCCACAGGACAAGTCGTCAATACAGTATTTACGGTCGGCGGGAAGAAGAAGGAAAAGCTTTCAAAGTTCAGCACCAAAGATATTATCTTTCAAGTGTTGACCCCATCAAAGCAAAGATACCCTCATTATCGAAGCTTGTATATGGGATTTATATGACCACGAAGAAGGTTGCTCATTACTTCTCGACCATTCCATTACGATCGTCAAGAACGCCCCATTGTCGAGATTCTCGCACAATGAGAGATGCAATCGGTTGAGTGGCGAAATCGCGATGAACTCCTTCCCTTGATATCAAGTTTGAGGCAAAGAAAGCCATCAAGTCCCAAGCAAGAGCAGATTTCATCGCCGAGTGGATTGAACAGCAACTACCGACTCAAGTTCACTCGAGCTTTGGACCATGTTCTTTGATGGTTCTAAGATGCTGAATGGTTCGGTCTTTGGGGTAGTGTTGGTTTCCCCGAGGAGATAAGCTCAGATATGTGCTCCAGATCCACTTTGATTCCTCCAACAATGAAGCAGAATACGAAGCACTTTTGTATGGGTTGCGTATGACCATTTCACTCGGCGTCTGTCGCCTCATGGTCTATGGTGACTCAGATCTGGTGGTTAATCAAGTGATGAAGGAGTGGGACGTCAGAAGTCCAGCCATGACTGGTTACTACAATGCAGTGAGAAAGCTAGAGAAGAAATTTGAGGGGTTAGAGCTTCATCATATACACCGACTGAAAAATCAAGCGGCTGATGATTTGGCAAAAATAGGTTCCAAGAGAGAAGCCATTCCCAGCAATGTGTTTTTAGAGCACATCCACACACCATCAGTTCAAGAGGATCCTTTCACCGAAGAAGCCCCGCAGCCGAAAAGTGTTACAGATCCGAATGAAGTTGAGGTCCAAGCTGTGGTCGACCTGATCATGGAAGTTTTGGTCATCACTCCCGACTAGACAGTGCCATACATCGCGTATATCCTAAGGAAAGAGCTCCCAGAGAATGAAGAAGAGGCTCGACAGATCGTCCGTCGATCCAAGGCCTTTACTGTGATAAAGGGACAGTTATACAGAGAAAGCGTGACTGAAGTCGGTCAGAAATGTATAACACCAGAAGAAGGTCAGATAATTCTTGACGATATCCACTCGGGGACCTGTGGTCATCATGCGTCCTCTCGGACCATTGTGGCTAAAGCATACGAGCGGGATTTTACTGGCCAAGAGCAAATGAGATGGCGAAGGAGATAGTCGACAAGTGTGAAGGATGTCAGTTTTATTCCAATATGTCACACAAACCCGCCTTAGCCTTGAAGATCATTCCACTCGTCTAGCCCTTCGCTGTGTGGGGATTGGATATGGTTGGACCACTGAGAACTGGCAGGAGCGGCTTCACCCATGTACTGGTGGCAGTCAACAAGTTCGCTAAGTGGATTGAAGCTAAGCCTATCAAGAATCTTGATGCGGATCGCTATCGCCTTCATCGAGAGTTGATATTCAGATATGGAGTTCCACATAGCATCATCACTGATAATGGGTCAAACTTCGATTCCGATGAATTCAGAGCCTTTTGCTCCTCTCAAGGCACACGAGTCGACTACGATTCAGTCGCTCACCCCCAGTCGAATGGACAAGCGGAACTAGGTAATGGTCTAATTCTCAAAGGACTGAAACAACGGTTGATGCGTGATCTCAAGCATGCAGCAGGAGCGTGGGTCGACGAACTTCCATCAGTTCTTTGGGGATTGAGGACCACTCCTAATCGGTCGACTGGGCGAACTCCATTCTTTCTGGTCTATGGAGCTGAAGCAGTTCTGCCGAGTGACCTGCTTCACAATGCACCCCGAGTCGAGCTCTACACTGAAGATGAAGCAGAACAAGCCCGACAGGACGCAATCAACCTTCTAGAAGAAGAGAGAGAGATGGCCATGATTTGATCGACTATCTATCAGCAAGACTTGCATCGATTCCATGCCAGAAACGTGAAGAGTTGAGCCTTCCAAGAAGGAGATTTGGTTCTCCGAGTGGATCAGCAGAAGCCACACAAGCTTGCTCCTACTTGGGAAGGGCCCTGATGTCTACTACACAACCTTCTTCTTGTAGACGTTGTTGGGCCTGCAAGTGCACAGGTTTGTAGGACAGTAGCAAATTTCCCTCAAGTGGATGACCTAAGGTTTATAAATCTGTAGGAGGCATAGGATGAAGATGGTCTCTCTCAAACAACCCTGCAAACCAAATAACAAAGAGTCTCTTGTGTCCCCAACACACCCAATACAATGGTAAATTGTATAGGTGCACTAGTTAGCCGAAGAGATGGTGATACAAGTGCAATATGGATGGTAGATAAAGGTATTGGTAATCTGAAAATATAAAAACATCAAGGTAACAAGCAGTAAAAGTGAGCGTAAACGGTATTGCAATGATAGGAAACAAGGCCTAGGGTTCATACTTTCACTAGTGCAATTTCTCTCAACAATAATAACATAGATAGATCATATAACAAGCCCTCAACATGCAAAAAAGAGTCACTTCGAAGCCACTAATAGCAGAGAACAAACATAGAGATTATGGTAGGGTACGAAACCACCTCAAAGTTATTCTTTCGGATCAATCTATAAAAGAGTTCGTACTAGAATAACACCGTAAGACACAAATCAACCAAAACCCTAATGTCAACTAGATACTCCATTGTCACCTCAAGTATCTGTGGGCATGATTATACGATATGCATCACACAATCTTAGATTCATCCAACCAACATAAAGTACTTCAAAGAGTGCCCCAAAGTTTCTACCGGAGAGTCAAGAACGTGTGCCAACCCCTATGCATAGGTTCCCAATGTCACAAAACCCGCAAGTTGATCACCAAAACATACATCAAGTGGCACATGATATCCCATTGTCACCACAGATAATCACGGCAAGACATACATCAAGTGTTCTCATAAAAGACTCAATCCGATAAGATAACTTCAAAGGGGAAACTCAATTCATCACAAGAGAGTAGAGGGGGAGAAACATCATAAGATCCAACTACAATAGCAAAGCTCGGGATACATCAAGATCGTGCCATAGATGGAACACGAGAGAGAACGCGAGAGAGAGATCAAACACATAGCTCTTGGTACATACCCTCGCCCCGAGGGTGAACTACTCCTCCTCGTCATGGATAGCGCCGGATGATGAAGATGGCCACCGGTGATGGGATCCCCCTCGGCGAGGTGCTTGAACAGGTCCCGATTGGTTTTTGGTGGCTACAGAGGCTTGCGGCGGTGGAACTCCCGATCTATCTTCTGTTCTGGAAGTCTTAGGGTATATTGGTATATATAGGAGGAAGAAATACGTCAGGGGAGCCACGAGGGCCCCACGAGGGTGGAGGGCGCACCCAGGGGGGTGGGCGTGTCCCCCTACGTCGTTCCTTCCTCGTTTCTTTCTTGACGTGGACTCCAAGTCTCCCGGGTTGCTTTCCTTCCAAAAATAACTTCTCTAGTTGATTCCGTTCCGTTTTGACTCCGTCTGATATTCCTTTTCCTCGAAACACTGAAATAGGCATAAAACAATAAATCTGGGCTGGGCCTCCAGTTAATAGGTTAGTCCCAAAAAATATAAAAGTGGATAATAAAGCCCAATATTGCCTAAAACAGTAGATAAAGTAGCATGGAGCAATCAAAAATTACAGATACGTTGGAGACGTATCAAGCATCCCCAAGCTTAATTCCTGCTCGTCCTCGAGTAGGTAAATGATAAAAAAGAATTTTTGATGTGAAGTGATACTTTGGCATAATTTCAATGTAAATCTTCTTAATTGTGGCATGAATATTCAGATCCGAAAGATTCAAGACAAAAGTTCATATTGACACACAAATAATAATACTTCAAGCATACTAATGAAAGCAATCATGTCTTCTCAAAATAGCATGGCAAAAGAAAGTTCATCCCTACAAAATTATATAGTTAGGCTATGCTTCATTTTGGTCACACAAAGGTGTTCCCAACTTCTATACCCCCGATGACAAGCCAAGCAATTGTTTCATACTTAAATAATCTCGAACTTTTTCAACCTTCATGCAATACATGAGCGTGAGCCATGGATATAGCACTATGGGTGGAATAGAATATGATGATGGGGATTGTGTGGAGAAGACAAAAAAGGAGAAAGTCTCACATTGACGAGGCTAATCAATGGGCTATGGAGATGCCCATCAATTGATGTCAACATGAGGAGTAGGGATTGCCATGCAACGGATGCACTAGAGCTATGAATGCTCAACAAAAGAAACTAGTGGGTGTGCATCCAACTCGCTTGCTCATGAGGACCTAGGGCATTTGAGGAAGCCCATCGTTGGAATATACAAGCCAAGTTCTATAATGAAAAAATCCCACTATTATGAAAAGACAACTTATGAGACTCACTACATGAGGAACAAGGTGCTACTTTGAAGCACAATATATGAGACTCACTACATAAAGAACAAGGTGCTACTTTGAAGCACAAGTGTGGAAAAAGAGATAGTAGCATTGCCCCTTTTTATTTATTTTCTTTTTTTTGGCCTTTATTTTTTTTTCTTTTGGCCTTTCTATTTTTTTGGGCCTTTCCTTTTTTTTGCCTTTCTCTTTTTTTGGGCAATGCTCTAATAATGATGATCATCACACTTCTATTGATTACAACATAAGGATTACAACTCGAAACTTAGAACAATTTATGACTCTATATGAATGCCTCCGGCGGTGTACCGGGATGGTGCAATGAATCAAGAGTGACATGTATGAAAAATAATGCATGGTGGCTTTGCCACAAATACGATGTCAACTATATGATCATGCAATGGCAATATGACAAAAGTAATGTATGTCATGATGATGATGATGGAAGTTGCATGGCAATATATCTCGGAATGGCTATGGAAATGCCATGATAGGTAGGTATGGTGGCTGTTTTGAGGAAGATATAGGAGGTTTATGTGTGATAGAGCGATCGTATCACGGGTTTGGATGCACCGTGAAATTTGCACCAACTCTCAAGGTGAGAAAGGGCAATGCACGTGCATCAAGAGGCTAGCAAAGGTGGAAAGGTAGAAGTGCGATAATCCATGGACTCAACATTAGTCAAAAGAACTCATATACTTATTGCAAAAATTTAGAAGTCATCAAAAATTCAAGTACTACGCGCATGCTCCTAGGGGGATAGATTGGTAGGAAAAGACCATCGCTCGTCCCCGACCGCCACTCATAAGGATGCACAAGCCACGTACACTTCATGATTCAAATTTGTTACACAACTTTAACCATACGTGCATGCTACGAGATTTGCAAACTTCAACGCAAGCATTTCTCAAATTCACAATTACTCAACTAGCACGACTTTGATATTATCACCTCCATATCTCAAAACAATTATCAAGCATCAGACTTATCTTAGTATTCAACGCACTCAAAAGAAAATTTCACATATCTTGAATACCAAGTATATTAACATTAAGCAAATTACCATGCTATTAATGACTCTCAAAATAATCTAAGTGAAGCATGAGAGATCTATAGTTTCTTTAAAACAAATCCACCATCGTGCTGTAAAAGATCTAAATGAAGTACTAGAGCAAAAATTATCACGCTCAAAAGATATAAGTGAAGCACTATGAGCAAAACTATCAAGCTCAAAAGATATAAGTGAAGCACATAGAGTATTCTAACAAATTCCAATTCATATATGGCTCTCTCTCATTTAATAATTTCAGATCTTGATACTTTATTCAAACGGCAAGCAAAGCTAAAAAAACTACATTGCAAGGATAGCACAACTCATGTGAAGAAGCAAAAACTTAGGCTCAACCGATACTAACCGATAGTTGTTGAAGAAGAAAGGTGGGATGCCTACCGGGGCATCCCCAAGCTTAGATGCTTGAGACTTCTTGAAATATTATCTTGGGGTGCCTTAGGCATCCCCAAGCTTGAGCTTTTATGTCTCCTTAATTCCTCTCATATCATGGTTTCTCTTTTTATCAAAAGCTTCATTCACAACAAACTCAACAAGAACTCGTGAGATAGGTTAGTATAAACCAATGCAAAACCTTATCATTTTCTACTGTAATAAAGCACTAAAATTATTATTCAACATTGAATACTAAATGCCTCTGCATATTTAATACTCCTATCTTCAAATAGAATCATTAAACAAGGAAACATATGCAAACAATGCAACCATAACAGCAATCTGCCAAAACAGTACAGTCTGTAAAGAATGCAAGAGTCATCATACTTCCCTAACTCCAAAAATTATGAACTAAAATTAACACTGTAATAAATTTATCAGAGCTCAATATGCAAAAAGATTCAACATTATACCACTCTCTGACCTTTCTAGGGAATTTTTGCAACAGCGGTAAACTTTCTGTTTTCAAACAGCAACATGCATACTAGCAAAATAAGCATGGCAAAGGCTATCCTTGACTTCTTTGTTGAAACTAAAGATGCAAAACATTATTATAACTAACAGCAAGCAAAAACTAACAAAAGAAAATGACGCTCCAAGCAAAACACATATCATGTGGTGAATAAAAATATAGCTCCAAGTAAAGTTACCGATGAACGAAGACGAAAGAGGGGATGCCATCCGGGGCATCCCCAAGCTTAGGCTCTTGGTTGTCCTTGAATATTACCTTGGGTTGCCTTGGGCATCCCCAAGTTTAGGCTCTTGCCACTCCTTATTCCATAGTCCATCGAATCTTTACCCAAAACTTGAAAACTCCACAACACAAAACTCAACAGAAAACTCATAAGCTCCGTTAGTGAAAGAAAGCAAAACCACCACATAGGTACTGTAGTGAACTCATTCTAAATTCATATTTGTGTAATATCTACTGTACTCCAACTTATCTATGGTTCATACCCTCCGATACTACTCATAGATTCATCAAAATAAGCAAACAACACATAGAAAACAGAATCTGTCAAAAACAGAACAGTCTGTAGTAATCTGTATCAAAAGTATACTTATGGAACTCCAAACATCCTACCACATTAGGAAGTCCTAAGCAATTCGTTTACCAAACTAGAGCAAAAATAATCAGATCAGAAGCACGTTTATGTGAATTAACAAAACTAATTTACTGGGTGCAAAAGTTTCTGATTTTCAGCAGGATCAACACAACTATCACCGTAAGCCATCCTAAAGGTCTTACTTGGCACTTTATTGAAACAAAAACTATAAAACATGATTACTACAGTAGCCTAATCATGTGAACACACAAAAACAGTAAGGATAAGTATTGGGTTGTCTCCCAACAAGCGCTTTTCTTTAATGCCTTTCTAGCTAGGCATGATGATGACAATGATGCTCACATAGAAGATAAGAATTGAAACATAACGGGAGCATCATGAAGCATATAACTAGCACATTTAAGTCTAACCCACTTCCTATGCATAGGGATTTTGTGAGCAAACAACTTATGGGAACGATAATCAACTTGCATAGGAAGGTCAAACAAGCATAACTTCAAAACTTGAAGCACATAGAGAGGAAACTTGATATTATTGCAATTTCTACAAGCATATGTTCCTCCCTCATAATAATTTTCAGTAGCATCATGAATGAATTCAACAATATAACTAGCACCTAAAACATTGTTTTCATGATCTACAAGCATAGAAGATTTACTACTCTCCACATAAGCAAACTTCTTCTTTATGGCATACGTATCATCACAATAATCATCATAGATAGGAGGCATGCTTTCATCATAGTAAATTTGCTCATCAAAGCTTGGGGGACAAAATATATCATATTCATCAAACATAGCTTCCCCAAGCTTGTGGCTTTGCATATCATTAGCATCATGGATATTCAAGGAATTCATACTAACAACATTGCAATCATGCTCATCATTCACATATTTAGTGCCAAACAATTTAGAGATTTCTTCTTCTAGCACTTGAGCACAATTATCCTTTCCATCATACTCATGAAAGATATTAAAAAGGTGAAGTGTATGAGACAAAATTAACTCCATTTTTTTGTAATTTTGTTTTATAGACTAACTAGTGCTAAAACAAGAAACAAAAAG
This sequence comes from Aegilops speltoides, assembly GCA_021437245.1. Lineage (NCBI taxonomy): Eukaryota > Viridiplantae > Streptophyta > Magnoliopsida > Poales > Poaceae > Aegilops > Aegilops speltoides. Next base: position 339,952,722 of record CM038146.1, read on the forward strand.
ATTCGATTGCAAGATCTAAAGATATACCTTCAAGTGCTAACCTCCCCGGCAAGGGCGCCAGAAAAGAGCTTAGTTGACGGGGTGTGAGTGAGTGCCCTTTACCTTTGCCTCTCTGGCAACGGCGCCAGAAAAGAGCTTGATGTCTACTACACAACCTTCTTCTTGTAGACGTTGTTGGGCCTGCAAGTGCACAGGTTTGTAGGACAGAGCAAATTTCCCTCAAGTGGATGACCTAAGGTTTATCAATCAGAGGAGGCGTGGGATGAAGATGGTCTCTCTCAAACAACCCTGCAACCAAATAACAAAGAGTCTCTTGTGTCCCCAACACACCCAATACAATGGTAAATTGTATAGGTGCACTAGTTCAGCGAAGAGATGGTGATACAAGTGCAATATGGATGGTAGATAAAGGTATTTGTAATCTGAAAATATAAAAAACAGCAAGGTAACAAGCGCTAAAAGTGAGCGTAAACGGTATTGCAATGATAGGAAACAAGGCCTAGGGTTCATACTTTCACTAGTGCAAGTTCTCTCAACAATAATAACATAGATAGATCATATAACAAGCCCTCAACATGCAACAAAGAGTCACTCCGAAGCCACTAATAGCGGAGAACAAACGTAGAGATTATGGTAGGGTACGAAACCACCTCAAAGTTATTCTTTTGGATCAATCTATAAAAGAGTTCGTACTAGAATAACACCTTAAGACACAAATCTACCAAAACCCTAATGTCACCTAGATACTCCATTGTCACCTCAAGTATCCGTGGGCATGATTATATGATATGCATCACACAATCTCAGATTCATCCAACCAACATAAAAGTACTTCAAAGAGTGCCCCAAAGTTTCAACCGGAGAGTCAAGAACGTGCGCCAACCCCTATGCATAGGTTCCCAATGTCACGAAACCCGCAAGTTGATCACCAAAACATACATCAAGTGGCACATGATATCCCATTGTCACCACAGATAATCACGACAAGACATACATCAAGTGTTCTCATAAAAGACTCAATCCGATAAGATAACTTCAAAGGGGAAACTCAATTCATCACAAGAGAGTAGAGGGGGAGAAACATCATAAGATCCAACTACAATAGCAAATCTCGGGATACATCAAGATCGTGCCATATATGGAACACGAGGGAGAACACAAGAGAGAGAGATCAAACACATAGCTACTGGTACATACCCTCAGCCCCGAGGGTGAACTACTCCCTCCTCGTCATGGATAGCGCCGAGATGATGAAGATGGCCACTGGTGATGGGATCCCCCCCGGCAGGTCTTGGAACAGGTCCCGATTGGTTTTTGGTGGCTACAGAGGCTTGCGGCGGCGGAACTCCCGATCTATCTTCTATTCTGGAAGTCTTAGGGTATATTGGTATATATAGGAGGAAGAAATACGTCAGGGGAGCCACGAGGGCCCCACGAGGGCCCCACGAGGGTGGAGGGCGCGCCCAGGGGGGTGGGCGCGTCCCCCTACCTCGTGCCTTCCTCGTTTCTTTCTTGACGTGGACTCCAAGTCTCCCAAGTTGCTTTCCTTCCAAAAATAACTTCTCCAGTTGATTCCGTTCCGTTTTGACTCTGTCTGATATTCCTTTTCCTCGAAACACTGAAATAGGCATAAAACATCAAATCTGGGTTGGGCCTCTGGTTAATAGGTTAGTCCCAAAAATAATATAAAAGTGGATAATAAAGCCCAATATTGCCTAAAACAGTAGATAAAGTAGCATGGAGCAATAAAAAATTATAGATAAAGTAGCGTGGAGCAGTCCAGTACTCGCCTAAGTATTTGAAATCCCACCGAGTGGAGAGCAATCCTCTCACTCGGGGGCTTAGCTGCAGTCCAGTACTCGCCTAAGTATTTGAAATCCCACCGAGTGGAGAGCAATCCTCTCACTCGGGGTCTTAGTTGCAGTCCAGTACTCGCCTAAGTATTTGAAATCCCACCGAGTGGAGAGTAATCCTCTCACTCGGGGGCTTAGCTGCAGTCCAGTACTCGCCTAAGTACTTAATCCATTCTGCTCTGCAAGGATGACGAGGTGCAGGTCGACTGCTACCTTTTCGTTCTGAGCTATGCCACGAATACAACATGCGCTCTGCAAGGATGACAAGGTACAAGTCTACTGCTACCTTCTCCTTCTGAGCTACGCTGCAAATACAATGTGCGCTCTGCAAGGATGACAAGGTGCAAGTCGACTGCTACCTTCTCCTTCTGAGCTACGCCACAAATAAAATGTGCGCTCCATTCTGATCCGCAGGGACGCAGGTCGACTGCCATCTGTGCTCCATCCTACCTGCAAGAGTGGTGAAGTGGTGGTCGACTGGACTTTCCATCTCAGAGCTGCATCTCAAGCATTAAAGTATATTCCGAGTGAAAGACAAAGTTTGCTCGAAGGCAAGTGCAAGCATATTCTGAAGGAAATATGCCCTAGAGGCAATAATAAAGTTATTATTTATTTCCTTATATCATGATAAATGTTTATTATTCATGCTAGAATTGTATTAACCGGAAACATAATACATGTGTGAATACATAGACAAACATAGTGTCACTAGTATGCCTCTACTTGACTAGCTCGTTTGTCAAAGATGGTTATGTTTCCTAGCCATGGACAAAAGAGTTGTCATTTGATTAACGGGATCACATCATTAGGAGAATGATGTGATTGACATGACCCATTCCGTTAGCCTAGCACTTGATCGTTTAGTATGTTGCTATTGCTTTCTTCATGACTTATACATGTTCCTGTAACTATGAGATTATGCAACTCCCGTTTATCGGAGGAACACTTTGGGTGCTACCAAACGTCACAACATAACTGGGTGATTATAAAGGAGTACTACAGGTGTCTCCAAAGGTACATGTTGGGTTGGCGTATTTCGAGATTAGGTTTTGTCACTCCGATTGTCGGAGAGGTATCTCTGGGCCCTCTCGGTAATGCACATCACTATAAGCCTTGCAAGCAATGTAGCTAATGAGTTAGTTACGAATGATGCATTACGCAGCGAGTAAAGAGACTTGCCAGTAACGAGATTGAACTAGGTATTGGATACCGACGATCGAATCTCGGGCAAGTAACATACCGATGACAAAGGGAACAACGTATGTTGTTATGCGGTTTGACCGATAAAGATCTTCGTAGAATATGTAGGAGCCAATATGGGCATCCAGGTCCCGCTATTGGTTATTGACCGAGAATAGTTCTAGGTCATGTCTACATAGTTCTCGAACCCATAGGGTCCGCACGCTTAACGTTACGATGACAATTTTATTATGAGTTTATAAGTTTTGATGTACCGAAGTTTGTTCGGAGTCCCGGATGTGATGACGGACATGACGAGGAGTCTCAAAATGGTCGAGACATAAAGATTGATATATTGGACGACTATATTCGGACACCGGAAGTGTTCCGGGCGTTTTGGAGAAAACCGAGTCTTGGGAGGTTACGGAACCCCGGGAAGTATTGGGCCTTAGTGGGCCCGAGGGGAGAGAGAGGGCAGCAGCCCAGAGGTGGCCCCCATGAGGAGTCGAATTGGACTAGGGAGGCGCGGCCCCCCTTCCCTCTCCTCTCCCTCTCTTTCCTTCCCTTCCTCCTTCCTAGTGGGACTAGGAAAGGGGAGTCCTACTCCCACTAGGAGGAGGACTTTCCCCTCCTTGGCGCGCCCCTAGGGCCGGTCGGCCTCCCCCTTGCTCCTTTATATTCGGGGGCAGGGGGGCACCCTAGAACACACAAGTTGATCTACGGATCGTTCCTTAGCCGTGTGCGGTGCCCCCCTCCACCATATTCCACCTGCGCCGGTAGAACATCATCATCGTCATCACGCTGTCATGCTGACGGAACTCATCCCCGACGCTTTGCTGGATCAGAGTCCGGGGATCGTCATCGAGCTGAACATGTGCTGAACTCGGAGGTGCCGTACGTTCGGTACTTGGATCGGTCGGATCGTGAAGACGTACGACTACATCAACCGTGTTGTCATAACGCTTCCGCTTACGGTCTACGAGGGTACGTGGACAATACTCTCCCCTCTCGTTGCTATGCCATCACCATGATCTTGCGTGTGCGTAGGAAAATTTTGAAATTACTACGTTCCCCAACAGTGGCATCCGAGCCAGGTTTTATGCGTAGATGTCATATGCACGAGTAGAACACAAGTGAGTTGTGGGCGATACAAGTCATACTGCTTACCAGCATGTCATACTTTGGCTCAGCGGTATTGTGATATGAAGCGGCCCGGACCGACATTACGCGTATGCTTACGTGAGACTGGTTTCACCATTACGAGCACTCGTGCTTAAAGGTGACTGGCGGGTGTCTGTCTCTCTCACTTTAGCTGAATCGAGTGTGGCTACGCCCGGTCCTTGCGAAGGTTAAAACAGCACTAACTTGATGAACTATCGTTGTGGTTTTGATGCGTAGGTAAGAACGGTTCTTGCTCAACCCGTAGCAGCCACGTAAAATTTGCAACAACAAAGTAGAGGACGTCTAACTTGTTTTTGCAGGGCATGTTGTGATGTGATATGGTCAAGACGTGATGCTATATTTTATTGTATGAGATGATCATGTTTTGTAACCGAAGTTATCGGCAACTGGCAGGAGCCATATGGTTGTCGCTTTTATTGTATGAAATGCAACGCTACAGTAATTGCTTTACTTTATCACTAAGCGGTAGCGATAGTCGTAGAAGCAATAGATGGCGTAATGACAACGATGCTACGATGGAGATCAAGGTGTCGCGCCGGTGACGATGGTGATCACGACGGTGCTTTGAAGATGGAGATCACAAGCACAAGATGATGATGGCCATATCATATCACTTATATTGATTGCATGTGATGTTTATCCTTTATGCATCTTATCTTGCTTTGTTTGACGGTAGCATTTTAAGATGATCTCTCACTAAAATTATCAAGAAGTGTTCTCCCTAAGTATGCACCGTTGCAAAAGTTCTTCATGCTAAGACACCACGTGATGATCGGGTGTGATAGGCTCTACATTCAAATACAACAGGTGCAAAACAGTTGCACACGCGGAATACTCAGGTTAAACTTGACGAGCCTAGCATATAACAGATATGGCCTCGGAACACGGAGACTGAAAGGTCGAGCGTGAATCATATAGTAGATATGATCAACATATTGATGTTCACCGTTGAAACTACTCCATCTCACGTGACGATCGGACATGGTGTAGTTGATATGGATCACGTAATCACTTGAGGATTAGAGGGATGTCTATCTAAGTGGGAGTTCTTAAGTAATATGATTAATTGAACTTAAATTTATCATGAACTTAGTCCTGGTAGTATTTTGCAAATTATGTTGTAGATCAATAGCTTGCGTTGTTGCTTTCATATGTTTATTTTGATATGTTCCTAGAGAAAACTGTGTTGAAAGATGTTAGTAGCAATGTTGCGGATTTGATGCGTGATCTGAGGTTAATCCTCATTCTTTGCACGTAAGAATTATGTCCTTAATGCACTGCTAGGTGACAGACCTATTGCAGGAGCAGATGCAAACGTTATGAACGTTTGGCTAGCTCAATATGATGACTACTTGATAGTTTAGTGCACCATGCTTAACGGCTTAGAATCGGGACATCAAAGATGTTTTGAACGTCATGGACCATATGAGATGTTCCAGGAATTGAAGTTAATATTTCAAGCAAATACCCGAGTTGAGAGATATGAATCTCCAACAAGTTCTATAGTTAAAAGATGGAGGAGAATCGCTCAACTAGTGAGCATGTGCTCAGATTGTCTGGGTACTTCAATCGCTTGAATCAAGTGGGAGTTAATCTTCCAGATAAGATAGTGATTGACAGAATTCTCTAGTTACCATCACTAAGTTACTAGAACTTCGTGATGAACTATAGTATGCAAGGGATGACGAAAACTATTCCCGATCTCTTTGTGATGTTGAAATCGACGAAGGTAGAAATCAAGAAAGAGCATCAAGTGTTGATGATTGACAAGACCACTAGTTTCAAGAAAAGGGCAAAGGGAAAGAAAGGGAAACTTCAAGTAGAATGGCAAACAAGTTGACACTCCCATGAAGAAGACCAAATCTGGACCAAAGCCTAAAACTGAGTGTTTACACTGCAAAGGAAATGGTCACTGGAAGCGGAAATGCCCTGAATATTTGGTGGATAAGAAGGATGGCAAAGTGAACAAGGGTATATTTGATATCTGATTATTGATGTGTGCCTTACTAGTGTTTATAGTAGCCCTGAGTATTTGATACTTGTTCGGTTGCTAAAATTAGTAACTCAAACAGAGTTCTGAGAATAAGCAGAGACTAGTTGAAGGGAAGTGACGATGAGTGTTGGAAGTAGTTCCAAGATTGATATGATCATCATCGCACACTCCCTATACTTTTGGGATTAGTGTTAAACCTAAATAAATGTTATTTGGCATTTGCGTTGAGCATGAATATGATTTGATCATATTTATTGTAAAATGGTTATTCATTTACAATCAGAGAATAATTGTTGTTCTGTTTACATGAATAAAACCTTCAATGGTCATACACCCAATGAAAATAGTTTGTTGGATCTCGATCGTAGTGATACACGTATTCATAATATTGATGCCAAAAGATGCAAAGTTAATAATGATAGTGCAACTTATTTGTGGCACTGCCGTTTGGGTCATATCGATGTAAAGCGCATGAAGAAACTCCATAAAGATGGATTTTCGGAATCACTTGGTTATGAATCATTTGATGCTTGCGAACCGTGCCTTTTGGGCAAGATGACTAAAACTCCGTTCTTCGGAACAATGGAATGAGTTCTTGACTTGTTGGAAATAATACATCTTGATGTATGCGAGACCAATGAGTATGAAGGCTCGTGGCAAGTATCGTTATTTTCGACCTTCACAAGGCGATTTGAGTAGATATGGGTATATCTACTTGATGAAACATAAGTGCGAAATAGTTGAAACGTTCAAAGAATTTCAGAGTGAAGTGGAAAAATCATCGTAACAAGAAAATAAAGTTTCGCGATCGATCATGAGAGCGAATATTTGAGTTACGAGTTTGGTCTTCAATTAAAACAATGTGGAATAGTTTCACAGCTCACGCCACCTGGAACACCAAAACGTTATGGTGTGTCCGAACGTTGTAACCGCACTTTATTGGATATGGTGCAATCTATGATGTCTCTTATTGATTTACCATTGTCGTTTTGGGGTTATGCATTAGAGACAGCTGCATTCACGTTAAAAGGGCACCATCTAAATCCGTTGAGACGACACCATATGAACTGTGGTTTAGCAAGAAACCCAAGTTGTCGTTTCTTAAAATTTGGGGCTACGATGCTTATGTGAAAAAGTTTCATCCTGATAAGCTCAAACCCAAATCGGAGAAGTGCGTCTTCATAGAATACCCAAAGGAAACTGTTGGGTACACCTTCTATCACAGATCCGAAGGAAAGATATTCGTTGCTAAAAATGGATCCTTTCTAGAGAAGGAGTTTCTCTCGAAAGAAGTGAGTGGGAGGAAAGTAGAGCTTGATAAGGTAATTTGTACCTTCTCCCGAATTGGAAAGTAGTTCATCACAGAAATCAGTTCCAGTGACCACTACGCCAATTAGTGAGGAAGCTAATGATATTGATCATGAAACTTCAGATCAAGTTACTACCGAACCTCGTAGGTCAACTAGAATAAGATCTGCATCAGAGTGGTATGGTAATCCTCTTCTGGAAGTCATGTAACTAGACCATGATGAACCTACAAACTATGAGGAAGCAATGATGAGCCCAGATGCCGCAAAATGGTTGGAGGCCATGAAATCTGAGATGAGATCCATGTTTGAAAACAAAGTATGGACTTTGATTGACTTGCCCGATGATCGGCAAGCCATAGAAAATAAGTGGATCTTCAAGAGGAAGACAGACACTGATAGTAGTGTTACTATCTACAAAGCTCGACTTGTTGTGAAAGGTTTTTCAATAAGTTCAAGGTGTTGAATACAATGAGGTTTTCTCACTCGTATCGACGCTTAAGTCTGTCCGAATCATGTTAGCAATTGCCACATTTTATGAAATCTAGCAAAATGATGTCAAAACTGCATTCCTTAATGAATTTATTAAAGAAGAGTTGTATATGATGCAACCAGAAGGTTTTGTCAATCCTAAAGGTGCTAACAAAGTGTGCAAGCTCCAGCGATCCATTTATGGACTATTGCAAGCCTCTCGGAGTTGGAATATACGCTTTGATGAGTTGATCAAAGCATATGGTTTTATCTGACTTTTGAGAAGCTTTGTATTTACAAGAAAGTGAGTGGGAGCTCTGTAGCATTTCTAATATTATATGTGGGTGACATATTGTTGATTGGAAATGATATAGAAATTCTGGATAGCATGAAAGGATACTTGAAAAAGAGTTTTTCAAAGCAAGACCTCGGTGAAGTTGCTTACACATTAAGCATCAAGATCTACACAGATAGATCAAGACGCTTGATAAGATTTTTCAATGAGTACATACCTTGATAAATTTTTGAATAGTTCAAAATGGAACAGTCAAAGAAGGAGTTCTTGCCTATGATGCAAATGTGTGAAGTTGAGTAAGACTCAATACCCGACCATGGTAGAAAATAGAAAGAAAATGAAAAGTCATTCCCTATGCCTTAGTCATAGGTTCTATAAAGTATGCTATGCTGTGAACCAGACCTATTGTATACCTTGCTCTGAGTTTGACAAAGGAATACAATTTTGATCTAAGAGTAGATCACTGGACAGCGGTCAAGAATATCCTTAGTGAGAACTAAGGATATGTTTCTCGATTATGGAGGTGATAAAAGAGCCCGTCGTAAAAAGTTACAACGATGCAAGCTTTTACACCAATCCAGATGACTCTAAGTCTCAATCTGGATACATATTGGAAGTGGGAGCAATTAGCTAGAGTAGCTCCGTGCAGAGCATTGTGGACATAGAATATTTGCAAAATACATACGACTCTGAATATGACAGACCCATTGACTAAACTTCTCTCAGAAGCAAAACATGATCATACCTTAGTACTCTTTGGGTGTTAATCACATAGCAATGTGAACTAGATTATTGACTCTAGTAAACCCTTTGGGTGTTGATCACATGATGATGTGAACTATGGGTATTAATCACATACAGATGTGAATATTGGTGTTAAATCACATGGCGATGTGAACTAGATTATTGACTCTAGTGCAAGTGGGAGACTGAAGGAAATATGCCCTAAAGGCAATAATAAAGTTATTATTTATTTCCTTATATCATGATAAATATTAATTATTCATGCTAGAATTGTATTAACCGGAAACATAATACATGTGTGAATACATAGACAAACATAGTGTCACTAGTATGCCTTTACTTGACTAGCTCGTTTATCAAAGATGGTTATGTTTCCTAGCCATGGACAAAAGAGTTGTCATTTGATTAAAGGGACGCACATGGCAAATTCGTGGGCAGTTCGGCGCTTGTGGTTCAAGGAGTAACAGATGTTGCTGCACTAGAGTCGCATGTCCTGAGGCTTTGTTTTTGGCAGAGGATTTGCACATTGGTGATTTTATTGTTGCATCGGACTCAAAACAAGTCATTGCAGATATCGAGATGGGAAGTAAAGGAGCTAATGGATCCATTGTAACAGAAATCAAGCAAAGAGCATTAGCTTTCAATTGTATTTTCCAGTTTCAAGGTCGCGCGGCTAATATAGATGCCGATAGGTTAGCCAAGTTTTCTCATTCTCTTGGTCCGGGAAGACATGTTTGGTTGATCTAACCACTTGACCCCTTTTGTATTCCTCTCCATCTGGAGTTTGATCAATAAAAGTTGGCGATACCCCTAAAAATGCTATTTGGTGATATCACTAATTAAAGGGTACCCTCTGCGAGCATCACTCTCACCTTCTCATAGTTTGACAAGTGACATACTATACGTGGATCACTTGTCGTAATCTTAGAATTTTTTTCTCTACATTCGTATATTCAAAATACTTTATCTTTCAAACCGTGTATTCGAATCCCGAACCGTTTTCTTTGTTGGATTTCTTTCCGAAATTAGATACAATGTAATAGGTTTTGATGAGCATTTTTCACGAAAAAGGAAGAGAAAATTGAGCTGGAAGCACGTTTTTTTTTACTTTTTACCTTTTCCGAGAGGCACTCGCGGAAGCAAATCTGTGCTTCTCGCGGCATAAAAAAACATGTTATTTTATTTCTGAGTTGCACGACCATGCCCCTTGCAGAAGCAAATTTGTGCCTCCGTGGAAGAAAAAGAAAAAAATTGTGTTTTTCGTACACAATAAATCACCATTTTTTCCTCCAAAACGTAGGGAAACCCGGGCAAAAACCAAAAAGCTGAAATAAAACCCGAAAAAAACCAAATGAAACCTGAAAACGTGCACAGAAAATAAAAAAAACCGAGGGAGCACCTAGCATGCGACATGGCTGAGACCGCGCCAGGTAGCGCACTCTCAACCCACTAAAGCAACCCTTGTGGAGCTCCCGCAAGATGTACCCCTTGATTCCCTATTTGCCACTTACTATGGCAATCTACCGGCGCAAAGGGCGAGCGGCCGAGTGACGCATTTGGGCCGGCCCATATGTATAGGTGGTGCAGCAACTACCCACCTTTTTCCTTTCTTTTACCTGTTTCCTTTTTGATTTCCTTTTTTCCTTTTCTTTTTTTGGGTTTTCAAAAAAAAAACCATTGTATGTTTTCTTTCATTTTCATATTTGGGTTCTTATTTTTTTATTTCTTTTCTTTCAAGTTCATTTTCATTTTTCAACGAATGTTTTGTTGTTTTAAAAAAGGGACTTTTCAAGAATTCCTAAAATGTTCAGGATTTCAATTTTTTTTATTTTTTTAAGTTGTTCACTATTTGAAAAAATCTTGGTGTTTTTAATTTCCTTTTTCACATATTCAAAAAATCATCGTGTTTACAATGTTTTTTAATAAATTTAATAAATGGTTGGAAATTTTAAAAAGTTCATGTTTTTGCAAATTTGTTCAGAATGTTAAAAAAAGTTCCCATTTTAACATTTCTCACAAACTGAAAAAATGTTCACATTATTGAAAAATGATTGAGATTTCTAGACAATGTTTGTTCTTTTGTAAAATTATTCAGAATATAAAATAAGAATACTATTATCAAATTTTGTTCTCAAAATTCAATAAAATGTTCTGGTTTTTAAAAAATAATTGGGATTTCCAAAAAAATGACAAAAATGTTCGTGGTTTGAGAAGAGTTGAAATTCAATTTTGTTTCGAAATTTTCAAAATATTTTTTGATTTTCAAACATTACTAGTTTTTTCAAAATTTATTTACAATTTTCAAGGAATGTTAGAAAAAATAGAAAAATTGACAGGATTATGTTGTATATAGTTCTTAACGTTGCACAATCCTGATTTGTGTGAAACTTTTGTGAGATACACTGGTTAGGTACTCTTCCTCACTAACTATATGTCCAGACTTCGAATACTGTCTAGGGCGCGCTCCCTTTTTTTTGGTAAATCGCATCACTGCGCTAAAGCGGACACCATTGGGCCGGCCAAGCCAACGGCTTCGTGAGTGCGTCGCGAGGCTATTTAGCGCATATTGCGTCAAATAGCAGCTCCCCTATTTTGGGCGGCTATGTCTCCCCTCGCCTGAAGCACGGCGCAAGCGCGCCGGCTCAACTCTGTAGCCTCTTGTGTGTTTTTTTCTCTGTGTATTTTTTACGTTTTGTCTGGTTTCCACTGTTTGGGGCACTTTTTCTGTGTCATTTATCTTTTGTCCGGTTTCTACTTTTCGGGGCACTATTCACGGCTTATTCCTTGTTTACATTTTTTCCTTTGGTTTTTTTATTTCTTCATCGGTTTTATTCTGGTTTTCCTTTTTTCCCAATGATGGTTTTCTTTCTTTTCTTTGTTATATGTTAGTTTTTTTTCTTTCTTGTTTTTCTTCGCTTTCATTTTCCTTTTCTTTGTTGGTTCTTATTGGATGTTTTGCCTTTCGGTTTTCTTTATTTATTCATGGTTTTCGGTATTTTTCTTATTTCTTTATTTTTTCACCTATTTTTTTTGTTTCTTTCATGGTTCTTACTGGGTATTTATTTTCTTTTATCTTCTTTTGGTTTTCGTTGTTACTTTCTCGGTTTTATTTTTTCGAATGCATCAATACATTTTTATATACACGTTTAAAAAATTCAAATACATCATTAACATTTTTTAAAGCTTGTGTTGTTTTGTTGTCTACGTTTTTCCTATATGTACACTATATATATATATATATATATATATATATATATATATATATATATATATATATATATATATATATATATATATATATATATAGATACATATACATACATATATATATATATATATCAGAAGCATATATACATATATATATGCATATATATATATCAGAAGCATATATACATATATACATATATATATGTATATATATCAGAAGCATTTTTCAAATACATTCTCAATATTTTAGAAATGCATGATTAACATTTTCTAAAACATATATTATTTATTTCTATATTTTTATAAACATTGTACATTTCTTATACAACAGGAACTTATATACCTGTTTGACAGATAGATACATATATATATATATATATATATATATATATATATATATATATATATATATATATATATATATCAGAAGCATATATACATATATACATATATATATTTATATATATATATATATATCAGAAGCATTTTCAAATACATTGTCAATATTTTAGAAATGCATGATTAACATTTTCTAAAACATATATTATTTATTTCTATATTTTTATAAACATTGTACATTTCTTATACAACAGGAACTTATATACCTGTTTGACATTTTGAAAATACATGATTAACATCTTTTAAACATATATTTTAATGTATTCTTTTTCTATACATGTTGTATATGTTTTATATACATGTTTAACATTTTCCAAATACATGATCAATTTTTTTGAAAACTTACAATTTTTATTTCTATACCTTTTTTCCAATACACAAAGTATTTTTCTCATATACATTATTTATATACAATTTTCGCATAGCTCAGAAACATTTTTCATACACATTTAACATTTTGGAAATGCATGATTAAAAAAACTAAAATTTTATTTAAAGTTTTTTTGTGAGATATTGAAATATAAAGAAAGTAAAAAAAGAAATAAAAAAATCGGAAACAAAAAATGTGAAAGAAAAATAGTGAAAAAGTTAGTGTTTTTAGGCTTGTGGTATCCCGCATGCTGGGCTAGCCCAATCTAGGCTGGTTTCAGGGTAGGATGCCCTATGTCTTCGCGACAATTATGTGTCACCCTTTAGGAATTGGCTATGGGCGACACGGTAACGAGGTGTTGGAGATATGCCATAAAGGCAATCATGTGATGATGATATTTTCCTATGTATTCATGAGTCTATTATATTGTCCTTGAACATCATCAGTTATACGTATCAATTAGTATTTGACTTGTTTGTGAAATTGTATGTTGAATGAGGATTTTTCTAATTGTCCTTGGTTGATATGGTTATGTGGACACATAGCCTTTGACTAGTACTCCCTCCGTCCCAAAATAAGTGACTCAATTTTGTATTGAGTCACTTATTTTGGGACGGAGGGAGTATATGATTTGGTTGATGACTATGTCTCACAAGTCATGGGCGTAAAGATGCTAAATCGATAGTATGGACTCAAGGATGGAGATCACCGAGTTAGACAGACCCACTTTGAGACACAATGGGATATTGCCATCATTAGTCTCAATTATAATGTATATGCCATATCCTAGACCTGAGGTCCTCGCATGATCTCGAGATGAGGATCGACTCACTTAGGGTCTATCAAACGCTACTCCGTAACAGAGTAGTTATAACGGTAGCTTTCGGCTGAGTCGTGACACATGCCACGAGATATGGTTGACCAAGATGGGATTTGCCCTTCCGGTAAGGAGAGATATTCTCTGGTCTCTCTCGAGTGATCAGATTCGGAAAGCATGGCCATGCAATTTGGGTCAAGTGTTAACCCGGTTCGGGAATCTATATCACGCTTTCGAGAAGTGAGGTCGAGCTACCACAAGGGTGACATGTACTCGCCTTGAGCTCGATAACATGTATCATGAGGCAAAAGGAATGTTGCATATGACACATTGTCGGGGTTTGTCAAATGACTTTATGCACGCACCGGAGTTGGCACGTTCTGCTAGGAGCTGCTACCAACAACTTGGGTCATGTCCATGTGTACGTGAACTTATAGGATGGCACACTTAAGGGGAAGCAGCCCATTCGGATTAGATTCGAGTGGAAAATGAGTGTAGACTCCTAGTGGGCCTCAAGTGTTGAGCCAACCTCGGAGGCATATATAAAGGGGAGTGGGGGCACCACTTAGGGTTGATCTTTCCTCCCTCCACAGCCGCTGCCACTCCCCATGCCTCCATATCGCGCGACCGGACCTAGCAATCCGCCGCCCAACGTTGCTCCTCGCACGTGTGGATACCTTGGAGGCATCACATCGGTGGTGCTAGGACAAACCGCTCAAGGGAACCGCAAGGAGCCGTTCGAAGGATCCGCGAGGAGCTGTTCACGGGAGATCGGCTACACTAAGACGAGACAACTCTTTTGATCGACTACATGCATCACAAACTCTACTTCCATTGTGGTTACTGCACGTCTAGTGGTAAATTTTGACCCCGTGATCTATTTCTAGCAGCATGTTCTTGGGTGTGTGATATAATTTTTTATTTTGCGCTAGCATAGCGTACCACATGTCGCAACAGTGGAATCATAGCCTACACTGTGTGGTGATAGATTCGGTGATTAAATATGAGATATGTAGATCGGTTCAGGTGCAGATCGATGAGATCGGCCTTGAATGTTGCTAATGAAGGTTGGTTTCATGATCTTGTTTCCCAGATCATGATGTGGAGGTCTGATAACCCACAAGTCTAGGGGATCAATCGTAGCCCTTTAGATAAGTAAGAGTGTCGAACCCAATGAGGAGCAGAAGGAATTGATAGGTGGTTTCAGCAAGGTATTCTCTGCAAGTGTTGTAAGATAATTTTGGATAGTTTGATAGCAAGATAATTGGTAACAAGTAACAAAAGTATCAAGGTGCAGCAAGGTGGCAAATCCTTAATGTTGCTAAGGAAACCCAATGGGCATGTCCCCATATAAAGTGGTCTATGGAATAGCATGTCATTTACCTCTTGAATTAGAACATAAGGCTTAATGGGCAATTAATGAACTTAATTATGATTTCAAACTTGCCAGCGAAAAGATAATATTTGATATTAGCTCTCTGGATGAGTGGAGAACACAAGCTTATGAGAATGCTAAGTTATTTAAAGAAAAGGTTAAAAGATGGTTTGATAAAATAATCTAAAAGTGAGAATTTA
The DNA here is from genome assembly GCA_021437245.1 of Aegilops speltoides. Lineage (NCBI taxonomy): Eukaryota > Viridiplantae > Streptophyta > Magnoliopsida > Poales > Poaceae > Aegilops > Aegilops speltoides. The sequence goes on from CM038146.1 coordinate 339,968,114, forward strand.
ATGTAGGTGATAAAGTTATGTTGTAGAATTATCGTTTTAGATTTTTCGTAGGTAAACTTCTTTCCAAATGGGAAGGTCCTTATGTCGTCAAAGAATTTTATCGGTCCGGAGCCATCAAGATTAACAATGCCGAAGGCACAAGTCAGATGGTTGTTAATGGGCAAAGAATTAAAGATTATATTGTAGGTACCCCCATTAACATTGAAACCAATATTATTCAAGAAATTACTCCAGACGAATATCTAAATGAAACCTTCCGGCGAACTTCAGAATCCTGAAAAACGAATAGGTATGGATACGGTAAGTAAATCGACTCCAAAAATTCCATAAAAATACTTTTTGTTCATTTCAGAATATATTAAAATTAGGACAATAAGAAATAGTCGGGAAAGTGCACGAGGGGGCCACAAGCTTAGGTAGCCCCCCAGGGCGCGCCCCAAGCTTGTGGGGCCTTCATGGAACTTCCCAACTCCGTATTATTCCCAAAGATTTTCTTGCAAGGGAAAAATCATTATATATATGTTTCACTGCTTTGACCTCGATATCACGAGTTTCTCCTATGTTCTTGTTTCGGGCTATTTTTTGGCAGATCTAGATCGTCATGTCTTTATAAGTTCGTCGAGGGACAAGTTCTTTGAGAAGCATCAATTTCCACCTTCCGGAGGTGATGAAGCACCCTCAAACCATGGATCTGCATGAGGGAGTGCTTCACATCTGGGACATTCAAGGATCGAAGAAGGGGGGAGCGAGAAGGTCAGGCTTGAAGTAGTGGAGTAGGAAATCTTCAAGTGCCAAGGTATGGTTGAGCGCAGTCTAAGTGCCAACCACTATATAATCACAGATTTTATTCATGAGTACAAGTGGGGCAGCAACGAGATTAGAGAGGTGATGACCCACAAATATAGGGGATCTATCGTAGTCCTTTCGATAAGTAAGAGTGTTGAACCCAATGAGGAGCAGAAGGAAATGACAAACGGTTTTCAGCAAGGTATTCTCTGCAAGCACTGAAATTATAGGTGACATATAGTTTTGTGATAAGATAATTCATAATGGGTAACAAGTAACAAGTGTAACTAGGGTGCAGCAAGGTGGGCCAATCCTTTTTGTAGCAAAGGACAAGCCTGGAAAAACTCTTATATAAAGCAAAGCGCTCCCGAGGACACATGGGAATTATTGTCAAGTTAGTTTTCATCGTGCTCATATCATTTGCGTTCGTTACTTTGATAATTTGATATGTGAGTGGACCGGTGCTTGGGTGCTGTCCTTACTTGGACAAGCCTCCCACTTGTGATAAACCCCTCTCGCAAGCATCGCAACTACGGAAGAGGAATTAAGATAAATCTAACCATAGCATGAAACATGTGGATTCAAATCAGCCCCCTACGAAGCAACACATAAACTAGGGTTTAAGCTTCTGTCACTCTAGCAACCCATCATCTACTTATTACTTCCCAATGCCTTCCCCTAGGCCCAAACAATGGTGAAGTGTCATGTAGTCGACGTTCACATAACACCACTAGAGGAAAGACATCATACATCTCATCAAAATATCAAACGAATACCAAATTCACATGATTACTTATAACAAGACTTCTCCCATGTCATCGGGAACAAACGTAACTACTCATAGAGCATATTCATGTTCATAATCAGAGGAGTATCTAATAGCATCAAGGATCTAAACATATGATATTCCATCGAATAAACAAACTAGCATTAACTACCAGGAGTAATCAAGACTACTAGCAACCCACAGGTACCAATATGAGGTTTGGAGGCAAAGATCGGATACAAGAGATGAAATAGGGTTTGAGAGGAGATGGTTCTGGTGAAGATGTTGATGGAGATTGACCCCCTCTCGATGAGAGGATCGTTGGTGATGACGATGGCTTCGATTTCTCCCTCCGGGAGGGAAGTTTCCCCGGCAGAATAGCTCCGCCGGAGCCCTAGATTGATTCTGCCCGGGTTCCGCCTCGAGATGGCGGCGCTTCATCCCGAAAGCTTCCTTCTGATTTTTTCCAGGTCAAGAGACATCATATAGCAGAAGAGGGGCACCGGAGGCCTGACAGGGGGCCCACAAGCCCGAGGGGCGCGCCCCTAGGCTTGTGGCCTCCTGGTGGGCACCCTCTGATATTTTATTCACCCATATTTTTAATATATTCCAAAATAATTCTCCGTAAATTTCAGGACTTTTGGAGTTGTGCAGAATAGGTCTCTCAGATTTGCTCCTTTCCGGTCCAGAATGCCAGCTGCTGGCATTCTCCCTCTTCATGTAAATCTTGCAAAATAAGAGAGAAAAGTCATAAGTATTGTACCATAATGTGTAATAACAGCCCATAATGCAATAAATTAATATCAATATTAAAGCATGATGCAAAATGGACATATCAACTTCCCCAAGCTTAGACCTCGCTTGTCCTCAAGCGAAAGCCGGAATCAATAATCATGTCCACATGTATAGAGATAGAGGCGTCGATAAAATAAAATACGAACGTGAAGGCATCATGATCATCTTTAGAACAACAACATATTTTGGCATATAATTTCTTATGCTAAAGTGACAATTCATTCACAAGATAAAGTATGAATCAAGAACTCTATTGAGAACCAACAAAGCATGATCTCATTCATTGAAACAATTGCAATTTATCATAACAATGGAAAGAGTCAATATAAGAGCTTGACTAGCAAATCCACATACTCAATCACCTTTTACTCTTTCATAATTACTAACACTCACGCGGTACTTATGAGATCAAAGCTTCAATCGGAAAAGATAAGGGCTTATAGTTTTGCCTCCCAACTATTTACCTCAAGGGTAATGTCAACAATAATAACTCATGATCACCTACATATGAGTGGATATATGTGTCTAGATCTTTCCCCAACACATGACGCTTGACCAGAGAACAAGGCAAAATAAAGGAAGTGGTGAAGATCACCATGACTCTTTCATAAAGGTAAGTACTAAAAAGTAAAAGATAGGCCCTTCGCAGAGGAAAGCACATGTTGTCATGCGCTTTTTGGTTGGATGCACAAAATCTTAATGCAAAGGAACGTCACTTTATATTGCCCATTGTGATAAAGAACTTTATTATGCAGTCCATCGCTTTTATTTCTTCACACTAATAGATCATACATATTTAAGGAGCAATTTTTATTGCTTGCATCGATGACAACTTACTTGAAGGATCTTACTCAATCCAGAGGTAGGTATAGTGGACTCTCTTGGCAAAACTAGGTTTAGGGTGTTTGGATGCACAAGTAGTGAGAATATCTCTACTTGGTGTGGAAGTTTTGGCTAGCATGAGGTGGAAGCAAGCGTCACATGTTAGAGGATCCATGACAATATAACTTCTATTCAGAAATAAGCAAACATAACTCATTATGTTGTCTTCCTTGTCCAACATCAACTTCTTAGCATATAATATTTTAGTGAGTGCTCACAATCATAAAAGGTGTCCAAGATAATATATTTATATGTGAACCTCTCTTTCTTTATTACTTTGTTTTAATTGCAACAATGACCAAAACTATGTTTCTCAACTCACAAAAAGTTTCAATCAACATACTTCTTATATGTGAAGTAATCACTCTCCATAAAATCATTATATAATCCTTTTTTATTTCTTTTTATTCTTTTCTTTTTCTCAAGATCATAGCAAGAAAGCAAAGCCCTCAACTCAAAAGTACTTTTTATTATATAACTCACGGACTCGATTACATAGAGAATTCACAAAGCAAGACTCAAAGCTAGATCATACTAAAAACATTATTCTACAAGATCAAGATATAACCAAAAGGATCGAACTAAGAAAAACGATGAAGGTAAAGATGTGATGGCGATACATGCTACTTCTTGAGCTTGCGTTGGTTTTTTCCTTGAATAGGAAAGGGTGATGCGGCAAAGCATAGATAAGTATTTCCCACAGTTTGAGAACCAAGGTTTCAATCCAGTAGGAGACAACACACAAATCACCAAATACCTGCACAATCAAACAAACTTGCACCCAATGCGATAAAGGGGTTGTCAATCCCTTCACAGTTACTTGCAAAAGTGAGATCTGATAGAGAAAGATAAACAATAAAGTAAATATTTTTGGTATTTTTGGTTTATAGATCGGAGGCTAGATGAATTATTCAAAGCAAAACAGGAACAAAAAGCAAGGAACAAAAATAAAATTGGGTTGCCTCCCAACAAGCGCTATTGTTTAACGCCCTTAGCTAGGCATAAAACACGAATAGATCTAGGTATTTTCATCTTTGGTATGCAATTCTTCAATTGCACATGTATAATCCTTAGGAGATTCTTTGGTTTTATCAATGATCAAATTCCTAGGCAAGAAATAAAGAAATTCATTCGTGGCAAACGGTTCCTTAATAATATCGAGAAAATTGGGGTGAACACTAATTGTTTTGAGATCTTCAATTTCCTTACTAGAAGATTCACCCTTACTCTTAGGAACGTAAATAAACTTGGCAGTCTTAGTAGGAGGAAGATTTTTAGTGGTTTTAATGGAGGAAAAAGTGGAACCCAAGTTGGTAATAATGTCCTCTAGTGCAAATTCTAGCATAATCTTGATCTATCTTTTCATTAACTATAGGTTCCTTTTCCTTAAGATTCTTTAAAGTAACTCCTGCCTTTGATCCATATTGAGTAATCTGATTATGAATCTTTTTATCCATATTTTCAATCAACTCAATGGTAGCAATTTTATTCTCAATAATGTCAAGCCTTTGCATCACATGCTCCAAGGTTAAAGCAGTTCCATTGATCAAAAGAGGTGGCGGGCCTAACAAATCTATCATAGCATTGTAGGAATCAAAAGTATGGCTCCCCAAAAAATTCCCCCGAATAATAGTATCGAGAACATATCTATTCCAAGGAGTAACATCCACATAAAAATTGCAAAAGGAGAACGACAGTAGATTGCTTTCGAGTAGATCTATTCTGAGCATTGCAAATTCTATACCAAACATCTTTTAAATTTTCTCCCTCCCTTTGTTTAAAATTGAGGACTTCATTATTGGGAGTGCTAACAATGATGGGAGGCTAGCCATGAAAGCGGGACAAGCGATCTAATGCACGAGCAAACAAAAAGCAAGGCAAAAAAGACGAACGGAAGAGGGACGAAGAAAAGGCAAATCTTTTTAAAAATCATTTTAAAAGTGGGGGAGAGGGAAACGAGAGGCAAATGGTGAATAATGTAATGCAAGAGATGCGAGTTTATGATGGGTGCTTGGTATGTATTGACTTGGCGTAGATATCCCTGGCAACGGCGCTAGAAATTCTTCCTGCTACTTCTTGAGCTTGCGTTGTTTTTTCCCTTGAAGAGGAAAGGGTGATGCAACAAAGTAGAGATAAGTATTTCCCTCAGTTTGAGAACCAAGGTATCAATCCAGTAGGAGACGATGCACAAATCACTGAATACCTGCACAAACAATCAAACAAACTTGCACCCAACGCGATAAAGGGGTTGTCAATACCTTCACGGTTACCTGCAAAAGTGAGATCTGATAGAGATAGATAAACGATAAAGCAAATATTTTTGGTTTATAGATAAAAAAGTAAAAGATTGCAAGAATAGTAGATCGTAAACTTATATGATAGAAAATAGACCCAGGGGCAATAGGTTTCACTAGAGGCTTCTCTCAAGATAGCAAATAATACGGTGGGTGAACAAATTACTGCTGAGCAATTGATAGAAGAGCGCAAAATTATGACAATATCTAAGGCAATGATCATGAATATAGGCATCACATTCGTGTCAAGTAGATCGAAATGATTCTGCATCTACTACTATTACTCCACACATCAACCGCTATCCATCATGCATCTAGAGTATTAAGTTCATAAAGAATGGAGCAACGCATTAAGTAAGATGACATGATGTAGAGGAATTAACTCAAGCAATATGATCAAAACCCCATCTTTTTATCCTCCATAACAACAATACAATATGTGCCTTGCTGCCCCTACTGTCACTGGGAAAGGACACCGCAAGATTGAACCCAAAGCTAAGCACTTCTCCCACTACAAGAAAAACCAATCTAGTTGGCCAAACCAAACCGATAGTTCAAAGAGAAATACAAAGATGTCAAATCATGCATATAAGAATTCAGAGAAGATTCAAATAATATTCATAGATAAGCTGATCATAAATCCACAATTCATCGGATCTCGGCAAGCACACCGCAAAAGAGTATTACATCGAATAGATCTCCAAGAACATCGAGAAGAACATGGTATTGATGTCTACTACGCAATACAATGGTAAATTGTATAGGTGCACTAGTTCGGCGAAGAGATGGTGATACAAGTGCAATATGGATGGTAGATATAGGTTTTTGCAATCTGAAAATATAAAAACAGCAAGTTAACTAATGATAAAAGTGAGCGTAAACGGTATTGCAATGCTAGGAAACAAGGCCTAAGGTTCATACTTTCACTACTACAAGTTATCTCAACAATAATAACATAATTGGATCATATAACTATCCCTCAACATGCAACAAAGAGTCACTCCAAAGCCACTAATAGCGGAGAACAAACGAAGAGATTATTGTAGGGTACGAAACCACCTCAAAGTTATCCTTTCTGTTCTATCTATTCAAGAGTCCGCAGTAAAATAACATGAAGCTATTCTTTCCGTTCAATCTATCATAGAGTTCATACTAGAATAACACCTTAAGACACAAATCAACCAAAACCCTAATGTCACCTAGATGCTCCATTGCCACCTCAAGTATCCGTGGGCATGATTATACGATATGCATCACACAATCTCAGATTCATCTATTCAACCAACACAAAGTACTTCAAAGAGTGCCCCAAAGTTTCTGCCGGAGAGTCAAGACAAAAACGTGTTCCAACCCCTATGCATAAGTTCACAAGGTGAACCCGCAAGTTGATCACCAAAACATACATCAAGTAGATCACGTGAATATCCCATTGTCACCACAGATAAGCATGCAATACATACATCAAGTGTTCTCAAATCCTTAAAGACTCAATCCGACAAGATAACTTCAAAGGGGAAACTCAATTCATCACAAGAGAGTAGAGGGGGAGAAACATCAAAAGATCCAACTATAATAGCAAAGCTCGCGATACATCAAAATCGTATCACCTCAAGAACACGAGAGAGAGAGAGAGAGAGAGATCAAACACATAGCTACTGGTACATACCCTCAGCCCCGAGGGTGAACTACTCCCTCCTCGTCATGGAGAGCACCAAGATGATGAAGATGGCCATCGGTGAGGGATCCCCCCTCCGGCAGGGTGCCGGAACGGGCTCTCGAGAGGTTTTTGGTGGCTACAGAGGCTTGCGGTGGCGGAATACCTGATCTATTCTGTTCCCCTATGTTTTCAGGGTATATGGAGATATATAGGCGAAAGAAGTCGGTCAGGGGAGCCAGGAGGGGCCCACGAGGGTGGGGGGCGCGCCCAGGCGAGGTGGGCGCGCCTCCCTGCCTCGTGGCCACCTCGAAGATTCCCTTACATGCACTCCAAGTCCCCTGGATTGCTTCCGTTCCAAAAATAACTTTCCCGAAGGTTTCATTCCGTTTCATTCCGTTTGATATTCCTTTTCTTCGAAACACTGAAATAGGCAAGAAAACAACAATATGGGCTGGGCCTTCGGTTAATAGGTTAGTCCCAAAAATAATATAAAAGTGCTTAGTAAAGCCCATAGACATCCAAAACATATAATATAATAGCATGAATGCTTCATAAATTATAGATACGTTGGAGACGTATCAGCATCCCCAAGCTTAATTCCTGCTCGTCCTCGAGTAGGTAAATGATAAAAGAAAGAATTTATGAAGTGTGAATGCTAGCAGGTGCACAAGTTTGATCAATGATAATTTCAATCACCTTTTCTAGCATAATTATATGTCATAACAGTAGTTCATCTCATAAAACTTCTCAAGATCAAGTAACAAGCTATTCACATGTTAAAGCATAGACCATAAACTTTCTTGAAAACTAGCAAACTTCATTGTTGGTCATTAAAAAATTACAATTCATCTTATTTTCAGGAAGGGTCTATGTCAGAGCTTTGATTTAGCAAACTCCACATACTCAACTATCATATAGTCTTCCATGATTGCTACCACTCAAAGCATATTCTTAGAACAAATAGCATCCATTGAACACAGAGAAAGATAGGGGCTTAGTGTTTCGCCTCCCAACTCACTTATCATATAGATAATTGTCAACAATAATAATTCATGATCAAATATATTTGCATGGACATATATGCTTAGATCTTTCCCCAACACATGATGCTTGCCAACTAAAGAGTAGGTAGGAATGAGAAGGAATACTACTGACTCTTGCATCAAAGTAAAAGATAGGCCCTTCGCAGAGGGAAGCAGGGATTTGCAGAGGTGCCAGAGCTCGTTTTTGAAATAGAGATAAATAATTTTGAGAGGTATGATCTCATTGTCAACATAACAACCAAGATTTCCCAATATCTTCCATACTACATACATTATAGGCGGTTACCAAACTGAATGGTAAAGTTTTTACTCCCCCTCCACCAACAATTATCAATCCATGGCTTGCCCTAAACAACGGGTGCCTCCAACTAACATCAATCCTGGGGGAGTTTTGTTTGCAATTATTTTTGATTTGGTTTTGGTCTTTTGATCATGGGACTGGGCATCCCGGTTACCAGCCATTTTTCTCGTGAATGATGAGCGGAGTCCACTCATCTTGAGAATAACCGACCTAGCATGGAAGATAGACAGCCCTTACTTGCTACATGAGTGATTCGGCATACAAAACAGATTATTATTTGAAGGTTTAGAGTTTGGCACATGCAAATTTACTTGGAACGGCAGGTAAATACCGCATATAGGTAGGGATGATGGACACTCATGGAAGAAACTTGGTTCAAGGAATTTGGATGCACAAGCAGTATTCCCGCTTAGTACAGATATTCTGGCTAGCAAAGGATTCTAAAAAGCAAGCACCACATGTCGGAGGATCTATAACAATATAACTTCTATACAAATACACCCAAGCATAACTCATTACGTTGTCTTCCTTGTCCAACTTCAACTAATTTGCTCAGGTTTGAAAATAATTAATGGGGATCATAATCATAGAAGATGTCTAAGATAGTATATTTATATGTGAAATTTCTCTTCCTTCAATATTCTTTCATGAATTGTTCAAGTGACCAATACAATGCTTGCTAACCTTCAATAAATTTACTACCTCTACTTCTTAGATGTGAAGTCATTACTCCCAACGGGGTAAGCATATCAAACATATATAATTTCAGATTTATTACATTCAACTCATTCAACCATTTACTCAAAGGATATAAGTTAAGCATACGAGTAAATGACAAACTACTCCAAAAAGATATAAGTGAAGATCAATGAGTAGTTAAATAATTATATAGCTATGCGAAGGCTCTCTCTAATTTAAGCATTTCAGATCTTGGTATTTTATTCAAACATCAAGCAAAACAAAATAAAACAACATGACGCTCCAAGCAAAACACATATCATGTGGTGAATAAAAATATAACTCCAAGTAAAGTTACCGATGAACGAAGACGAAAGAGGGGATGCCATCCGGGGCATCCCCAAGCTTAGGATTTTTGTTGTCCTTGAATATTACCTTGGGATGCCTTGGGCATCCCCAAGCTTAGGCTCTTGCCACTCCTTATTCCATAGTCCATCGAATCTTTACCCAAAACTTGAAAACTTCACAACACAAAACTCAACAGAAAACTCGTAAGCTCCGTTAGTATAAGAAAATAAAACCACCACTTAGATACTATTGTGAAATCATTCTAAATTCATATTGGTGTAATATCTACTGTATTCCAACTTCTCTATGATTCATACCCTCCGATACTACTCATAGATTCATCAAAATAAGCAAACAACACATAGAAAACAGAATCTGTCAAAAACAGAACAGTCTGTAGTAATCTGTAACTCTAGAATACTTATGTAACTCCAAAAATCCTACCAGATTAGAAAAACCTGAGTAATTTGTGTACCAATCTATAGCAAAAAGAATCGGATCAAAAGCATGTCTCTGTGAATTATCAAAACTAATTCAGTGGGTGCAAAAGTTTCTGATTTTCAGCAGGATCAACACAACTATCACCGTAAGCTATCCTAAAGGTCTTACTTGGCACTTTATTGAAACAAAAGCTATAAAACATTATTACTACAGTAGCATAATCATGTTAACACACAAAATTAGTTAAGGTAAATATTGGGTTGTCTCCCAACAAGCGCTTTTCTTTAATGCCTTTCTAGCTAGGCATGATGATGACAATGATGCTCACATAAAAGATAAGAATTGAAACATACCAGGAGCATCATGAAGCATATGACTAGCACATTTAAGCCTAACCCACTTCCTATGCATAGGGATTTTGTGATCAAACAACTTATGGGAACAATAATCAACTAGCATAGGAAGGCAAAACAAGCATAACTTCAAGATTTTCAACACATAGAGAGGAAACTTGATATTATTGCAATTCCTACAAGCATATGTTCCTCCCTCGTAATAATTTTCAGTAGCATCATGAGTGAATTCAACAATATAACCAGCACATAAAGCATTCTTTTCGTGATCTACTTGCATAGAAATACTACTACTCTCCATATAAGCAAATTTATTCTTTATGGCATATGTATCATCACAATAATCATCATAAATAGGAAGCATGCTTTCATCATAATAAATTTGCTCATCAAAACTTGGGGGATAAAAAATATCATCTTCATCGAACATAGGTTCCCCAAGCTTGTGGCTTTGCATATCATTAGCATCATGGATATTCAAGGAACTCATACTAACAACATTGCAATCATGCTCATCATACAAGGATCTAGTACCAAACATTTTAATGCATTCTTCTTCTAGCAATTGAGCACAATTTTCCTTTCCATCATTCTCACGAAAGATATTAAAAATATGAAGCGTATGAGGCAAACTCAATTCCATTTTTTGTAGTTTTCTTTTATAAACTAAACTAGTGATAAAACAAGAAACAAAAAGATTCGATTGCAAGATCTAAAGATATACCTTCAAGCACTCACCTCCCCGGCAACGGCGCCAGAAAAGAGCTTTGTTGTCTTCAAAGAGTGCCCCAAAGTTTCTATCGGAGAGTCAAGACAAAACGTGTTCCATCCCCTATGCATAAGTTCACAAAGTGAACCCGCAAGTTGATCACCAAAATATACATCAAGTAGATCACGTGAATATCCCATTGTCACCACAGATAAGCACGGCAAGACATACATCAAGTGTTCTCAAATCCTTAAAGACTCAATCTGACAAGATAACTTCAAAGGGAAAACTCAATTCATCACAAGAGAGTAGAGGGGGAGGAACATCATAAGATCCAACTATAATAGAAAAGCTCGCGATACATCAAAATAGTATCACCTCAAGAACACGAGAGAGAGAGAGAGATCAAACACATAGCTACTGGTACATACCCTCAGCCCCGAGGGTGAACTACTCCCTCCTCGTCATGGAAAGCGCCGGGATGATGAAGATGGCCACGGTGAGGATCCCCTCCTCCGGCAGGTCTTGGAGCAGGCTCCGAGAGGTTTTGGTGGCTCTGAGAGGCTTGCAGCGGCGGAACTCCTGATCTATTATGTTCCCCGATGTTTTTATGGTATATGGAGATATATAGGCAAAAGAAGTCGGTCGGGAGCCACGAGGGCCCACGAGGGTGAGGCGCGCCCGGGGAGGTGGGCGCCTCCTACCTCGTGGCCACCTCAGCTTCCTTACGTGCACTCAAGTCCCTGGATTGCTTCCGTTCCAAAAATAACTTTCCCGAAGGTTTCATTCCGTTTGGACTCCGTTTGATATTCCTTTTCTTCGAAACACTGAAATAGGCAAGAAAACAACAATATGGGTTGGGCCTCCGATTAATAGGTTAGTCCCAAAAATAATATAAAAGTGCTTAGTAAAGACCATAAACATCCAAAACAGATAATATAATAGCATGAATGCTTCATAATATATAGATACGTTGGAGACGTATCAGGTATTGAGAATCAAAGAGAGAGAAGAAGCTATCTAGCTACTAGCTATGGACCCGTAGATCTGTGGTATACTACTCATGCTTCATCTAATGGGCAATGGAGTTGATGTAGAAGCCCTCCGTGATCGAATCCACCTCCGATAGGGTGCCGAAAAAGGTCCCTAGATGGGATCTCACGGGTACAGAAGGTTGCGGTGGCGGAAAAGTGCTTTCGTGGATGCCTCTGTTGGTTTGGGGATATATGGGATCATATAGGCAAAAGAATTAGGTCAGGAGGGTCACGGGGGCCCACAAGGGTGGGGGCATGCCCTACCCCCTAGGTGCGCCCTCCGTCCTTGTGGCCGCCTCGTGGCTCCTCCAACTTCATCTCCAAGTCTCCTGGTTGTCTTCTGGTCCAAGAAAAATCATGGCAAATGTTTCATTCCCTTTGGACTCTGTTTGATATTCCTTTTCCGTGAAACTCAAAAACAAGGAAAAACAGGAACTGGGAATGTGCTCTAGTTTAATAGGTTAGTCTCAAAAATTATATAAAATAGGATACTAATGCATATAAAACATCCAAAACAGATAATATAATAGCATGGAACTAAAAAAATATAGACACATTGGAGACGTATCAATACGGTACCGGGGCACCTCCCCCGAGCTTGGTAGTTGCCAAGGGGAGTGCCCATACCCATGTATTTAGGTACCTTTCTTCGGAAGTGATGATGATGGAGTTGATGATGTCGTAGGCTTGTCCTCCATCTTCTAGGTCATAGGCTCACCATCATAGAAAGATGAACGAGTCTTCGGGATCCTCAAATCTGCAGCCAAACTCATCCTTTTAAATCTGTATTCATACTCACAGTTTTGGTTTTGCAGGTCATAGATTGGGCTTGGTGTCATGGTACTAAGTCTGACAGTAAGAATGGGGGTACGTATGAGGAGGTAAGGCCCTAGCTACGACGAGGTTGTACACACGATTTTACGAGTTTAGGCCCCTCACGGAGGAGGTAAAAGCCCTACGTCCCGGTGCCCTGAGGCGGTCGACTAGAATATGGGTGTGTGTTACAAGGCGTGTGAACCCTTGTCCCAGAGGAGGGGGGGTGGCTTATATAGAGTGCGCCAGGACCCCAGCCCTCCTCCGTTACAGGGGTTCAATGTACATTAAGATAGGGCGTTACTGGTAACGCCGGTTATAAAGTGTTATTAATGATCTTTAAGACTACGGAGTGAACGTCTGACCGTTGCCATCCTGAGTGACTCTAGGTCTTCTGTACTCCGAGTGGTTTCCTATATGGTCGAATGGCTTCATATTGGTCGAGTGAAATTTTGGGTATCCGAGTGAGGTGACTGGTCGAGTGGATTGCACTCGATGGCTTAAGTTGATACTTCCTGCTGTGCTTTGAATGTCTTTGATTCTAGGGTACTGACCTTGGGTGGAGTGTATAGGTCAAGCCTACGACCCTACCCTAGGTCTATGGCATAGTCATTAGCCCCCGAATGGATTGAGGTTCGAGTGGAAAGAAGGTTGAAGTTGGTCCTGCCTTGACTCTTGTGCTTCACAAGTATTCATACTGGATTTGAGGTCCATGCTGAAATTTTGGCTTCATTTCCGTCGCCTTGATTGATTCAGAGGTTGTCGAGTGAACTTACGCCGGCATTCTTCGAGTGCTGCTATGACGCGAACTCTTTGGCGCGATTGGTTACTGGGGATCCCGGATCTCACGGGATTCGAAAATCTGGGGAAGCGTGTGAGGTGGAGCGTACCGTAGTAAACGAGACGGATAGACAGGGGTGCCTCGATTTCTGTGCCACCTTTTTCGCCACGTATCCGGTGCGCGACTGTTGTGGGATTTGGCAGGATCACTCAGGCCCATGCTTCAACTACTCGGAAGTAGGCCCTTAAAAGGCGTCGAGGCCGAGGCGTCTGCACTGTGTGCTCCCATTCCCCTTCTTCTTCCTCTGCCTCTCCACCACATCCTCTTTCGCCCTCGACACTACCGCTCTGCCAGTGCGCAGTCCGCCATCATGGTGAAGGACAAGACGGCGGCACTGGAGCGCGCAAAAAAGGCGGCGGCAACGGCGAAGGGCAAGAAGATGAATCGGGGGTCATCGTCGAGGTCCGGGCTGCCGCGGGGTTGGATTCAGGGAGAGTGGATCTAATCTATGCTCCGGCTAGAGGGTCTGGAAGATCTGGCCGCCACTTTGATCGCCGCCGGGGCTGCGAGGCTGCCGGAGGGTGAGACAGAACCTCAGCCGCGGTCGGGTGAGTGTGTCCTTCTTGCTACCCATGTCGATCGTGGCTTCTCCCTTCCTCTGCATCCATTCTTTCGGGGTTTTCTGAACTTTTTCGGTGCTCAGCTTCACTACTTCTCTCCCAATACCATCACTACTCGCTGCGTTCGTGTCTATGTGTGAAAACTTCTTGGATTGTCGACCGCACTGGGGTCTCTTCAAACACATTTTCACAATCCGCTCCTAGATGTGCGGGGGTTTAGGGATCCATATGAGGAAGAGGAGCACTTTTCCTACCATGACACTTCCCGAGTCAGTCAGGGGCTGGCAGTCGACCTGGTTCTACTGCCAGGATATTGCCACCCCCGGTCAGTCAACCGGTCTTCCTCCTTTTTCCCTAGATCGAGCCCAGATACCTTCTTCACTGACCGTGACCGCAGCGGAGAAAGTAGAGATGGACATGTTGGTTGAGAGGGTAGTCCAGTTGGTCCGTCAGGGCGTAATGTAACACCCCGGATTCGATGCGCCAGGTGTCTGCCAGTTATTCGCCGTAGTTGCCATGTCATTTGCTTGCGTGTTGCATTTTGCCATGTCATCATGTGCATTTCATTTTGCATACATGTTTGTCTCATGCATCCGAGCATTTTCCTCGTTGTCCATTTTGCAATCCGGCACTCCTATGTCCTCTGGCGTCCCCTTTTTGCCTCTTCTCTTGTGCGGGTGTTAAGCGTTCTCGGTATGGACCGTGATTTGCCAAGCGGCCTTGGTACACCACCGGTAGACCGCCTGTCAAGTTTCGTTCTATTTGGGGGTCGTTTGATGCCCGAATGGTTAACCGGGTAACCGCAAAGGCTCTCTTTGTGTTGCAGCCCAACACCCCTCCAAAGTGGCCCAAAACCCATCCAAACACCCTCCATGCTCTCAGTCGTTCGATCACGACCATGTGGGCTAAAACCTTGCCTCGTTTGGACTCTCCTAGCTCCTAGAAACTATAAATATGTGCCTCCCATCCAAATTCGCGGATGAATTCCCTCGAAACCCTAGCGTCTCCCTCGTCGCGCCGCCGGACACGTCCGCCCGCGCCGGACATGTCCGCAGGCCATGTCGTCCGGCCAATAGGAAGCCGCCACGTCACCCCCCCGCCGCCGCTAGCCAACCGGCGCCCGCCACCTATCCGCCGCCGCCCGCCTCCGCCGGCCCGAGGGCCGGACCAAACCCTGGGGCCGGACCCGCCTCGCCGCCGCCCGAGGTCGCCCGCGTCATGCGCGTGCCTCCCACGGCGGCGCTTCGCCTCCCGGCCGCCCAGGCTGCTGCCTTCCAGCCTCCGCCCCAGTCGTCGTCCCGTCGTCCTCTTTCCCTCTCCTTCTCCTTCCGCTACCTCACCTCTCTCTCTCCTGCGAGAGCTTCCCGAGCTTCTCGCGGAGCTCCGCCGCCGCCCGCCGTCCACCGCCGCCGCCCATGATCCGGTCGGGCGGGCCGTATCCGGCCGCCCCCGACCTTCCCGGCACCGTCCCGCACCCCCACCGGCTTCCTCCTCGCTGGATCCAGCCTCCCCGCCCCGGGTTCTTCTTCTCCGGCGAGAGCCCCGGTCGTCCTCGGATTCCGTGCAACCAGAGATTGACCCCAATTTCGCCCAAGTCCCTGAGATTTTGACATTATCATGCCATGTTCAACGCATCATAACCTTCTGCATACTGCTCCGTTTCATGCATGTAATATGTCAAATTGTTCATCTCAACGAGTACTTCATTTCATTCCATTGCTTCATGTTCATTTGTGTCCATATTGATGCTTGAATCATCGTTGCAAGAGTGCTATATAATGTTAACCTGTTGAAACTGGTATTTGTCATTCTTGTTGCATTTGATGCGTGCATCTTATGAGCTTGAGCCCTACATGTGTTTTGAACTATGTCATGCCATCTTTACAGGGATGCTATCCATGTATTTTTGTGAGTTGTGTAGTGAGTGCATCAAGCTTGTTAAGTAGGGTACTTGCTGTTGCTGTTTTGCTAGGCTGATTCTGTTATATTTTGTTGCTATGTAAACCTGCTGCTACAAGTCATTCTATGCATAATTCGGAGATGTTCACTAAGGATGTTTTGTTACACATGTCATGCTCTATCCATTCATGCCCCTGGTTGCATTTATAGCCTGCTGTAGATTGTTGCAATCTTGCTCTCAACTTGCTAAATAATGTTGCTGTCAGCCTGTTAACATTAAGTTCAATGTTGCCATGATTGTTGTTAGTGATCCATGCACCCTATGACCTTGCTCTTGCCATGCTTAGCTTCATAAACATGTATTATTACTTTTGGTTACCTTGTCATGCCATGTATTGCTTTGTGGTGAGTGGTACAAGCTCACCAACATGCCTACTTATTGGTGTTCCTGCCATGTACGAGTCTGTCATATCATTTGCCATGTTTACATGGGTGCCATTATATTTTCTGTGCCCTTTTGGCTCATGGTCAGTAAGGGACTTTTGTTATATGGGATTAGTAGATTCATGCCATGCCTTTGTTTGCCATGATAAGTTCCTGTAGCATGTTGTTTGATAGCTCTAAACATTGCAACCTGATGTTATTTTCTGATAAGTCTGTAACTGTTATTATTTGCAATTTTGCCATGTCCTTTTGAGCATGTTATTGTGTTTTCTGGAGATAGCTCAGTGTTCATGTTTTGTCGTGCTTTACCTGTACTTCATGCTCATGCCTTTTGTTCTTATGTTGGGGTGCTGTAGCTTATTGTTTTGATGCTTGCAATATGCCTAGTTGCTGTTTTGGACAGCTTGTCCTTCAAACTTGTTTAGAGTGTATGTGTTGAACCGTTGCCCCGTTTTGAGTGTGATCTATATGAAACTTGCTTGATTTTGCATGTAGTTTCATATTATCATGTTGCATCCTTGTTTTGGTGTGTTTTCTTGATGTTTGTATGCATTTTTCATCAATGCCATGTTTAACTTGTTTTGCTCATATCTTCTAGGCCGTAGCTCCGAATTAAATGAACTTTATATGTAACTTGACTAGAATCTCGTGTAGATCCTCTTGATGCGTCTTAACTTGCTGTTTAACAACTTGAACATAAGGTTTATTCAGTTCTGGACCAACTTTGAAACTTGCATATGAGGACTTACCGGAATTGTTAGATGTTGCTTCCGGCCTCATTTAAACTTGCCTTGATGTGTTGCTCTTGTTTGCATCATCTCTTGCCATGAGTAGCTTCATGTAGCCTTTGTCATGCATCATGCTTGTTGTGCATCATGTCTTGTCTATGTGTGGTGTGTTTACCATGTTGTGTACTTCTTCTCGATAGTTCCCGTTTTCGTTGCGATCGTGAGGATTCGTTCGTCTACGCTTGGTTCGGCTTCATCCGTTCGTCTTCTTCATGGACTCGTTATTCTTCCTTGTGGGATTTCAGGCAAGATGACCGTCACCTTGGATCTCACTACTATCATTGCTATGCTAGTTGCTTCGTTCTATCGCTTTGCTGCGCTTCCTATCATTTGCTCTTCAAGCCTCCCAAATTGCCATGTCAGCCTCTAACCTTTTCACCCTTCCTAGCAAACCATTGCTTGGCTATGTTACCGCTTTGCTTAGCCCCTCTTATAGCGTTGTTAGTTGCAGGTGAAGTTGAAGATTGCTCCATGGTGGACAGGATTATGTTGGGATATCACAATATCTCTTATATTATTAATGCATCTATATACTTGGTAAAGGGTGGAAGACTCGGCCTTATGCCTGGTGTTTTGTTCCACTCTTGCCGCCCTAGTTTCCGTCATACCAGTGTTATGTTCTCGGATTTTGCGTTCCTTACGCGGTCGGGTGATTTATGGGACCCCCTTGACAGTTCGCTTTGAATAAAACTCCTCCAGCAAGGCCCAACCTTGGTTTTACCATTTGCCTCACCTAGCCCTTTTTTCCCTTGGGTTTCCGGAGCCCGAGGGTCATCTTTATTTTAGCCCCCCCGGGCCAGTGCTTCTCTAAGTGTTGGTCCGAAACGAGCAACCTGCGGGGCCCCCTCGGGGAAACTCGAGGTTTGGTTTTACTCGTAGCTTGACTTATCCGGTGTTGCCCTAAGAACGAGATGTGTGCAGCTCCTATCGGGATTGTCAGCGCATCGGGCGGCTTTGCTGGTCTTGTTTTACCATTGTCGAAATGTCTTGTAAACCGGGATTCCGAGACTGATCGGGTCATCCTGGGAGAAGGTATATCCTTCGTTGATCGCGAGAGCTTATCATGGGCTAAGTTGGGACACCCCTGCGGGGTATAAACTTTCGAGAGCCGTGCCCGCGGTTATGTGGCAGATGGGAATTTGTTAATGTCCGGTTGTAGTGAACTTGACACCAGATCCGAATTAAAACGCATCAACCGTGTGTGTAGCCGTGATGGTCTCTTTTCGGCGGAGTCCGGGAACTAAACACGGTCTTTGGGTTATGTTTGACGTAAGTAGGAGTTGAGGATCACCTCTTGATCATTGCTAGCTTCACGACCGTTCTGTTTGCTCTCTTCTCGCTCTTATTTGCGTATGTTAGCCACCATACTTGCTTAGCCGCTGCTGCAACCTCACCACTTTACCCCTTCCTTTCCCATTAAGCTTTGTTAGTCTTGATACCCATGGTTATGGGGTTGCTGAGTCCTCGTGGCTCACAGGTTACTACAACAACGATTCTTGAGTACAGGTTATGCGATGATCATGGCGAGAGCGATGTTTGCTTGTTTTGGAGTTCTTCTTACGCTTCTTCTTGACCGAGGATAAGTTCGGTCGGCAGCACTGGCTAAGGAGGTGGATGTCGTTTGAGTTTCTGTTTGTGTTTCATCCGTAGTCGGATGTTGATCTTTTGTATGATGTTGTATTCATGTGGCATTGTATGCCCTTTTGTATGTATCCCCATCTATTATGTAATGTTGATGTAATGATATCCACCTTGCAAAAGCGTCTTCAAGATGTGCTTCTATCCTTGGTGGGACCTTCGAGTTCTTTTAGGATAGAGTCGCATCTTGGGCGTGACAAGTTGGTATCAGAGCCTCGACCGACCTTAGGAGCCCCCTTGATTGATCGTGTAGTTTGGCCGTTGTCGAGTGTAGAAGAAAACTGTTTTCAGAGTCTAGTTATATCGGAGAGTAGGAATTCTTTTTACTCCTCAGCCCCTTCGTCGCTCTGGTGAGGAATCTTGACGTAGGTGTTTTGAACTACTCCTCTTCCTGTTCAAATTTTTCTTTAGGATCACGTGGTTAGTTTCGTGAGTTGTCCATCCTCTTTTATCCGGTGCATCTCTCGTCAAGTCGACTCAAACCTCTTTGTCTTTCGCGTGATCAATCCTCAGCTCTTTTCAATCAACGTTGTTTCCCTGTCCGAAGTTGTCCTTTATTTTTCCCACCTGCCCTCCCTTCTTCTTCTCGGAACCGGAGTCCGTAATCGAGTATCCATCCTACTCGTGCGAAGTCTTTGCTTTCTTTCCTCAATGATTTCAACCGGCGTTTTCTCTTCAAGGTATTCATTGGTTTCCCCTTCCAAGTTGCCTTTGTTTGCCCGCCCTCCCACCCTCTTCTTCCAGGAGATTGAGTCTCTTTCAAGCATCAATTTCATTCGTGAGGAACCTCTTCAGTCTTCCCTCAATCATTTCAACCGGTGAATTCTCTTTTGTTTGACATTCTTCATCTCTTTTTCTTCTCCGGTGGACTTAATTCAAGTTTTTCGGGTCGATCACATTCTTTTCCTCGGTTAAAGTGTTCTCCTTGCTCGTTTGCCTCTCACCATTCAATCATTCCGGAGTTTGGAAGACATCTCAGGATATTCATCTGTGTTCCAATTAATTCAAGGTTGTCACCTCATTCAAATATTTCAATTGTTCCGGTGCATCATCTATCTCTTCAACAATCCTTTCCAACGGTGTTTTCTTTTAGTGGGCCCTAACCCACAGGTCTTTTCCCAGGATCTTACCTGACTCTTCTAATTCTCCCAGAGTTTTTCTCAATTCTTTTCAATTGTGACGTAAGAATGGATCCCATCAGTCACATGCCTTCTCCAAGATCTCTTTCAAATTCTTTTCATTATGGGCTCAACCTCTCTGCTTTTCATTCTCCCGGTGTATCTCAGTAATTTTGGTGGTGTTTCCCGTCGTCATTTGAAGACCAAAGAAGAGTTCCTCTTAAATCTTGTCGTTCTCTCAAAGTTTCGTGGTTCTAGCTTCATGTCATCCTCTCGAATTATTCCGTTTGTCAGATATTCCTTTTCTTACCCATACGGAGTATTTCAGGAGTTGCTTTCTCGTTTCGTTGATCCGGAGGCCTCCATTTCAGAATATTTCTTCGTTCTAAGTTTTCAGATTTGTTCTCCAATTATTCTATATCCGTGCCCCTTCGTTCGTCTCAATATTCTTCCGGTGCTCTGTTCAAGTAATCGCTAATCAATTTGAGACCTCTCCATTCCGTGGTATCAAATTCCCTCAAGTGCCTTCGTGCTTTTCTAATTCTTCCTGGTGATTCATTCTCTTTCATCAGTCATTTTCGAATTCTTATGGTGGTTCATTCAAGATTCTTTTTCCTTTGTTTATCATATCAGTTCATTCGTTCTTTCCAATCCTACCGGTGGTTCATGAAGACCTTCCCAAGTGTTGCGCTATATCTCCCTTTAGTCTTCTCCAACGTGGATAAGTTGTATGCTATCCATTGCTCTCATCAATTTAATTGATGAAGGATAAGCATAACATAATTCTTATTTTTCTTCCAGCAAGTTGATTAACCTCTTCCTTTTGGAGTATGTTCACCATCTCAAATTCTTGGTTCAAAGTGTTTTCATCTTTTCTTTTCCAGAGTTCAAATTTCCTCGGCCTTTTTGTTGGAATCTCCATCTCTATCACTGCAAGGCTTTAGTCTTATTCTTTTCATCCTTCAATTTATCTCGTCATCCTTTTGTACCGGAGTTCTTCAGGGTGGTTCTTCTTGATTTCAGCTATACATTTGGTTGTGGTAGAATTTCACCTCAAGTTTTGAGTTGTTTTTGATAAGTCCACAACAAGTTTATTCTTTTCGTTGTTGATTTTATCAACAACTCCGTTCAATCCTTCCTTCTAAGTTCTTTGCATTCAATTCTCTCAATTCTTCCGGAGGCATTGCGTTGTTCATCTCATCAAGTATCACTCCATCCTCTCAAGCTCGTGTTCTATTCCTCCATGTTTCAGCCGGAGTGCTACCTAAATCCTTTCAGTCTTATTCGTTTTCTTATCTCATTCTAACCGGAGTGGTTTCATAGTCTATCTGATTCCGTGCACTTTCAATTCTCGTCATTCTCGTCATTCCTCTCTTCTTCTCGAGTGCTCTGGATTCTTTGCTTCTTCTCTTGAGTTCTTGTTTCACCTAATCCTTTATTTCCTTCCGTCTCGGTCCTAAGATCTCGGGACGAGATCTCTTGTTAGTGGAGGAGAGTTGTAACGCCCCGGATTTGATGCGCCAGGTGTCTGCCAGTTATTCGCTGTAGTTGCCATGTCATTTGCTTGCGTGTTGCATTTTGCCATGTCATCATGTGCATTTCATATTGCATACGTGTTCGTCTCATGCATCTGAGCATTTTCCTCGTTGTCAATTTTGCAATCCGGCACTCCTATGTCCTCCGGCGTCCCCTTTTTGCCTCTTCTCTTGTGCGGGTGTTAAACGTTCTCGGTATGGACCGTGATTTGCTAAGCGGCCTTGGTACACCACCGGTAGACCGCCTGTCAAGTTTCGTTCCATTTGGGGGTCGTTTGATGCCCGAACAGTTAACCGGGTAACCGCAAAGGCTCTCTTTGTGTTGCGGCCCAACACCCCTCCAAAGTGGCCCAAAACCCATCCAACCCCCTCCATGCTCTCGCTCGTTCGATCACGATCGTGTGGGCGAAAACCGTGCCTCGTTTGAAGACTCCTAGCTCCCAGAAACTATAAATATGTGCCTCCCATCCAAATTCGCGGATGAATTCCCCCGAAACCCTAGCGTCTCCCTCCTCGCGCCGCCGGACACGTCCGCCCGCGCCGGACATGTCCGCCGGCCACGTCGTCCGGCCAATAGGAAGCCGCCACGTCACCCGCCGCCGCTAGCTAATCGGCGCCCGCCACTGTCCGCCGCCGCCGCCGCCTCCGCCCGGCAGGGGCCACGCCAGAACCGCGAGGCCGGATCGCCGCCGCCGCCGCGAAGTCGCCCAGCGCCCGCGCGTGCCTCCCATCTGGCGGCGCTTCGCCTCGCCGCCGCGCCGGCGGCGCTTCGCCTCCGTTCGCTGCCTCCGGCCTCCGCCCAGTCGTCGTCCCCGTCGGCCTCTTCCCGTTCCTTCTCCTTCCCTGCCTCACCCTCTCTCTCCTGCGAGAGCTTCCCGAATTCTCGCCGGAGCTCCGCCGCCGCCCGTCGTCCGCCGCCGTCGCCGCCTGATCCGGTCGGGCTGGGCCGGATCCGGCCGCCCCCGACCTTCCCGGCACCGTCCCGCGCCCCCACCGGCTTCCTCCTTGCTGGATCCGGCCTCCCCGCCCCGGGTTCGTCTTCTCCGGCGAGAGCCCCGGCCATCCTCGGATTCCGTGCAACCAGAGGTTGACCCCGATTTCGCCCAAGTCCCTGAGATTTTGACATTATCATGCCATGTTCAACGTACCATAACTTGCTGCATACTGCTCCGTTTCGTGCGTGTAATATGTCAAATTTTTCGCTCAATGAGTACTTCATTTCATTCCAATGCGTCATGTTCATTTGTGTCCATATTGATGCTTGAATCATCGTTGCAAGAGTGCTATATAATGTTAACCTGTTGAAACTGTTATTTGTCATTCTTGTTGCATTTGATGTGTGCATCTTATGAGCTTGAGCCCTACATGTGTTTTGAACTATGTCATGCCATCTTTACAGGGGTGCTATCCATGTATTTTTGTGAGTTGTGTAGTGAGTGCATCAAGCTTGTTAAGTAGGGTACTTCCTGTTGCTGTTTTGCTAGGTTGATTCTGTTATATTTTGTTGCTATGTAAACCTGCTGCTACAAGTCATTCTATGCATAATTTGGAGATGTTCACTAAGGATGTTTTGTTACACATGTCATGCTCTATCCATTCATGCCCTGGTTGCATTTATAGCCTGCTGTAGATTTTTGCAATCTTGCTCTCAACTTGCTAAATAATGTTGCTGTCAGCCTGTTAACATTAAGTTCAATGTTGCCATGATTGTTGTAAGTGATCCATGCACCCTATGACCTTGCTCTTGCCATGCTTAGCTTCATAAACATGTATTATTACTTTTGGTTACCTTGTCATGCCATGTATTGCTCTGTGGTGAGTGGTACAAGCTCACCAACATGCCTACTTATTGTTGTTCCTGCCATGTATGAGTCTGTCATATCATTTGCCATGTTTACATGGGTGCCATTATATTTTCTGTGCCCTTTTGGCTCATGGTCAGTAAGGGACTTTTGTTATATGGGATTAGTAGATTCATGCCATGCCTTTGTTTGCCATGATAAGTTCCTGTACCATGTTTTTTGATAGCTCTAAACATTGCAACCTGATGTTATTTTCTGATAAGTCTGTAACTGTTATTATTTGCAATCTTGCCATGTCCTTTTGAGCATGTTATTGTGTTTTCTGGAGATAGCTCAGTGTTCATGTTTTGTCGTGCTTTACCTGTACTTTATGCTTATGCCATTTGTTCTTTTGTTGGGGTGGTGTAGCTTATTGTTTTGATGCTTGCAATATGCCTAGTTGCTGTTTTGGACAGCTTGTCCTTTAAACTTGTATAGAGTGTATGTGTTGAACCGTTGCCCCGTTTTGAGTGTGATCTATATGAAACTTGCTTGATTTTGCATGTAGTTTCATATTATCATGTTGCATCCTTGTTTTGGTGTGTTTTCTTGATGTTTGTATGCATTTTTCATCAATGCCATGTTTAACTTGTTTTGCTCATATCTTCTAGGCCGTAGCTTCGAATTTAATGAACTTTATATGTAACTTGACTAGAATCTCGTGTAGATCCTCTTGATGTGTCTTAACTTGCTGCTAAACAACTTGAACATAAGGTTTATTCAGTTCTGGACCAACTTTGAAACTTGCATATGAGGACTTACCGGAATTGTTAGATGTTGCTTCCGGCCTCATTTAAACTTGCCTTGATGTGTTGCTCTTGTTTGCATCATCTCTTGCCATGAGTAGCTTCATGTAGCCTTTGTCATGCATCATGCTTGTTGTGCATCATGTCTTGTCTATGTGTGGTGTGTTTACCATGTTGTGTACTTCTTCTCGATAGTTCCCGTTTTCGTTGCGATCGTGAGGATTCGTTCGTCTACGCTTGGTTCGGCTTCATCCGTTCGTCTTCTTCATGGACTCGTTCTTCTTCCTTGCGGGATTTCAGGCAAGATGACCGTCACCTTGGATCTCACTACTATCATTGCTATGCTAGTTGCTTCGTTCTATCGCTTTGCTGCGCTTCCTATCATTTTCTCTTCAAGCCTCCCAAATTGCCATGTCAGGCTCTAACCTTTTCACCCTTCCTAGCAAACCATTGCTTGGCTATGTTACCGCTTTGCTCAGCCCCTCTTATAGCGTTGTTAGTTGCAGGTGAAGTTGAAGATTGCTCCATGGTGGACAGGATTATGTTGCGATATCACAATATCTCTTATATTATTAATGCATCTATATACTTGGTAAAGGGTGGAAGACTCGGCCTTATGCCTGGTGTTTTGTTCCACTCTTGCCGCCCTAGTTTCCGTCATACCGGTGTTATGTTCCCGAATTTTGCGTTCCTTACGCGGTCGGGTGATTTATGGGACCCCCTTGACAGTTCGCTTTGAATAAAACTCCTCCAGCAAGGCCCAACCTTGGTTTTACCATTTGCCTCACCTAGCCCTTTTTTCCCTTGGGTTTCTGGAGCCCGAGGGTCATCTTTATTTTAGCCCCCCCGGGCCAGTGCTTCTCTAAGTGTTGGTCCGAAAGGAGCAACCTGCGGGGCCCCCTCGGGGAAACTCGAGGTCTTGTTTTACTCGTAGCTTGACTTATCCGGTGTTGCCCTGAGAACGAGATATGTGCAGCTCCTATCGGGATTGTCGGCGCATCGGGCTGCTTTGCTGGTCTTGTTTTACCGTTGTCGAAATGTCTTGTAAACCGGGATTCCAAGACTGATCGGGTCTTCCTGGGAGAAGGTATATCCTTCGTTGACCGCGAGAGCTTATCATGGGCTAAGTTGGGACACCCCTGCAGGGTATAAACTTTCGAGAGCCGTGCCCGCGGTTATGTGGCCGATGGGAATTTTTTAATGTCCGGTTGTAGATAACTTGACACCAGATCCGAATTAAGACGCATCAACCGTGTGTGTAGCTGTGATGGTCTCTTTTCGGCGGAGTCCGGGAAGTGAACATGGTCTTTGGGTTATGTTTGACGTAAGTAGGAGTTCAGGATCACCTCTTTATCATTGCTAGCTTCACGACCGTTCCGTTTGCTCTCTTCTCGCTCTTATTTGCGTATGTTAGCCACCATACTTGCTTAGCCGCTACTGCAACCTCACCACTTTACCCCTTCCTTTCCCATTAAGCTTTGTTAGTCTTGATACCCATGTTTATGGGATTGCTGAGTCCTCGTGGCTCACAGATTACTACAACAACAGTTGCAAGTACAGCTTATGCGATGATCATGACGTGAGAGCGATGTTTGCTTGTTTTGGAGGTCTTCTTCTGCTTCTTCTTTGATCAGGGGATAAGTTCCAGGTCGGCAGCCTGGGCTAGCAGAGTGGATGTCGTTTGAGTTTCTGTTTGTGTTTCATCCGTAGTCGGATGTTGCTCTTATGTATGATGTTGTATTCATGTGGCATTGTATGCCCTTTTGTATGTATCCCCATCTATTATGTAATGTTGATGTAATGATATCCACCTTGCAAAAGCGTCTTCAAGATGCGCTTCTATCCTTGGTGGGACCTTCGAGTTCCTTTAGGATAGGGTCGCATCTTGGGCGTGACACGTAACTGCCATGGATTTACTAGAGGTGTTTCTTAGTCGACGCATCCAGCCGCTCCAAGCCTATGATCACTCAATGTGGATGTACTCGGGCTCCAATGACACTGCTCGGGTTCACCCAGAGGAGGTTCCGGACGAGACGGTGGCCCTGTGGATGAAGAGCATTACCGGAAACAAAGATAACCCTAGAAGGGCTAGGAGAGTCGACCCATTCGACTCCGACAACCAGCCGGACAAGGTCTGATCCTTGTTACCAAGTGTACTTCATTCTATTTTGCAACTGTCTCTGAATCCGACTGATGTTTGATTGACTTCTTGCCTTGTAGGTTTATACTGAGATGTATTCGATGCCAAACGGGGAACAAGACCAGGAGCAAGTCCAGGAGGGAGCGGACAGCGCATAAGAGAGCGGCGACTGACAATCCCCTGATGACGATGATGAGGAAGAGAGTGATGAGTCAGACGATGAAGAAGAGGAGGTCGACTCGCCACCTCACACAGAGCGTCGATCCAAATAGTTCCATGATCCAGCGGGCGGGCGCAACAAAGCTGTGGCTCCGAGCACACAAGTGCATAAGCGCACTCGGACTTCGACTGCGGAGCCGTCGAAGAAGGTAGCCAAGCAGCCCAATATTGCCCCTTCAATGTCTCGGAAGACCTTGCCCAAGATCAAGATGGATGTTCCTGTTGCTTCTGCATAAGTGTTCTGCCTTTCTTTGTTTCCCTACCGACTCATACTTCTGCTCTGACCGAATGGATTATGAACTTTTCAGTGCCGCAACTTCCGGGACCTCCATGGATATTGATATGGCCCAAGGTGATGAACAGACTGAGGATGCGGCAACTTCCAAAGCTAGTATGATCTTGCAATCTTGAACTTGTTCTGTCGACTTGGTTGTCGGTCGATTGAACTCCTATGGTTGTATTTTGTTGCAGCTCCGTGGGACGTCATTGAGCTTCCAGACGACGAGGAAGAAGTGCCTCTGAAGACTATGGGAAGGAGGGGCAGGGCTTCAAGCAGGAGGACGGCCGCAGGCCAGGGGCCTCAATCGACATCAGCACTGGAGATGATGGTCCAGCGATCCGGAGATCTGACTCGGGCCAACGTTTCTTTTTCCAATCCACTATCGACTGACCATCCTTCGGCGTCGACTACTCAAGTCTTTGCCGCGCCCGCACAACTCCATGCTTTAGATCCTATGATTGCTCCGACCATACCGCCATCATCGCTCTTTGCTGTGCATCGCACTCCAGATGACCTGGCGGGTGCCGCCAGAGAGGCTCTACTCCAAGCAAACCTTATGATGGAATAGATGAAGATAGTGCACGAGGCCAGCCAGGCTGCCTACAATGCCAGTTCTGCTCTGCACGTTAATGTCAAGGTTAGTTGGATTTTTGACTGATCTCTCCATTAGTGGTAGTTGCGACTGCTGCTTCATTGTCTGTAAGGTGTCCCTTGAGCGTTTTGGAACCTTTATGTGCATCTATCATGGGTCTGCATTTCGCATCCAATCACCCACTGGGTGTT
This sequence comes from Aegilops speltoides, assembly GCA_021437245.1. NCBI lineage: Eukaryota > Viridiplantae > Streptophyta > Magnoliopsida > Poales > Poaceae > Aegilops > Aegilops speltoides. The sequence continues at coordinate 339,995,846 of CM038146.1, forward strand.
TTGACTTAGTGTTGAATAGTTCTTCCACTTGAGTCAACCAGGTTGAGTCGATTGTTTTTCTGAACCATTGGGGGCACGCAGAGTGCACCCACTGGGTGTAGTCGCTGAGGCCACCGTCGGGTGTTTGATGCGGCAGGGGTCTTTGTCAAATGTTACTTCATTGTTCTTTCACTCGGTTGAATAGCTCGATCTGAGTGGAATCCGGACCAGTGGGGACACGCTGAGTGCACCCACTGGGTGTAGTCCCCGAGACCGCGTTCGACTACTGGTAGTCGGCTGGGGTCTGAGAATCTCCTCCCTTTTTTGCATACTCATGTTGGACAGACCATGCAGAGTGGAAAACTGGACCAGTGGGGACACGCCAAGTGCACCCACTGGGTGTAGTCCCCGAGACTACTGTTGAATGTTTGATTCGGCGGTAGTCTTAGAGCAATTTTTGCTGTGATTGACCTTTGTCTCTATCGACTGGCATATCCTATTTGCTGACCGCAGAAATCTTGTGATCTTGGAGCCCAATTTGCTGAACTGGAGAAGAAGCAGATTAGCCTCAACTTTGACCTGGAGCTGGCCAAGAAAAAATCTCCAGAAGGCCCAGGAAGAAACAGCTACCATGGGAGGTAATAATTCGTCAACTGTCCACCTTATGAGTTTTTTCTTTTAGTCTCTTGAACCGAGTGACTCCACTCGAACAACTATGCATAGTGAAAACCATCAACTCCAAGCTCGTCTAAAGAATGTTATTTCTTTAGAGAAAAGGAAGCAGGCTCTGCAGAAGAAGGATCAAGACCTTGCCGCAGCACAGAAGGAGGCGCGAGAGAAAACGGCACTTGCTGATAAGAAGCTAGCCTCATTCAACAAGGATAACTCCAAGCTGAAGACTGCTATTACTGAAGCCAACCAGGAGGTTGCGAGGCTGAAGAAGGACAAGGAAAACTTGACTGACGAGGTTGGAAGTCTCACGGTCAAGAAGGGCAAACTGGAGGCTTATCTGGGACGACTTTCTGAGAAGCTGGTCTTGAAGCTTGAAGGTATTTCCTCTTGTCCGACTGATATGCTGATGTCGACTGACACATCTTATTAAACTGTTGACTCACCGCTTTTCTGACTGTGCAGAACTTTGTCAAGACTTCGAAGCAGAGACTGGGCGGGTCGAGACATGTCTTGACCCCATAAACTCTCCTGTCAAAGACGACGTCGGGATGAGCGTGCTATGATTGAGTCTCGTCTGGATAGTGTTGTGGATTATCTTGCTCGTCTGAAGGTGGCAATATCATGGATTGACTCTGAACTCTGGCCCCAAGAGGAATTCCAAAAAGATCTTGAGTCTGATGACTCGACTGAATGAAATCCTTGGTCGAGTGCAAGAGTGGAAGAAGTCGTCTGCTCGCTGTGGCGCCGATGTTGCTCTGTCGTTGGTCCGAGTCCACTGCAAGGATGTTAGAGAAGACAAGTTGGCGGCTCTCAAGGTTGCCAACACTAAGAAGCTCAGCTTCTAGTCCTTCATGGACACCTTCATCGACGCCACCACTCGTATTGCAGACAGCATTGATCTTGACAACTTCGTCGATCCAACAAGTCCTCCTCCCGCTAAGTGAACAAACATTATGCCCCACCTTTATTTGCCTCGGAATGCCGAGTGATTTTGTAACTGTTAAACTCTTTCAGGCCTGATGCCTGAGTTCTTCTGCCCGCTGTGGTTCGGAACTTTTTGCGGGATTTATCTGAACTTGGTTTTCTTTGAATATGAAGGCTTTGCCTTTATCACTTTCGGATGTTTTTCGATTCCGAGTGGAACTTGACCCTTCCATTCTTCGTCGAGTGGCTTGGATGGCGTGATCGATCGACACCTCGTCGTCCTTGTGGATCGGTATGGAGCATACGTTGCTCTTGTGATGCAACTCTGATGATGTGTTCAATAGACACCTCGTCGTCCTTGCAGATCGGGATGGATAATACGTTGTACTTGTGACACAACTCTGATGATGTGTTCAGTCGACACCTCGTCATCCTTGAGGATCGGGATGGAGCATACGTTGTACTTGTGATGCAGCTCTGAAGATGTGTTCACTCGAGACCTTGTCGTCCTTGCAGATCGAGATGGAGCACGCGTTGTACTTGTGACGTAGCTCAGAAGATCTTTGTGACTTAGGCGAGTTCGGGGTCGCAGCTAAGCCTTCGAGTGGGAGGAGTGCTCTCCACTCGGAATGTTTGTTCGGGGTCGCGGCTAAGCCCCCGAGTGGGAGGATTGCTCTCCACTCGGAATGTTTTTTTAACTTAGGTGCGTACAGGGTCGCAGCTAAGCCCCCGAGTGGGAGGATTGCTCTCCACTCAGAATGTTTTTTTAACTTAGGCGAGTACGGGGTCGCAGCTAAGCCCCGAGTGGGAGGATTTCTCTCCACTCGGAATGTTTTTTAACTTAGGCGAGTACGGGGTCGCAGCTAAGCCCCCTTGTGGGAGGATTGACTCCACTCGGAGCGTCTTTAACTTAGGCGAGTGCGGGGTCGCAGCTAAGCCCCCGAGTGGGAGGATTGCTCTCCACTCGGAATGTTTTTTAACTTAGGCGAGTACAGGGTCGCAGCTAAGCCCCCGAGTGGGAGGGTTGCTCTCCACTCGTAATGTTTTTTTAACTTAGGCGAGTACGGGGTCGCAGCTAAGCCCCCGAGTGGGAGGGTTGCTCTCCACCCGGAATGTTTTTTAATTTAGGCGAGTACGGGGTCGCAACTAAGCCCCTGAGTGGGAGGGTTGCTCCCCACTCGGAATGTTGTCGCAGCTAAGCCCCCGTGTGGGAGGGTTGCTCTCCACTTGGAATGTTTTCTTAACTTAGGCGAGTACGGGGTCACAGCTAAGCCCCCGAGTGGGAGGATTGCTCTCCACTCAGAATGTTTTTTTAACTTAGGTGAATCAGGTTCGCAGCTAAGCCACCCACTAGGGGATTCTGACAAATGATTACGGGAAATCAATCATTAAGATACTGCAAAATTCTTTTCTTTGGTAAGCAAACTAAAGGACTCTTATTACAACTTGTCAATCCGAGTGATTTTAGGTATAGAAAGGGCGAAGCAGCTTTGCGTTCCACGCGCGTGGCTCGTCCATATTCTTGGCTACGTTGTAGATGTGGTATGCTCTGTTGTGAAGCACCTTGGTGATGATGAAGGGTCCTTCCCACGCTAGAGCAAGATTGTGAGGCCGTTTCTGATCCACTCGGAGCACAAGGTCTCCTTCCTGGAACGCTCGACCTCTGACATTACGGGCATGGAATCGACGCAGATCTTGCTGATAGATGGTCCATCGGATCAGAGCCATCTCACGTTCTTCTTCCAGGAGATCAACTGCGTCTTGGGGTGCCTGGTTTGCTTCAGCTTCTGAGAAGAGTTCCACCCGGGGAGCGTTGTGTAGCAAGTCACTCGAAAGCACAGCTTCAACGCCATACACCAAGAAGAAAGGGGTTCGGTTAGACCGGTTTGGCGTTGTTCTCAGCCCCCATAGGATGGATGGTAATTTAGTCACCCAAGCTCCGGCAGCGTGCTTGAGGTCGCGCATCAGTCGGGGTTTTAACCATTGAAGGATCAAACCATTCACCCTTTCTGCTTGCCCATTCGACTGCGGGTGTGCGACAGATGCGTAGTCGACCCGAGTGCCTTGGGAAGCACAGAATGCCTTAAACTCATCAGAATCAAAATTGGAGCCGTTATTTGTGATAATGCTGTGAGGAACTCCATATATGAATATCAACTCCTTGATGAAACTGACGACAGTGTTGAGTCAAGGTTTTTGATGGGCTTGGCTTCGATCCACTTAGTGAACTTGTTGACCACTACAAGCAAATGAGTGAAACCACTTCTGCCGGTCTTGAAGGGTCCAACCATATCCAATCCCCAGACTGCAAACAGCCAGACGAGAGGAATAGTCTTCAAGGTAGACGCAGGCTTGTGAGACATGTTGGAGTAGAACTGGCATCCTGCGCACTTGTCGACTATGTCCTTTGCCATCTCATTCGCACGAGGCCAAAAGCATCCCGCTCGGTATGCTTTGGCCATGATGGTCCGAGAGGATGCATGGTGACTGAGGGAGTCCTGGATTAGGGGGTATCCGGACAGCCAGATTATATACTTTGTCCGGACTATTGGAGCGTGAAGATACAAGACTCAAGACTCCGTCCCGTGTCCGGATGGGACTCTCCTTTGCGTGGAAGACAAGCTTGGCGATCTGGATATTGTATTTCCTTCCTTGTAATCGACTCCGTGTAAACCCTAGCCCTCTCCGATGTCTATATAAACCGGAGAGGTTGGTCCTTAGAAGGCCGATCACAACTACAATCATAAACATCATAGGCTAGCTTCTAGGGTTTAGCCTCTACGATCTCGTGGTAGATCTACTCTTGTACTACTCATATCGTCAATATTAATCAAGCAGGAAGTAGGGTTTTACCTCCATCGAGAGGGCCCGAACCTGGGTAATCATTGTGTCCCTTGCTTCCTGTTATCATCAGCCTAAGATGCACAGATCGAGACCCCCTACCCGAGATCCGCCAGTTTTGACACCGACATTGGTGCTTTCATTGAGAGTTCCTCTGTGTCGTCGCTGCAAGGCTCGAAGGCTAGTCTCGTTGTCAAGGACAACATTACCTCTGGGGGAGCACTAGCTGTTGGCCAAACTCTCCGACTTGGCGGCTTCATCATGGCCGCCCTGTCGGCTGTCGCGCCGACGATGGCCTCTCGGGTCGTCACGCATAATCTTCCCATCAATTCGGAACTCGCCGAACAGATGGATCCGATGGAGCTCTCCTCCCTTAATGAGCTCTTGGATCGCATCACCGCTTTGGGAGTCGCTACGGACTATGACCGGATCGGGCTTAAACCCGACCAAAGGGACATTAAATCCTCGCCGGCCACCCATGAAATAGCGGTAGTGGAGGAACAACATACAGATTACCCCTCTATTTTGAGGACGAATTATGTCCGGATCACCGAGCTCCCTCAGCCGAACTCCCGCTCAAGGGAAGACATGACCCAGATCCCAGACTTAGGATCGGGTGTTCGGCCGAAAAATTTGGCCAGCACCTCGGATCCCGAGTTGCCGAACTCGGAAGCTCCCTTGTCCCTAGGCGCTAGATCGGATCAGAATCCGGATTCAGCAACAAACACCCACCCATACTTAAACCATCTCTCCCATATCAGACAAGAGCCCCATGAGACATTACATCGCTACTAGGCCAGATTCCTCCTTGTGCTAAATAAGGTCAAGGACTGTCATGAGGAGGACGCAGTCTCACTTTTCTGCAAAAGCTGTACGAATAAAGGAATTCTTAATGCCATAAGTCGCCGTGACATAGTACACTTCACTGACTTGGCAACCATCGTACAGAAATACTGTGCGATGGAAAGCGCCTGGAAAACCCAAACAGAATTCTGGGATAGTCTAGCTCTCACGAAAACCTTTTTTCGGGCTAAACGGGCGAACTCTCGAAAGTCGACCGATCCAATCCCCAAGAAGCCAAAGCCCACCCCAGGGGGTGGAACCGTATTGGAAGAATGGTAAATGGGCCATGTAAACTCCACAGTACGCCGGACACAACACCAACCCATAGCCTTAGGGCATGTTGGATACTCCGACTGGTAGCAAAAAGTGGCGAGGACCGTCTTGTAAGCCATAAAGTAGAACAACATCCCGCTAAAGAACACAATACGGTACTAACAGTCTTCAAAACTTTTGCCTCAAACAATAGGCGCAAGCGAGCTCATCGAAGCTCCGCTGAAATCTGCCATGTGGCGAAAATAAATCCGTGGAATGACACTGCTATAACCTTCAATGCGAGTGATGAACCTCGATTCCAGATCGTCCGGGCACCAGCCGCTCTGGTCCTTATCCCAATCGTGCACGGCTTTTGGCTCACTGAAGTACTCATGGACGGTGGAAGCGGATTAAACTTGATCTACGAAGAAACACTCAACAAGATGGCAATTGATAAAGGCTGCATTGAACAAAGCGGCACAACCTTCAGGGGAATTATCCCTAGTCGGGAAGCGCGGTGCACGGGAAAAATCACACTCGATGTCGTATTCGGCACCCCGGAGAATTATATGTCCGAAGAAATCATGTTCCAAGTGGCTCCTTTCAGCAGTGGATACCACGCCCTTCTAGGGCGGGACGCATTCACAAGCTTTCAAGCTATACCCCATTACGGGTACATGAAGCTTAAAATGCCCGGACCCAATGGAATCATCACTCTAGCTAGTGATCCGGACGTCGCACTTCGCGCCGAAAACAAAACCGCAGCACTAGCCCTGGAAGCATTATCCGAAGCCCTAGCAACCGAAGAATTAACAACACTGCGTGCCACCATGGACAGGGACGACGTGATACTCGACAAGTGACCCAAGTCCACCTCATTTAAACCTGCAGACGAGATAGTCAAATTCCAAGTCCATTCAACGGACCCCATGAAGACAGCTTCCATCGGGACACAGTTGAGCCCCGCAATGGATGCCGCACTGCGAGACTTCTTACGCGAGAATTGGGACATTTTCGCCTGGCATCCATCGGAGATGCCGGGCATCCCACGCAGATTGGCCGAACACAGCCTCAATATACTAAAAGGATACAAACCTATCAAGCAGACTCTAAGGCGGTTTTCAGAGACCAAACAACAAGCCATGGGGGAAGAGCTAGTCAAGCTACTCGAGGCCGGATTCATCAGAGATATCAAGCATCCGGATTGGCTGGCAAATCTGGTAATGGTACCAAAGAAGGACAAATCCTAGCGCCTATGCGTCGACTTCAAAGACCTCAACAAGGCTTGCCCCAAGGATCCCCTTCCCCTCCCTTGCATCGATCAAATCATCAACACCACAGCAGGACACGACTCGCTGTGTTTCCTCGACGCATACTCCGGATATCATCAAATAAAGATGGTAGAGTCCGACTGAGCTGCAACAACTTTCATAATGCCATATGGCCCTTTCTGCTTCAACACTATGCCTTTCGGGCTTAAGAATGCCGGCGCAACCTACCAACGCATGATTCAAACATGCCTGGAAAAGCAAATCGGCAAAATAGTGGAGGCATATGTGGACGACATGGTCATAAAAACAAGACACGTTGAAACCCTAATAGATGACTTGAGGCTTACGTTCGATACCTCCAAACATACGACATCAATCTGAACCCGGAAAAATGCATTTTGGCGTCCCCTCTGAGAAACCGCTGGGCTTCATTGTTTCCAATAGAGGAATTGAAGCGAATCCGGCAAAAAATCCGAGCTCTGTTGCAGTTGGCTATACCAACAGACCTCAAGCACATCCAGAAACTAGCTGGATGCGTGGCTGCTTTGAGCCGCTTTATTTCCAGGTTAGGAGAAAAGGCATTACCTCTTTACCGCCTTCTTCAGCGCACCGAACACTTCGTGTGGACGAGACGCAGCCGCAGCCGGACTCGACGAAATAAAGACCTTATTGGCCAGTAATCCAGTCCTAACAGCGCCAATTATCGGTGAACCTATGTTGTTGTACATAGCTGCAACACATCAAGTTGTAAGCGCAGTGCTCGTCGTCGAACGATAGGTTGATGGATACAAATTCCCGCTCCAGAAGCCGGTTTATTACGTATCCACGGTCCCCACCCCATGCAAATCCCGATACCCACACTATCAAAAAATAGCATACGTGGTCTTCATGGCATCCCGGAAGCTACGACACTACTTTCAAGAGTGTTCGATTACGGTGGCCTCCGGAGTGCCACTCAACGACATAATAAATAACCACGACGCTACGGGCCGGATCGCTAAATGGGCCATTGAGCTCCTTCCATTTGACATAACATACAAGCCACGGCGGGCCATCAAGTCGCAAGTACTAGCTGACTTTGTCGCCGAATGGAGAGAAGCCAAACTCCCTAAAGAGTACAGCGCGTACCCTAACTGGATCATGCACTTCGACGGGTCTAAAATGCTGGCCGGATTGGGAGCAGGTGTAGTCCTGACGTCTCCCACCAGAGACACTGTCCAGTACGTCCTCCAAATGTTATACACAGACTCCAACAATGCAGCGGAATACAAGGCTCTGTTGCACGGTCTTCTGATGGCAGTCTCTATGGGAATTCAACGCCTAGAAGTGCGCGGGGATTCAAACCTCGCAATATCGTAAATAAACGGAGACTTCGATGCCAAGGATCCAAAAATGGTGGCCTACCATAATGCTGTCCTCAAAATGTCAGCTCGGTTCGAGGGGCTCGAATTCCACCATGTGGCTCGAGAAAACAATCAAGCGGCAGATATCCTCGCCCGCATCAGCGCTAAATGCGACCCTGTCCCACCAAACATATTCCTGGAAAGTCTGTTCAAGCCATCCGTGGTATGGGAAGGGGAGCGCGGCAATACTAGCACGGATCCGAATACATCCCCAGATTCTGAACTATCAGACAAAATCGGAGGCTCTACCACTGAAATAACATCTTAGGCCCACGAAATCATGGCCGTAATCACCCCGTGGACTGAGCCTTTCTTGGCCTACCTAAATAGGCAGGAGCTCCCCGAAGACCAAAATGAAGCACGCTGCATCGTTCGGCGCTCTAAAGCTTACAAAGTCCATGAAGGGGAACTCTACAAGAGAAATGCGACCGAGGTACTCCAAAGGTGCATCTCCAAAGACGAAGGGTGGCAGCTCATGGCTGAAATCCATGCCGGACTGGGCGAGCACCACACTGCGACTCGAGCACTAGTCAGCAAGGCCTTCCGTACATGCTTCTATTGGCCGACGGCCCGAGCAAACGCACGGGACCTTGTCCAACACTGCGTCGGTTGCTAGCTCTTTGCCAATCAGAGTCATATGCCCCCTACCGCTCTCCAAACAATCCCCATAACTTGGCCCTTCGCGGTCTGGGGGCTAGATATGGTCGGACCTCTTAAAGGGGGAAGCCATAAGAAAAAATACTTATTGGTCATGGTGGACAAGTTCACCAAATGGATAGAAGCCAAACCAGTCAAAACGGCCGAATCCGGACCAGTAATAGACTTCATATCTGGGGTCGTACACCGATACGGCGTCCCCCCACAGCATCATCACTGATAACGGCTCAAATTTCACATCCGATGAAGTGAAATCTTGGTGTGGCAAAATGGGCATTAAGCTTGACTATGCTTCCGTCTACCATCCCCAAACAAACGGCCAGGTCGAACGGGCAAACGGTCTCATCATGAGCGGCATCAAACCCAGACTAGTGCGATCCTTGACTGAGTCCGACATGCACTCGGTCGAAGAGCTCGACTCCGTACTGCTGCGGACCACGCCGAATCGCACCACCGGATATACACCATTTTTTATGGTGTACGGCGCGGAAGCAGTACTACCCTGCGACATAATGCATGATTCGCCATGCGTACGCATGTACGAAGAGAAGGAAGCTGAGTTAGATCGGCAGGATAACTTGGATGCCCTGGAGGAGGAGCGCGACGTCGCAAAAGCCCGCTCCGCATTCTATCAGCAGCAGGCTCGACGATATCAAAGCAGAGAAGTGCGGGCCAAAACTTATAATATTGGCGAGCTCGTTCTACGCCTACCGGAGAAGAAGAAGGACAAGCTCAAACCCAAGTGGGAAGGTCCCTTCGTCATTGACAAAGTTCTCACCGGAGGAGCGTACCACTTACGTAATGCATCCGATAACAGACTCGAGCCGAACCCATGGAACGCGGCCAGACTCCGGAGATTCTATGCCTAGCGCCGAACTTAGTGTTCGTCTCCTTACCCCCTCCTTTTTTAATTATGCTCCATCCCTTCCCCTTCTCGACCTTTTTTCCTCTCCACACAAAGTATTCAATACAGTACGGACTCCTGGATCACTCCGCCCGCACTATGTGTGTAAGCAATACTTGGGGGCTTCCTATACGGAAGCTAAAAATAATTACTCTAATGGCTTTTTGCCCATCACATATGCGCTTCTTTTTCCATATGTGCCTTTTCTTCACCATTATATGCATCGATATGACTTAAGATGTGGCCAAGCTGGGTTGCCTGGCTCTTGTGTTTATGCCCTACGTTCCCGTTAATTCGGCTAGGGCATAAGGGGAGCACCTCTGCGATTGTTACTGCCGGTTCAGCCGGATGTGTACCTCAGACAGGGTGAAGCCGAAAGCTAGCGTCCTTAAGAGAATATTCGGTCGGTGAACAAAAGATGTATTCGTTTATCATAACGTAAAACCCCAGAAGTTTTTGTATCCTGCGCCCTTGTTCGCAGTCCGGACATGTGCATCGTCGCATGCGTACCCAGGGAAAGGAACCCCTAACGGAACTATTCTCCCTGGAAGATGTTTCTTACTATCCATGTAATATAACATAACTATTTGGGTACTTGTCTGTTCAAGCACTTATGACCCCTATGCCTGGTTTCCATGCATACCCCGGTTCTGTATAACTGAGCGGGTATTCGGACACACCCCGGACTGTAGGATCCGGGGGCTGAAGCGAAAAGGTCCGCCATGACAAATGATTTTAATCCGGCTAGGGACTACTTATGTCCATTGAATTACACAGTCACTTGGACTGACTATATTCCTCCTCTATACCATCCAACAGGCTATCTAGCTTACTATCCTATTGAGAATACTTGGCGGCTAACGCTACCTGGTCATACACCAGACTCACGGGAATTTCTTGCCCATCTGGCCCCGTCGGTCCTACTTCGGCCATATGGTTCGGGTCCAGCTTGGTGTAGCGCGTCTTCACCATAGCCCAGGCTTCTATTGCACCTTGCCGGCAAGCCGACATCTTCCACAATCGGAAGCACCGCCGTGCTCCTTGAAGCATATCCACAAGCTCCCCATGCCATTCGGCAGGAGGCTTGATGGCCACAAGGCCTGAGCAATGCTCTGCATCACCTGCGGAGCTCGCTCGTGCAGTTGTGAGAGGTCTTGCAGTAAATCGCTTGCAGATGAGGGCATCTCCTCCTCAGGGCGACCCGTTAACATTCCTACAAGCAAAATTCTTTCAATATACTTCTTCGCCGAACTATAATACAGTTCGTCTAGGAACTTACCATAAGTGCCGCATCGAAGCCTTTTGTTCTCCTTCACGGAGTCTGCTAGCTGAGCACGAACGTCTTTTAATTCCACGTCCAGCTGGACATTGGCATCTTGAAGATAGTTCTTCTCCTGCCTAACTTGCGTAAGAACGCGCTCGCCAGCCTTTAGCTACCTTGTGAGATGCGACTTATCATCTCTTACGCCCTCCAGAGTCACCCCGGGATTATCTGCAGAATTTTCTGTTAGACTTGTCATACCAGCCATTTACTAACTGGTGCATCTTCGTACAATGGAGACAAAGGTTACCAGATGAGGCCTTCTGGGATTCCTCTAACTTGGCAACCGTGGACCTCAGCTGGGCCTTGCACTCCTCCAGCTCCCGAGACAATTGCTCATTGTTATCTACAAGGACCTGTGCACAAATTGATCCTTAAAACAGTTGTTGCAACCGTTTCAAGTCTAAGGGGCTACTGCTATACATGCTTATCAAATTTTCTTACATGTATATCTTTGGTATACTGGTCTGTCGCTCGGGCAAGCCCGCCTTGAGCAGCTCGGATGTATGCGTCTCCCGAATTGAAAGCATTAAATGCCTCTTCGGAAAAGATGTTGTTGCGAAGTATGGCCCATCGGCGCCGGTGATTCATGGCGCTCTCTACTTTGGAATTCATGGCAGAGAGCATATCCGCATCCTCTGTCGGAGAACTATGCAGCATCGGCCCCACGTCCGCCTCCGCTCTCATAGCCAGTTCTGGAATCCGGCTGGTGGAGGCGTGATTGGCAGGATCCCCGGATATAGTCCGGCTACTCCTCTTCCTGACCGGGACAGAAAGGGCGTTGTTATACTTCAAATACAATAATCGCAGGACAGGTTTTTGCCTTACCTCTGTAGCGGCGTTTCGACCCTAACCGCCTTCCTCTTGAGCCTGCCCGATCCGGACGCCAGTGGCCGACGGGTCCCTAGGGGCTCGGCCCCGCGCTCCGACCGTCGTCTCTGCAAAAACACGACACTTCAGGGGTAAGACATGACATCAGAAAGGAGTCCTCTTCGGGGGATGGGGTTTTCGGCTTCGCTTACACGCGACATAGGTAGCAGTCTGGGATAGTCGGCAATAATGGCCACTGAGGCGCCATCGTAGCTCGCCTGATAAAATACCCCATTGACAAGCTCCACGGTAATATCCTGATCTTCTTCGAGTCCCGGATCTAGGGCCCTTCCTGGGTCCTCTGGCTGCGGGGAAGGGCTGAAAATTCCTTCTACGGCCCTCCTCAGTTCCTGCTCGGAAATATCGAGGCAGATAATCTTAGCGAAGAACGCCCCAATAAGTGAAGCGGGGGAAGGAACGACGACTTACCCAGTTTGGGGGTTGTACATGGAGAATCCATCCCGCGGTTTAATGTGAAGGAATTCTTCCTCTTCTCCTTTGTATAAATCAGACAATATCCTTGCCAGAGCAGTGGCGGAGTCTGGACCCTTACGGCCACAGTGGGTGGCATCATCCTCGCCGCTCAAGTGCCACATGGGCTTCCCCCGATATTGAAGCGGTTGCACTCCGCGCATTATGCATATTGCCATGACCTCGACTATCGTTAGTCCGGATTTGCCCAGTAACTTTATCCTGCTCATCAGGAAGTGTATTTCCCTGGTATCCTCCTCTTGGGGGCCCTGGGGGCGCCAGCTTAGACGTGCCCTCGGTGGGGTGTCGCTAAACTTGGGGAGACCTGTCTGGAGTGCATCCGGAAGGGGAACGACATCAATGTAAAGCCACTCCGGGGGCCAGTTGTCTGGTGCCTTCTTGGGAGTGCCAGATAGGTATCTGGTCTCGGCGATACGCCATACTTCGGCCCCGCCCACTTGACATAGGGATTCTCCCTGGGTGCGGGGGACAAGGCAGAACAGCTTCTTCCATAGCCCGAAGTGAGGCTCGCAGCCTAGAAGTTGCTCACAAAGGGCAACGTACCCTGCTATATGTAGTACAGAGGCAGGGGTAAAGTTGTGCGACTGGAGGACGTAGAACTCCAGGAGCCCGCGAAGGAACGGGTGGATGGGAAACCCGGCGCCCCTTAGCAGATGCGGAATGAGGCATATTCGCTCCTCTGGAGATGGATTAGGAGATCCCTCCGCTTGTTCCCCGCCGTTATAGGTGGCTATTCCGGCACGGACGGGGACCATGAACGCCGGGGAGAAACCCTTGGGTTTGTAACTCTATCAAACGGCTATGAGGAATTCAACACTCTTCGCAGTCCCCCGGCTTAGGGCGAGGAGAGCGAGCAGAAGAGCTGCGACGGTCGGGCATGTTGGAATGGTTTTTTCTGGGGCGCTCTGTTGGATGCTTGCTCAAGGGGGAGAGTGAGGTTTGGATCTGAGAATCCCCGTCTCTTCAAATAGACGGTCAACCTGAAGGATCGGGGGTGGCAAATGCAAAAATGCCTCGGCTCCCCGCATTCGCTCGACACGTGGAGATGGTCATTATTGAGGCACTGCAGCCGAAGAGTACAACATTGATGGGAAGCCGAACACTATTTGTCGTAACAGGTACTTTGGAGTGTTCGGAGAAGGAACCCGCCTTGCAATGCCGAAGACAAGATTGCGCGCCGGACTCATTGTCATTGAAGCCTGGTTCAGGGGCTACTGAGGGAGTCTTGGATTAGGGGGTATTCTGACAGCCGGACTATATACTTTGTCCGGACTATTGGAGCGTGAAGATACAAGACTCAAGACTCTGTCCCATGTCCGGATGGGACTCTCCTTTGCGTGGAAGACAAGCTTGGCGATCCGGATATTGTATTTCCTTCCTTGTAACCGACTCCGTGTAAACTCTAGCCCTCTCCGGTGTCTATATAAACCGGAGAGGTTGGTCCTTAGAAGGCCGATCACAACTACAATCATAATCATCATAGGATAGCTTCTAGGGTTTAGCCTCTACAATCTCGTGGTAGATCTACTCTTGTACTACTCATATTGTTAATATTAATCAAGCACGAAGTAGGGTTTTACCTCCATCGAGAGGGCCCGAACCTGGGTAATCATTGTGTCCCTTGCTTCCTGTTTTCATCAGCCTAAGACGCACAGATCGGGACCCCCTACCCGAGATCCGCCAGTTTTGACACCGAAAGTGACCACAGGTCCCCAAGTGGATAAGGTTTAGGATCATTCGACCTTCTTCTGGGGTGATGCAGCGCTGAGCCACTCCTGTGACACTTTCTCTGTAAAGCTGTCCTTTTATCGGTAAAAGCTTTTGATTGACGGACTATCTGGTGAGCCTCATCCTCATCCTCTGGGAGTTCCTTCCTGAGCAGGTACGCAATGTACGGCACTGTCCAATCGGGCGTGATCACTAAGACTTCCATGATCAAGTCGAAGCTGGAACCTCAATCTCAGTCGGATTGGTTGAACTTATTGGATGTGGGGGCTCTTCCCTGAAGGGATCTTCTTGTACCGACGGGGTGTGGCAATGCTCCAAGAACAAGTTGCTGGGGATAGGCTTCCGAGTGGAACCTATCTTCGCCAGTTCGTCAGCTGCTTGATTCTTGATTCGGGGTATGTGTTGGAGCTCTAACCCCTCAAACTTCTTCTCTAGCTTTCTCACTGCATTGCAATAACCGGTCATTGCTGGACTCCTAACGTCCCATTCCTTCATTACTTAATTAACCACTAAGTCTGAGTCGCCGTAGACCATCAAGCGCCGGACGCTGAGTGAAATGGCCATACGCAACCCATACAATAGTGCCTCATGATACGTCTCCAACGTATCTACTTTTCCAAACACTTTTGCCCTTGTTTTGGACTCTAACTTGCATGATTTGAATGAAACTAACCTGGACTAATGCTGTTTTCAGCAGAACTGCCATGGTGTTGTTTATTGTGCAGAAAACAAAAGTTCTCGGAATGACCTAAAAATCCACGGAGATAACTTTTGGAAAACATCAAAATACTGGCGAAAGAATCAAGGCCAAGGGGACCACACCCTGTCCACGAGGGTGGGGGCGCGCCCCCTGTCTCGTGGGCCCCCTGATGCTCCACCGACCTCAACTCCAACTCCATATATTCCGTTTCGCGGAGAAAAAAATCAGAGAGAAAGTTTCATCACATTTTACGATACGGAGCCGCCGCCAAGCCCTAATCTCTCTCGGGAGGGCTGACCTTGAGTCCGTTCGGGGCTCCGGAGAGGGGGTTTCATCGCCGTCGTCATCATCAACCATCCTCCATCACCGATTTCATGATGCTCACCGCCGTGCGTGAGTAATTCCATCGTAGGCTTGCTGGACAGTGATTGGTTGGGTGAGATTTACCATGTAATCAAGTTAGTTTTGTTAGGGTTTGATCCCTAGTATCCACTATGTTCTGAGATTGATGTTGCTATGACTTTGCTATGCTTAATGCTTGTCACCTGGGCCCGAGTGCCATGATTTCAGATCTGAACCTATTATGTTTTCATGAATATATGTGAGTTCTTGATCCTATCTTGCAAGTCTATAGTCACCTATTATGTGTTATGATCCGACAACCCCGTGACAACAATCGGGATACTTCTCGGTGATGACCGTAGTTTGAGGACTTCATGTATTCACTATGTGTTAATGATTTGGTCCGGTTCTCTATTGAAAGGAGGCCTTAATATCCCTTAGTTTCCACTAGGACCCTTCTGCCACGGGAGGCTAGGACAAAAGATGTCATGCAAGTTCTTTTCCATAAGCATGTATGACTATATTCGGAATACGTGCCTGCATTACATTGAGGAACTGGAGCCAGTTCTGTGTCACCCTATGTTATAGCTATTACATGAGGAATCACATCCGACATAATTATCCATCACTGATCCAATGCCTACGAGGTTTTCACATATTGTGCTTCGCTTATTTACTTTTCCGTTGCTATAGTTACCATTACTTTCATACTACTTTGCTACAAAATACTTTGCTACAGATACTAAGTTATCCAGGTGTGGTTGAATTGACAACTCAACTGCTAATACTTAAGAATATTCTTTGGCTCCCCTTGTGTCGAATCAATGAATTTGGGTTGAATACTCTACCCTTGAAAGCTGTTGCGATCCCCTATACTTGTGGGTTATCAAGACTAATTTTTGGCGCCGTTGCCAGGGAGCATAGCTCTATTCTTTGAGTCACTTGGGATTTATATCTGTTGATCACTATGAGGAACTTGAAAGACGAAAGAACTAAGATTTTTCCCTCAACTACGAGGGGAGGTAAGGAACTGCCATCTAGGTCTGCACTAGATTCTCCTTCTATTTTGAGTAAGCTTGCGACACCTAAACCTGCTACTGCTATGAGTTCTGATATGTCGCATGTTATTGATGATGCCACTTCTGCTATGCATGATACTTATGATGTAACTACTTCTGTGTGTGATACTACTTTGCCACTAGGTGAATTTCTTGATGAACAACTTGCTAGGGCTAGAGAGAATGAAATTATTAATGATGATATTATTGATGATCGTGATGATGAAGGTTCTCCCCCCGATTATGAATTGCCTATTGTTCCTGAGGGTTATGTTATGGATGAAGAAGCTGCTAGAGCTATTTTCGCTTGCAAAGATAGATATGATCTAAAGAAGTTATTAGCTAAATGGAAGAAGCAATCTCTTAATGCTAGAATGAAACATGACCCCGCTTTTGCTACTTCACCTATCTGTGTTACTGATAAGGATTATGAATTCTCTGTTGATCCTGAGATTATTACTTTGGTTGAATTTGAACCTTTTTATGGCCTTGAATCTGAAACTGTTGTGGCACATCTTACAAAGTTAAAAGATATAGCCACCCTGTTTACTAATGATGAGAAGTCTTGCTATTATTATATCCTTAAGATATTTCCATTCTCATTAAAGGGTGATGCTAAAACTTGGTTTAATTCGCTTGATCCTGGTTGTGTGCGTAGTCCCCAGGATATGATTTATTACTTCTCTGCTAAATATTTCCCTGTTCATAAGAAACAAGCTGCCTTGCGGGAAATATATAATTTTGTGCAAATCGAAGAAGAGAGTCTCCCACAAGCTTGGGGGAGGATTCTCCGATTACTTAATGCTTTTCCTAATCATCCTCTTAAGAAAAATGAAATAATTGATATATTTTATAATGGACTAACCGATGCTTCCAAGGACTACTTGGATAGTTGTGCTGGTTGTGTTTTCAGGGAAAGAACAGTAGACCAAGCTGAATTACTATTGAATAATATGTTGACTAATGAAAATAATTGGACTCTTCCTGAGCCAATTCTTGAGGCAATTCCCGAGCCAATTGAGCCAAATTCTGAGCCTATTCCTAAACCAACTCCGAAGAAGAGGGGTGTTCTATTTCTCAGTCCTGAAGATATGTAAGAGGCAAAAAATCATTGAAAGAAAAAGGTATAAAAGCTGAAGATGTTAAGAATTTACCTCCTATTGAAGAAATACATGGTCTTAATATACCGCCTGTTGAAGAAATACATTGTCTTGATAACCCGACATAGGTAGTAAAGGTAAATTCTCTCTATAGATATGATAAAGTTGAAATTCCTTCTACTAAATTCCATAGCCCATGCTTAGATGAATTTGACGACTTTATGGCTAGGTAAGAAAGTTTTAATGCTTATGTTGGTAGAGAATTAAAGAATAATGCTTTCAAAATAGGACGCTTGAGTGATTATATGGCTAGAGTTAAAGGTGAACTTAAACTCATTAGCAAATATGCTTCCATGGTTACCACTCAAGGCCACCCTAAGAGAATCGAGTAGGATTCTTAGAGAAATAATTTAGAGGCACCTAGTTCTTCCAAAAAGAAGAAAAAGAAAAATGATAGGACTTTGCATGCTTCTAGTGAACCTGTTGTAGACACACCTGAGAATCCCAATGATATTTCTATTTCGATCTTTGAAACACAATCAGGTGATGAACATGAACCTAGTGATAATGTTAATGATAATGTTCATGTTGATGCTCAACCTAGCAAAAATAATGATGTAGAGATTGAACCTGTTGTTGATCTTGATAACCCACAATGAAAGAATCAACGCTATGATAAGAGAGACTTTGTTGCTAACGTTATGATAAGAGAGACTTTGTTGCTAGGAAGCACGGTAGAGAAAGAGAACCATGGGTTCAAAAACCCATGCCTTTTCCTCCTAAACCATCCAAGACAAAGGATGATGAGGATTTTGAGCGCTTTGCTGAAATGATTAGACCTATCTTCTCACGTATGCGTTTAACTGATATGCTTAAATTAAATCCTTATGCTAAGTACATGAAGGATATCATTACAAATAAAAGAAAGATATCGGAAGCTGAAATTTCCACCATGCCTGCTAATTATACTTTTAAGTGTGGAATAACAAAGAAACTTGGAGATCCAGGAGTACCAACTATACCTTGCTCCATTAAAAAAACTATGTTAAAACTGTTTTATGTGACCTTGGAGCCGGTGTTAGTGTTATGCCTCTCTCTTTATATCGTAGACTTGAATTGAATAAGTTGACACCTATTGAAATATCTTTGCAAATGGCTGATAAATCAACTGCTATACCTGTCGGTATTTGTGAGGATGTGCCTGTTGTCGTGGCAAATGTCACTATCTTAACAGACTTTGTTATTCTTGATATTCCCGAGGACGATAGTATGTTGATTATCCTTGGTAGACCCTTTTTGAATACTGCAGGGGCTGTTATTGATTGCAACAAAGGCAATGTCACTTTTCATGTTAATGGTAATGAGCATACGGTACACTTTCTGAGGAAACAACCTCAAGTTCATAGCATCAATTCTATTGGAAAAGTTCCAACTATTATTAGTGGAGGTTTTGAATTTCCTCTTCCTAATGTCAAGAAAAAGTATGATATTCTTATTGTCGGGGATGTTCATATCCCCGTTGAGGTAACCTAGTGTTATTCGAAATTTCTCCAGTTCCGTGTTATTCGGAATGAGTTTGTTAACAAGACTTGATCAACCTTGTTAGTGGATTCATTTTGATGATCATGAGATGGATGAAACTAGAAGGCACAACCTTCTGTACCCTTCTTTTTACTTTATGTTATTTAGAATAAATAAAGCAAAAATAGTATTATCTGTCTGTTTTCTAAATTATCCATACAATAAAAAATATCCCGATATAAAAGTGCTCCAAATGCCCTGCTAATTTAGTATGATTTTTTATGGAATATTTGAGGATTTTAGGCACTGAGAACACTGCAGGGGCGCAAGCACGTGATCACGAGGGTGGAGGGCGCGCCCACACCCCCTGGGCGCGCCCCCTGCCTCATGGGCCCACGGTGGCCCCCTCCACTTATTCCTGCACCCACACACTCCATCTTCCTCCCAAAAAAAACCCATACAGCTCAAGCACGAGTTCTAGCTCATTTTGTTGAGATTTTCAATCTCCTTGCTCAAAGCTCCATTCACAAAACTGATTTGGGGAGATTGTTCCTTGGTATGTGACTCCTCCATTGATCCAATTAGTTTTTGTTCTAGTGCTTTATTCATTGAAAATTTTTGCTGCATAGGTGACCCTATTCTTGAGCTTGCATGTTAAATTTATGAGGTCCCAAGTAATTCTAATGCATGATATAGGCTCAAGGCACTTGTAGGAGTAGTTGCTACCAATCTTGTTTAGTTTTATTCACTTTTTTTTGAAGTTACTAAAAATTTCAGAAACTTTTAGAAAATGATAAGGAGATTTTTGAGGGGCTCTTCTAGCCAAGGCTCCCAGGATAACCAAGCTAAAGATAAGGAAAAGGAGAAGTATAATCTTCCTCATGTAGCGGAAGTACGGCCGTGTGAATCGCCTTGTGATAATTTCTTGGGAGAAGCCGGGATTTATGAAGACTTTTATTCTTTGATTGAAAATGCAGGCCTCACCGACTTCCTCCACGACCAGATCGTCAGTATCTCTTACTCATCAATACTTTCGTGCAAAACTTTTATTATCACCCCAAGAATTCACCTCCATCAGTATCATTTCATTTATATGATGAATTCAAGGAAATGTCTTTACGTAATTTTTGCACGTTATGTAGAATACCCTTTGAGGGCAGATTAGATGAACCTCATCATAAAGATGTGGATGGTTTTGTTAACACCATTACTGTAGGGGATCTGAAGAAGGATTCCGATGCGAGAATCACTAGCATACACTTTCCTGTTTTGCGCTACTTTGCCATATTTGCTAGTCGATGCTTAATTGGTCGTGGAAATAGTGGAAACTTCAGTGTTCCTGATATTATTATTCCGTTCCATGCCTTGTTTGGTGATAATAGTTTTAGTATGGGTGCCGTTATTGCTAAACGGCTAAGCCTGAATCATACAAAAGGCCCCATCTTTGGAGGTATCTATGCTGCACGCCTTGCTAAACATTTTGAGATACCTATTAGGCACCATGAGAAAGAGGAGACAAAGTTGCCTCTTTTCCTTTTAGATTACAGGAGCATGGTAGCACATGAGTTTATTGTTCACAATGATGATAAGATGCTCCTCTATGACCTGAGATTTAATAAGAAACACAATGAGATTATTACCCTGCCTGCCCCTCTGTTGTTTGATTTGACTGCAGTTAATTATCTTGTCTCGTCGAAAGCGGTGTACGCTCATCGAGGCCAGGCATCCGCTCCAGAGCCTGAGCTGGAACCTCCACTGGACCCTTATCGGACATCATCTTATCAGTGGGATCCGGAGAAGATCGCTAGTCATTGGTATCCTGATGACACTCCTCAGTACTCCGGGGAGAGTAGCCGTGGTCCTTGGCAATAGACCAACTTAGGCCAAAAGCCTAAGCTTGGGGGAGTACGTATTTCTCACCGACTTTACATTCATGTTCACACACTTATTCTAGTTGTCGGTGCTCATACTCTTTCATTGTATTATCCACACTAGTTTAATTTCTTTTTCTAAGCTTTCTTCTTGTGTGCTTGATAAACCTTAAGAAAACCAAGAAAAATAGTTAGTTTAATTCCCATGCTTGTAGTAGTAATTAAATGAAAAACCCAAAAAGATTTCTCGTTCTTCTTTTACTTGTTGGGAGATTTCCCGTTTAAATAGTTTTATTTTATTTTCTTTCCTTTTGGGGGCGAGAGTAGAAGACCATATTGAAAATGTTTAGTGGCTCTCATATGCATGATTGTTGATTTAACTTAGAGCCCATATTGCTTTGTATTCTCTCTTGAATTGAATGCTTGCAGATTTCAGCTTAGTCCAATGCACGTGCACTATTATTATCATACACACCGTTCGGTCGTGCAAGTGAAAGGCAATAATGACGATATATGATGGACTGATTGAGATGAGAGAAGTTGGTACGAACTCGACCTCTTTTGTTTTTGTAAATGTGATGAGTTCATCGTTCCTGATTCAGCCTATTATGAAGTAAACATATTTGCAATGACATTTAGATATTATAGTTTCTTGTGCCATGCTTAATTAGCTATGAGTTATAATGGTTTACCTTGCGTGCCAACATGCTATTAAAATGATTATGATGTGGTATGATGGGACGGTATCCTCCTTTGAATGAATTGAGTGAATCGACTTGGCACATGTTCACACATGTAGTTGAAAACAAATCAACATAGCCTTCATGATATTTATGTTCATGGTGGATTATATCCTACTCATGCTTGTACTTGGTGTAAATTAATTTTAGTGCATGTTCATGACTGTTGTCGCTCTCCTAGTTGGTCGCTTCCCAGTCTTTTGCTAGCCTTCACCTGTACTAAGCGGGAATACTGCTTGTGCATCCAAACTCCATAAACCCCAAAGTTATTCCATATGAGTCCACCATACCTTCCTATATGCGGTATCTACCTGCCGTTCCAAGTAAATTTGTATGTGCCAAACTCCAAACCTTCAAATGAAATTCTGTTTTGTATGCTCGAGCAGCTCATGTTTCAACTAGGACTGTCTGTATCTTCCATGCTAGGTGGGTTATTCTTAAGAGGAGTGGACTCCGCTCCTCATTCACGAGAAAAGGGCTGATAACTGGGATGCCCAGTCCCATGATCAAAAAGATCAAAGCAAATCAAAATAATTAAACAAAATTCCCCCAGGGCTGTTGTTAGTTGGAGGCACTCGTTGTTTCGAGCAAGCCATGGATTGATGCTTGTTAGTGGTGGGGGAGTATAAACTTTTACCATTTTGTTTGGGAACCTCCTATAATGTATGTAGCATGGAAGATATCGCCATCTCATAGTTGTTGCGTTGACAGTGAAAGTATGCCGCTCAAAATGTTATTCATCTCTATTTTAAAATCGAGCTCTGGCACCTCTACAAATCCCTACTTCCCTCTGCGAAGGGCCTATCTATTTACTTTTATGTTGAGTCATCACCTTCTTATTAAAAAGCACCCGCTGGAGAGCACACTGTCATTTGGATTCATTACTATTAGTTTATTTTGGGTATGACTTGACAGGATCTCTTTTACCATGAATTACAATGTTTAGTCAGTCCTTGATCTTTAAAGATGCTCTACATTTATGTTTTGCGGTCTCAGAAAGGGCTAGCGAGATACCATTTTGTTATATCATATTATGATTGTTTTGAGAAAGTGTTGTCATCCGAGTTTTATTATTATCGCTCGCTAGTTGATTACGCCCTTGATATGAGTAAACATGAGACCTAAGTGTTATTGTGAATATGGTTAGTTCATAATCTTTGATGAAAAATTGAATACTGGCTTTACATATTTACAACAACAAGAGCAAATAGAGTTTGTAAAAGTTTTTCTTTATCACTTTTAGTTTATCAACTGAATTGCTTGAGGACAAGCAAAGGTTTAAGCTTGGGTGAGTTGATACGTCTCCAACGTATCTACTTTTCCAAACACTTTTGCCCTTGTTTTGGACACTAACTTGCATGATTTGAATAAAACTAACCTGGACATACGCTGTTTTTAGCAGAACTGCCATGGTGTTGTTTATTGTGCAGAAAACAAAAGTTCTCGGAATGACCCGAAAATCCACGGAGATAACTTTTGGATATAAAAAAAATACTGGCGGAAGATTCAAGGCCAGGGGCCCACACCCTGTCCACGACGGTGGGGGCTACGCCCTCTCCCCCTGGGCATGCCCCCTGTATCGTGGGCCCCCTGATGTTCCACCGACCTCAACTCTTACTACATATATTCCGTTTCGCGGAGAAAAAAATCAGAGAGAAAGTTTCATCGCGTTTTACGATACAGAGCCGCCGCCAAGCCCTAATCTCTCTCGGGAGGGCTGCTCTGGAGTCCGTTCGCGGCTCCGGAGAGGGGGATTCATCGCCATCGACATCATCAACCATCCTCCATCACCAATTTCTTGATGCTCACCGCAGTGCGTGAGTAATTCCATCGTAGGCTTGCTGGACGGTGATGGGTTGGATGAGATTTATCATGTAATCAAGTTAGTTTTGTTAGGGTTTGATCCCTAGTATCCACTATGTTCTGAGGTTGATGTTGCTATGACTTTGCTATGCTTAATGCTTGTCACTAGGGCCCGAGTGCCATGATTTCAGATCTGAATCTATTATGTTTTCATGAATATATGTGAGTTCTTGATCCTATCTTGCAAGTCTATAGTCACCTATTATGTTTTATGATCCGACAACCCCGAAGTGACAATAATCGGGATACTTCTCGGTGATGACCGTAGTTCGAGGAGTTCATGTATTCACTATGTGTTAATGCTTTGGTCCGGTTCTCTATTAAAAGGAGGCCTTAATATCGCTTAGTTTCCACTAGGACCCCGCTGCCACAGGAGGGTAGGACAAAAGATGTCATGCAAGTTCTTTTCCATAAGCACGAATGACTATATTCGGAATACATGCCTGTAATACATTCATGAACTGGAGCTAGTTCTGTGTCACCCTATGTTATAGCTATTACATGAGGAATCGCATCTGACATAATTATCCATCACTGATCCAATGCCTACGAGCTTTTCACATATTATGCTTCACTTATTTACTTTTCCGTTGCTACTGTTACCATTACTATCATACTACTTTGCTACTAAATACTTTACTACAGATACTAAGTTATCCAGGTGTGGTTGAATTGTGAACTCAACTGCTAATACTTAAGAATATTCTTTGGCTCCCCTTGTGTCGAATCAATAAATTTGGGTTGAATACTCTACCCTCGAAAGCTGTTGCAATCCCCTATACTTGTGGGTTATCAAGACTAATTTCTGGCGCCGTTGCCGGGGAGCATAGCTCTATTCTTTGAGTCACTTGGGATTTATATCTATTGATCACTATGAGGAACTTTAAAGACGAAAGAACTAAGATTTTTGCCTCAACTACGAGGGGAGGTAAGGAACTGCCATCTAGGTCTGCACTAGATTCTGCTTCTGTTTTGAGTAAGCTTGCGACACCTAAACCTGCTACTGCTATGAATTCTGATATGTCGCATGTTATTGATGATGCCACTTCTGCTATGCATGATACTTATGATGAAACTACTTCTGTGCGTGATACTACTTTGCCATTAGGTGAATTCCTTGATGAACAACTTGCTAGGGTTAGAGAGAATGAAATTATTAATGATGATATTATTGATGATCGTGATGATGAAGGTTCTCCCCCCGATTATGAATTGCCTGTTGTTCCTGAGGGTTATGTTATGGATGAAGAAGCTGCTAGAGCTATTTTTGCTTGCAAAGATAGATATGATCTTAAGAAGTTATTAGCTAAATGGAAGAAGCAATCTCTTAATGCTAGAATGAAACATGACCCCGCTTTTGCTACTTCACCTATCTGTGTTACTGATAAGGATTATGAATTCTCTGTTGATCCTGAGATTATTACTTTGGTTGAAATATATAATTTTGTGCAAATCGAAGAAGAGAGTCTCCCACAAGCTTGGGGGAGGCTTCTCCGATGACTTAATGCTTTGCCTGATCATCCTCTTAAGAAAAATGAAATACTTGATATCTTTTATAATGGACTAACCGATGCTTCCAGGGACTACTTGGATAGTTGTGTTGGTTGTGTTTTCAGGGAAAGAACAGTCGACCAAGCTGAATTACTATTCAATAATGTGTTGACTAATGAAAATAATTGGACTCTTCCTGAGCCAATTCTTGAGGCAATGCCTGAGCCAATTGAGCCAACTCCTGAGCCCATTCCTAAACCAACTCCGAAGAAGAGGGGTGTTCTATTTCTCAGTCCTAAAGATATGCAAGAGGCAAAGAAATCAATGAAAGAAAAAGGTATAAAAGCTGAAGATATTAAGAATTTACCTCCTATTGTAGAAATACATGGTCATAATATACCGCTTGTTAAAGAAATACATTGTCTTGATAACCCGACACAGGTAGTAAAGGTAACTTCTCTCTATAGATATGATAAAGTTGAAATTCCCTCTACTAAATTCCATAGCCCATGCTTAGATGAATTTGACGACTTTATGGCTAGGCAAGAAAGTTTTAATGCTTATGTTGGTAGAGAATTAAAGAATAATGCTTTTGAAATAGGACGCTTGAGTGATTATTTGGCTAAAGTTAAAGGTGAACTTAAACTCATTAGCAAATATGCTTCTATGGTTACCACTCAAGCTGAGCAAGTACGTAAAGTTCAAAGTGATTTGCTCGATGAATTAAATAATAAACATGACTTTGCTGTTAGAGTGGCTACTAGAACTGGTAGAATAACTCAGGAACCTTTGTATCCTAAAGGCCACCCTAAGAGAATCGAGCAGGATTCTCAGAGAAATAATTTAGAGGCACCTAGTGCTTCCAAAAAGAAGAAAAAGAAAAACAATAGGACTTTGCATGCTTCTAGTGAACCTGTTGTAGACACACCTGAGAATCCCAATGATATTTCTATTTCTGATGCTGAAACACAATCAGGTGATGAACATGAACCTAGTGATAATGTTAATGATAATATACATGTTGATGCTCAACCTAGCAAAAATAATGATGTAGAGATTGAACCTGTTGTTGATCTTGATAACCCACAATCAAAGAATCAACGTTATGATAAGAGAGACTTTGTTGCTAACGTTATGATAAGAGAGACTTTGTTGCTAGGAAGCACGGTAGAGAAAGAGAACCATGGGTTCAAAAACCCATGCCTTTTCCTCCTAAACCATCCAAGACAAAGGATGATGAGGATTTTGAGCGCTTTGTTGAAATGATTAGACCTATCTTCTTACGTATGCGTTTAACTGATATGCTTAAATTAAATCCTTATGCTAAGTACATGAAGGATATCATTACAAATAAAAGAAAGATACCGGAAGCTGAAATTTCCACCATGCTTGCTAATTATACTTTTAAGGGTGGAATAACAAAGAAACTTGGAGATCCAGGAGTACCAACTATACCATGCTCCATTAAAAGAAACTATGTTAAAACTGCTTTATGTGACCTTGGAGCCGGTGTTAGTGTTATGCCTCTCTCTTTATATCATAGACTTGAATTGAATAAGTTGACACCTACTGAAATATCTTTGCAAATGGCTAATAAATCAACTGCTATACCTGTCGGTATTTGTGAGGATGTGCCTGTTGTGGTTGCAAATGTCACTATCTTAACGGGCTTTGTTATTCTTGATATTCCCGAGGATGATAGTATGTTGATTATCCTTGGTAGACCCTTTTTGAATACTGCAGGGGCTGTTATTGATTGCAACAAAGGCAATGTCACTTTTCATGTTAATGGTAATGAGCATATGGTACACTTTCCGAGGAAACAACCTCAAGTTCATAGCATCAATTCTATTGGAAAAGTTCAAACTATTATTAGTGGAGGTTTTGAATTTCCTCTTCCTACTGTCAAGAAAAAGTATGATATTCTTATTGTTGGGGATATTCATATCCCCTTTGAGGTAACCTAGTGTTATTCGAAATATCTCCAGTTCCGTGTTATTCAGAATGAGTTTGTTAACAAGACTTGATCAACCTTGTTAGTGGATTCATTTTGATGATCATGAGATGGATGAAACTAGAAGGCACAACCTTCTGTACCCTTCTTTTTACGTTCTGTTATTTAGAATAAATAAAGCAAAAATAGTATTATCTGTCTGTTTTCTGAATTATCCATACAATAAAAAATATCCCGAAAATAAAAGTGCTCCAAATGCCCTGCAAATTTAGTATGATTTTTTATGGAATATTTGAGGATTTTAGGCACTGAGAACACTGCAGGGGGGCAAGCACCTTTCCACGAGGGTGGGGGGCGCGCCCCCTGCCTCGTGGGCCCATGGTGGCCCCCAACACTTATTCCTGCACCCACACACTCTATCTTCCTCCCAAAAAAATCCCCATCCAGCTCAAGCACGATTTCTAGCTCATTTTGCTGCGATTTTCGATCTCCTTGCTCGAAGCTCCATTCACAAAACTACTTTGGAAGATTGTTGCCTGGTATGTGACCCCTCCATTGATCCAATTAATTTTTGTTCTAGTGCTTTATTCCTTGCAAATTTTTGCTGCATAGGTGACCCTGTTCTTGAGCTTGCATGTTAAATTTATGAGGCCCCAAGTAATTCTAATGCATGATATAGGCTCTAGGCACTTGTAGGAGTAATTTGTACCAATCTTGTTTAGTTTTATTCACTTTTATTTTGAAGTTACTAAAAATGTCAGAAACTTTCAGAAAATGATAAGGAGATTTTTGAGGGGCTCTTCTAGCCAAGGCTCCCAGGATAAATAAGCTAAAGAGAAGGAAAAGGCCAAGTATAATCTTACTCGCGTAGCGGAAGTACGGCCGTGTAAATGGCCTTGTGATAATTTCTTGAGAGAAGCCGGGATTTATGTAGACTTTTATTCTTTGATTAAAAATGCAGGCCTCACCGACTTCCTCCACGACCAGATCGATCAGTATCTCTTACTCACCAATACTTTCATGGAAAACTTTTATTATCATCCCAAGAATTCACCTCCATCAGTATCATTTCATTTATATGATGAATTTAAGGAAATGTCTTTACGTAATTTTTGCGCGGTATGTAGAATACCCTTTGAGGGCAGATTAGATGAACCTCATCGTAAAGATGTGGATGGTTTTGTTAACACCATTACTGTAGGGGATCCGACGCGAGAATCACTAGCATACACTTTCATGTTTTACTCTACTTTGCCATATTTCCTAGTCGATGCTTAATTGGTCGTGGAAATAGTGGAAACTTCAGTGTTCCTGATATTATTATTCTATTCCATGCCTTGTTTGGTGATAATAGTTTTAGTATGGGTGCCGTTATTGCTAAACGGCTAAGCCTGAACTGTACAAAAGGCCCCATCTTTGGAGGTATCTATGCTACATGCCTTACTAAACATTTTGAGATACCTATTAGGCACCATGAGAAAGAGGAGACAAAGTTGCCTCTTCCCTTTTAGATTACAGGAGCATGGTAGCACATGAGTTTATTGTTCACAATGATGATAAGATGCTCCTATATAACCTGAGATTTGATAAGAAACACAGTGAGATTATTATCCTGTCTGCCCCTTTGTTGTTTGATTTGACTGCAGTTAATTATCTTGTCTTGCCGGAAGCAGTGTACGCTCATCGAGGCCAGGCATCCGCTCCAGAGCCTGAGCCGGAACCTCCACTGGACCCTTATCGTCCATCATCTTATCAGTGGGATCCGGAGAAGATCGCTAGTCAGTGGTATCCTGATGACACTCCTCAGTACACCGGGGAGAGTAGCCATGGTCCTTGGCAATAGACCAACTTAGACCAAAAGCCTAAGCTTGGGGGAGTACGTATTTCTCACCGACTTTGCATTCATGTTCACACACTTATTCTAGTTGTCGGTGCTCATACTCTTTCATTGTATTATCCATGCTAGTTTAATTTCGTTTTCTAAGCTTTCTTATTGTGTGTTTGATAAACCTTAAGAAAACCAAAAAAATAGTTAGTTTAATTCCCATGCTTGTAGTAGTAATTAAATGAAAAACCCAAAAAGATTTCTCGTTCTTCTTTTACTTGTTGGGAGCTTTCCCATGTAAATAGTTCTATTTTCTTTTCTTTCCTTTGGGGGTCGAGAGTAGAAGACCATATTGAATATGTTTAGTGGCTCTCATATGCATGATTGTTGATTTAACTTAGAGCCCATATTGCTTTGTCTTCTCTCTTCAATTGAATGCTTGTAGATTTCATCTTAGTCCAATGCACGTGCACTATATTATTATTATACACACCATTCGGTCGTGCAAGTGAAAGGCAATAATGACGATATATGATGGACTGATTGAGATGAGAGAAGCTGGTATGAACTCGACCTCTATTATTTTGTAAATATGATGAGTTCATTGTTCCTGATTCAGCCTATTATGAAGTAAACATATTTGCAATGACATTTAGAGATTATAGTTGCTTGTGCCATGCTTAATTAGCTATGAGTTATAATGGTTTACCTTGCGTGCCAACATGCTATTAAAATGATTATGATGTGGTCTGATGGGATGGTGTCCTCCTTTGAATGAATTGAGTGACTCGACTTGGCACATGTTCACACATGTAGTTGAAAACAAATCAACATAGCCTTCACGATATTTATGTTCACGGTGGATTATATCCTACTCATGCTTGTAATTGGTGTAAATTAATTTTAATGCATGTTCATGACTGTTGTCGCTCTCCCAGTTGGTCGCTTCCCAGTCTTTTGCTAGCCTTCACCTGTACTAAGCAGGAATACTGCTTGTGCATCCAAACTCCATAAACCCCAAAGTTATTCCATATGAGTCCACCATACCTTCCTATATGGGGTATCTACCTACCGTTCCAAGTAAATTTGTATGTGCCAAACTCCAAACCTTCAAATGAAATTCTATTTTGTATGCTCGAGCAGCTCATGTTTCAACTAGGGTTGTCTGTATATTCCATGCTAGGTGGGTTATTCTCAAGAGGAGTGGACTCCGCTCCTCATTCACGAGAAAATGGCTGGTAACTGGGATGCCCAGTCCCATGATGAAAAAGATCAAAGCAAATCAAAATAATTAAACATAAATCCCCCAGGGATGTTGTTAGTTGGAGGCACTCGTTGTTTCGAGCAAGCCATGGATTGATGCTTGTTAGTGGTGGGGGAGTATAAATTTTTACCATTCTATTTGGGAACCGCCTATAATGTATGTAGCATGGAAGATATCGCCATCTCATAGTTGTTGCGTTGACAGTGAAAGTATGCCGCTCAAAATGTTATTCATCTCTATTTTAAAATCAAGCTCTGGCACCTCTACAAATCCCTGCTTCCCTCTGTGAAGGGCCTATCTATTTACTTTTATGTTGAGTCATCACCTTCTTATTAAAAAGTACTCGCTGGAGAGCACACTGTCATTTGCATTCATTACTATTAGTTTATATTGGGTATGACTTGACTGGATCTCTTTTACCATGAATTACAATGTTTAGTCAGTCCTTGATCTTTAAAGATGCTCTACATTTATGTTTTGCGGTCTCAGAAAAGGCTAGCGAGGTACCATTTTGTTATATCATATTATGATTGTTTTAAGAATGTGTTGTCATCATAGTTTTATTATTATCACTCGCTAGTTGATTACGCCATTGATATGAGTAAACATGAGACCTAAGTGGTATTGTGAATATGGTTAGTTCATAATCTTTGCTGAAAACTTGAATACTGGCTTTACATATTTACAACAAAAAGAGCAAACATAGTTTGTAAAAGTTTTTCATTATCACTTTTAGTTTATCAACTGAATTGCTTGAGGACAAGCAAAGGTTTGAGCTTGGGGGAGTTGATACGTCTCTAACGTATCTACTTTTCCAAACAATTTTGCCCTTGTTTTGGACTCTAACTTGCATGATTTGAATGAAACTAACCCGGACCGACGCTGTTTTTAACAGAACTACCATGGTGTTGTTTATTGTGCAGAAAACAAAAGTTCTCAATATGACCTAAAAATCCACGGAGATAACTTTTGGAAATATAAAAAATACTGGCGAAAGAATCAAGGCCAGGGGCCCCACACCCTGTCCACGAGGGTGGGGGGGTGCGCCCTCTCCCCCTAGGCGCGCCCCCTATCTCGTGGGCCCCCTGATGCTCCACCGACCTCAACTCCAACTCCATATATTCCGTTTCGCGGAGAAAAAAATCAGAGAGAAAGTTTCATCGCGTTTTACGATACGGAGCCGCCGCCAAGCCCTAATCTCTCTCGGGAGGGCTGATCTGGAGTCCGTTCGGGGCTCCGGAGAGGTGGATTCGTCGCTGTCATCATCATCAACCATCCTCCATCACCAATTTCATGATGCTCACTGCCATGCGTGAGTAATTCCATCGTAGGCTTGCTGGACGGTGATGGGTTGGATGAGATTTACCATGTAATCAAGTTAGTTTTGTTAGGGTTTGATCCCTAGTATCCACTATGTTCTGAGATTGATGTTGCTATGACTTTGCTATGCTTAATGCTTGTCACTAGGGCCCGAGTGCCATGAATTCAGATCTGAACCTATTATGTTTTCATGAATATATGTGAGTTCTTGATCCTATCTTGCAAGTCTATAGTCACCTATTATGTGTTATGATCCGACAACCCCGAAGTGACAATAATCGGGATACTTCTCGGTGATGACCGTAGTTTGAGGAGTTTATGTATTCATTATGTGTTAATGCTTTGGTCCGGTTCTCTATTAAAAGGAGGCCTTAATATCGCTTGGTTTCCACTAGGACCCCGCTGCCACGGGAGGGTAGGACAAAACATGTCGTGCAAGTTCTTTTCCATAAGCATGTATGACTATATTCGGAATACAGGCCTGCATTACATTGAGGAACTGGAGCTAGTTCTGTGTCACCCTATGTTATAGCTATTACATGAGGAATCACATCTGACATAATTATCTATCACTGATCCAATGCCTACGAGCTTTTCACATATTGTGCTTCGCTTATTTACTTTTCCGTTGCTATAGTTACCATTACTTTCATACTACTTTGCTACTAAATACTTTGCTACAGATACTAAGTTATCCAGGTGTGGTTGAATTGACAACTCAACTGCTAATACTTAAGAATATTCTTTGGCTCCCCTTGTGTTGAATCAATAAATTTGGGTTGAATACTCTACCCTCGAAAGCTGTTGCGATCCCCTATACTTGTGGGTTATCACCTCATACTCAGCTTCATTATTTGAAGAATCAAAGTGAATCTGGAGGACATAACTGAGCTTATCTCCTCTTTGGGACACCAAAACCACCCCTGCGCCAGAGCCATTCAACATCTTGGACCCATCAAAGAACATGGTCCAATGCTCTGACTGAATCTAAGTCGGTTGTTGTTCAATCTACTCTGCAAGGAAGTCTGCTATAGCTTGGGACTTGATGGCTTTCTTTGCCTCAAATTTGATATCTAAAGGAAGGAGTTCAATCGCCCATTTTGCCACTCAACCAGTTGCATCTCTGTTATTTAGAATTTCTGGCAATGGGGCGTCACTGATGACTGAAACTGAGTGGTCTGAAAAGTAGTGTGCAACTTTCTTCGTGGTCAGGTAACTCCCATAAACAAGCTTCTGTTAATGAGGATATCTCTGCTTGGACGGGGTCAAGGCCTCTGAAATGTAATACACAGGGTGCTGAACTTTGAAGGTTTTGCCTTCTTCTTCCTGCTCGACCGTGAGTACTGTGCTGACAACCTGTCCAGTGGCTGCGATGTAAAGAAGTAAAGGCTCCTTGCTGACTGGAGCGGCAAGCCCCGGCTGGGTGGAAAGCAGGGCTTTGAGCTCTTCAAATGCTGCTTCAGCTTCATCATTCCACTCGAACTTGTCAGACTTCTTCATCAGTCGATAAAGAGGCAGTGCCTTTTCACCGAGGCGTGAGATGAATCGACTCAATGCAGCCAAACAACCAATAAGCTTCTGAACATCGTGCACACGCATAGGGCGCTTCATTTGGAGGATTGTGCAAATCTTCTTTGGATTTGCGTGGATCCCTCATTTGGAAACGAGATAACCGAGTAACTTTCCACCTGGAGCCCCGAATGTACACTTTGATGGATTGAGCTTGATATCATATCTTCTTAAATTGGCAAAGGTTTCAGCGAGGTCAGTCAGTAGGTCGGAACCTTTGCGTGACTTAACCACTATGGCATCCATGTATGCTTCCACATTCCGACTTATTTGAGTGAGCAGGCACTTCTGAATCATGCGCATGAATGTGACACCAACATTCTTGAGGCCAAAGGGCATAGTAACATAGCAAAACACCCGAACGGGGTGATGAAAGTTGTCTTTATCTCGTCGGGTCCATACAGTCGGATTTGATGGTACCCAGAATAAGCGTCCAAAAAGGACAATTGCTCACATCCCGCAGTTGAGTCGACTATCTGGTCAATGCGGGGCAAAGGAAAATGATATTTCGAGAAGGCCTGATTGATGTGCTTGAAATCAGTACATATTCGAAGCGACTTATCTTTCTTGGGGACTATAACGACATTGGCGAGCCACTCGGAGTGGTATATCTCGCGGATGAATTCGGCAGCCAGAAGCCGAGCCACCTCCTCGCCAATCGCCTTCCTCTTCTCCGTGGCGGACCGACGGAGATGCTCTTTAACGGGTTTTGCCTTTGAGTTGACTCGCAAATGGTGCTCAGCCAGTCCCCTGGGTACACCTGGCATGTCAGATGGGTTCCATGCAAAGATGTCCCAGTTCTCATGGAGGAACTGGATGAGCGCTTCTTCCTATTTGCTGTCGAGTCTCGTTGAGATATGGGTCGGAGCAGCATTGGGGTCGGTCGGGTGAATGTGGACCGGCTAGGTCTCGCCGGCTGACTAAAACATGGACTCCGAGGCAGGCCTCTAGGCACGCAGCAAATCACTCGGATCTGCAGTCTTCTGATATTCTTGAAACTCTACTACTGCCATCTGCTCATCGGCGATCTTCAAACCGTTCTTGAGACAATCCTCTGCTCTCTGCCAGTTTCCAGTGACCGTGATTACGCCTTTGGGGCCGGGCATCTTCAACTTGAGGTACACATAGCACGGTTGAGCCATGAAACTAGCATAAGCAGGTTTGCCTAGAATGGCATGATAGGCACTTTCAAAATCCACTACCTCAAACGTCAATTTCTCCTTGCGGTAATTCAAAGAATCACCGAAAGCCACATCAAGAGTGATCTGACCGAGTGAATCGGCTTTCTTTCCCGGGATGATACCATGGAATCTCATGTTGCTCTCACTGAGTTTGGACATCGGAATGCCCATCCCCCGGAGGGCCTCGGCGTACAATATATTCAGACTACTGCCACCATCCATCAAAACCATGGTCAGTCGGGTGGCCCCAACGACTGGGTCGACCCCTAACGCTTGCCGCTCGGGGTAGCAACATGTGGCGAGTGGTCGGACTGGTCGAATGCAATAGGGGTTTTTGACCACTTCAAATATCGTGGTGTTGTCGGAGCAACCATGTTCACCTCTCTGTTAATAACTTTCATTCAACTTTTGCTCTCGAGATCGGCAAAAATCACCAAGGTGGCATTAACATTGGGGTAACCACCATCATCATCTTTGTCTTCCCCCTTATAAGACTCCTTGTCCTTTTGACTGGGTTGGCTTTCTCGGAAGCTCTGGATCAGGAGTCGACACTGTCGAGTGGTATGCTTGGGGAGAATCAGATTCCCCTCCTCATCCTTTTTTTGTGTATATGACACGGCAAATCCATCACATCATTTCCTGCTTGACCATTCACTTTTTTAGGGATCCAAGGCCCTTTAGGCTTCCCCTTGAACTTTCCTTGGTTAGAAACTGCTGCCTCGGCAGGGCCTGCTGCCTCGGCCTTTCGCTTTTGCTTCCGACTAGAATTTCCTCCTCCGGTGTCGTGTGCGACTGGTCTGTTCTTGCCACTCCGGAGTCGGTCCTCTTCTTTGCCGTTAGTGTACTTAGTGGCAATCTCCATCATCTGAGCCAGAGACATGTCTCCGGTCCGACCGAACTTCAGATTGAGCTCTCTATAGCGAATGCCTTCTTTAAAGGCATAGACTACTTGGTGATCTGATACATTCTCCACTGTGTGGTGCAGAGATCCATCTTTGGATATAATCTCTCAAGGTCTCATTTTGTTTCTGCACTCAATGCTGCAATTCCGACAAACCATCAGGTCTCTTGCAGGTGCCCTCAAATGTTTTGGTAAACACTCGGGCCAATTCATCCCAACTGAAAATGCTTCCAGGGGCCAACTGATTCAGCCAAGCTCTGGCAGAACCTTCAAGCATCAAAGGGAGGTGCTTCATGGCTACCTCATCACTGCCACCACCAATGTGCACAGCCACTCGGTAGTCTTCTCACCAAGTGTCGGGCTTGGATTCTCCTGTGAACTTACTTACGCCAGTCGCCAATCTGAAGTCGTGAGGAATCTCAGCGGCTCGGATGGCTCTTCCGAAACACTCGGGGCCGGAAACATGGACCCTGCTTCCACCGGGCCTGTCTCTATCCAACCCCTCCCTGTATGCTCTGTTTCGGTAAACCAAACCTTGGACAAGGAATGACCTTGCGTCGAACCCAGACTCTCTTGGGTCGACTGGAACTCTACGGTCATTACCATATGGGCGCCTATCGTCATACCACCGGGGTGCGTACGACCCGTACCTCGGAAGGTTCAAAGGCACTCGACGGTGGTTGTCATGAGCGTACTCACGATCAAACTCTCCATGAGCTCTTCCCAGGTGCCGATCTCGGCGGTGATCACGATCTTCACATCGCAAAGGCGACCCAATACTGTGTGCCGACTAAACAGTATCTTCCCTTACCGACTTGCTGTGGATCCTGTTTCGCGACTGAGAAACAGCGGAGTTCAGCTCGCCTACTGCTCGGAGCAGCGTTCTAATCTATTCCAAGCCCCTTGCAGCCTCTGAACGGGACGACTGAATGGACTCTGCGATACGGGCAGTGGCTGCAAGATTCTGGATCGGAGTGCAGAATACCTGAGGTTCAGGCCAAAACAACTGTCGTGGACGTCGATTGGACTCGGGGATCAGTCGACAGGCACGCTCGTCAAGAGAATATTAGAGATTCTCCAAACGAGTGCGTTCAGCCAGCGTGGCCAGGCGCACTGCCTCCAAGGTCCGAGCCTCGGCGGTTTCCCCTATGATGGGGGTCTGGAGGGCCTCCATGTTGCGGCGATGAAGCTCATCCCTCTGTTGCGAGTTGAGAGGTCGAGGCTTGTACTCTTCATGGCCGAATGACGGGCCATCGCCGCCACCGTTGCCACCGCTGTGGAAGAACCCAGGTGGGCTACGACGGGAGTCGACCATAAGAACTTCTGCCGCGGGGTCACAACTCCCACTCTCGGAAAACGCGTCTGCAAAGCCAGTCAACAGGTCGACTGGAATGCAGTGAAATTTGTTGGTCTCGATTGCTGTGACTTGGGGGGTGGCCGTCTGATGAGCCACCGCATGCTTCACCCACCACTGGATCCGTGACCGACCAGATTGCTTGCGACGGTGTCCAGCGGAGTGAGAAGGCGACGCGAGGACCGACCGATACGGGGTCGACGGCTGCCGAAGGAGGACGCCGGAGGCACTCGTGCAGAAGTGCGATGATCCATGGATCGGGAGAGCCTCAACATCGAGGGGGGCTTCCTGGAGCCAGGCAGAGTCATCGGCGATGAAAGTGAGCACACCGAGTCTGAAGTCACGGCCCATGACCAAACCGCCGCCGGAAACCATGTTGATGAAGATCGAAGAAAACGCAACCTTGCCAGAAGGTGCTAAGATGCTTGGCCCCATGGTGGGCGCCAACTGTCGTGGTACTAAGTCTGACAGTAAGAATATGGGGTACATATGAAGAGGCAAGGCCCTAGCTACGGCGAGGTTGTACACACGAGTTTATGAGTTCAGACCCCTATCGGAGGAGGTAAAAGCCCTACATCTCGATGCCGTGAGGCGGTCGACTGGAATACGGGTGTGTGTTACAAGGGGTGCTAACCCTTGTCCCAGAGGAGGGGGTGGCTTATATAGAGTGCGCCAGGACCCCAGCCATCCTCCGTTATAGGGTTTCAATGTACATTAAGATAGGGCGTTACTGGTAATGCCAGTTATAAAGTGTTATTAATGATCTTTAAGACTACGGAGTGAACGTCTGACAGTTGCCATCCTGAGTGACTCTAGGTCTTCTGTCCTCTGAGTGGTTTCCTGTATGGTCGAATGGCTTCATATTGGTCGAGTGAAATTGGGGGTATCCGAGTGAGGTGACTGGTCGAGTGGATTGCACTCGATGGCTTCAATTGTGTTGACGCTCGAAAATGGCATGATCGCAAAGAGTGACTTGAGGCTATAATGAGATGATGTTAAAATTATGAGTTCATGGCACCACTGGATGGCTCTCTTCAAGACGATCAAAATAAATATAGAGATGGTCCAAAACGAAGCTCGGATGCAAAAGTTATGCCAATCTTAGAGATGCTCGTATTCACACTAGATTAAAGAATGGCATGAAACATAATTAATACAGCCTCTGATGGAAAACGATACAACTGAAAAGTTCTTCGTCTCGTTGAAACAGACGATTTTGATATAAAAATCGTCCCCATCCGAGATCGTATGCAAAAGTTACAGGCAAAACCGTGCGCTGCAGCAGTGTTTGTCCGGATCATCCGGGCCGGGGTCCGGATTAACCGGGTAATCGAAGCACCAAAAACAACAGAAGATTTGTGATGAAGCTTGATGATCTGGGTCCAGTCCCGGATGATCCCGGTGGAGGCCGGACAATCGGGGTAGAAGTCCAGACGTCCGGACAGTTTTTTCTGGTACAGACTTTAGAAAACGGCCCGAAACACCCTCAATATTGTCTCAGATCGAAAAGTGTTAAACATCAAAGTTGTGCGTCTCGTCGATGCGGTTGATTTTCATATAAAAAATGTCCAAATACGAGGTTGTATGTGGATTCTAGAGCCAAAACAGTGAGCTGGTGTAAGAAAACTGGACTAGGCCGGATCATCCGGGCCTAGAGCCGGATATACGGGCCGAAGGTCGTGAGAAGTCCGAGTTTGGTTAGATTTTGATGATTTGGACGGCAAGACAAGTCCTTTTCTTGTACGGAAAGTCCATCCACCTCTTATATAGATAAGAGGTGACGGCCGATTGAACAACAACACACAATCGAACAAATCTATCTACACTTTTTACCTTTACTTTTCCTTCTCCCTTGGTATTCTTCTTCCTCGTTCTTCGTCTGTTCTTGTTGTTGCAGGGCAGCAAACCTTGAGGCCCTAGGGGCGGTCAGGTCAACTAGGGCAGCCCATAGCCGCCGCGCGCCTTGATGGGGTCCCTCCCAGGCGTGTGGGGTTTGGTGTCATCAAAAGCGCCCGCCGGATTGCTTGCGTACCGCGCTTCCGGACGGGTATCCCTCGACGTGAGCTGCGGTGCATCACCCCCGGCGTCGAGGGTACACGGTGACGTGTTCATGTGGGAACACACTTTTTGGTCTCCAGCCCGTTCTTGCTACGAAGAGATCGTCGTCTAGGGTTTGCAATCTACAAAGGTAATATGAATACCCAATTTACATATGTAGATGCAAATAATGCATATGTTGTTGCTAGATCATCTAATGAGCATGATGTATCGACTAGCCCTAGCTTTATCAATCATGCATCTAATTATGTGCAAGGGCTGATGCAACGAAATCTCCATGATTCTATTTCATATAATTTTAGCAACATGCAACAAATGTATCCCAACTCCCATGCATCGGCAACCCCACAAATTTATATGCCGATGAATAACATGATGAGTTCGGTTAATCAAGTTGAGACACCCTATGTAGGAACTTCCAATGGTATGCAACAAAGTATTTCAAGTTTTTATTCATCGGCAAATAACTTACAGTATGTTAATCCAAACGTGCCGGTGGATAGGGGAATTGGCCATGTTACTACTAGTTATTTGGCCTATTACCCTCAAACATCATATGCTACACCTAATGCTACTAATTTTTGGCACCATACGCAACTATTGATGTCCAT
Organism: Aegilops speltoides; assembly: GCA_021437245.1. Taxonomy (NCBI): domain Eukaryota; kingdom Viridiplantae; phylum Streptophyta; class Magnoliopsida; order Poales; family Poaceae; genus Aegilops; species Aegilops speltoides. The sequence goes on from CM038146.1 coordinate 340,034,726, forward strand.
AATTCAGCTCCCTACCTTCATGGTCATGGCCGAATAAATGAAACTTCTGCAGGAGCACAAACGCCTTAACCTACTACCATGGCACATCATGTCCCCCTACACAATTACAGAATTTACGCAACATCTCATTGTTGAAAGAGTCCAAAAGCATTGGGGGGCAACCATATCAAGACTGGGTAATTGAGAACAAGCTTACTTTCTCTTGGGATTTGTGCAACTCTATTCGCCAGGAACTAATAGAAGGCGGGAAGCCTCATGATTTTGCTGCAGTAAAAGCTAGAGTTGTGCAAATGATGCAGTCGCCCAATGCTATACCATCCAGTGTACCACCTAAACAATCGCAAAGTTTTGGCACCTCATTGCCGAAAGAGTCTCAAAGTATTGGGGAGCAATCTCATGGCGAGTGGATGGAAATTGAGATGAAAAAGTTTAAAGCTCGCCAAGCTGAGATGTGGGCTAAAATTAGACGAGAGCGAGAAGCCTTACAAATTTAAAAAGGTAAAGTTATTGATTCAGGTAACAATGAAAATTGGGTTATTAGAAAAGCCGAATCAAGTAGTATATATTCTGAATCCATCAAATCCAAAGAGGCAAGCATTATAGAGAAAGGGCATGGAAAGCATAGCAAAACATCCATACTTGATTTTCCCGAAGTCAATGGAACCTACTTCCTGCCCTATGAGTTCCGTGCCATTCACAAGCCTCAAGGACAAGAAAAAGTAGCCGAACAAAGTTAGACTGACATGGATCTTCAAAGCAATGATGCACGGAATCTAGAAAAAGATGATGACAAGGGGTTGGGGAGCCATCCAAAGACGGAGCAAGATGTTCTTCAAGTGGCACCACCATCATGCTCTCCCAACATATTTGAAGAGGTATGCATAGCGAGTAATTTACCTATTTTCATATTTGGTCGCAACTTCATTATTGATGCATGAAAATAAATATTCTCATAAGTAATTTTGAAAGACCAATGAAGAAGGGTAATTTACTTCTTAGCAATAAAATTGTTATGGAACATATCGGTCAACCCATTGCGCCATTTATAAAGACCGATAATGACTTATTGTTACAGCCAAAGCTTTCCCCGTTGTTTTATCTAAAGTTCATATCTAGTTGGGTAGCTTTGCTTATTTCGTACTTGGCTTGCACTTGGTCTCAACTGAGACATGTATTTTCTAAATATCTTCGTTTCAAAAATTTAAAGCCAAGATTAAATTCTATTGAGAAAATCGACGCTAATATAACATCTTATCCGAAGACATCGGGGATAGAGTGGAAAAAACAATGCATAGCCGAATGGGGAGATTCCAAATCTGAACCATTCGTTTGCTTATCTCCAAAGCCGTTCAAACAGCAAGATCGGCTAGAAAACAAGAAGTATACCTTCAATTCAAGCATGTGTGATCAAATATTTGATTTGTTGCTGAAATTAATTACATTACAATTCTTGATCACCATGTTAAGCCATCAATCCAAGGACGAATGTATTGTAAGTTGCATGATTCGTCCACGCATAATTTTGAGGATCGCAACATGTTTCGTAAAATAGTTAAATCGGCCATTGAAAAGGACGATTGAAGTTTGTTGAAACACCAAGAGATGAGCAGTCTATTCTGATTGGTCCCGATAGCAAAAAGTTTTTGCATCGGCTGCTTCAAGCCGATCCATTTAAAGAGAATGTAAAAGCTGCAGGTGATGGGATCAAGCTTTCAAGTAAAGAAGTTGTTGAAGAGCATAACAAACATAATCTTGAGGGCGAGAATTCCATCGAAGCTACAATGGCGACGACAAGGACAGGGGGGCAGCAAGCAAATCCAATGATCGATGAAAGCAAACCAAAAGAAAACAAAGGCCGAAATAAGCACAAGTATAAGAGATCAAAAACCACCTTCACTAAACTATTGGATAAATATCAAAAGAAGAGTGAAGAGAAGAATGCTTATCAGCCAAATCATGCAAATAAACCAAGATCACCCCCAAGGCGCGAATATGAGGATTGGTATTGGCAAAGTGATAATTTTAATGCAACATATTCATATCCTTATTTTGGGCTGCCAATGCCAATGTCGTGGATGCCTCCCTATGCTCATATAGATACATATTCATCACGGGATAGGTATGATACAAGGGCACATTCTCCATCTTATTCTAGACCATCTCACCAATACTATGCAGCTCCAAGAAGATCAACATTTAAACAATCACGCGTCAAAGACAGTTTCAATCATAAGGAATCGGTCCAGAGCTCAAGGAAGAAGAAAGAGGTGGTAAAGCAAGTTTACCGCGTGAAATGAGATGGTCGTAAGTGTGCTACTTCATATTTGATCTCAAATAACAAAGAGCCAATTAAAGTGTTGACATTGGCTACAAAAGGCAAAGAAGTGAAGCAATCAATTGATAAAAATCAGAGTGCCAAATCTGAAGAAAAGGAGTTGAGGGTGCACAAGGCCCAAAAAGAGTTGCCATTGGTTGAAACAAAATCACAGTCGAGGTGCTCACTCAGCTTATCGTATTGGCAAAACAAGGAGTTACAAAAACTTAGTGCACAAGAACTTGAAGAAAGGAACATGGCATGGGTTCTCAAAGGAAGTACTCAAAATAATAATTGTGTGCAAGCTTCCATTACAAGAAGTGCAGCGAAGGTGAAGAAGGAAAAGAGTGAAAACTATGAAGGACCAAGCCGAAGGTTTCAACATCTCCAGTCTACACATTATCCATATTCTTCAACTATGCCATTAATGCCTGTGCCATGGAATTCGTCATCAGGTATGATTGGTAACCCTCAATGGGCTTATTTTAATCCATGGATGCAATATAATTTCTTACATCATGAAAGGGTATTGCCAAATCACTATACATTTGATTAGCTACAAGTTTGTAGCTGATCCAAAGGGCCGAAATACTTGATTTGTTAATTCATTTGTTTATTTCGGCTATATGTGCTTTGAAAGAAGTTTACATGGTAATGGCCGATATTTATCTATCGTCCTAATATTATGTCAATGCATGGCCGGTGTAGTATCCTAACATCATCCTTAGTTCAATAGGAGATCAAAACAAGCCTCATACCACTTAAATATTTTTGCACAATAATAAAAGCCGGATATGAAATTTTATTTGGTTTGGAGCTTTTGGATGCCATAGGTGCTATACATATTGAGGCTTTCGGTGTTTCGTTGTGAGTAGTGCAACAAATATCCAAGGGTTATAATGTTTTGACGAATCACTTGTAGTTTATCTTGAGGTATGCCTAGATGCAAAATTTACCTTGGGTTGCTTTAATTTTTTTTCATATTTCTAGACATGACAATTCACAAGATTTGGCACAACAAAGCATCCGGCTACAGTGTTATTCATGGTGCATTGTATTTCTATCAATAACCGATGCTTAGTCTCGTCAAAATAGGTAAGGCCGAACCGAAGTCCACTGCTTCGGCCACTAATGGATTTTTCTTATGCAGGAGAAAGTAAGGATTGGAGAAAGTTTATTGTTAATTATCTGCAAAATCCTAGCAAAAGGGTGAATAATATGGTTCTGAGGATGACCTTGAGATACATATCTGTGGAACTTTATCATTGGATTGTTAGTGAAGTTGAGAAGGTTTCACCAAAGTTTGCATCAAGGATTCAAACAAATAATGGCCGATATATATTTATCGCCCTAAGCACATGCAAAGTGGCCGATGGAGTGTTGACATCGTCCTTAGAACCAACACAATACAAGTTATTTTTCGGCACGCTAGCTTTGCCAAAAAAACAGGGGGGCCTCTGTTGACGCTCGAAAATGGCATGATCGCAAAGAGTGAATTGAGGATATAATGAGATGATGTTAAAATTATGAGTTCATGTCACCACTGGATGGCTCTCTTCAAGCCGATTGAAATAAATATAGAGATGGTCCAAAACGAAGCTCGGATGCAAAAGTTATGCCAATCTTAGAGATGCTCGTATTGACACCAGATTAAAGAATGGCATAAAACATAATTAACACAGCCTTGGATGAAAAAATATACAACTGCAAAGTTCTTCGTCTCGTTGAAACAGACGATTTTGATATAAAAATTGTCCCCATCCTCGGTCGTATGCAAAAGTTATAGGCAAAACCGTCCGCTGCAGCAGTGTTTGTCCGGATCATCCAGGCCGGGGTCCGGATCATCCGGGTAATCGAAGCACCGAAAACAACAGAAGGTTTGTGATGAATCCGTATGATCTGGATCCAGTCCCGGATGATCCGGGTGGAGGCCGGACAATCGGGGTAGAAGGCCAGACGTCCGGACAGCTTTTTCTGCTACAGACTTTAAAAAACGGCCCGAAACACCCTCAGTATTATCTCAGATCGAAAAGTGTTCAACATCAAAGTTGTGCGTCCCCTCGAGGCGGTTGATTTTGATATAAAAAACTTCCAAATCCGAGATCGTATGTGGACTCTAGAGCCAAAACAGTGAGCTGTTGTGAGAAAATTGGACTAGGCCGGATCATCCGGGCCTAGAGCCGGACATCCGGGCCGGAGGTCGTGAGAAGTCCGAATTTAGTTAGATTTTGATGGTTTGGACGGCAAGTCCTTTTCTTGTTTGGAAAGTCCATCCACCTGTTATATAGATAAAAGGTGACGGCCGATTGAACAACAACACACAACCGAACAAATCTATCTACACTTTTACCTTTACTTTTCCTTCTCCCTTGTTCTTCTTCTTCCTTGTTCTTCGTTTGTTCTTGTTGTTGCCGGGCGGCGAACCTCGAGGCCCTAGGGGCGGTCAGGTCGACCTGGGGCAGCCCATAGCCGCCGCGCGCCCTGACGGGGTCCCTCCCGGGCGTGTGGGGTTTGGGGTCATCAAAAGCGTCTGCCAGATTGCTTGCGTACCGTGCTTCCGGACGGGTATCCTTCGACGTGAGCTGCGGTGCATCACCCCCGGCGTCGAGGGTACACGATGACATGTTCGTGTGCGAACAAGTTGATACTTCCTATTGTGCTTTGAATGTCTTTGCTTAGGGTAGTGACCATGGGTGGGGTGTATAGGTCAGGCATATGACCCTACCCTAGGTCTATGGCATCGTCACTTGGAGATGCTCGATTTTGTCGTGAAGATTAAAGATGGCCTCTCCGATATTCTTGGCGTCCAACTTGTGGTCACGGGTAAATTCCGTGGTCATGGAGTGATTGGCGTTGAGTCCGCGTTCGACCATCCCTTGGCACTTGAAGACTTGCTTCGCCATTGCCTCGAGCCTTATCTCAACGCTCCCGGTCCTCTTTGGTCCTTGAACATCGCAGGTGTGCAGCACCCCCTCATGCATCTCAATGGTTTGAGGGTGTTGCAGTACCTCCGCGAGGTAGGGGTTGATGACCTTCAAAAAAACTTGTCCTTCGGAGCGCTTGGGGACGTCATAGTGATCTAGATTTATCAGAAAAATAGTTCGAAACAAGAACATAGGATTTTTCCATGATACGGTGGTCAAAACTTTCGGGAGATTATATAATGAATTTTTACCGACCAAAAGAAGTGTTGTACAAGAAAATGGAGTTTAGAGGGCACACGGGATGGCCACAAGCCTGGGAGGCGCGCCCAGGGGGGGTAGGGCGCGCCCCCATGGCTTGTCGCTTCCACGTGCACTTCTCGGATTACTTTTTATTTTCCTAATTTTTTAAATATTCCAAAACGGAGTAAAATTGCTATTGGGAAAGTTTTGGAATCGGTTTGCTTGCCGTACCACATACCTATTCCTTTTCGGAGTCTGAAACATTCTGGTAGGTGTCCCTTATGTACTCCTCCGGTGTCATGGTATTAATAATATTGGTTTCAACATTTATGGGAGTACCTGGGATATAATGTTTGATTCTTTGCCCGATTACCTCCTTCCAGTTATTGCCTTTGACGTTGTTGATTTTGATGGCACCGGAACGATAAATTTCCTCAATGATTTTAGGACCTTCCCATTTAGAGAGAAGTTTTCCTGCAAAAAATCTTAACTGAGAATTTTATAGCAAGACATGGTCACCTACATTGAATTCACGCTTTTCTATCATTTTATCATGCCATATTTTAACTTTTTCTTTAAACAACTTCGCATTTTCATAGGCTTGGGTTCTCCATTCATCAAGAGAGCTAATGTCAAACAACCTCTTCTCACCGGCAAGTTTAAAATCATAGATGAGCTCTTTAATTGCCCAATAAGCTTTATGTTCTAGTTCAAGAGGTAAGTGACAAGCTTTTCCATAAACCATTTTATACGGAGAGATACCCATAGGGTTTTTATAAGCAGTTCTATAAGCCCATAATGCATCATCAAGTCTCTTGGACCAATTCTTTCTAGATCTATTAACAGTCTTTTGCAAAATCAACTTTATTTCTCTATTACTCAACTCTACTTGACCACTAGACTGAGAATGATAAGGAGATGCAATTCTATAGTTAACATTATATTTAGCATGCAATTTATGGAAAGCACCATGAATAAAGTGTGAACCACCATCAGTCATTAAATATCTAGGGACTCCAAACCTCGGGAAAATAACTTCTTTAAGCATTTTAATAGAAGTGTTATGATCAGCACTACTAGTTGGAATAGCTTCTACCCACTTAGTAATGCAATCAACAACAACTAGAATATGTGTATACCCATTGGAGGAAGGAAAATGTCCCATATAATCAAAACCCCAAACATCAAATGGTTCAATAACAAGTGAATAACTCATAGGCATTTCCTGACGTCTACTAATATTACCAATCCTTTGGCATTCATCACAAGACAAGACAAACTTACGAGCATCCCTGAAAAGAGTAGGCCAATAAAAACCAGATTGTAATACCTTGTGTGCAGTTCTATCACTAGCATGGTGTCCTCCATATGCCTCAGAGTGACACTTGTGTAGGATCTGTTCCTGCTCATGCCCAGGTACACAACGTATAATAACACCATCAACTCCTTTATAAAGATGTGGGTCATCGCAGAAGTAATGTCTTAAATCATAGAAAAACCTTTTCTTTTGCTCATATGTGAAACTAGGTGGTATAAATTTAGCAACAATGTAATTAGCATAATCAGCATACCATGGAGCAGTACGAGAAGCATTTATGATAGCTAATTGTTCATCAGGAAAGCTATCATCAATAGGTAGTGAGTCATCAAGAACATTCTCTAACCTAGAAAAGTTATCTGCTACGGGATTCTTAGCTCCCTTTCTATCAATAATATGCAAATCAAATTCTTGTAGCAAGAGAACCCATCTAATAAGTCTAGGTTTAGCATCCTTCTTTTCCATAAGGTATTTAATAGCACCATGATCGGTGTGAACAGTTACTTTGGAACCAACAATATAAGATCTGGACTTATCACAAGCAAATACAACTGCTAAAAATTCCTTTTCAGTGGTAGCATAATTTCTTTGAGCACTGTCTAGAGTTTTACTAGCATAATGGATAACATTAAATTTCTTATCAACTCTTTGTCCTAGAACAACACCAACAACATAATCACTAGCATCACACATAATTTCATAGGGTAGGTTCCAGTCAGGTGGTTAAACAATAGGTGCAGAATTAAGGTTTTCTTAAGTATTTCGAATGTTTCTACACAATCATCGTCAAAAACAAATGGAACATCTGTTTGAAAAAGAATAGTGAGAGGCCTAGAAATTGTAGAGAAATCTTTAATAAACCTCCTATGGAAACCAACATTGTCATGGTGGGGCGCACGGCAGATGCCATGGGATGGCTAAAGAGAGGAGGAGGAGGCTCGAGGGCACTTGTGGGCTCCAGAGGCGAGGTTGGCATGAGCGAGCGCGGGACGCAAGACATACCCAGGTTCGGGGCTCTCCGGAGAGATAACACCCCTAGTCCTGCCGAGTGTAGTTGACACGTGATAGTACAAGGTTGCTCCTAGAGCTGGATGGAGGGAGAAGGGAGGCTGGCCAAGGCTTAGGTTGCTCCTTCTCCTAGGGTGGATTCTACTGTCTGGTGGCTAATTTCTCTGTCCTTTCCTGCTTGCCTACTTCCCCGTATATGCGAGGGCTCATGGGGGGTTTTATAGGCCAACCCTGGGGGGAACAATGATAATGCTACAAGTTGGTGGGTCTGGATCATCAGCGTCTAAGGTCCCGGGTTGGGACCTGCTGGGGGCCTATGGTTCGCCGGGTTCCCCTAGGTGCGGGCCCCGCGTGCCTAGGGGGACTGTGCACCATCTTGTCGATCGTCAGGGCATGGCTAAGTCGAGTCGTGTATAGTGGCGCTCCATCAGGTCGCCGCTTGCTGTCGTCAGCGATGACAGCCAGGGCATCAGTAGCCACGCCGCCCTGGTCGGCCGGTAGGTGAGGGCACTCTGTTACGCTCGGTGACGAGAGGCATGGGCGGGCATCTTTGTTGCCTGGTCATCAGTGGATGACGACTCGTCCCATTGTATGGCCTGGATGGGACGGGAGCTAACCCGTGGCTGGGTTGAGGAGCACGCCACGGGTGGAGCTGGCTTGTTGGGGAAGCATTGGTTGCACCGGGTTCGGCTATCTTGCGCTGGTTGTCGAGGCCGAGTCGAGGTGCCTAGCTGGGTAGGAGAGTTTGGCCGGGTTGCGGGGCCTGGCCGGGTCGAGTGACCCGGCCAAGCGCGTGCCGGCTTGAGGGGCGACGCTGGCCCTATTGTTTTTGAAAAGGATCCGGGTTCCGTTGCCTGCCCGGGGTTCATCCCCCCGATAGTAGTCCCGGAAGCTGTGCATGTCCGCTGTCTTCAGATGGGAGGGCCTTCGCAGTTTCCCCCTTAAGCAAGGCGAATTCTGCAGGCGCCGGGACCGGCAACACCGACTATGTGCTGGTTTTTTCGGAAACCGAATCGCGGCATCCCGGCGGTGGCGGGAACCAAGGAGTCCGTCGAATCTTGGGGCAATCCGTAGGGCTTCGCGCGGGTGCCACGTGGTGCCTGGAAGTCGGAGGGGCCTGACAGGCCACACACGTGATGGGATTGGGCGACGGGCTGGGGCCGCCGTTGCGCGCCCTTGGCCCATGCATGCGGATTTATTGCGGCGTTCGGGGGTCGGTTGCTCTTCTCCGTGCAGTTATTGCGCGCGTACGTGCGCACTTATTGTGGGGTAGTGGGAAAGGCGAGCGCAGATGATCCCACTCCCCCACGTTCAAACCGAGGGCTATAAATCGGGGTGAGGGGGGGCGGCAGACACCATTCTCTCTCGCGCCCTCCTGCCTCTTTGCCCTTGCTCTGCTTCTTGCGACCGCCTCGCTGCGACGCCCGTTGCTTCGAGTAGAACCTCGTCGTCGTCCATTTTCTTTCTTCCTTTCTCGTCTTCATCAATGGCGCTAGCGTCGGGCTCTTGGATGGGCTCGACCATCTCCGTCGAGGACATCGCCTACCTCCGCTCCTCCCGGCGGTTGCCGCGGGAGACGGAGGTCGCCGTTTGCCTGCCGCGCGGCGAGCAGAGGCCGCAGCCCCAGGGGATGGAGCACGTGGTCTTCCTCACGCATTTCGAGCGTGGATTTGGGCTACCATCGAGCACCTTCTTTCGTACGTTCCTGGAGTTCTTCGGGCTCCACCCCACCCTCTCGGTGTCAACGCCATCGTCAAGCTTTCGGGCTTTGTTACCCTCTGCGAGGGGTATCTGGGGGTCGAGCCCATGATCGACCTTTGGGCACGCCTCTTCTCCCTGAAGCAGCAGGGCCGACGGCCGGAGAGTTCACCGACTGCGGCGCCGCCGTCATCTCGAAGCGGTCAAGGGTGGACTGCCCCAAGATTCCGCTGGAGGATTCTGCTAAGAAATGGCAGAACTCCTTCTACGTCCGCAACTTGGGTGCGGACCGCATCAACCTTCCAGACTTCGCCATTGTGCCGCCGCGGGTGAAGATGAACTAGGGCTATTCCCCCAGGCACCCGTCGCAGGAGATTCTCAATCTCTGCGAGTGGGTGGCAGTGATGAAGACGCGGGAGGGGCTCACCGGCAATGACCTCATCGCCGCGTTCATCGCGTGCCGGGTCCTCCCGTTGCAGCGGCGCACCTGCCTTATTGGCGAGATGGCCAGTCTCCAAGACCGCAATCGCATGGGGGCGGCGCGCCTGTCGGTGGACCAGATCGCGCGCCGGGTGAACGACATCTCGAAGGCCAACCTTGGGGACGACTAGCGGTTCGGCAAGGCGCCACACAGCCAGTCAAATCCGGCGCCTCTGGTGAGTATTTGGTCTCCTTACTTTGCTACTTTGCATCTCCTTGTTTGCCCTGACGCGACGAGGGAGGTGCTTCTGAACGCCATCCGGCACCCTTACGCCCGGGCTCCGTCGCAGGTGGTGCGGGCGGCATCGGAGGAGCACGCGGCCCACAAGAGGGAGGAGGAGGCCGAGGTCGACACCGGCGCTGGGCGTCGCGCGGGTAAGTCTTGTCTTTTCTTTTGTGCTTCTTGAGTCATCGGGTGCGACATGGCGCGGGCGACGCTGACGCCGATTGCTGATGTAGTGGCGTTGGGCGGAGGAGGCAGCGACGCGGGCGGAGCCGGGTCGTCGCGTGGAGTGGCGCCGAGCCATCCGCATGGGAAGGATAGAGTCGCGCCGCGGCCCCGGGCCCCGAAGCACACGGCGGACCCGGCCGGGAGCGCGAGGCCGGCCAAGAGGAAGTTTGGCGCTGGGCATGGGAGGCCGGCCCCCGTCCCGGTCCTGATGGAGTAAGTTTCTTCTCCTGTCTGCGTCCGAACGGTTGAGCCGGTTTTGCTTATGTTCATTCTGTCTTCTTCTTTTGGTTGCCGATCGCACTGGCGACGGTGACGGCGGATGCCGCGGCCGCCGAGGAGGCCGTGTTCCGCAGGAGCTGGTCCGACCCCGTCGACCGGGTCGAGGAGGAAGAGCGGGCTGACCCGGACCTCGGCCTGGACCCGACCGACGCCGAAGGCCTGGCCTGGTGGGACAGGAATAGGGCCGAGGCGGAGTTGGAGGCGGCGTCGGTCCGGGCTTGGACCGACGCTGCGGCGGCATGGGCGCGAGCCGGCGAGGAGCTGGCATGGCGCGAGATGCCGGAGGGCATGGTGGTGGCAGCGACGGTCTTTGAGCCGTCGTCGGTGAGGGAGCGTGGTCAGACGGACCGGCTTGAGGCTTTCGCCCAGGCCGAGGTGGAGCGGACGCGAGACCCGGAGCGTGCCGTGCTGGTAAGCTTCTCCTCCATCTTCTTCGTTGTGGGGGCGCGCTAGCGCACCCACTGGGTGTAGCCCCCAAGGTTCGGGCCAACTATGTAGTAGTTGGGTCGAATCTTTTAGGATGTTGTCTTTGTTCTGATTATTGCCTTTTTCAGCAACTCGACGCCTACCGAGTCGGTGCCTCCAACCGCTGGGTAAGTACCGGGAGCTCAAGGAGTAGCTCGCCGCCAAGGAGGAGGAGCTCCGCATCGCCGCAGGTATCTTCATGCTCTTTTCTAGTGGGGGGGGGGGGCTAGCGCACCCACTGGGTGTAGCCCCCGAGATTCGCGCCAACTATGTAACAGTTGGGCCAAATCATAAGTCTTGCCTTTTCTTTTCCTGAATCTTCCTTTTGTAGCCGAGGTGTTGTCCCGGCAAACCCGGCTGCTCCGGGCCGGTCATCACTATGACCGGCTTGTTGCCGACACCGGCCGTCTTGGTGCCGCGGTGGCGCAGGCGAGGCGGAGGCGGCAGCGGCCCGGCGGTTGCTTGACGAGGCCAACCAGCTGCGGGAGCAGCTGGCGGGCCATAAGAGCCGCCTTGAGGCCGAGGTGGAGCTTCTTAAGGCGGAGGCCGCCAAGGTGGTGGAGGTGCATCAGGCCCTGGTCGAGGCAGACCAGCAACGCGGCAGGCTGGCCGACGACAAGGGCCGGCTCCAGGCCGAGGTGGAGCGCCTGAGGGAGCAGTCTACTGCGGCAGAGGGGGCCCGTCAGGACGAGGCTCGCCGTCGTGAGGCGTCCGAGAAGGCGACCGATGACAAGGACGCCGAGTTAAAGGCTGCCCTTGCCAAGGTGGCCGACTTGGAGAAGGCGCTCCAGGAGCGCGACCGCACCATTGATCGGGAGCGGCATGGTATGTTGCTTGAAGCACAGCACTTAGAAGAATCCTTCTCCAGTAAGTGCTTTTCTTGGGTTTTGCCGGGTTGGGATCTGGCTTTTTGTTCTTGTTGTCCTTTTCCCTAACTTGCTTCGTTTTCTGGTAGGGGCCTTCCCGGAGACGCATCGGTTGGCGGAGGAAGCCGTCCGCTTCCAGTGCGACCCGTTAGGAGTCGTTGGATCCGGGACGGACCCGCTTGTGGCCTGGACATTCTCGGAAATCATGACCACGCCGAGGCCCGCCTGCGGGTCTTGGGGGAGCAGATGGGGCAGCTGTCCCAGGCCGGCACAGCGATGACGGTGGTCCTTTGGCCGGGCTCTGTTGAGCCGAATAGCTTCACGCAGCTGGCGCATTGGATGGAGATGGGGCCGAACCGGCTTCACGAGTGGCGTGTCTCCGCCGCTCGTGCCGGTGCTGAGATGGCGCTCCGGTTCGCGCTGTCTTGGCATCCGGACCTGCAGCTGGACGCGTTGATGGGCCAGCGGGCTGGCTCGGAACAGCTGCTGCACGAGCAAGCCGACTGGATTGCCTCCCGGGCCAGCTACATCGCCGAGTTTGCCTTCCATGACGAGTTCCACCCGGAGCGCGCGAAAGACGACGGGGTCATGACCGGCGATGACTATGGCCTGCTTCTTCATGACCCGGAGGGTAGCTCCGAGGAGACGGGTGTCTATCGCGACGGGGGCGCCGAGGAGGACACCGGCACCTCGCTGGACCCGAAGGCCGCCATGGGAGGACCGGCGACGTCGCGACCCGGCGCAGGAGATGCCTGAGATGCCTTGGTAGAATCTGTTAGGTAGCAGGTACACCCACCCACTGGGGATTCTGGGTGCAATGAACTCGGGCCGTGGGCCTTTAAATATTTATGTGTATATGTCGTGAATGTTTTTACTCTTGCTTTTCGTTTTTTGGACTGATTTCTTGCGCTTTTCATTTCTCAAACCTCCCCCCCCCCGCGAGACAGACGGCCGAGGCTCCGGTCCGTGACAAGGAGTTCGGCTCTTTGAGAGGAGCGCGCAGTACTTAGGTTTTTCAAAATGTTGAGCGCGAGCGAAACACCCACTGGGCCGGCTGGCGGCAACCCAGCGGAGCCGGTTGGCGAGCAGCCGGTCATGCGGTTGTTTTATTTTTAAGGCGATGGGCCGGGTTGATCGACCGGCATCCCTTAACTTGGTGTTTGAAGCGCGCAGGAGCTCTGGGCCATTGGGATTGCCAGCTGACAGCCGAAGCCGGGTCTGTGGCTTAGGGCAAAGTGGGGGGCCATGGCGCCCTTAGTGCATCAGGAATCACCAAGGAAGGCGGCGGGTGGCGATTGAGCCGGCCAGCCCCCGAGCCCCCGGGTCGCGCGAGTCGGACCAATGGCCGGGTTCAGGAGCATGGTGATGCAAAAAAGTAGGGACACAATAATTTGATCAACAAAAGGCAGCCCCCGAGTTTCGTTCGGGGACCCCATAGTTTCATACGTTTACAAAAGGCAGTGATACATACACTCGTACAACTAACTATAAAACGGGCGGAGGAGTTCCGTGTTCCATGGCCGGGTCGTTTCTTCACCGGCGGTGTCTCTCTTGTGCTTGTTTGACTTGCGTGCATCGATGAGGTAGTTGGCGTTGCAGTCGTGCAAGGCCCGGCTCACGATGAATGGGCCCTCCCATGGAGGGGACAACTTGTGCTGGCCGGCTTGCTCTTGGATGAGTCGGAGGACAAGGTCGCCCTTGCGGAACGCGAGGGGCTTGATCTTCTTGTTGTGGTAGTGCCCCAGGCCTTGCTGGTAGATGGCCGAACGGCTGAGCGCCAGGAGGCGGGCTTCTTCAAGTAGGTAGACGCCGTCTTCGCGGGCTTCTTTGGCTTCGGCTTCGGTGTACATCGTGACACATGGCGAGTCGAACTCAATGTCAGTTGGGATGATGGCTTCGGCTCCATAGATGAGGAAGAACATGGTGAACCCAGTCGACCGATTCGGCATAGTTCGGAGACTCCAGAGGACGACTGGTAACTCGTCGAGCCAACTGCCTGGTGAGCGGATGAGTGGCTCGATGAGCCGTGGCTTGATACCAGAGAGAATGAGGCCGTTGGCCCACTCGACCTGCCCGTTGTACTGCGGGTGTGCAACGGAGGCCAGGTCAAGGCGAATGCTGGAGATGGAGCAGTATTACTCGAGCGCGCCCTTGGTGAAGTTGGTGTCATTGTTCGTGATGATGCTGTTCGGCATGCCGTAGCGAACTGCGATGTCTTTAATGAACCGGACGGTTGTTGGCCCATCCAGTTTCTTGATTGGCCGTGCTTCGATCCACTTGGTGAACTTGTCCACCGCCACTAGTAGATGCGTCATGCCGCCTCTAGCGGTTTTGAAGGGTCCCACCATGTCGAGTCCACAGATCGCGAAGGGTTAGGCGATCGGAATGGTGCGGAGTGCTGACGTCGGCTGGTGCTGCGCTTGCTGAAGCGCTGGCAGCCCTCACACTTGAGAACGAGCAACTCGGCATCTTGGAGGGCCGTGGGCCAGTAGAAACCGTGGCGGAAAGCCTTGGCCACCAGGGACCGCGACGCGGCATGGTGCCCACATTCTCCCTGGTGTATGTCGAGGAGGATGTCGACGCCCTGCTCCTGCTCGACGCAGCGCTGGAACACGCTGGTGGAGCTGCACTTGACGAGCTCATTGTTGATGATGCTGTAGGCGGACGCCCGGCGCTGCACTTGCCGGGCCTCAGTCTCATCCATGGGGAGAACCCCGTTCTCCAGAAATTCTGAGATTGGCAAGGCCCAAGACGGAGCCGTGACCACGGCGAAGACGGCCACCCAGGCGGAGTTCAGTCGGCAGCCCAGGCAGGTTGAGCAGCCCGGGTCGGGATGGCGATCTTGGTCCAAGCGATGGTGGCGGGTTAAGCTGAGCAGCCCGGGCGGGTTGAGATCTTGGCGGGTCGTCTCGGCGTGGATGGACTTGGAGTCGGCAATGGCAGACGGACGGCTTGTGCAGTGCTTTCGAGGAGGCGCGGACGGATGGACTGCCGGGACGAGGCGATCTTGGCGAGCGTGTCAGCCGCCTCGTTCTTCGCGCGCGGGGCATGGAGGAACTCATAACCCTCGAAGGACCTGGACAACTTCTAGACGAGGAAGCGGTAGCTTGCCATGTTGGAGTCGCGGGCGTCACACTCGCCAGAGCACTGCTGCACCACCAGGTCCGAGTCGCCGTAGCATAGGATATGATGGATGCCGAGTTCCTTGGCAAGCCAGAGGCAGTGCACAAGGGCTTCATACTCGGCGACGTTGTTGGAAGCGGCGAAGTGGATCTAGAGTGCGTAGCGGAGTTGATCGCCCTTTGGGGATGACAGCACGATGCCGGCCCCCAGGCCGAGTCGCATCTTGGACCGATCAAAATGCATGCGCCCGTGCATCGAGTCGGGAGGCGGCGATAGGTACTGGGTCTCGGTCCAGTCGACGAGGGCATGAGACTTGATCATGGTGCGGGGCTCGTAGAGGGTGGTGTGGCCGGCCAGCTGGAGCGCCCACTTGGCGACCCTGCCAGAGGCATCCCAACACCCGATGATTTCTCCGATAGGAGTATGCTGACCACGGTGATAACGTGCTCTTGGAAGTACTGCTTCAGCTTCTTGGCGGTAAAGTACACGCCATAACACATCTTCTGGTAGTGTGGGTAGTTCTTCTTGGAGCTGGAGAGCACCTCGCTCAGATAGTAGACTGGGTGCTGGACGGCTTGGATCTTACCCTTCTCTGGTCGCTCGACCACTAGCATCGTGATGACCGCTTGTGAGGTCGCGGCTATGTAGAGCAACAGCGGCTCCTTGTCGGCCGGCGCGGCCAGGACCGGTGCGGTGGAGAGCATGCGCTTAAGGTCCCGGAAGGCCTCGTCTTCTTCATCAGCTGGTACAGGGGTAGCGCCCTCTCGCCCCGCCGGCTGAGAAACCGACTGACCGAGGCCAAGCAGCCGGTGAATTTCTGGACATCACGCAGCCAAGCCGGCTTGCACATGCGCTCGATGTCCTTGATCTTCTCTGGGTTCGCGTCAATGCCTTGTTCCGAGACAAGGAAGCCGAGTAGCTTTCCGGCCGGGACGCCGAAAACGCATTTTTCTAGGTTAAGCTTGACCTTGTATTCGCAGAGGTTGGCGAATGTTTCCTTCAAGTCGTCGAGGAGCGTGAGGTGTTGCTTGGTCTTCACCATGATGTCGTCCATGTAAACATGCATATTGCGGCCGAGTTGCGGCAACAGGCATAACATGCATATTGCGGCCGAGTTGCGGCAACACGCATTTCTGCATGCAGCGCTGGAAGGTGGCGCCGGCGTTCTTCAAGCCGAACGACATGGTGATGTAGCAATACGCCCCAAAGGGTGTGATGAAGGACGTCTTTAGGGCGTCGGCCGGGTCTAGCTTGATCTGCTGGTAGCCGGATTAAGCGTCCAGGAAGGACAGGGGCTCGCACCCAGCGGTCGAGTCGATGACTTGGTCGATCCGCGGGAGAGCGAATGGATCCTTGGGACAGGCCTTGTTGAGGCTGGTGTAGTCGATACACATGCACCAGGTCTTGTTCTTCTTCAGGACGAGGACTGGGTTGGCCAGCCACTCGGGGTGAAACACTTCCATGATGAAGTCGGCTGCCAAAAAGCTTGGCGACCTCTTCACCGATGGTTCTTCTCTTCTCTTCGGAGAAACATCGTAGGGGTTGATGGACAGGCATGGCGTCCTTCGGACGTGGAGTTTGTGCTCGACATACTTCCTCGGGATACTCGGCATGTCCTTGGGGTCCATGCGAAGATATCCCGATTCTCACGGAGGAAGTCGACGAGCTCGCCTTCCTATTTGCTGTCGAGGCGGGCGCCTACGACAACGTACTTGCTGCAGCTAGGATCTTCCGGGTTCAGCTTCACTTTCTGGGTCTCCTTGGAGGGCTTGAAGGCGGCTTCGTCGGCCGGCTCCTCGGTCGGGATCAACGTGGCCGAGGCCTCGCCCGCCATGGCGATGATCCGTTCGAGCTGGCGCCGCTCCTCGGCAATGACCAGCGACTCGGCCAGCTTGGTGCCGTCTCACTGGTGGTGGTGATGAGGCCCTTCGGACCCGGCATCTTCATCTTCAGATACGCGTAGTGGGGGACTGCCATGAATTTGGCGAGCGCGGGTCGGCCTAGCTGTCGGATTCTGGGTTCCGGCAGACCCTTGAGGTTCGAACACTGGGGTGCGCATGAAGATCTCTCCCCTACCAGCTCGTGTCTCGAAGTCTGGCAAAGATCTAAGCAAGAAAGATGAACACACAAGGGACGCGAGATTTATACTGGTTCAGGCCACCATTGTGGTGTAATACCCTACTCCAGTGTGTGGTGTGGTGGATTGCCTCAAGGGCTGATAGTGAACAGTACAAAGGGAGAACAGCCTCGCGAGGGGCTGTTCTTGAGCTGGTGCGATGAACGATTGGGTGAGTTCACTCGCTTCTCTCTCTCTCTCTCTGGTCGATCTCTAGATGTCTCTCCATCCCCTAGCCTGTGGGTGGCTAATCCTATTTATAGGCGGAGGCCCTGGGCCTATTCCCAAATAATGAGCGGGAAGGATGCCAACAATTGGCCATTTTGAAGGGGAACATCTTGTACACTTATCCTGACTAAAGTTGGTCTTCGGCTGCCTATGGTCCTGACGGTGACGCTGCCCTGGGCTCCACGATGGCCTCCATCCTGCCGTTCTGCTGGTCTTGGTCTTGTTGCACCGAAGCGGTAACCTTTGCCTGATGGCTTGGCCTGTGCTTGCCCCCTTAGCACCGAAAGGGAAACAAGGACACTGCATGGGCCGGCGCCCGCCTGGTGCCCGCCTAGCCTCCGATCGTCATGGCTTGCGTCACGGGCCCCTCGGGAGGTGGCCTACCTTGATCTCTCCGCCTCCTCGCGAGCCTGCCTGAGGAGGCTGCTCCTGAGGAAGCTCCCTGTCGCCCGCCTGCGCAAGGCTCAGCCCTTCGCGAGGTCTTGAGCTTGGTGATGAAGCTGGGATGCATTGGGCCCCCACTTGAGCACGCCCGCAGCCATGGCGTGCAAGTCCCGAGGACCCGTTCCCGAACACCGACAGTAGCCCGGGCCCAAA
The DNA here is from genome assembly GCA_021437245.1 of Aegilops speltoides. NCBI lineage: Eukaryota > Viridiplantae > Streptophyta > Magnoliopsida > Poales > Poaceae > Aegilops > Aegilops speltoides. The sequence continues at coordinate 340,052,833 of CM038146.1, forward strand.
GCGCGCCCGGACTTGGCTTAGCGAAGGGCAAGTCTTGAAGAGCTGCGGGCCCGATCAGCTTGCGGCCTTGGGCGCCGCGTGGCGGTTGATTGGACGTGGGCGTCTCCACTTCCCCATGATGCCTCATTATACGCCCAGCTAGGCGGACCCGTGGTTGCACACAGCTACTCCCTTTTCACCGCCCGCGCGCTTCCTGCCCTTCCTTCTTCCTCGAGCCTCAACCTCCGCCTCCAATCCAATTCGAGCTCTCCCCTTTCTCGTCTGCCATGGCGCCAACGAAGAAGAAAAAGGGGAAGAAGCCCGCGCCTTTGTCCCGCTCGCCTCCGGCGATGGCCCCCGCCGTCGATCGGTCAATCATACTCAATCCCGAGGCCCTGCGCAAGGTCCGCTCTGCCCTTGCCACCGTCTTCAACGAGTGTGGCCGGACCACGGCCTGGCCTACGTCCCATGCTTCTATCAACAGGGTCGTCACAGAGGTCCGGTTCTTTGCCGACGCATTGTGGGCGGGTCTGGTTCCCCCTTTCTTTGCTTTCTTCAATGCGGTGCTCTCCCATTATCAGATCCACATGATGCACCTCGGACCTGAGTCCATTACTCTCCTGGCTGTCTTTGCCTTTGTTTGCGGGGCAATGGTGGGCATTCCTCCTTCCGTTGCCCTGCTGTGCCACTTCTTCTCCTTGCGCCTGAGCGATCCCACTCAATGCTCGGGGTGTGTTGTCTTTCTTGCCGTGCCAGAGACGGCTGCTTCAGGGATCGACTTCGGCCTTCCTCCCTCCAAGGCCAAGTTCAGAGAGCGGTGGTTGTATGTGGACGTTGGGGTACCCAGCCCCCTGCTCTCGCACCCGGCCGCGCCTGCCGTTCCCAGCTCATGCTGGGCTCATGAGGCGCTTGTGAGCCCCCGGCTTGTCTTCGTCTGGCGCCGTTTCAAGACCTTGAGGGCGCTCAACGTGACAGCGCTCAAGGTGGTGAAGGAGTTCCTCCAGTGTCGCATTGCTCCTCTCGAGCACCACTCTCGCCGAATGTGGGACTATGCGGGGCACAAGGACCGCATGCGGCTCCAGGAGGAGGACCTGGAGCCTGACGCACTGAGGACGGTGCTCAAGGTGCTGACTGGCGATCCTTCCCCAGGCAGCCTCCGTCATGATGGTGCCCTCCTGTATCTTTGTTCGGGCAGGGCCGATTTTGTGAAGCTGATGCCCAGGTTCGACAAATGGAGACTGCGCTCGACTGGCCTCAGGGGTCCCCACGAGAATCCTGTCGCCGTGGTTGCCCTTCCAGTTGCCCAAAGCGGCCCTGTCTCAGGTGACGAAGCAGGGAGACGAGAACTGCCGGGATCCGAAAAGGATGATGTTGTGGAGGTGCAGATGCCGCCCGGAGCCCCAGAGGCTACATCTCATGAAGCCCGCCCTGGAGCCGAGGCAGGCGAGGGGCTCCGGCCTATGGCTCCCGAGGTTGGGGCTCCTGAGGCTCCGGTCGTCCCTCATGAGGAGGTGTCCGGTGGCGCTCCTTAGGCCAGCCCCCTTAGCGCCGATCGTCCCGACGCCTCCAACATGCCGCAAGCCGACCCCTGCGCCAAGCGCTTAGGCCGGTTTCGAGTAGATTTCGAGGCCCTCCGCAAGAGGAAAGATGCCTTGGACGGTGAAGATCGCCCTCGCCGCCTGCTGAAGCATAGGAAGTACTTTTCCACAGATGAGTAAGTCCTCTTCCTTCTTCGTTCCTTTATTTCCCTGTTCTCGCAGCTGATCGCGGCCTTCTCAGGGTCCTTCCTGGTGAATCCGGGGAGACGGTCCAGGAGCCATCCCCCCAAGCCTCGTCCTCGCTGCTGACCCTGGGCGTGCCGGGCTTGAGCGGCGCTCCTGTCGCTCGGCCAGTCGGAGGAGTGGCCCGTCCTGCCGGGCATCTTGATCCTTCGCGCATGCTGTCCTCCCTCCATGGGTTCCCCTCGGACTCGACCAGCTTGCCCCGTGCTCCTTCCTTGATCGTGAACGGTGATTGGTTGAAGTCGGTCTTAAGCTTCTCTTCTGGGGACGGACCAGTGCCAGGTCGGGCTCCCAGTGCGGCCCGTCTGGCGATTGCTGGGGCACCAGCCCCCAGTCCTGTGCCGGGAAGGGGCATGCTGCCCCAGCACTCTCTGGGTTTGCCAGCGGTGGAGGATGACGCGGAATACGTACTTAGGCGTGCCCATGAGCGCCGCGCCCTTCGCCAAGAATTCCTCGGTGGGTGTAGATCGATGAAGCTAGATCGGGCCGGAGCTTCTTTGGCGAGGACGCACGCCTCGAGGCTGAAGGCTTGCGCCTTGCTGAAGAGAGGCAAAAGCTGAAGGTAGCCGTTGCCTTTGCGCGTCACCAGTGGGACCTCGACAATGTGATGGCTGAAGCGTCACTGGTTTTCTCGCGAGAGGCCTGCTCCCGAGCCATCGAGGAGGCCTGGGAAGTAGACCGATGGCGCAAGGATGCGGAGGAGTGCGTGTGGGAGCTCCAACCCTGGAGCAACTCTTTGGAGGAGCAGGTGGAACTGCGCCAGGCGGCCCTTGTGTCGCTGAAGGAGGCCTCCGTCGACCAGGTAGAGCTCCAGAAGCGCGAGTAAGCGCTGACACTGGAGGCCGCCGAGCGCAACCTTGACCTTGAGCGGCTGGAGACGAGGGAGGGCTTGGTGGCTCAGGCAGAGGATGACATCGCCGCGCGCGAAGCCCGAGCCCAGGAGGAGGTCGACCGCCGAGTGGCAGAAGCTTGTTCAGGTCTCGGCATGTCTGATCACGAGGTTGGAGCTGATCGGGGCGGCTGAAGAGTGTAGGACCCGGCCCTCGAGGCCAAACTTGCCGAGGTGGCGCGGGTGCGGACTTCTCCTTGGCTGCCCTTGGTCTTGGCGCGCAGTGGGCTAGCCTCTTCCCGCGCCGAGTTGCTTCTTCTCCGACAGAGGGTTGACGGCGCCAAGGCTATCGCACGGCAGAATGAGGACGAGATCCACCAGAGGTGGGTCTTGGAGCGTGAGCATGCCCCCATGCTCCGAACGCTCAGGGAGCGGGCCAACACGGCCCTGGGCAACATTTGCGAGGCCACTGCCGGGGTGCCGCACGAGACCAACTATGTCGGCAACCTCCAATATTTCACTGACGTGGTGACGCTTTTGGAGAACCGCTACGAGAGGTCCCGTTGGCTCGTCGAGGAGAGGAGCCGAGCGTTGCTTGGGCGTGCCTTATCCCGTGTCTTCAGCCATCTGTAGAACATGGATCCCAGTTTGATTTCGATGACGCCATTGCCCCTGTGCCCACAGCCATCCGGGGCGACCTGGCGCAGTGGGTGGAGGACAATGTGGACACCCTCGTCAGGGCCTTCATGTCTGATGATGATGGCGTGATCGTGGCCGCCGAAGAAGGTGGCGTAGTGGACGCGCCTGGCCCTGGCGGAGGTGTGGGTGGTGATGGTGATGACGCCAGAGACGCCAGCGACGCCTCTGGAGGCGCCCCAGATGACGCGGCGAGCGATATGTCCGACTGATCGTGCGCCCCCGCGGTTCACCCAGCATGAAGAAAGTTCGGGCTTGGCCCTGAAGACTGTAAGAGTATTTTGGGAGGGGAAGCCCCTCATGTAAAGGTTTGCAAACAATATCCCTGTAAGTGTAACGCTGCGCGTGAGCTTAGCTACTAGCCTGGCGATGGGTCAGCTGACCTGTTTACCTCTTGATCCCGACGAGTCCCAAGCGGGCCCGTGGGGGCCGCTACGCCTCGAGTGTCCTCTGGATTATCCCATTGATGCTGCGGTGAGAACCTCCGGAGAGGGTGTGGTGACAGCGGTCCAAATTGTAGGCATGCCTGGCCTGGCCCGGCTCACGAGGGGCTTGCGAGGGGAGGCAGCCGCGCTAACTTGGATGTAAGTGTAGGACTTTGAAGTATGTCTAGAGGGGGGTGATTAGACTACTTGACCAATAAAAACTTAACCTTTTCCCAATTTTAGAGTTTGGCAGATTTTAGCTATTTTAGGACAAGTCCAGCAATCATCACACAATTCAAGCAAGCATGCAAAGAGTATATAGGCGTGGAAATTAAAGCATGCAACTTGCAAGAAAGTAAAGGGAAGGGTTTGGAGGATTCAAGCGCGCAATTGGAACACTGAGATGTTTTTGGCGTGGTTCCGATAGGTGGTGCTATCGTACATCCACGTTGATGGAGACTTCAACCCACGAAGGGTGCTTGAATGCCTTGAGTCCACGGAGGGCTCCACCCACAAAGGGTCCAAGAAGAAGCAACCTTGTCTATCCCACCATGGTCGTCGCCCACGAAGGACTTGCCTCACAGGTCATACTCATCGTTTAAGCTCAAGTGGGGTTACCACTTTTACATAATGCATTGATGTGTTCACACCATTAGAGTTGCTTTGACTAAATTCTTGAGTTAAGCTCCCCCTAGATGTGAGATCCCCCCTTAGAGGGATGAACTAACCTTGGGTTTTGTCGATGATGACTTCATGTAGGTGTTGAAGATGTGGATGCTCAATGTTGGTGTAGATTATTTGGAGCAATCCTTTAGAGTGAGTTTCACTTTCAACTTACCTACATGGGTTAGTCCCACAAGGAACAAACAAGAATATCCATATACATAGAATGATGCACACACAAGATGATGTCCATGAATTCATTAGGTTACCTTGTCCCTTGCCTTACCAATATGAGGGTTTGTGACTCCTTGAACTAGTGCAAGATGTGGAAGTTGATTGCACTTGTTCTTGCCAAAATGATATGAGTGAAGAATGTTGGGAGTCACCCTCAAGAACTCTCTAGTTCTTCTTCTTGGGATCCACATCATCTTGATGGGAATCCTTGGAGTTATAGTTGTACTTGATGAAGTAGAACTTGGCGTAGTCTTGGGGACCCACTTGAGCGAGGCTTTAGGTGCTTCTTCAAATGCATCAATCTCTTCTTGAAGCTTGTCCTTGCCTTTGTTCTTGTGGTCTTGTGGTGGAAGATCATCTTGAGCTTGTGTTCCCTTGAAGGAAGTAGGATCATACTTCTCTTGTTGAGGAACAAACTTCGTCTTGGGGTATTGATCTTCTTCCTACTCAACTCCATTGGCATTGAACTTTCGTTCAAAACCAACACCTTGATTCTTCCGGTGCTTCCTTGCTTGCGTACAATTTCCTCGAATTGCTTACTCCTGGCAAGGCTCTTGTAAACACCTTTCTCTATAATTCCCTTCAATAAGCTATTTTCTTGCTCAAGTGTAACTTGGCTAAGAGAATCATTAGTGGAATCAAGAGAACTACTAGAAGCAACAATATTGGATTTGACATTATTATTGTTACTACTAGAGGAAGAATCTTTCTTGTACTTGTTACTAGACTTGACTTGAGGCATGTAAGTAGATAAGAGTAAACGCTTGGCAATGTAAGAAGAACTTTTCTTACGGAGATCATCATTGATTGCTTTTAAGAACTCATGCTCTTGCTCAAGATTGAGCTTTTCAAAGCGTAACTTCTCATGAGCCCTTAAAAGTTCTCGATTATCTTCGAAGATAGTTTCATGAGCTAACTTAAGAGTGTTTAGTTCTTTAGTTAGAAGCTCAATCTTCTCCTTATCATTGTCATTCGTTTTATCTTGATTAGCATGATTAATTCATGTTTCATCATAGTATTCATCACTAGAGTTGTCAACAAGTAAATCATCATCCACAAGTAAGTCATCTTCATCACTATTGAAATCAACATACTCAGGATGTGTTACCTTTTGACCTTTGGCCATGAAGCATCTTCCAATTCCTTCATTTGGTGAATCAAATATGTCGTAGGAGTTGGTTGACACAAGTGCTAGACCGGCAACACCTTCATCTTGAGTATATTCGGAGTCGGAGTGATAGCTTCTCTCAGAGTGATTGTCGGAGTCGGAGCCGGATACCCATTCACCAACATGAGCTTGATGTCCTTGTTTTGTGTAGATCCTTGATGACTTGTCCTTCCTTTCCGAATCCTTGCTTCTCCGTGAGGGTCTTCGTTCATAACGATCATCTCTTCTCCTCCTCTCTCTCGGTGGTGATTCTTCTCTTTTGCTTCTTCTTTTTGGAGAGTCTTCTCTTCTTTTGTAGGGTGTCGTACACTCATTGGAATAGTGTCTGGGTCTCCCACAATTGTAGCAGTTTCGCTCTCGACTAGAAGACCTTTTGTCATTGTAAGACCTTGACTTGGAGCTTCTTTCTTTGCTTCTACTCTTGTAGAATTTGTTGAAGTTCTTCACCATTAAGCTCAATTTTTCATTGAAGGTTGGTTTCTCACTTGATGATGTGGGGGCTTCACTTGAGGCTTTGTAAGCACCACTTGACTTGTTGTGAAGTTCCTCCTTATCCTTGAGTGACATCTCATGGGCAACAATTCTTCCAATGACTTTTGTTGGCTTGAGATCTTTGTAGTTTGAATCAATGTGCACACCGTATCATACTTTCCATCCAATGCTCTTAGAATCTTCTTGATGATGAATTTGTCGGTCATCTCTTCACTCCCTAAGCCGGCAATCTCATTTGTGATAAGAGCAAGCCTAGAGTACATTTCAGCAACACCTTCACCATCCTTCATTTTGAACTTGTCAAGCTGACTTTGGAGCACATCCAACTTGGATTCCTTGACGGACTCAGTACCTTCATGCATATCAATCAAAGTATCCCAAATTTCCTTTGCATTCTCAAGACGGCTGATTTGGTTGAATTCTTCGGGGCACAATCCGTTGAAGATGATATCACAAGCTTGAGCGTTGTATTGCAGCATCTTCAATTCTTCCGCATTAGCTTCACGGTTCGATTCTCTCCCATCGAAAAATTGACCTTGCAAGCCAATACAAATAATTTCCCAAACGGCGGGGTTATGTCCAAGAATATGCATTTTCATCTTAAGCTTCCAACTAGCAAAATTAGTACCATCAAAGTAAGGACCTCTACGGTGATAATTTCCCTCGCTAGACGCCATACTCTCCTAGGTTGTGAAACCAAGGCTATGACCACCAAAAGCTATGGAAATCAAAGCAAATGGAGACCAAAGCTTTGATACCACTGTAGGACCTTGAAGTATGTCTAGAGGGGGGGGGTGATTAGACTACTTGACCAATAAAAACTTAACCTTTTCCCAATTTTAGAGTTTGGCAGATTTTAGCTATTTTAGGACAAGTCAAGCAATCATCACACAATTCAAGCAAGCATGCAAAGAGTATATAGGCAGCGGAAATTAAAGCATGCAACTTGCAAGAAAGTAAAGGAAAGGATTTGGAGGATTCAAACACAATTTGAGACACGGATGTATTTGGCGTGGTTCCGATAGGTGGTGCTATCGTACATCCATGTTGACGGAGACTTCAACTAACGGCTGCGCGAGTCCACGGAGGGCTCCACCCACGAAGGGTCCACGAAGAAGCAACCTTGTCTATCCCACCATGGCCGTCGCCCACGAAGGACTTGCCTCACTAGCGGTAGATCTTCACGATGTAGGCGATCTCCTTGCCCTTACAAACTCCTTGGTTCAACTCCACAACCTTGTCGAAGGCTCCCAAGTGACACCTAGCCAATCTAGGAGACACCACTCTCCAAGAAGTAACGCATGGTGCATTGATGATGAACTCCTTGCTCTTGTGCTTCAAATGATAGTCTCCCCAACACTCAACTCTCTCTCATAGGTTTTGGATCTGGTGGAAAGAAGATTTGAGTGGAAAGCAACTTGGGAAGGCTAGAGATCAAAATTCATATGGTAGGAATGGAATATCTTGGCCTCCACACATGAGTAGGTGGTTCTCTCTCACAAATGGTAAGTTGGAAATGTAGGTTCGTTCTGATGGCTCTCTCCACGAATGAAGAGGAGGTGGAGGGGTATATATAGCCTCCACACAAAATCTAACCGTTACACACAATTTACCAAACTTGGTGGGACTGAATTGTTAAACTCGGTCGGACCGATTTAGTAAACCTACTGACCGTTAGTGATTTTCGGTGGGACTGACATGCATCTCGGTGAGACCGATTCGGTTAGGGTTAGGGCATAACGTAATCTCGGTACGACCGATTACACAAACTCGGTGAGACCGATTTGGTAATAAGCTTTCCAGAGAGTTGGTCAGGTAAACTCGGTGGGACCGATTTGCTCTTTTCAGTGAGACTGAAATGTTACAAAAAGGAAATAGAGAGTTTACATTGCAATCTCGGTGGGACCGATTGTTCACTTCGGTTAGACCGAAACGTTACGAAGGGAAACAGAGAGATTACAAACCTATCTCGGTGAGACCGAGATCCCTATCGGTAAGACCAATTTGCTTAGGGTTTGTGGCAGTGGCTATGACTTTTGGAATCGGTGGCGCCGGATAGGAAGAATCGGTGTGACCGATTTTGGCTTTGGGTTTAGGTCATTTGTGGATGTGGGAAAGTAGTTGAGGGTTTTGGAGCATATCACTAAGCACATTAAGCAAGAGGCTCATTAAGCAACACCTCATCCCTCCTTGATAGTATTGGCTTTTCCTATAGACTCAATGTGATCTTGGATCACTAAAATGTAAAATGAAGAGTCTTGATCTTTTGAGCTTGAGTCAATCCTTTGTCCTTAGTATTTTGAGGGATCCACTTTCATCATCCATGCCATGCCATTCATTGAGCTTTCCTGAAATAATAGTCTTGGAATAGCATTAGCTCAATGAGCTATATGTTGTTATGAATTACCAAAACCACCTAGGGATAGTTGCACTTTCAGTAAGGCCATAACCAGAACACGAGAGATTGGTCGAACGAGACTAAGCTCCCCTTCCGCAGACACACGCAAGTCTCTTGTTCAAATCCAAACTTAAATTCAAATCGAAGAAACTTGTCAACAAAAGAAAAGGCAAAAGGCAAAAAGCCGCGTCCAACACCTAGTCTAGTCTTCGACGTCTTCTCACGGTATGAGAGCTAAGTCTGTCTTTGGCGTGGGCGGGAGCCCCAGGCCGAGGCGGCTCTTCGGAGACTCCGGGGCATGTACAACCCCACTCATTATTACGTGAGAGTGTCACGGGGTGGCGAGCTTCACAGGCACTAGGCCTTCTTCACAGGTATCGACCTTGCTTCATATCGCCAGACGAGGGCCCCACCTTGCGCCGCACTCCACCGCCATTGACGGCGACCGGGAAACCAGGGCAGCGCCAATGGGGTAGAAGCGATCGCTAGGGTTCCCAGCGACCACGGGTCCTCTGTCGGGGGCAGGCCTTGTGGCACCTCCCCGGCAGAGGGCCTACCTCCGGAGTGCGCCTGGTGCCGAGCACCGCGGGGATGAACCCGGATCCCGGCCCCTTTCCTGCAGCCCCGGTGCCCTCCTCCCAAGGGGTAGGAGGCTGCAGCACTGGGGCAGCCATCTGCTGTGGCGACATGTACCTCCTGCGACCCATGGTTAGCATAAATTTGCTCCTGATATAGTAGTGGTACCAGATAGTTGCTGCTGCTAGCGCGGCCATCGAGGCCCTCTTGGGGCTCTTGAAAGAGCTCAGCTTCTGGTGGCTCCTTTCCCCAGCCTGGCCCAAGGAACGAGCCGTGATCTTCTTCCAATGCGCATTCTCGATCCACCATGTGGAGCACATAAGCTTCTGGTACCGCAACCCCACGGTTCTCGCCGTAGTGCCCCACATGCCATGCAGTTCGGCCTGGAGCATCGTCTTGAGGGTGATGGCGCTGTGGCCCGCCGAGGCCGAAGGTCGCAGCGTGTGTTCCTTCGCCGGCCAGAGGCGTGGCCGGCGCGACTTGGCACCTGGTGCTGACGGCTGGGTTGGCGTTGAGCTGGGCCTGGAGTCTGCTTGGAGTCGCGTGGGCACGTATGGGGCTGCCATACGGCCCTCCCTGGGGTGGCAACTGGACGCAGAAAGGAGGCGCTCCCGAGGCGGCGGCGTCCAGGAGTTCGGCTACTCGCTCCAGTAGCACATCAGGGCCGCCCTCCAGCAGCTGGCACCGCAACAGCTCTCAGGCTACTATGAGCGCGGCCCTCGAGTTCGCCTTCTCCCGTCGGGTGTGCGGCGCCGTGGCCGCGGCATGGTTCAAAGCTCTTGCTGCTGACCGCACCTGCCGCGGTGTGAGGGCAGGTGGCGTTTGGCCGCGTCACCCGCGCCCCGCAGCACCCTGCGGAGCGCGAGCTGCCTGAGGCGCAAGGTTACGGTCGCCCTGGGCCGGCGGCACGGCGTGGACGGGCAGCGGTCGGCGTTGGTAGTCGGGTCGCTTGACATCAGGACGGCGAGGCGACAAAGCGCGAGGAGGCGGAAGAAAGACTCCGGTGCACCCCTACCCGGCGCGCCAAATGTCGGATTCCGTGTTCCGGCAGACCCTTGAGGTTCAAACACTGGGGTGCGCACGAAGATCTCTCCCCTACCAGCTCGCGTCTCGAAGTCTCGCAAAGATTTAAGCAAGAAAGATGAACACACAAGGGACATGAGATTTATACTGGTTTAGGCCATCATTGTGGTGTAATACCCTACTCCAGTGTGTGGTTTGGTGGATTGCGTCAGGGGCTGATAGTGAACAGTACAAAGGGAGAACAGCCTCGCGAGGGGCTGTTCTTGAGCTGGTGCGATGAACCGCTTGGGTGAGTTCACTCGCCTCTCTCTCTCTCTCTCTCTCTCTCTCTCTCTCTCTCTCTCTCTCTAACGTCGATCTCTAGATGCCTCTCCTTCCCCTAGCCTGTGGGTGGCTAATCCTATTTATAGGCGGAGGCTCTGGGCCTCTTCGCAAATAATGAGCGGGAAGGGCGCCAACAATTAACCATTTTGAAGGGGAACATCTGGTACACTTATCCTGACTAAAGTTGGTCTTTGGCTGCCAAAGGTCCTGACGGTGAAGCCGCCCTGGGCTCCACAATGACCTCCATCCTGCCGTTCTTCTAGTCTTGGTCTTGTTGCACCGAAACGGTAACCTTTGCCTGATGCCTTGGCCTGTGCTTGCCCCCTTAGCACCGAAAGGGAAAAAAGAACATTGCACAGGCCGGTGCCCGCCTGGCCTCCGATCGTCATGGCTTGCGTCACGGGCCCCTCGGGAGGTGCCCTGCCTTGATCTCTCTGCCTCCTCGCGAGCCTACCTGAGGAGGCTGCTCCTGAGGAAGCTCCCTATCGTCCGACCCGCGAGGCTTGGCCCTTCGCGAGGATCTTGAGCTTGAGCTGATGAAGCTGGGCTGCATTGGGTCCCCACTTGAGCCACGCCGCAGGCAGGCAAGTCTGGGGACCCCCGTTCCCAGAAAGCCGACACTAGCAACGCGTGGTACGCGCTGGACAGGTCCACCACCTTGAACCATATTGGCTCGCGCCGGAAATGGTTGCTGTCGCCGAACAGGACGTCGAGCCGGACCCGGCCAATGGGAGAGCAGGAGAGGCCGGGGACGTTGCTGTGGAAGATCATCTGGCTCGGCTCCTGGTCCTTGGCCTCGAGGCCGAGCTTGGTCATGGTGTCGCGGTAGAGAATGTTGATGCTGCTGTCGCCATTGATGAGGACTCGGGAAAACTTGCACGTGCGTCGTGCAACAATAGTGGGGTTGAGGACGAGGGCGTAGCCACCCGGATTCGGCATGACAGCCGGGTGGTCTTCCCAGGTCCAGGTGACCGAGCGGTCCGACCAATGCATGAACTCTGGTTTGGCCGGGACGATGGTGTTCATCTCCTACCGAAGGAGGCGCTCGCTTCGCTTGTCCGGGTAGGCATCGTCACGCATCGCACCGCCGACTGAGGGCGGCGGTGGAGGCGGAGGTGCCTGCCTCGCGCCTAGAGCTGGAGCTAGAGGACGCGGGACATCGCCCCTCATGATGCGCTTGGTGATGCCGCAGTACCGAAGCGTGTGCGTGGACGGCCTCGCGTCGCTGTGGTGCTTGCAGGAGCGTCGAGCATTTCTTCGAAGCTCATGGCGGGTTGCCACGCCGTCTTGCCTGTCTGCTGACGCTTGGCTGCTAGGTCCGCCGTGGGCTCGGTGGCCGTGACGAGCCGGTTGTCGTAGCGCTAAGTCGGCTGGTCGGCCTTGCGCTTGTTGTTCTGGTGATCCTGCTGCCGGCTGCTCTCGCCGTCCGGCTTCGGAGGGGGAACCAGCTTTGCCTTGCCGGCTTCATCCAGCGCCACCTGGATCTTCATGGTGGAATCGGCATTGGCGTATTTGTCCGCCATCACCATGAGCGTGGCCATGGTGGCCGGCTCGAAGCGCAAGAGCTTGTGCTTGAGGAGGGTGCCATCTCGGCACCCGTTGACGAAGTACTGGATTGCTTGGACTTCGTGGACACCCTCGCAGCTATTCTGGAGCTCGGTCCAGCGTGTGAGGTACTCGCGGCCGGTCTCCGTAGGCCCTTGCACGCACATGGCGAGCTAGCTAGGGCAGCCGGGTCGCTTGTAGGTTCCCGTGAAGTTGCGGACAAAGGCCTGCTCGAAATCGACCCATGTGTTGACGCTGCCCATTGGCAGACTGTTTAACCAGGTGCGGGCTGACCCTTGGAGCATGAGTGGTCGAAAGCGCCGCAGCGTAGTCGGCGATTAGCGCCCGGTGACACCAATAAGCGGTGGTGTGTCGGTGGTCGATCCTCGGCTTCACGGTCCGTTGTACCAGGGGTATCGCGGGGAAGCATGAACCCTTTGGGAAAGGGCTCTTCCCGGATGCGTGGGCCAAAGCATGCCGGACCAATGGCGTCGCTTTCTCCACCTCCAGGGAGTGAGTGAGCTGGTCGAGGCGGTGGCGAGCGTCGACGTCGTCAATGGCGCGTGCACCGAATCGACTGGCGACCGGGCCACGAGGGGCCGGGTCGGTCGGAGCCGGATGCCGGCCAGGCTGGCCAGGTCCGCACGGGTTCTCCAAGGCAGGATCGTCACCCAACCCACCGGCGGCCGAAGCGGCCGGGTCGCGCCGAGTCCGGACTCGGCCAGAGTGCGCCTCACCGGGTGGTGAGGACGCTGTGTGCTGAAGTTCACCGGGTCCACCGACATAGGCGGAACCGGATCCCGCCGGCTTGGCGAGCTGGTTGAGGCGGTCTTGCTGGGCGTTGGCCACATTGAGGAGGTCGTGCATCGGCTTGATGCGCTCCTTCAGCTCCTCGCCCGTGAGCTGGTCCAGGCCGACCGCGGTCGCCTGGGCAACACGAATGTTCTTCACTAGGGTCTCATAGACGGTCGGGTTGGCGCCAAGGGCGCAGCCGATCGCTCCTCCAAGGGCTCGCACGTCAGCGACCTGGCTCGGTTCGGCCGCTGTGGGCGTGAATCCGTAGGCGGCATTGCGCTCCAGCTGATCGGAATCTAGGCGACGCTGGGTGGCGGCGAGCGTCTCGGACAAGTCCATCATCTACTGGTGCCTTTCCTCGAGCTAGGCTCGGGCCTCAGCAAAGTTGGTGGCCTCGATGTCGGTGCCGATGGTGACGCGGAGGCTCTTCATCACGGAGCGCAACGGGTTGGATGGCTCGATCCGTTCCGCTGTGGCCTTGGCTTTGGCTGCCTTCCTAGTCTTGCTCGATGAGGAGGAGGCGTCGGTGCCGGTGACGAAGACCTCCACATGGACGTCCATTTCCCCGGCGGAAATGCCACCGCCGAGGGAGAGGGGGGAGTCGGAGTAGCTGAGTACTCATCGGCTGCGGGCGCATCAGAGATGCACAGCACGATGAAGGAGGCGGCGAAGTCGTCGGCGATGTCGTCGCTTGACATAGCGGGCTCATGGTCGGAGAAAAACCCCATCTGAAGCATGCTCCCAGCCAGCTCCTCGAGCTGCCCGCAGTGGTGCCAAGCGCCGTGGTGGGCACCAGCGGATGCCATGGGATGGCTAAAGAGAGGAGGAGGCTCGAGGCACTGGTGGGCTCGAGGCGGGGTTGGCATGGCGGCGGGGCCATAAGACATACCCAGGTTTGGGGCTCTCCGGAGAGATAACACCCGTAGTCCTGCCGAGTGTAGTTGATACGCGATAGTACAAGGTTGCTCCTGAAGCTGTATGGAGGGAGAAGGGAGGCTGGCCAAGGCTTAGGCTGCTCCTTCTCCTCGGGTGGGTTCTACTCTCTGGTGGCTAATTTCTCTATGCTTTCCTGCTTGCTTACTTTCCCGTATATGCGAGGGCTCCTAGGGGGGTTTATAGGCCAACCCCCTAGGGGTACAATGGTAATGTTACAAGTTGGTGGTTCGCCGGGTTCCCCTAGGTGCAGGCCCCGCGTGCCTAGGGGGACTGTGCGCCGTCTTGTCGATCGTCAGGGTGTGGCCGAGTCGAGTCGTGTACAGTGGCGCTCCATCAGGTCGCCGCTTGCTATCGTCAGTAGTGACAACGGGGGCATTGTAGCCATCTTGTACTGGTCGTGGGTAGGTGAAACCTTGTTTCCACGCTCTGGCTGACGGAGGCATGGGCGGGTTCTTTGTTGCCCTGGTCATCGATGGTGAAGACTCGTCCCATCGTGCGGCTGGATGGGATGGGAGCTAACCCGTGGCTAGGTTGCGAACGCGCCACAGGTGGAGCTAACTTGTTGGGAAGCCTTGGTTGTGCGGGTTCGGTTGTCTTGTACTGGTTGTCGAGGCCGAGTCGAGGTGCCTAGCGGGTCGGAGGAGTTTGGCCGGGTTCTTGAGGGCCTAGCGGGTTGAGCGACCCGATAGCGCATGCCGGCTTGAGGCGGCAACTGGCCCGTTGTTTTGAAAAGGATCTGGGTTCCGTTGCCTGCCCAGTGTTCATCCCCTGACAAACATGACCAAGGAAACATCTTATACCTTCATTAACCATAAAGTGGCACTTCTCCCAATTCAAGACAAGATTAGTTTCTTCACATCTCTGCAAAACTCGATCAAGGTTGCTTAAGCAATCATCAAAAGAAGTTCCATAAATGGAGAAATCATCCATGAAAACCCCAACAATCTTTTCAGAAAAATCAGAGAATATAGCAGTTATACATCTTTGAAAGGTAGCAGGTGCGTTTCATAAACCAAAAGGCATACGTCTATAAGAAAAGGTACTGAAAGGGCAAGTAAAAATAGTCATTTCTTGATCCTCTTGTGACACAAGTATTTGTGAAATACCAGAATAACCATCTAGAAAGCAAAAGTGTGTGTGTTTGGATAGTCTTTCTAGCATTTGATCAATAAAAGGTAGAGGGTAATGATATTTCCTAGTAGATTTGTTTAATTTGGGGAAATCAATAACCATTCTATAACCTGTAACAATTCATTGTGGGATCAATTCATTCTTATCATTTGGAACAACACTAATTCCTCCCTTCTTAGGGACATAATGAACGTGACTTACCATCTACTATCAGCAATAGGATAATTTATACGTGCTTCCAGAAGCTTTAATATTTCATTTCTTACCACTTCTTTCATCTCAGGATTCAACCATCGTTGATGATCATAAATCGGTTTCGCATCAGGCTCCATATTAATTTTGTGTTGACATATAGTGGGACTAATGCCCTTAAGATCATCAAGAGTATATCCAATAGTGGCACGGTGCTTCTTCAGAGTTTTCAATAATCTCTTCTCCTCATGTTCTGAAAGTTTAGCACTAATGATAACATGATATATTATTTTCTCATCAAGATAAGCATATTTCAAAGTATCACGTAATTGTTTAAGCTCAAACACGGGATCACCCTTAGGTCGAGGAGGATCCCCAAGAATCTCAACAGGCAAGTTGTGTTTCAAAACAGGCATTTGATTAAAGAATATTTCATCTAATTCCTTCCTTTCATTCATGAACATGTAAGTTTCATGGTCTAGCAAATATTGTTCTAAAGGATCAGTAGGAGGCACATCAATAGAAGCAGGACCAATAATTTCATCTCTATTAGGTAATTCTTTGTCGCGGGGTTGTCTACGAAATTTGGAGAAACTAAACTCATGAGACACATCCCCAAAACTTACGCTAACAGTTTCTTTCTCACAATCTATTTTAGCATTAATAGTGTTCAAGAAAGGTCTACAAATATAATGGGACAAAAGTCATCTTGTGCGGAAACAAGAACAAGAAAATTAGTAGGATATTTTAATTTCCCACACAAGACTTCAATATCTCTGACAATCCCAATTGGTGAAATAGTATCTCAATTAGCAAGCTTAATAGTAACATCAATATCTTCTATCTCAGTAGGTGCAATATCATTCATAATTCTTGATATAGAGTAAAGGGAATTGCACTCACACTAGCACCCACATCACATAAGCCATGATTACAATGATCTCCTAATTTAACAGAAACAACATGCATGCCAACAATAGGTCTATGTTTATCTTTACTATCGGGTCTAGCAATTCTAGCAGCTTCATCACAGAAGTAAATAACATGCCCATAAATATTATCGACCAGAAGATCTTTAACCATAGAAATACTAGGTTCAATAATTTGTTCAGGAGGTGTAGGTGTTCTAGTATAACTCTTATGAACCACGGCTGAAGCTTTAGCATGCTCCTTTATCCTAACAGGAAAAGGTGGTTTCTCAATATAAGCAGTAGGAATAATAGGATCAACATTATAAGTAACAGTTTCTTCTTCAGCCTTAACGGATTCTACTATTTTTACTTCAATGGGAGGATGATATTTGAGCCACATCTCCTTAGGGAGATCAACATGAGTAGAAAATGATTCACAGAAGGAAGCTACTATCTCAGAGTCAAGTCCATATTTAGTGCTAAATTCGCGAAAAGCATCGGTATCCATAAAAGATTTAACACAATCAAACTTAAGGTTTATACCTGACTCCTTACCTTCGTCGAGTTCCCAATCTTTTGAGTTGCGTTTAATTCTTTCCAATAAATTCCATTTGAATTCAATAGTCTTCTTCATAAAAGAACAAGTACAAGAAGTATCGAGCATGGATTGATTATTACGAGAAAGCAGAGCATAAAAGTTCTGGATAATAATTTCTCTTGGGAGCTCATGATTGGGGGCATGAATATAACATTTACTTAAGCCTCCCCCAAGCTTGAGCGATACTTTCTCCTTCACGAGGCCAAAAATTATAAATATAATTCCGATCACGATGAACTAGATGCATAGGATAAAACTTCTGATGAAATTCCAATTTCAATCGGTTGTAGTTCCGTGAACCAATATCATCCTATCCTATACCATGTCCATGCCTTCTCCTTCAAAGATAAAGGGAAGACCTTCTTCTTGACTTCATCCTCGGGAAAACCTACAAGCTTAAATAATCCACAAACTTCATCCACATAGATTAGATGCATATTAGGATGTAATGTTCCATCATGTGCATAAGGATTAGCTAGCAGTTTCTCTATCACAATCGAAGAAATTTCATAAGAAATATTTTTAGCAGGTTCAATAGGTTGAGGGGCAACTCTTTGCTCTTTCGGGCAGGGTGAAGATACCCCAAACAAACCCCTCAAAGGATGATTCTCCATAGTACCAAGTGACAGTAAATTTCAGCACACTATATAAATGTTTCCTTACCAAATTCCACTTACCAAAGGCGCTTCACTCCCCGACAACGGTGCCAGAAAAGAGTCTTGATGACCCAAAAGTATAGGCGATCTATCATAGTCCTTTCGATAAGTAAGAGTGTCGAACCCAACGAGGAGCAAAAGGAAATGACAAGTGGTTTTCAGCAAGGTATTCTCTGCAAGCACTGAAATTATAGGTAACAGATAGTTTTGTGATAAGATAATTCATAACGGGTAACAAGTAACAAGTGTAACTAACGTGCATCAAGGTGGCCCAATCCTTTTTGTAGCATAGGACAAGCCTGGTGTCGGTGTCAAAACCGGCGGATCTCGGGTAGGGGGTCCCGAACTGTGCGTCTAGGCGGATGGTAACAGGAGACAAGGGACACGATATTTTTACCCAGGTTCGGGCCCTCTCGACGGAGGTAAAACCCTACTCTTGCTTCATTAATATTGATGATATGGGTAGTACAAGAGTAGATCTACCACGAGATCAGAGAGGCTAAACCCTAGAAGCTAGCCTATGGTATGATTGTTGTTAGATCCTCTGGTTAAAACCCTCCGGTTTATATAGGCACCGAAGAGGTTAGGGTTACATAGAGTCGGTTACAATGGTAGGAGATCTGCATATCCGTATCGTAAGCTTGCCTTCCGCATGTGAAAGTACCATCCGGACACGGGACAAAGTCTTTAATCTTGTATCTTCATAGTCCAGGAGTCCGGCCAAAGGTGATAGTTCGGCTATCCGGACACCCCCTAATCCGGGACTCCCTCAGTAGCCCCCAAACCAGGCTTCAATGGCGATGAGTCCGGTGCGTAAATTGTCTTCGACATTGCAAGGCGGGTTCTTCTCCAAATCATGTGTACCTGTTGAATAGCGTCCGGCTTCTCGTAAATATTGCGCTCCTTGGCTTCCACACCCAATAATGGCCATCTTCCACATGTTGAAAGAATGCGAAAAGCCAGGGTATTTTTACATTTACCCCCCTAGCTGCGCAAATGAGCTGCCTATAAAGGAGACGAGGATGTAGATCCGAATCACACCATCCTCCCTTCGCGAGCATTCATCAGAGCGCGTCTGACAGAAATCCATTCCATCATGGACAGTCGACGCGGCTCCTCCTCTCGCCCTCCTAGCCCTCAGCCTGGAGATCGGGAGAGATGCTCCGTCCCGCACTGGCGAGTTAGTGCGGTCCAAACCAAGGATTTCTTCCCCAGCCTTCATGGTTCGGTTCGAGCCGGACTGCGCCACCTATAAGGCGGAAAGCAAGCGAGGCGTCCCGGCCCCTCAAGGAGGCGGGTATGTCTTGTCCCTTATTTGATAAGAGGGCTCGGATTTCCAATTCACCCGTTTCTCCGGGGGCTCCTGGAGTTCTACGGCCTCCGGTTGCACAACCTTACGCCTGCCTCCATTTTGCATATTGCGGGCTTCGTGGCCCTTTGCGAGTTGTTTTTGGGAATCAAGGCTCATTTTGCACTGTGGAAGAAGCTGTTATGCCCTGTGCCCCATTCTCAAGAGGGGTCAATATATCAAGTGGGCGGAGCCGAACTATGGCGCATCGCTAGGACCGGATATCTATCCGGAACCCCCAAGAAGGCGTAAGAAGACTGGCCTTTGGAATGGTTTTATATAGAAGATGTCCCCCTGCCGGACCCTGTTTGGATCGGCCTCCCTGAGTTCAATGATGCTCCTTTGAAGAAACGCCTAAGCTGGCGTCCACAGAGCCCTCAGAAGAAAAATGGCAGGGACGTCCTTTACCTGATGAGCCGAATTAAGTTGTTAGCTCATTCCGGACTGACCATGATTGGGGTCATGGCCACATGCATTATGCGGGGGGTGCATCCACTCCAGTATAGAGGCCACCCCATGTGGGATTTCAACCGGGAGGATGATGCCACCCGCTGCGGCCGTAAGGGGCCGGGATCGATCGCCGATCTGATTAAGATCTTGTCCGCATTGTACAAGGGAGAAGAGGAGGAATTTCTCCACGTCAATCCGCAGGATGGATTTTCTATGTACAATCCTCCAAGCTGGGTAAGCGGACATTTCTTTTTGCCCATCCGATCCATATTCCCAAAGTCAAGTATCTCATTTTGCGATTTCGACACAGGAACTGCGCCAGGCCCTAAGGGATATAAACAGCCCGCCTCCACAACCCAAGGATCCGGAACGGTTCCTCGATCCGGCCTCCCAAGCGGATCCGGACATATCGGTGGAGCTGATTGATGGGGTATTTCACCAACTAAGCATCGATAATGCCTCTGTCGCCAATACGGTCGATTACCCCAGAATACTTCCAGCCTCACAGGTAACTGAGACCGAAGTCCCAATACTTTGAAAATGACCCATCCGTGCTTATTTTTAATCACCGTATACCAATGGTGTTTCGCAGGGGAAGTCCTTGAGGCGGAAGGCCGAGCTGCGGCGACTAGTCAACAAGGACAGCAAGGCCCGGCAGTGTGAAAAGTGCGGTCGGATTGAGACACCGCGCAATGGTATGGCGTGTCATCTTACTCCCAGGTTTTATTCCCGGAAGGCATATTAACACTTGTGCTCTTTTCAAGAAAAAGAGCGCTCGCCGGACTGTATCCGGAGAGGTTGCCCATCAAGCCTCCGTCAGCCAGGCTCCAACGCCAGGTCCAGAAGCGGAGGCGGACATGAGGCGTGCGTCGGACGCTCCTCCGGCAGAGGAAGCCGACAGGTTATCTGCCACCAATTCCGAGGTGGAGAGCGCCATGAATCATAGGCGTCGCCGGACAGTTCTTCGTGACGCATGTTTCTCCCCAGAGGCATTGGATGCCTTCAATTGGAGATGTGCACCTCCGTGCCGCTCAAAATGGTCTAGCGAGCCACGGGCGGTATGTAAAAGACATCTGGTGAAAATTTGTGATTATATATGCGGTGGCCCCGAGACTTGAAATAGTTAGAATAACTGATTTAAGGATCATTTATTATCTGAGGATCTTCTGAGAAAAGAATACCCAACTGTCCCAGGAGCTGGATGAGTGCAAAGGCCAACTTGAGGCCGCACTAGCTGCGGCGGGGGAAGCCAAAGAGACCCCCTCTGTTAATTTATGCTTCAAAAGATAAGTAGTTTGTGAAGTGCGGCATGTGTATAAGTCTGACAATAACATTGCAGATGGTGCCGGGGTAGATCCGGACAAGCAACAACTCTTGCGCTGGTTAAAGGCGGCGAGAATGTGCTTACGAGGTGAGGCGGGAAAAATAATCTCAAGATGCCAACACCCAGTGGGTGAGGAACTAAAGGATGTTCGTGCCGGTATGCGACTCCATTAAGGAGAATCGGCGGCTTGGCGGCATGTTTAGTAAGAGCGGGAGAAAAATAATCTCAAGATGCCAACACCCGGTGGGTGAGGAACTAAGGATGTTCGTGCCCGGTATGCGACTCCATTAAGGAGAATCGGTGACTTCGACGGCGGCATGTTTAAGTAAGTGCTTGAGCGAACTTTGAAAAAAAGGTTGGCGAGGAAGTCGACTAACGAGTTATGTCGTAGGTATGCTCCGCAGTGCGTTGTCGATTGTACTAAGGTAGGGGTACCTCGGTACCCCAACGTACAGGCAGAGCCCGACTCCCAGCTAGATCCACCAAATGCTTGCGGAGATCATCTCCGCTCCACACCAACCATTCAAGAACAAAGTATATAAGATAGAAGCTCAAGACCCGGCAAGAGGGCTTGCGGAAGGCCATCGAGGCTCAAGGCTACATTACTCCTGCAGATCCCGGCGAGAGGGCTCGTCGGGAGGACTAGAAGATCACATCACGAGAAGACCGCCTCGGCGCGCTTGCCCAGCGAGACCGAGGCGGCAAGTCACGAGCCCGACAAGCCCGGGCCGGCAAGATCAAGGCCCGGCAAGGTGCTTGCCGGGAGAGCTATACTTCGTGCCCGCCTCCAGCCCATCCGCCCAGCGTCGCCTCGGCCTTCTCGAGCGTGGTGGATGGCTGTGCTTATGAGAATCTTGGTGGCACTCCACGGTGGTGGCCGCGCCCGTGGCGAAAGGCGCAATGGCGGGAGCTTTTAGAGGCGGCATGACAGGCATTAATGCTCTTGTCCCCTCTGTCAAAAGTAGGTAAAAGCCTTTGTATGCTGCCTTGTTCCCTTTGTTCCAACTACCACCTCTTTTACGTTTTACCCCTCGCCTCCGTTGACACTGTCGGTGACCCCTTGCCCTATAAAAGGAGGCCCATGCATAGCGTGGGGAGGTTCGACGGCCAGCTACTCTCGCGAGGATCATTCGCCACCCTCGCGTGAAGGTTGAACCCCAGCAACTCCAGCGCACGGGATTCGGCGGTTTCACACACCACTCCACCGTTTGCTCGCATTCTTGAGCAAGATCTAATACAACACAATGCAGCGGTAGGGTTTCTGCGACCATCAGCGGCCGAAGCTGGTAAAAATCCGCGTGCATCGCCTCGATCTGCTCTCCGCGCAGCCTCCGCCCCGTACCGAACACGAAGGGCCCGGCCCCATAGGTGCCGCGCCACCATCGGCGCGACATCTGGCGCGCCCGGTAAAGCGTCGAGGTTATCGCGAACCTGATCCGGCGTTCGCGCGCGGCCTCTTCATCAACCTCTCGGCTTCGCCAGCGGCTTCGCCGACAACTCGCCATGGCCCGAGGCGAAAGCTTGGTCGCGGACCATCTCCGTCTTCCCGCCTCCACGAACCAGCGGCGGCGGAGAGCGCCGGTGGAAGGTGGACACGGCGAGGCGCTCGCGGTGCCACGAGATCGAGGGCGGGGCGGAGGACGGCGCCTCGGCCTCCGTAGATCGCGTCCCCTCCGGCATATAGCGGCCAGCGCGCGCACACCACGAAGGTGGTATCCGCCAGCTAGGGCAAAACAGCGAGGGCTCGCGGGATGCTCCGGACTGCTGTCCATGCATGAGTAAAGCGAAAGAGGTCGGCGGGTTACTGCTCCCCTAACATTGTTAGGGACCGAGTGTATCCGGCCCCTCGCACGCTCGCTCGCTCCCCTCGGCCCGGCAAGCGCCTATCCACAGGTGCTGCGATGTCGTCGAAAGCCGCCATCGAGCTCTAAGTCCGGCAAGGGCGGCTCTGGTGCTCCATCCGACAAGCGTACCTCCTCGGGCCTTGATAAGCCCAGTGAGGACAGCCTTGGTGTTCGTCCCGACAGCGCGCCTCCCAGTGCCAGCGCCGCCGCCATGGACACACCTTTGAGCTCCACAGCGGCGCAAAAGAAAAAAGAAAAGCTAAATCGCTCGAGCCTTCGTGCGAGCATTCTTTTAATTTCATACTTTTATATGTTATACCCCTCGCGCATTACGTCCTTTATCTTGAAACACATGCGTGAGGAGCCTGCTTGTGGGCGGTCGCACCCTTACTTAGCCCGAACACGCTCAGCGAGTTAAGAGTAAGCCGCGACCAACCAGCGCGCTCGTTTCGTTCGAGCCTGCTCGGCAAGTTAAGTGCGTCGCGGCGAACACGGCAAGGTTGCTTGCGGGCGACACCGACCATAGCGAGCTGCTGACGTTCCGCTTTTCACAAGCGTGTTGAGCACCGGCAAGTTACCTAGAAGCGTGGGGAGAAAGCACACAAAGGATGTAGGGCAGAGGGTATAACGTGGCGAGTCATGCCGTGAAATGTCGTCCGTATGAGAGACTTGGGCGCAAGAAGAGCCAAGTCGTAACCCGATTCGCGTACTTGTTTTGTTTCGAGTCCGCTCAAAAACACAAGTGTGCTGCAGCACCCTTATCTTGCTTCGAGCCACGCTCGAGCAAGTTAAGCGTCATAGCCTGGCCCGACAAGGTTGCTGCGAGCGACACCACCAGCGGGCTGTCAGCTGACAAGCGTGTTCGCCCGGCAAGCTCCCCAAGGCGTGAAAGTACAAACATCACGAAGGACAAAACCGGCATCGTATTGCCTAGTCAAGATTTATATACACATGCACATACATGTCGTTGAGCAATTGCATATCTACCTCAGCTATTTTCACGACTAAAATTGCAGCGACAAGAAGGAACCAAAAGATCACACCAGCGCTGGGGCCCGGCAAGCGAGTCGCCGAGGGCTCTTGATCTCAAGGTTCTTCTTGGCCGAGCCAACCTCGCTGGGGCTCTGCGACATCGAGATAAATCTCCGGCAAGCTAGTATCGCCGGGGCTGCGATTCAGATAAGTTTTCATCCCCATCATGCATCCTCTCATGGGCCAGGAGATGCGGGACTGCGTCTTTGAGCGATCGTGTCTTGTAAAAACCCGTGCGTGGAGGAACCGAGTCGTGACCCGATTCGCGTGCTTGGTTTGTTTCGAGTCCGCTCAACAAACCCAAGTGTGCGCTGCACCTCTATCTTGCTTCGAGCCTGCTTTCGGCAAGGTGAGCGTCATAGCTGGCCCGACAAGGTTGCTGCGGAAGTGACACCACCAGGTGAGCTGTCCATGATGCGCTAAGCGTGTTAGCCCGGCAAGCTCCCGATAAGCGTAAGAACACACAAGGCACCTTGATCAAGTAAAGACTTCGGTCCGGCAAGCATTCCCTCTTTTAGTTAAAACATCCAATTTAGTACAAGTCCATAGAGGATGAAAAACATGATGGAGAGGATTACAAGTTCTTAAATGCAGACTAAATGCCGAGGGCTTACAATTTGAAAAGATAAAATGCCGTGATCCCTCTCCTGTTTCTCTGTTCGGGGAGTTGGGAGGTAGGTCAAGAGCCCCGGCAAGATAAGCTTGCGGGGAGAGAAACCCGGCAAGAGGAGCTTGTCGGGGAAGAGGCCAGGCGCCTAGAGGCGTGGCGGTGGCGCGCCCGCGCCCGGGAGCTGCTTGCGGGTGGCGGGCATAGGAGCGCATGCCGGGAGCCAACGTGACAAGCCTGAAGCCAGCGAGAGCCACAGGCGCGAAGACCCCAAGAGAACACCCGGGGCCGGCGGGGAGCTTGGCGGAGGCAGGCGTCGGAGGCAAAAGGCTGGAAGGCAGAGGTAGTGGGGCGTCGGCTGCGCTCTCGAGGCTACTCGCTCGTCTTTGCGTACTTGCAACGTGCCGCCCTCCCCTCTTCCTCTTCGCTGCCTCTCGCCCGGCCGCCCAAGGAGGCGGCCGGGGAGTTCGAGGGCCAGCAACCCGAGAAGATGGGGTTGCGGTGGCCTTATGAACAGCGGTGTCCGGCGCCTGGTCGGGCCGCCATCCCCCGTCGCCGCTGTCGCTCTCCTCCTCGTCACTTTCGCTCGAGGAGGGCCCGCTATCAGGAGCTGTCCACACAGCAGCGCACCGGGTTCCATAGTCGCCGAAGACCTTGGCGAGAGGTCACCATCCAATAACTTGAAATGGAGGTGAACCCGCCCGTCAAGCTATGGATCGAGCGACGTCTTCCACCCTCGGTCGAAGAACATCACGCGGGGGCTTGGGACACGACACTCACAGTGCCGCTGATCCCGCAGCCCCTCATCGCGTAACTCCATCACGTCGAGGCGGATCCGGCCCCATTGCGTCATGAGCGGGGCGGCAACCCGAGCGGCGGCGAAGGCGCCCGTGAAGCTTGATGAAGAACTCCGAAGTGCGTCTCGGTGTGGACCGCGCCGTGGTCGGGAGGCGCCCGGAGGGAGGGGAGGCTCCTCACCTCGACCGCCTCTCCCTCGACCGCCTCGGCCACGCCCTCGGCCTCGACGCGGCCCGCCCCTCCTCCCCCCTCTCGTGGCGGCTCCGCCTGCAGGAGTAGGATGGGAATGGTGCGCTGCCTAAAGCAACCCGAGCCGCCCCGTTGAAGGCGGGGTTCCCTCCTTCCATGGCGGCGAGAGAGAGAAGCGAAAGGCGAAGGAGAAATGGATGAGTGTGGCGTTGTGCGCCCCTTCCGCCCTATTTAAAGGGCGAGGTGGGGGCTCAACCGCCCGCTCAACCAATCGAGAAGCGAGAGGCCAGCGGGCGGGGCCGACTCACCCTCTCCGCCCGTGGCAGCACGGTCTCCACCGCCGCCGCCCGACCCCCATGCATGAGGGCAGCGTGGCGGCGGGCGGAGCAGGTGAAGCGACCCGCTCTGCGCCCACGATCACGCAGGGTGGGTGCCTTAAAGGCTGCATCGCGCCCACATCTCCCACGCCGCAATCGGCCGCGTGCCGTTCGCGGGAGGAGGCAGCGAGATGCTGCGGCGGTCGACGCACCGTGGGCTTGGCGCGCCCGATGCCTTGTCTTGGGCCTGGCCCAACAGCGCTCGGCACGTGTATAGCCCGAGGCCGGGGCTCTGCCGGTGTACTAAGGTAGAGGTACCTCGGTACCCCAACGTACTGCAGGCAGCCCCACTCCCAGCTAGATCCACCAAATGCTTGCGGAGATCATCTCCGCTCCACACAAGCCATTCAAGAACAAAGTATATAAGATAGAAGCTCAAGACCCGGCAAGAGGAGCTTGCGGGAAAATATCGAGGCTCAAGGCTACATTACTCCTGCGGATCCCGGCGAGAGGCTCGTCGGGAGGACTAAAGATCACATCAGAAGACACGCCTCGGCGCGCCTTGCCCGGAGCGAGACCGAGGCGGCAAGTCACGAGCCCGACAAGCCCCGGGCCGGCAAGATCAAGGCCCGGCAAGGTGCTTGCCGGGAGAGCTACTCGTGCCGCACTCGGCCCATCCGCCCGCGTCGCCTCCGGCCTTCTCCCGAGGCGTGGCGGATGGCTGTCTACATGAGAATCGGTGGCACTCCACGGTGGTAAGCCGCCGCCGTGGCGAAAAGACGCAATGGCGGGGAGCTTTTGAGGCGGCAGCGACGGGCATTAATGCTCTTGTCCCCTCTGTCAAAAGTAGGTAGAAAGCCTTTGTGGCTGCCTTTGTTCCCTTGTTCCAACTACCACCTCTTTTACGTTTTACCCCTCGCCTCACGTTGACACTGTCGGTGACCCTTGCCCTATAAAAAGGAGGCCCATGCATAGCGTAGGGAGGTTCGACGGCCAGCTACTCTCGCGAGGATCATTCGCCACCCTCGGCGTGAAGGTTCGAACCCCTGGCAACTCCGGCGCTGAGGATTCGGCGGTTTCACACACCACTCCACCGTTTGCTCGCATTCTTGAGCAAGATCTAATACAACACAATGCAGCGGTAGGGTTTCTGGCGACCATCGCGGCCGAAGCTGGGTAAAATCCCGCGTGCATCGCCTCGATCTGCTCTCCGCGCAGCCTCCGCCCCGTGCGAACACACGAAGGGCCCGGCCATAGGTGCCGCGCCACCCATCGGCATGACAGTCGTCCTGCGGAGAAATGCACAGTTCTCTGGGTGACCTTCTTCCCGAGCTCTTACAACTGCACGAACGAGTTCAGCAGGTGATGAAAGGCGTCGCCCAGGCCTTATGGCCATCTGTCTCCTTGCCTGAAGGCCTTGGAGAGCTTGCAGAGAGGCTTCAGGGAGCGCGATGGTGCTTCCGTTTATGGAAGATATCGGCCTGCCGTCAAGGCGCCAGGGAGGCCTGGGCCTTGGTGAAGACACGGTACACGAAGGCTGACCCAAACCACATGGCCGAGGTTGGACCTGTGGGGCCCAATGGGAAGGAGATCCCTGTGAGCTTAGTGTACGGCCAAGTAGAGTTGGCCGCAAAGTATTCCCAGCAGGATTGTAAACTAGACAGCCTATTAGATGGCATTGAAGAGGAATACTATCAGTCGAATTGACTATGTAATTTAAGATGAGATGTAAAATGCCTTCTAGCCGGATTGTAGATCGTTTGTCATAGCGGACCTTTACGCTTCAACCTCGGGACCCAATAGTCCGGAGTGTGTCCGAATACCCTCGCGGTTATATAAGAACCGGGGCATGCGTGGAGACCAGGCATAGGGGTCGTTAGTGCTTTATCAAACAAGTGCCCAACTAGTTATGTTATATTACATGGTTAGTAAGAAACATCTTCCAGGGAGAATAGTTCCGTTAGGGGTTCCTTTCCCTGGGAGGAATGCCCTAAAGTGCATGTCCGGACTGCGAAAAAAGTAGAAAAACATCTGGGGGCACATAAATAAATAGGTAAGAAATCGTCTTTTAGTTCACCGACCGAATATTCCCTTAAGAACGCTAGCTTTTGGCTTCACCCAGTCTGAGGTACACATCCGGCTGACTCGGTAGTAACAATCGCAGAGGTGCTCCCTTTACCACCTAGCCGAACAATCGGGAGCGTAGGGGTAAGCATAGGAGCCGAACAGCCGGCTTGGCCAAAACTTAAGTCATATCGATGCATATAATGGTGAATAAAAGGTACATGTGGAAGTGTGACACATGTGTTGGGCATGAAGCCCGTATAAATAAGCTTCTGTTAAAGAAGCCCCCAAGTATAATGAGCACGGATAGCGCGTCAAGTGTGTGCGAACAAAGCGCGAACGAGCCTTCAAAGGCTGGAAGAGAAAAGGAGGGACAAGGGGAGAAATATAAGACAACTACTGTATAAAATATAGACGGAGGAAGGAGACGAACTCGGAATCCGGTGCTAGGCATAGAATCTTCGGAGACAAGTTGCGTTCCATGGGTTTGGCTCGAGTCGGTTATCCGATGCATTTCGCAGATGGTACGCTCCGCCGGTCAGGACTTGGTCGATGATGAAGGGACCTTCCCATTTGGGCTTGAGTTTGTCCTTTTTCTTGTCCGGCAGGCGTAGAACTAACTCGCCAACATTGTAAGTTTTGGCCCATACTTTTCTGCTTTGATATCTTCGAGCCTGCTGTTGATAGAATGGGGAATGGGCTTTTGCCACATCACGCTCCTCCTCCAAGGCGTCCAAACTATCCTGCCGATCAAGCTTGGCTTCTCTTTCTTCGTACATGCGCACGCGAGGTGAGTCATGAATTATATCACAGGGAAAAACTGCCTCTGCGCTGTATACCATAAAGAATGGTGTGAATCTGGTAGTGCGATTCGGCGTGGTCCATGAGCCCCAGATCTGGTCGAGCTCCTCTACCCGGTCGTGTTAGATTCCTTGAGGACCGCACTAGTGCGGGTTTGATGCCGCTCATGATTAGACCATTTGGTCGCTCAACTTGACCGTTAGTTTGAGGGTGATAGACTGAAGCATAGTCGAGCTTGATGCCCATGTTTTTGCACCAGAGTTTGACCTCGTCGGCCGTAAAGTTTGTGCCGTTATCAGTGATGATGCTGTGGGGGACGTTGTAACGGTGTACGACCCTTGATATGAAGTCTATCACTTGTCCGGATTGACCGTTGATCTGTGAAGCAAGCCCTCCACGAGGCGGCGAGGCGAAGGGTTAAGGATGATAACTATATGCCTCCCTCGAAGATGAAGCAAGCCTCAACGATGATGAATTAATCGTACCGAAGATCCCGTCGAACAAGAGCGCTTCAGCGCGGGCTCATAACCACAACAAATAGCCTAAAGAAAAAGCAGCAACAGCTTCAAGCTGATCAAGATCTGCTAGCCGATCGATGGGTGAGGTCCTCGCGGCGAAGAGTATAAACTTCGAAACGCCCCTCAAAAGTTACCCAAGGCATAAGCTGCTCCCCGATTAAGCGGAAGCATACATACCTTCATCGCCCGATTACAAGACATGGGTGACCGACCACCCGTGGTCGCGCGAAGAAGACATTCGGGCCCCAGCCAAGACTGTACCACAGCATCGATCCGAAGTCTGAAGCCAAAAGGGCAGCGCCGGACTTGCGAGACATATTGGAGGACAAAGCAAGACAATCGAGATCCATCTATGGATCACGTGGGCGCCCTCGACCCCGGCGAATACCGTCGCGCGGACATAACGCCCGGCGGGCGAACATAGCGACGGCGCTCCCTCGAGCTGCGATGCGATATTGTTCAATCAGGCGCCGCACACCGTTATGCTTCAGCGGCGAAGTAATGGATCATCGGATCCCGAAGGGTTCAAACCCGTCAATATCGAATCTTACGATGGTACAACAGACCCAGCGGTGTGGATTGAAGATTATCTTCTCCACATCCATATGGCCCATGGCGGCAATCTCCACGCCATCAAATATCTCCCACTCAAGCTTAAAGGACCAGCTCGGCATTGGCTTAACAGCCTGCCCGAGAGTCAATTAGGTCTTGGGAAGACACGGAGGTCGCGTTCCTTGATAACTTCAAAGGTACATATGTGCGACCACCGGACACCGATGACCTAAGCCACATTATTCAGCAGCGAGACGAATCGGCGGACAATTACGGACACGGTTCTTGACGAAGAAAAATCAAATCGTCATTGTCCGGATCACGGAGGCCCTTGCAGCCTTCAAACATAACATCCGGGACGAATGGCTAGCCCGGCACACAGGGCAGGAGAAGCGAAATCCATGGCAGCCCTCACATTGTTAATGACCGCTTTTCTGCGGAGAGGACAGGTGGCTAGCCCGCAGCAACAATCTCCATAAAAATTCTGGCGGTCCGGACACTAAGGACAACAATGGCGAGCCACGTCGAATCAAAAACAAGCACCGCGTGCTTGGCGGCGACAAAGGAGGATCTGGCGGTCAACGTCGGATTCGAGGCTCAAACCCGGTCAGCGGAAGAAGCCATTTAAAAGAACCACTCCGGGTCCGTCAATCTGGACCGAATACTCGACCGCTCATGCGGATACATGGCACCCCGAAAAGCCAGCTAATCACACCAATAGAGATTGTTGGGTGTTCAAGCGGGCTGGCAAGTTAATTGCGAACACAATGACAAGGGGCTAAATAAGCGATGACGAGGAAGAAACCGGCCGCCGAACAATAGAGGACGAAGGGTTTCCCCCACAAGTGCGGACGGTGAATATGATTCTGCGACCCATATACCCAAGTGGGAGAGGAAGCGCGCTCACGGGGCGTCTACGCGATGGAGCGGTCGCCCAAGTTCAATCCATGGTCCTCTGTCCGATCACTTTCGATCGATGAGACCATCCGACCAGCATCGCCATGGCGGATTCGCGCGTGGTCTTAGACCCAATCATCGATGGATTTCACCTCACAAGAGTCTGATGGGCCGGCGGCAAAGAACTGAACCTGCTTTATCGGGACACGGTCGCAAAATGGGCATAGACCCATCAGGATCAAACCTACTAAGACAACCTTTAAAGGTGTCATCCGAGTGGAAGCCAAGCTATGCAGAGCTCGTCACTGCTGGAAGTGGTCTTGGATCCCGGATAATTTCGAAGCGAAGAGTTAATCTTGATATAGTCCCGTTCGTGGCGGCTATCATGCCTGCTTTCGGACGAACGCGTTGCAAAATTCAGCGGTGCCGCATTATGCATACCTAAAGCTCAAGATGCGGGCCCTCATGGAGTCATTACGGTCAATGGGAATATGGGCGCTCCTCGAGCGGAGGAACATCTGCTGACTCTCGCGGCGGAAATCTGAGCAGCCTTCTACGGCAATTCTCTAGTCCGGCAATTAAAAAGCGGATACATCAAGCGCGCCGGAGCAACACTAACCAAGACCACTGGCGCGATCGAGCCGCAGCGTAGCAATGCGGCCCCAACCCTCGCCAGCGCATGATCACAAGAATAACACTCGCGTACATCATTACGCTTTGGAGATACCATGGGCGCAGGGAGGGCTTAACCACAAGGACCAAGCAGTGCGGCTCGACCACACAAGGGGCTCATCTGGCGCCCCCTTGGTTTTATTTTTATCCTTTCTTCTCTTGCGTATCTGAGGACTCCATTAACGGAAGCCACGTCCGACGGCGAACTTGCCGAACTCACGATGCAACGATCGGGGATTAAAGAAGGCTGCGGCGAACACTCGGTGGTCTCCATTCACGAGCATTAAATTCGATTACATACACCAAGTCTGCAGCTTATCCACGGAGGGGACATGTTAATTTAGTCCAAATCCCTTGCTTACCGCACTATTTGTATCAGTCCGCTTTATTAGCGGACCTTCTTTCATAAATAACGCAGCACTTCCTTTCTGCAAGTACATTACATTTTCATTGCAATTCGTTATCTTTTACATATGTTCATTATATGACATCTTGCACCCGTATACCTTAGTGCGGCCGAATACACCGAGGGCTTACATTCCCCAGTTATGGTGTGATTAAGTCCGAACACTTTCACAAGTCGGCACCCGAACTTATAGCATTATATGAATAAGCTCGAATCATGTCTTGGGTCAATAGTTGGGTTTGCCGGTTCCCATGTTTTGGTACCTTACGTTCCGTTCCGTCGGCTAAGGTAGCTTTGGGAGAACCACTGCGATTGCGCCCGGTTGAGCAGGTTAACGCCTCGATGAAAGCTAAAACGGCGGCATGATAAGGCGAGACTGGTCGCTGTTAGAGAGGTCCTTCGGGTTCCTAAAGACTCATGCCGCTTGACGAAGTTCGGATGATGTCAAGCGAAGGCGTGGATAGCGCCGGATTCTTTCTTCGAATACCGGGGCTTCACGAAATTTAAAATTATAGAATTCTATGGCTAAGTGAGAGTGTTCAAGCATTATAAGTCCGGTTGCCTTGTTCGTCGTGTTGGCGCCTCCTAGATGGACCCAAAAATGGGAACAAGAGTGCTCAAGTTTATCACGAACACCCAAAGACTCGTGGCTTGGGGCTGAAGCCAACGACTTGCCATCTCTCGATTTAACAAGCGGCCGCCTGAAGGTAATATTTTAAATTCAACAAGCGTTGCTCATGGCGCATATAAACAAAGTTTTCAGCGCCGCAGGATAAAAACACAGCGAGTTCACTCAAAGATTACATTTCGGGGCACTCATACGCAATATCGCGGGCTCCCTTGAGGACAACTTTATAATATCGCTCGGCGTGCGATGCTCCTTGCGGCGGCGGATCCGTGAAGCTTCTCGCATCGGTTGCCCCATTGCACCTTTATGCGGGCAAGGGCCCGACAGCGCCTTCAATGCAAGCGGGCGCTTGATTACATCAGCACTGGGGCATGCATCCACCAGCCGCGCACTAGGCCAAAGTAGCTGCTGGCATGGCCTGCCCGAACCCGCCCGGACTGTGAGGCCCTTCATGGCCTCCTCGGCTACCTTGTGAGTTCGACCAGGTGCTTAATTTGGTCGCTTGGCTGCCGGATGGCGGCCTCAAGCATCTTGAGACCGAAGACCTTCTCCGTTGAGCTTCCCTCCTCGTCGCGATAGAATGCGGCGGCATCGGCGCTCTACGGCAGATCTGCAAATGCCCCTGGAGAGCTCGAATTGGGTAAGTATCCGTAATTTACATTAACATGCTTGCTCTGCATGAAAAAGCCTTACCGCCGCTATCTTCTTCATGTCCTCTACCTCTGATGAGCCTTCGGCCTCGGCCTTGGCAGACTTGGCACTTCGAGAGCCGAGGCAAGCTCGGACTCTCGAGTCTTGAGTCACGCTCCAAACTCTCATGCTTTTCCATGAGGCACGGGCTCTTGCGAACTTCCGCCACCGGTGTCGCTTGCTTTTCTCGCTCAGCCCGTTCTGTGGCCGCATTGCGCTCGGCCACGGACACGGCATCCTTCAGGGCTGCCACCTCGTTAGTGGCCCCTGCATTACATATATTATCCTTATTAATCTTGTTTGCAACCAAAACCCTTTTACGTAAGGTACTTATTTAAAGTGGTGTTATTCACCTTCTTTTCCTTGAGCTGCCTCTTAGCATGGCGAGCTCTTGCTCCGACCGCTCAAGGTCCTTCTTCACGCCTCGACCTCTGCAGTTAATGCGGCGGAGGTCAACATGAGCAACTGCAAACCCATATTGACATATTTTTTAGCAACCTGCGTATATCTTGTTAGATCCTTAGTCCGGCTTTTCTTTCCGAACACCGAACTAAGCATCGAGAACTCTTGTCTATGTGGTGTTACATTACATTATTTTAAACTTCTTACCTCAAAGCCTGTTAGAAGGCTGTTGCGAGCTTCGGTCAGCCCGCCCTTGGCGAAGCTGGACCTTCTCGATCACCGCACACATGAGAGTGCGGTGTTCTTCCTCGATGGAGCGCCTTTAAGCGCCTCCGGCAGAGTTATCCGGCGCCTCTGGTTGGGCGGAGGCCGCCCGGCGCCTGATCCTTCCCTTCTTTGAAGGGCGCTTGCCGGACTCTGGAACCGCTTCTGAGTTCGGAGGAAGTCAGCAGAAAGTCCGGGAGGGCGCTGGCGGCGCCTCCGGAGCCTCCTCTGGCGGGTCCCTCAGTGAGATTCCGCCTCGTCGTCCTCGTCGGCAGCGGGTAGTAAGCGTCGGGATAGAATTTACATCCGGCGGCGCCAAAGACGCGCTCATCGAGTCGGGAAGATCGTCAGCGGCGGACTACGGGCAGAATCGCGGCGTTAGAAGGACACTACATGGCATACAATGTACGGCATCTAAATGATCTGAATACTTACGATCCTGCGGACGCTTTGGCCCTTGGGGGCCACTCTTCCTCGCCAACATTGATGTTGGCGAAACTATCGAGGATAGTTCTCCCCTCTTGGACCCTTGGCCGCCCGATTGGGAGGCCTTCCTCTTCTCTCTCCTCCTCCGGGAGAGAATAGTCCTCCTCCTCCTCCTCGTCTTCGGGGAGAGTCCTCATCGTCGTCGACGCCTGATTCTGAGGAACTCTTTGAGTCCCGTGGCCACCTCTTGGCCTTCTTCTCCGGCACCACGTGCGGTGCGGAACCAGCAACCTGCTAGCGGGCATCCCTTGGTTCTTCGGCATGGGAGCCGGGCTGATGAGCAGTGGGCCTTTTCCATCGATCTGTCAAAGGAAGAGGCAGATTAAAAGCCTCGCTAGAGTCAATCTAATCACTTGCAAGTGTCCGTAATGGGGTGAATCACTTACCTCATCGATCGAGGCTGCGAGCTGAATCCGCGGTCTTGATCGCGGATGTGGGGCTTGGCGCCCTTGAATAGCACCCTCCAGCGCCTTCGTGCGTTGTATCGAAGAGCCGCTCAACATCTGGTGCTGTTCGGATTAAACTCCACAGTTAAATACCCGTTCTTGGCATGGGAGAATCCGCGGAGGAGCATGACTGGACCACGTCGACGAGCGGAGCCTATTGCTCACCAGCTTCTTGATGCAGGCTCGAAGTCCGTCACCTCCACGAATCACCCTTGCGCAAGCCCTTCTCTTTCCGGAGGTGAGCTGCGTGGGATTCGAGATCTAAATTCGGGGCCGCCGCCCATGTAGGCTTCGCGGCTCGGTGATGTAGAACCACCCGATTGCCACCCCTTGGCGGAGTCCACGAAGGTCCCTTCTAGCCAAGGGGCGTTGGGCGGCTGCCCAACATGGCGCCTCCGCATTCGCTTGCGTCCCCTTCACAACCTTGACAGCGTTGAAGGTCTTGAGCCCACAGGCGAAGTGGGGCGGATGCGAGAAAGGCCTCGCACCTGACGATAAGCGCCGAGATGTTGAGGGCGAAGTTGGCGCGGATCGTGGAAATCAGGCCGTAGTAAAACATGAGCCCCGGACGAATGGATGGGCGGAAAGCCCGGTCCGCGGAGGAAGTGGGGAAGGAAGGCGACCAACTCATGAGGCCACAGGGTAGGGATGAGCTGCCCGCGTCGGGCGGCCGATCTGTGATGTCATTTGGAAAGGTATCCGGCGTCTCGCAGCTTGGTGATGTCCTCCTCCTTGGCGGTGGAGGCCATCCATTGCCTCTCCCCTCCGGACATATTTGGAGAAGGGTCAAGGTGGGATCTTGTGAGCTTAGGCGTTGGAGCTTGAGTTCGCGAGGATGGATAAGCAAAGGAGGAGGAAGGCGTGGGTGAGAAGGTAAATCCTTATCCCTTATATATAGGCGGATGAAACTATCGTCCCTCACCGGCTGGTAAAACTCGCTTATCTCCCAAGCGCCACCATCAATGGCGCGGTTGGGTTACTACCCACGTGTTGGGGAACACGATCTACCTTGACGGGGCGTGCCAAGGAAACGCGCTAAATGTCTTTGAGGTGGTATAGTAATTCAAACAAGGGCTTGGTAGCGGTGTGATGTCACGCCGCATAATCGTCGGCAGATTGGATCGATTATATATATTTTATTCTCTCGTTGGAATGTGGAATTTATTTTGCGAGTCGAACACTATCACGGTGTTCATTATCTTCTCCGGATTATTCAAGGAAAGGAACCCGCCTTGCAATGCGAACATTATGCACGTCGGACTTATCGTCATTGAAGACTGGTTCGAGGAGCTCTTGAGGAGTCTGGACTAGGGGTGTCGGACAGCGGACTATCAATATCCGCGGGACTCCGGACTACGAAGATAGAAGATTGAAGACTCGGCTCATGTCAGGAAGGTACTTTCCTTGGCGTGGAAGGCAAGCTTGGCAATCGGATATGTAGATCTCCTACCATTGTAACCGACTCTATGTAACCCTTGCCTCTCCGGTGTCTATATAAACCGGAGGGCCTTGAATCCATAGGACGAACATTACATCTCAACAATCATACCATAGGCTAGCTTCTAGGGTTTAGCCTCTTTGATCTCGTGGTAGATCTACTCTTGTACTACCCATATCATCAATATTAATCAAGCGGGGCGTAGGGTTTTACCTCCATCAATAGGGCCCGAACACAGGTAAAAACATTGTGTCCCTCGTCTCTTGTTACCATCCGCCTAGACGCATGCAGTTCGGGACCCCCTACCGAGATCCGCGGTTTGACACCGACGACCGTCTTAATGAGTTTGGCCTCTATCCATTTGGTGAATTTATCCACCATGACGAGTAAGTATTTTTGCTTGTGGGTTCCTCCTTTAAGGGGTCCAACCATGTCAAGCCCCGGACATGAAGGGCGGTGATGGATATAGTTTTGAGGCGGTGGGTGGCATGTGGCTTTGATTAGCAAAGAGCTGGCAACCGGCGCATCGTTGGACTAAGTCTGGCGTGCGCCGGCCGTCGGCCAATAAAATCTGTCAGACGGAAGGCCTTGCCTACAAGGGCCGAGGCGTGGCATGGTGCCCGCCGAGTCCGGCATAATTTGGCGGAAGATTCCGCCCTTCCTCTTGAATACACCTTTGAAGGACTCGGTTGTGCTTTTCTTGTAAAGCTCTCCTCGTGGACCTTGTAGGCTTTAGATCGCCGCACTATAGCGGGCCTCATTTTGGTCCCCGGGAAGTTCTGCTGGTTAGGTAGGCTAGGAATGGTTCGATCCACGGGATGATGACTGCCATTATTACGTGAAATTTGAGGGTGTTACCGTTGGCGAGAACCACCAATTGTGTCGAGAATGTTGATTGTCGAGGCGGTCGGTTGGGTCCGGATTGTTATTTCCGGACTCCCCCTCCCATAGTACGGATGGCTTAAACAGCCTCTCTAGGAAGATGTTGGGAGGGACGGCATCCCGCTTTGTGCCAATGCATGCCAATACGTCTACTGCCTGGTTGTTATCCCAGGCTATATGGTGAAATTCGAGCCCCTCAAACCGAGCTAACATTTTTAGGACGGCGTTGCGATAGGCTGCCATTTTCGGATCCTTGGCTTCGAAGTCTCCATTTATTTGGGATATCGCGAGGTTCGAATCCCCGCGCACCTCTAGGCGTTGAATGCCCATGGAGACTGCCATCCGGAGACCATGTAGAAGGGCCTCGTATTCGGCTGCGTTGTTGGAGTCTGTATACATTATCTAGAATACGTATTGAACTGTTTCTCCGGTTGGGGACGTTAGAACGACGCCAACCCCTAGACCAGCCAACATTTTGGAGCCGTCGAAGTGCATGATCTAGTTGGAATATGCGCCGTACTCTTTAGGGAGTTCGGCTTCAGTCCATTCGGCGACGAAGTCGGCCAAATCTTGCGACTTAATAGCTCGCCGTGGCTTATAGGTTATGTCGAACGGGAGGAGCTCAATGGCCCATTTGGCAATCCGGCCCGTCGTGTCGCGGTTGTTTATAATGTCATTAAGATGTACTTCAGAGGGTACTGTTATCGAACACTCTTGAAAGTAGTGTCGCAGCTTCCGGGATGCCATAAACACCGCGTACGCTATATTTTGATAATGCGGGTACCGTGACTTGCATGGAGTTAGGACAGTGGACATGTAGTAAACTGGTTTTTGAAGAGGGAACTTGTGTCCGTCCGTTTCTCGTTCGACAATGAGTACCGTGCTTACAACTTGATGAGTTGCCGCGATATATAATAGCATTGGTTCGCCCATGTTGGGCGCGGCCAGGACTGGGTTTGTTGCCAATATGGCTTTTATTTCTTCGAGTCCGGCCGTGGCGGCATCCGTCCACTCGAAGTGTTCGGTGCGTCGGAGGAGGCGATAAACGGGTAATGCCTTTTCTCCTAAACGGGTGATAAAGCGGCTTAGAGCCGCCATGCATCCGGTCAATTTTTGTATTTGTTTGAGGTTTTTTGGGATATACAATTGTGACAGAGCTCGGATCTTGGCTGGATTTGCTTCAATTCCTATGCCGGATACAATGAAGCCCAAGAGCTTTCCGGATGGTACGCCGAAAATGCATTTTTCCGGGTTGAGCTTGATGTCATATGTTTGGAGATTATCGAATGTGAGCCTCAAGTCGTCTACTAGAGTTTCGACATGCTTGGTTTTAATGACCTCATCGTCTACGTATGCCTCCACTTTTTTGCCGATCTGATTTGCCAGACATGTCTGAATCATGCGCTGATATGTTGCGCCGGCGTTTTTGAGCGCGAAGGGCATTGTGTTGAAGCAGAATGGGCCGTACGGGGTGATGAATGCCGTTGCGGCTTGGTCGGGCTCTGCCATCTTAATTTGGTGGTAGCCGGAGTATGCGTCGAGGAAGCACAATGAATCGTGTCCTGCGGTAGCGTCGATAATTTGATCGATGCGGGGGAGGGGGAAGGGATCCTTTGGGCAAGCCTTGTTAAGGTCCTTGAAATCGACGCATAGGCGCCAGGATTTGTCCTTCTTTGGTACCATCACCAGGTTTGCTAACCAGTCCAGATGTTTTATATCTCTGATCAATCCGCCTCCAATAGTTTGGCTAGCTCCTCTCCCATGGCCTATCTCTTGGGTTCGGAGAAATGCCGAAGAGCTTGTTTGACTGGCTTGAATCCTTTTGGGATGTTTAGGCTATGCTCGGCCAGCCGGCGTGGGATTCTTGGCATGTCTAAAGGGCGCGAGGCAAAAATGTCCCAATTTTCACGTAGGAATTCTCGTAGTGCGGCGTCTACATCAGGGTTTTATTGTGCCCCGATGGAGGCCGTTTTTGTAGGGTCCATTGGATGGACTTGGAATTTGACTATTTCGTCCGCCAGTTTAAAGAAGGTGGACTTGGATCTCTTATCGAGTATCACATCGTCCCTATTCACCGTGGAGCTTGCTTGAAGTGAGTTCCTCGGCCGCTAGGGTTTTGATAGTGCCTCAAGGGCCGGTCTTGGCTGTCTTGTTTTCGGCGCGGAGTGATATGTCCGGGTTACTAGCAAGAGTGATGATTCCGTTGGGCCCGGGCATTTTGAGCTTCATGTACCCGTAATAGGGTATAGCTTGAAAAATTGTGAATGCCTCTCGCCCTAATAGAGCGTGATATCCGCTGCTAAACTGGGCCACTTGGAACATGACCTCCTCGGACCTGTAATTATCCGGCGTGCGAACACCACATCGGTGTGATTTTTCTGACAAACATGCTTCCCGACCGGGATTATTCCTCTAAAGGTTGTGCTGCTTCGCTCTATGCGGCTCCGATCTATTTCCATTTTTACGAGGTTTCCTCATAAATGAGGTTCAATCCGCTGCCACCGTCCATGAGTACCTTGGTAAGGCAAAAGTCGTCCACTATTGGACTTAGGACCAATGCGGCTGGTGCTTGGGATGTTCGGAATTTAGGTTCGTCACTGGCATAAAAGATAATAGCCGTGTCACTCCATGGGTTTATTGTTGCTACTTGGTAGACTTCGGCAAGGCTGTGGAGTGTTCGTTTCCGCATATTATTTGATGCGAAAGTCTCGAAGACTGTTAATACCGTACTGGTATCCTTGGGCTGGTGCTCTGGAGTTAGAAGCTCTTCGCCACTTTTGGCCACCTGCCGTAGTATCCAACATGCTCTAAGGCTATGAGTTGGAGTGGCGCCCTCTGTACTATGAATTTTGCAGGGTCCATTGAGCCATCCTTCCAGTACGGTTCCATGCCCTATAGAGGGTTTTTGCTTTTTGGTATTTAACCCATGTGCCTGGCGATGATGCACACTTTTATTTCGGACTGGGGTTGTATTTAGGGCCGGATTGTCCCAAAAATTGATTTCGGTTTTCCAGGCGTTTTCCATCGCACAGTACTTTCATACTATGGACGCCAAGTCAGCAAAGCGTGTAATTTCACGACGACTTACGGCATTGAGGATTCCCTTGCCCGTGCAATTATTGCAGAAGAATGAAATTGTGTCCTCCTCACGGCAATCCTTTATCCTATTCATGACCAGGAGGAATCTGGCCCAGTAATGGTGTAATGTTTCTGCGGGCTCTTGCCGCATTTGGGATAGATCGCTTATGTTTTGGTGGGCGGGTGGAATTAAATTCGGAACCCCGTCCAATCTATAAGCTAGCCTATGGTATGATTGTTGTTCGTCCTACGGACTAAAATCCTCCGGTTTATATAGGCACCGAAGAGGGTTAGGGTTACACAGAGTCGGTTACAATGGTAGGAGATCTGCATATCCGTATCGCCAAGCTTGCCTTCCACGCCAAGGAAAGTCCCATCCGGACACGGGACGAAGTCTTCAATCTTGTATCTTCATAGTCCAGGAGTCCGGCCAAAGGTGATACTTCGGCTATCCGGACACCCCCTAATCCGGGACTCCCTCACCTGGACAAACTCTTATATAAAGCAAAGCACTCCCGAGGACACAAGGGAATTACTGCCAAGTCAGTTTTCATCATGCTCAAATGATTCGCGTTCGTTACTTTGATAATTTGATATGTGGGTGTACCGGTGCTTGGGTGTTGTCCTTACTTGGACAAGCCTCCCGCTTATGATTAACCCCTCTCGCAAGCATCCGCAACTACGAATGAAGAATTAAGATAAATCTAACCATAGCATGAAACATGTGGATCCAAATTAGCCCCTTACACTACAAAAAAAAGACACATATGTGACATTTTGGGCCGAACGAAAAACATTTCTGTCATACTTATGACACTTCTATGGCGATAATTGTGACAAAACCCGGTATCATCATAGATGTGGTGGGCTCCTACTTCTATGACAAAAAATGGGCTTTTCGTCCTGGGCGGGCCGGAGACGCAGCTGCATGACATTCTTTGGCCATCCATGACGGAAAAAACCATGGTAGAAGCAAGGGCGACGAAAATATCAGGGAGTTCCCGGTTATGGTGGGTGGTCGGGGGCGGAGCGATGCGCGTTTCTCTCGTACACGTACGCGTGTGTGTGCGAGGCGTTGGGCTCTAACTGAACCCGAGCGAGGCGTTGGGCTGTAACTGAACCCAAGCGGTTGCACTAGCTACCTTACTGAACCCGAGTGATTCCTTCGCTACTGCTGCTAACTGAAGCCGATCGAACCCTGCTGCCTCCTTCCCTTGATGAATAGTGGGTGTTGCTGGGGGGTTTGGATGAACAGTTCCCTGTGCGGGTGGATGAACAGGACCCCGTGGTGTTTACTCTGGATGAACAGGACCCTGTGGAGGGCTGGATGAACAGGACGACCCCATGGAGGGCTGGATGAACAGTAGACAGTGGAGGGGTGGATGAACAGGAGCCCGTGGAGGGGTGGTTGAACAGGAGCCCGTGGAGAGGGCTGGTTGAACAGTAGCCGGTGGAGTAGTGCGCGGTGGAGGCTGGATGAACAAGAGCCCGTGGATGAACAGTCGCTGGTGGAGGCTGGAGGAGGTCGACGGTGGATGAACAGTAGCCCATGGAGGCTGGAGGAGGTCAACGGTGGAGATGAATAGTATCTCGTGGAGTCCCGTTTTGCGGTACGCCACACCCCTCCCGATGAACAGGACCCCCATTTCAATCGTAGCGCTCCAACACAAGTCCGTTTCCTTTGCGGTACGCCACACCCCTCCCGATCAACAGACCCTGTTTCGACCGTAGGAGGTCCAACACAAGTCCGTTTCCTCCGTTTTGCGATACGCCAGACCCCTCCCGATGAACAGGATCCCATTTCGAACATGGCCGGTCAAAGACAAGGTCGTTTCCTCCGTTCTGCGGTACGCCATGCCTCATTTCCATCGGCTGTTCCGTCCAAGCCGGTTGGCTCCCACGCGTTCCATTGCCTCTCGATGAACACAATGCATTCCATTGCCTCCCCATGAACACGACGACGACGCAAATTCTCCGTTCCGACCCAGGCATGTACACGAGCCCTGGCCCTACGTATGCGCGAGTAGGCGTTCGAGACCTCGCCCGTATGTACGTACGTGGACGTATTTTCTTTCTTGCACACTGGCCGCTATACATACGTGTACATGCTACGTGTGTGCCTCTACTACGACACGTGCGCGCCTCTACATCGACCAGTATGTACGTACACATTCGCGACCAGAATGACAACGCTACGTACCTTCGACCAGGTCGGTCCCGACTGTCAGGCACTTCCTTGCATGCGAAGATGTAGCTGGTAGGTCCCAGCAGACAGGGAGGGTGAATCATTTTGTTTTTGCCCGGACGCACTTCCTTGCGTGCGAAGATGTAGTTGGTGGGTCCCACCAGTCAGGGGGGAAACGTTTTTTTCACAAAATACAGTGGCCCGTCCGGTGGGTCCCCGCTGTCAGGTGGAGGAATAATTATTTTGCGCGTAATAAGGAGGTACTTCCTGGCGGCTGCCATGGACCCAGCTATCAGCCTCTCCATGTACAGTACTCCTCCAATGGAAGTCGGTCATTGACCACATTGACCATGCTATGCCGAGAGCACCATGGCGGTGGACGACAGCAAGGCCTAGGAAGGGGACGACGCGGAGCCGGGGAAGACGTGGCAGTTGATGCCCACGCGAAGAGGAGTACGAGGGTTCACTGGTTCGGCTGTGGTGTAAGGTTGCCATCGCTGTAGAATAACAGGGGGTGTGGGTGAGTGGAGGGATGGCCAGGCCAGCGGTGGGAGTAGTAGGGGGCGGTGAGGCCTCTGCGACAGCACAGCCAGCCATGGGAGGCAGGAGCACGCGGCACGACCGGTGCTGCTTTGGGCGGGTGGAGCAAGAAGACCAGAGGTTGAAGAAGCACGACGGCCGTTGTATGGACATCATACGGTCACTACAGCTAGAATCGTTTATATTGACTAAGTTGACAAAGCCCTTGGTACGCACCAACTTAGTAGGCCCACAGGTAGCTTCTGAAACGGTGCGCCCCAGATGTTAGGGGGAGGAATCATTTTTTGGGCGGCTGAAGCTAGAATATTCGAGATTGAAGAAGAAGCACGACATTCATTGGATGGACATCCAACGGCCACTGCTGCTAGAACCGTGTGTTGACTATAAGTTGACAAAGCCTTGCATACGGGTCAACTCTCTTTTTTTAGGGGATGCGTCAACTTAGTAAGGCCACAAGTGTGTGGCATAGAACTTATAGCCCATTTGAGATTTGTAAGAATGTGTAGCCCATTTTCTGAATTCTAATGGAATTTACTACTGCCCATTTACAGTTTGTTAAAAGTACAGCCCATTTCAACCAACCGTTCAAAACAGAATTCAATAAAAATTTCCCACACTTTGATGGGATCCGAAATAGTTTTATCCTGAAATTTCTAGTCAGATTAAATACAATTTCAATATAAATTTATATTACGTAAAAATCCAACAAAACATTGCGCTTGCAACATTTAATGAAATTAAAATTTTCAATATCCAAAAATAATATTTTATAAAGTAATTATGTGTTTGGTGCATTTTTTTATAGTTACTGCCCAGTTTTTATAATTACATCCCATTTATTATTTCTTAAAGCCCATTTTCTTGTTAAGCCTAATGCACCCCTCCTAGGAAAGATTTGCAGCCCAGCGGGGCGGAGAATAACAATTTGACCTTGCCTGGGTATTCCTAAAAAAAGTATAGCTGGGCTAGCCATTTTCAGCTTGAAAAAAATTAATATTTGGGCTGGATATCTGGCCTGGGCTAGACGGGCCACGGCTCGCCCAGTTAATACCTACAGCAATGTTTTCGTTGTTGTTCAAAGAAGAAAAATTAATATCTGGGCTAAACATCACTCAAGAAAAACTCTGCAGTTCTCACACCTCAAAAAACACAAACACTGCTCGAGCTGCTTGGTCCCAGCTGTCAGCCGCTTCCTCTCGTTTATTGATTACATAGGTTGACAATGGTGTGGGACCGTGATGTTAGGAAACCAGGAGGAAGCAAAAAAAATTATAGTTTTATATAATAAGGAGGCACTTGCGTACGTGAGGCTATGGCCCTAGTGGGTCCCCACTGTCATCCTCTCCAAGTAAAGTCATCTCTCGCTTCATGCGCGCTTCCGCCGAACGGTCAGCGCCGCCCGCCCCGCTTCCTGGTGCAGGCGATTGCTCCGCCTTCAAACGACACAAGTGTCGTCCGTCCGTCCGTCTGCTGCCCACATTAATGATACATGGTTGCCGAGGCGGCTACTCCGGCGCCACACGTACGTCCCTCCGCCGCCCACCATTGCTATATAAACTGTTGTGTCGGCCATAGCCGCAGTCATCCGCATCCGTTCCCTTTCTCTTGTCCACACCACTACTGCCCACCGTGGCTTCCTCGCGCTCAGCCGCTCTCGGAGGGGGCGACGGACCACAAGGAGATGGCAGTCATTGCCGCCGACTGGCTGGCCGGCAAGCAGCCTGAGGACGACGACGTCCCAATGGAGAGCATGGTAGTCGATGATCCGGCGCCAACCCCCTCCTCCACGCCATCCTCGTCGGTGTATTGCACCATGACCATCGGCGAGGCCCGTGCCCAATATATGGATACGGTGAGGTAGAAGCATGAGGAGCAGTTCCGGGAGGCGCAGGCCACGCCGCCTACAACCACCATCTCCTCCAGGAGCACCTGCAGGCGAAGGAGAAGATCGCCCCAGAGCGGGCAGAGCAGAAGGCGCTGCTCGACTCGTACCGCTCCGCCCGCGAGGGCTGCCTCGAGCGATGGCGGTACTGCATGCGGGTGGCGGAGGCTGCAGTTGCCTACCAATAGGGCGATGAAGCGGGCGAGGCGCTGTTTGGCGAGACTGAGGATGAGGCAGAGGACAATGTCAGCTCCGACGAGTCCCCGCTCCGCTCGCGTCGACGAGGCCCTGCTCCGCCGAGGCCTTGCGGTGCCAACAACGAGCCAGAGGACATCGCCGGCTCAGTCGAGGCCCCACCCTGCCGGCAGCAAGGGGGCGGATTTCCCCTGCTCTGCCGAGGCGCCGCCCGCCGGCAACGAGACAAAGGACATCGCAGGCTCCGCCGAGGCCCTGCCCCGCTGCCAATGAGGCCGCACCACACAGAAAATG
Organism: Aegilops speltoides; assembly: GCA_021437245.1. Lineage (NCBI taxonomy): Eukaryota > Viridiplantae > Streptophyta > Magnoliopsida > Poales > Poaceae > Aegilops > Aegilops speltoides. Next base: position 340,097,414 of record CM038146.1, read on the forward strand.
AGGAAGAGTAGAACACGGTAGGTCGCCACCACTTGGGTCCAAGTAAGGCCACCGCTGCTACCCTTCGGTAGAAGCCAAGCTAGGCGGGTTGACCATTGATGGCCGGTTAGCTTCTTGGCAGCGAAATGGAGTCAGAGAGCTATGTTGGAGAAGGACGCTGCTTCTACATAACTGCTGGTGCAGTTGGCTGACTAACACGTGGGCCCAACAAGCATCTGAGCCACATGTCAGTTATGCAACTGCATCTGCAGTTAAATCACTCAAGCTTGTGTTCGGCTCAGCCGAACACAGGTGGGTAGCTTTGGTTACTTAATTATACCTCCAGCGCACCCCTTTTTAGTTGAAGAATGTATGAAATGTAATGAAATCCGGCATGTTTATATGAAATCCTACTGTGTATGAATGAATTTATTTTGATTAGTTCGAATTCTTGTATCACTGGAATTGGATGAACATGCAAAACAATACGTACTATCATTATTCCTGTGGTGATCACCTCGTTTGCAGCGAGTTCACATGTACTCCTCCGGTCCTTTCTAGTCTGCATACAAGTTTTATTCTGCGGTCAAAGTATCTCTACTTTGACCAATCTTATAGAAAAAGTATGCACTTTCACAATGTGCTAAGTAAAAGGAATGTATGAGTACAAAGAGTTTGAGCAGCTTTTAGCGTTCTCAGACATTGCAATCAAACACACAGGCCTGGCAACTCATAGAGAACATTCGAAACAATCGATGATTATGCATCTCAGCGATTCACATGCCAGAGCCAGTATTTACTTCACAACTAAAGAATAAAGAAAAAATTGATCGACACTGCTGACAGCAAAGGGCGTCCCATTCAAAAATATCAAACGCATGTCTTCTTGCTAAAATCAATGAGCAAAATTTGACAATGTTGTCCCATTCCAAATATCAAATGCCTACGATTGTGGAATGGGCAGGGTTTGCCATCAGTTCAGACATTGACATGGCACCTCGTGCTAAATATACCAGCTATTCTTTTTGTGCAGTTCCACCAAAATCAACCAAATTCGCGCGTAGCTTGTATGATTTCGCCCTTATATGTTGCAATGCCTTGAACTTATCGGCACCTCCTTTCTTATGGTGGAAATGAATGATTCGATGTATTAATGAACATTTTGTGTAGTTCCCATTGAAATCAAGCTGAGCACCCCTGTTTGCACAAATACAAAAAAGTGATTAGTATAAAGCAAACTGTACTATGAATTGACATTTTAAACAGGCACCTACATGGTCCATGTAGAGCACACTTTTAGAAAAATGGAACTCACTGGAAAGAATCCTAGAATAACATTGTACTCGTGCATCACAACAAGAAAATGGAGATTTGTCAGTCCTTCTGAGCTGAAGTTAGTTTGGTCTTGTGCGGAGTAATATAACCATCCTTCAACTGCTCCTTCTGATGAGAAGATAGACATGGCTTCTTCATCCTGGCATAATCGGAACTAGTCACTTCACGTACTCCATATTCTTCTTCAGAGGAGGATGATCTTGTTGTGCAAAGACAAGAGGACAACTAAATGCTAGCATCCCTGCTTGCTTGAAAAATAGGAAAGGAAATATTTAAAACAGCACAGATGAAGCACTTCTCAAGGACAATACCACTTTTTCATGATAGTATCTAAACAGTAGCACGACACCAATAGAGATGAGAAAGTTCAATCATATGGATGAAATCAGTGGGCGAGTACCAACCTTTGTCAGGAGGCTTATTGTGTAGAGCATACAGATGAAGCACTTCTCTAGAACCATCTGTTGCTATCTACTGTGGTAGCCATGCTTACTATATACTCCTCGATTAGTTTAATGTTTCCAACATCTTCTTGTGCAGTTCCACTAAAATATATGGTATCTTCAAAGAAGATCCCTGTTTGCACAAGTAGAGATGATTATGTATTACATTAACAGTGGCATCAAATCAGTGGCAAAACAATAGCTCGTTCCAGCCATAGCAATAAATTAAGATGCAAAACTATATCATTACTTGTGTCTTCACAGTTCCAGTGCTTCATTACAACACCGGGAGTCGATTTTTGTTGTTCTTCCGCTTGTTCTTCCCCTTCATCACTTAGTTCAATAGCAGACAAGCTTCACCTTGAATGTAAGATTTGGCATGTCAATTAGGGAGCACAACTATAGCACTAAACAATAACATTAATTTTCTGATGAAAGTGGCGAAATACAGGCCAACAGTTGTGAAATATCCTTATCTTACCTCAATGAGATATTACGGTGCACATACAGATTGGAAGTCTTGTCTCCATTTGTGCAGTTCACTAAAATCAAGCAACATTACCGAACAAGTAGCACAACATATGAAAGCACACTGCAGAATCATGTGAAAGAAGGCTAGTACTGACCTCTCATGACGCGGCATTCAAACAACTCACAAGAAGAAGATCTGAACCAAATTTGCCAACACGGATAGGAAGTAAGATCTCCTCTTGTGCAGTTCCACTAAGATCAAGCAATCAAGCAACGTTGTCAGTGTGACATTTTGGTTGAACTGCACAAAACACTATTAAAACAGAAGTGTTTTGTGCAGTGCAACAAAAGGTCACAATGGCAACGAGGTGAAGTAGATAACCCTGTTTACACGGAGTGCAATGGAAACAACTAGTGGTCAATAACGGTGGATGACACAGAAGCCAACAAAAAAAGCATCTACCTTATCTAAATGGGAAAGAAAGCAAGACAGTAGCATTTCTCAAACGGTGGCATTGATTAATGTTAACATAGAGATTATATTAACAATAAAATTCGTTAAACATGTAATTTGCTTTTAACTGTGGCATTGCATCAATTTTCCAACGGCATTATTAGAGGGTGTTTGTTTACAGGGACATTTTGGTGTAGGGACCAAAAAAACTCCGTGTAAGTCCCATCTAAACCAAACAGGAGGGACTTTTAGCGACTAAGAGTGGGCATTTGGGACTAAAGAAAGAAGACCCCGAGGGAGAGTCTTTTTGGGACTTTTTCTAACAGTTGCCCCTGCCACGCATCGCACCTTGTCTCTATTAGTTCATTACTAGGGGTAACATGGTCTTTTAGCATGTCATTTAATAACCTCTAGTCCATGTTTAGTCCCTGGAACCAAGCAGGTAGGGACTAGGGAGGTTTTTAACCAAACATGGCCTTAGATTAACAACAGCGCCGAGGCTGCAACTTATACGTGATGAGGTGATTATACGGTCACTACGAGATCGTATAGCTCCGTATCCATCCATTTTGACCAGTCAAAGAATCCTCCTAGCACGAATTATGCTCAAGTGTAGTTATCGAACCCGAGACCTCAAGTTTGATGAGCAAACAGGCTAACCAGCTACACAACCCTCTCGTTACGTTCAACGAGAGGAAAATAACCTTTTATACATTCCTGCATTCGTGTGACAAGCATGCCGTGTTTTTTCTGTGTGGGAGTCATTGGGATTTAAATCATAATCATGTCGTGTGGCTTTGGTGTTAAGACTATCCACAGTGGTGCAGAAATAATGCAGCCTTAGTCACCTTACCTCTCTCCACGTAGTACGTTGGGTCCCACCAGTCAGAGGGTGAAAGAAACAAATTAATAAGAAAAATTAAAAGCGCCATCGGTGTATCTTACCTCACACATCTCAGTACTGCTTGGGAATACTATCCAATTGATCCCTTTGTTCGCTCACGTACTATTTTAAGTGAATCCTTATTATAACATGCACACAATTTTGGGCACTTGTATTCGACCTAAGTCAGTGTGCCACCGTATCTCGTACTACTCCCTCTGTCTAGGTGTAATAAGTCACGTTAGAAGGTGCAGCGGGACCAAGGTGCAAGCAGATTAGAAGAGAAGGAGAAACTTGACCGGTCATTCCTCCAATCAAAGCCCTGATTTCTGTCTCTAAACGCAACAATTAATCCAAACAACTAAGAGATGCCATTTTAGCTACCATGCAGGGCCACGTATTAACTCACATGCAAGCCGATTTTGATTTCTTGACTGATCAATGCGTAGTTGAGCTCCATGCATTGGGTTTCCGGGGGAGATAACAAGGCAGAGTAAGGAGCGTTTGGTTACATTGCTTAGGCTGGTCATAGTGGTGAGTAACTTGGACTAGTAACATGCATATCTTACTAGTCTATGTTACTACTATGCGAAGTTTGCCGTCGGAAGCGAGCCGATCTGGCTCTCCTGAGCTAGCAAAGTTTTTCTAGCCCACCCAAGCTAGCTGGCCCACAAAAGCTAACATATTTTAATAGTTTCAAATGCCTAACCTTGCCCGACTATCCTATAAGCTGTTCTTGCTAAGGATCCAAACGCTCCCTAAGTAACAACACTCGCTAGCAATGAGGCCAGGAGGGGATTGAGATGCGAAGTTAATGGACGACGCCTAAACATTTTGGGAATATCTGATTTCCATAAGATGACTTAACACCTAGACGGAGGGAGTACTACTCCTCAGTCCAGGTTTGATGGATTATTCATCACCTCTTCTCTTCTTTTACGTACTCCATTTGTATCTCACTTTTAGTGGCTTCACACTCGCACGATTTTCCTATTCTATGAACCTGTGTGTGTGTGTGTGTGTGTGTGTGTTTAACAACATGTGTGTGTTAGAGAGAGCGACAAATCAACCTACTCCTACAGAGAGATGGTGCGTAGTGTATGATTTTAGCCGCGAGAGTCGGTGCATCCTCTCGTTTCCGGGCGTCTGGTAGGGACAGGCGGACAACTGCCATGCCCGCTCCTGACCAGCCTGGCCCACCCAAAGTCCCTCCATCGCCTGCGCGCGCTTCCCGCCCTAAACGATCAGCGTTGCTCCAAAGAATTGGTGCCGCATTCATGCCCGGGCAGAGCGGACGCGACCTCTCACTGGCGCCTGCGTTAAAGGGAGAAGCGGATTCAAGAGTGATGGTTGCTTCATCCATCCAACTTACTGCTGGGTCTATGTGATTTGACGACTCATTGGTCAGTATTACTGAGGTGGTGGGACTGCTGGATGTCCCACGCTTTCGGGGAAAGGACGTACTACTAGATTACAATTTTCTCCATTCTTACAGCGGAGGAGCGCAAGAGCAGTGAAAACATGCAGGCTCAGTGATTACATGGCCCACCTCACACTATCACTATATTTTCTGGACACCGTGCGACACCTAACTCTTTACATAGAAGTACTAGTATAGTATGTACTGTAATTTATCAGTGAGATAAATTTGTACAATGCTATGAAGCTTCCAGCTTCTGTTACATGTATCTTGTGTCCAAGGTTGCCCGTTGCAACATTTCATCAAATACGAAGGAGACTGACATGCATGCTATTGCATCTCAATGATTGACACATCATAGCAAATATGTACTCCCTCCATTCCAAAGTAAGTGTCTAAGCTTTACGCAAACTTTAGTACAAACTTGTACTACTACTAAAGTTGACACTTATTTTGGAACAGAGGAAGCTAAAGAAAAAAACGATCCATGCAGTCCCTAGCCCTTGAACCGTAAACCCTAACCAGGCTTTAATTTATGGCAATGTTCGAGCTTCCTAGGAAATGTAGTTTGCAACCTTTTGACCATCGGATTATTTTGTGCAGTTTCACCAAAATCGAGATGAGCATCCCTGTGGCAAAGAAATTGAAGAAGCGTGATTAGAATAAGATTACTGGGACTAGTTGATGAGACATAAACTCATCACAAATACAAGACGAGAAGCCAAGAGAGGTATGTAAAGGGCAAAGAAGTAGACAAATATCCACATGGAGTGATGGGGGCAGCTGGAGCAGTGGTGCAAGCCGGCTGTAAAGGGAGTTGTACCTGAGGGATGTCGAGACGTAGCTCAACCTTGAGGAGGGCGGCGTGAGGTGGCAACTGCCCACGTCGCGGCAATGAGCAAGGGACGAAGGCAACCTCATCTGCTTTGTGAGAGAGAACGGCGAGGACCCCTGATCGGGACGTGCCGATAGTGGATTTTCGCCGTCGGCGACGGGCGATCAAGATTCACACTAAGCATCCACCCCTTCCCCGGCGGACGGATCGCCGGATGTTAGAGATGTGGCCACAGCTTGTTTTGTGAGAGAGTGTGAAGAGAGCAACCCAAAGAAGCAGCCGTGTAGGCTGGCCCGCCCCGACTATGTATATAGTGGAGTGGTTTTTTTGTCTCCATATGAACCTATCATATTGCGACGTACATCAAGAAAAAAACTTTATTTATAAATGACGCGGTACCTACTACTCGTTCTCCTATAACCTTGCACTTGGCATCTCCAAAATATTAACCTTGCGATTGGCTCTTCGCCTCTTCGGGAAGTCGAGCAATAATGGTACTGCAGTATATATCGTTCTAGCTATATGAGACCGAATGAATTGTTGCACGTCCACCACGTGGGCGAGGGTCGAGGGGCGAGGGAGAGTTCGTACTATTACGTCCGTTACAGGGGGTGTTTGTTTCCAGGGACTTTTTAGTGTAGGGACTAGGAAAAGTCCCTCTTAGAGACTTTTTAACCAAACAGGAGGGACTACAAGGGACTAAAACTTGATTTTTGGGACTTAATGAAGAAGACTCTCAAGGAGAGTATTTTTTGGGACTTATCCAACAATGCCCCTCCCTGCACCCATTGCCCCGCCGCCCCATGGTGTTGTTTGGTTGTTATTTTTCTGTATACAAGGGGTAACATGGTCATTCAATAACCTCTAGGGCAGGCTAGGGACTTTTTAGTCCCTGAAAACAAACAGGGAGAGACTTTTTAAGGAGTAGGGACTTTTTAGTTGGGATTAGAAAAAGTCCTAGGACTTATGAACCAAACAGGGCCTCAATATGGACTACATACGGAGCAAAACGAGTGAATCTACACTCTAAAATATGTCTATACATCAGCGTTTGGAGTATGTACTAGTAGTTCATATTGAAATCTACTAAAGGACATATATATTCCAAACAATGTGATAATCTCTCTAACCAAGGTAGTAGGGACGAGGAGTAAACGGAGGAGTAGTAAAATTTTCTCCTCGTCTCATGAGCACGCACGCTGCATGAGGGAGCGGGCGTAAGGCATACAGTACTACTAGTAGTAAGCAAGCTTCACCTCATCCTGCGGGCCACCGCGCCCATGGGCGGGGGAGACGGCATACTAAGCAAGCTTCTCCTCGTTCTGCGAGTTGACGGGACACATCAAAAGTACTCCACTGTATAGAGCCTTGTGTCGGTGCCAAAACTTGCGGATCTCGGGTAGGGGGTCCCGATCTGTGCGTCTTAGGCTGATGGTAACAGGAAGCAAGGGACACAATGTTTATTCAGGTTCGGGCCCTCTTGATGGAGGTAAAACCCTACTTCCTGCTTGATTAATATTGACGATATGAGTAGTACAAGAGTAGATCTACCACGAGATCGTAGAGGCTAAACCCTAGAAGCTAGCCTATGATGATTATGATTGTAATTGTGATCGGCCTTCTAAGGACCAACCTCTCCGGTTTATATAGACACTGGAGAGGGCTAGGGTTTACATGGAGTCGGTTACAAGGAAGGAAACACAATATCCGGATCGCCAAGCTTGTCTTCCACGCAAAGGAGAGTCCCATCCGGACAGGGGACGGAGTCTTGAGCCTTGTATCTTCATGCTTCAATAGTCTGGACAATGTATATAGTCCGGCTGTCCGGATCCCCCCTATTCCAGGACTCCCTTAGTAGCCCCTGAACCAGGCTTCAATGACGATGAGTCCGACGCGCAGTCTTGTCTTTGGCATTGCAAGGCGGGTTCCTTCTCCGAATACTCCAAGGTAATTATCGAACACTTAAAACGTGTCCGGATCCGCGAAATGATCTTCACATACCGCCGTAGAGAGAATGACATTTCACAAATGCAATCTGCTGACAACTTTTTAGACAATGTGACATGTCATTTCGGTCGGGTCATTATTCGAACCGTTTTCCCACAACCAGCCACAGCGTGTATTGCGAGGCGGTTTCCTTGACACGTCTTCTCAAAGCACCATCAATCCCCTTATCACATGATTCTCATCAATACGGGTATGGGTAATCCCACCACACCATCAATCGTGGCCCCTTGGGAAGTAAGCGATTCTCAACGGGCGAGCGGGGAGGCGCATCGCTTTCGTCGCCTCTATAAAGGTATAAGAGTTCCCATTTTTACCCACGCCTTCTTCCACCTTTGCCCACTCTTGCCCCCTCGAGCTCCAGCGCCCTAGCCCTAGTCTCCTCCGCACAGCGAAACATGTCCGGAGCAGGAGGCAAGTAGGTGGCTTCCACTGTGAAGGAGAAGCATATCGCGAATCTTCAGGCGACCGAATACTTGCCCGCCGACATAGCGCACCGGCTACCAGACGACGGGCAGGTCATTCCGACCCCGGGACCCCACGAGAGGGTCGTGTTTCTCGCCCACTTCATCGGTGGACTGGTGTTTCCACTTCATCCCTTCGTCCGCGGGCTCATGTTCTACTACGGGCTAGATTTCCATGATCTAGCCCCAAATTTCGTTCTCAACATCTTGGTGTTTATCATCGTGTGTGAGGCCTTCCTTCGCATCAAGCCACACTTTGGCTCAGGCTGCAAATCTTCGCGGAAGTCAAGATCGGAGCGCCAGCAAGCGGAGTGCGGAGGGGCCATGGTGGGCAAGATGCCTAATGTCATCGAAGCTTGACGGGCCTTTGCGGAGACCGTGAAAGGGTGGCAGTCGGGGTGGTTCTACATCACCGAGTCGTGCGGTGCCAACTGGGCAGCGGCCCCCGAGTTCCGATCCGGAACCCCCATGCGGCTCACCTCCTGGGAAAAGAAGGGCCTGGCCTGGGGCGAACCTACAGAGCTGACGGGGCTCCAAATCTGCATCAAGAGCATGAAGGACAAGAACATCAAGCTTGTCAACGTGATCCAGGTCATGCTCGTTCGCCGGATTCTTCCGTGCCAAAGGCAGGCGTTTAACTTGTGGGAGTTCGTCCTGACCGAACACCAGATGCTTTGGAGGCTCTACGGCATGACGCATAAAGAAGCGTGGAAGGCGATGTTCAAGGCCTCCGAAGTACCTCCTCCCACATCCGAGGACCGTGGACTTCACGTCGCGCGGCCTCCTAGTGCGGTGAGTTTTCTGACTACCACCGGAGTCAGCTCTTCCCACTATATTCATGGGGGAGTCTTAAGTAATTGTGCATACTTAATCAGGATTATGTGGAGACAGCGGAGCGGATTGACTGTCTGGCTCCGCTGCCAGAAGGCCTAGCCGATGCTCTCCTGACGAAGATGCTAGTCCCGGTGCGCTACAAGGCACCGGAAAAGAAGGCCGAAAAGAAGGCCGAAAAGAAGGCCTCGGGGACCAGGAAGGGTCTCCGGCGTAAGGTTGTACCGGAAGCCTCGTTCGAAGACGACAAGGCACACTCCCCCCACGAAGGGGAGAAAGAAGAAGAAGAAGCCGCCCCATCCGGAAAGGATGAGGGGCCTAAGGAGGCGGACCAGGGGGGCGGGAGAGGCCCCCGGCGCAAGGCCATCATTCCCTCGTCGTCCGACGATGACGAGGCAGATTCCCCCCACGGAGGCGGGGGGAATCAAGAAGAAACTCTACCTCCCCGCACCGGGGAGGCGAAAAAGAGGAAAGCCACCCCGGAGGGGGAGGCTGGGACGTCCAAGAAGGGAAAGGTGTCCCTTCCGGACTACACCACGGCCGCCCATAGCAAGGAGGGGTGGCTACCCAGGGGGGAGCCCCTAGTGCGATCGTAAGTATCCGCACTCTATCGTGATTTTACTTCATAGTCTTTTTATAACGCCGAACATATATGCAGTCCGGCCAGGGCTCATCCCGAGGTCTCATCTTCGGATGGGTCCCTAAGCGATTCAGCGATGAACTCGCTCCCAACGGCCACTACTCCTCAACCCGCGGATGACATGGAGGTGTTGCCCCAAAGGCTCCCAAAGCGGGGGGAGGTGACTGTGGAGACGCCTCAAGGCAAAGCTCCAGATGTCGGACACGCGGGGTTCAAGATCCCTGCGGATCGTGTCGATGAGAGCCGCGGTAGGCCGGGCTCTCAGCCAGACGCTGTTCCGGAACCCCCAACGGTTTCGGACTCAGGCGGGCAGCCCCTCGTTAGGGAGGGCGAGCCGTCCGTGTCGAGGACTTCCGCTACGCCCGAGGCGTCGGATTGTCTGCTGGAAGCGCTTCGAGGCGCTTCCATGGATGAAGAGCACCATACTCTTATGAGTGCGGTGATTCAGAAGGTTTTGTCCGCCCAAAGCGGACTAACCGAAGCTTGCACCATCCTCCTGACAGGCTTTGAGGTAAGTAAAAAATGTGTGAAATTACCACCCAATAGGTAGTAGCCCTTGATTCTCTATTTGGTGTTCGGAAAGAAAAGCCAAACGGAGGGTCAATTATAATCCACAGGAGTCTAATAATAAATGTGCATGTGAATGAGCAGGCTGTGCTGCTTGCCGCTGCTGCCCGCACAGCCGAGGTCGCCGAAGTAAAGCGGGACCTGGAGTAGGCGCAGGGAGAGCTCGACCTCACGAAGAGGCGGCTCGAAGAGAACAAAGGTGAGTGATTCCCCGCTCTTATGTATTTAAGGATAGATAAAATCGATTAGTCTAACGACGAAGCATCGTGACTGTGTAACAGGGGCCACCATCGAAGATGCGTCCCTAAAGAAAGCACTGTCCGAGGCCGAAGATATGGCGGCCTTGGAATGCAAGGAGCGCGAAAAGCAAAGTGCTAGAGTGGGCGAGGTACATCAAGAGCTCCGGGACCTCGGCAAAAAGTTTGAGTCCGTGGAGCATGATCTGAAGATGAAAGAGGCCAAGCTTGTGAAGGCCCTTGCAAGTATGAAAGATGCCAAGGCCGAAGCCGACAAGGCACACAGCAGGAGATCCAGGCGGCCAAGAAGATAGCGGCGGGTAAGACATTCTTTATGCAAAGCAAACATGTGGGGGAGGCGTTTCTTTAACTTACCCGAATTCGGAGCTCTCCAGGGGCATTCACAGATCTGCCACGCAGCGTCTCAGACGCCACGGAGTTCTACCGTGCCAAGGAGGGGAGCTTCACGGAGAAGCTGTTCGTCCCAAGATGTGGGCCGAACACCCAATGTTTCGAAAGTGACCAATCAAGCAGCTTGGTCGAACTCCACAGGGCGGCCGAAGTGGCTATGAAAGATTTCATAGTTCGGATGTGGCCTGGTGAGCCCCTGCCCACTAGCTACTTCGTCCTGATAAAGCAGATGGTGAATGCATGTCCAGGGCTTGAAGTGATCAAGCGATCCGTTTGCATTGAGGGTGCCCGTCGGGCCTTTGCCCGCGTGAAGGTGCATTGGGATAAGCTGGATGCGGAGAAGCTGGTGAAGGACGGGCCACCGGAGGGCAAGGCGCATCGCCATCCCAAGAAGTACTATGATGGCATTATGAAGGGCGCTCGTCTCGTGGTCGATGAATGTACCAAGGACAAGATCTTTGACTAAATGTACCTCTGCCGATGTTGTAATTTAAAGACGGTTACTTGTGCTATGTAGCAATCGCTTGATTTAAAATATTACTTTCGTGTGGCTGTTTATAGAATATCGAAAGTAGGCTACCGTCGGCTTCCGCTTCACACAACTAGTACCGGGTGTTCTCGAAAACCCGGATACTCTTTATCCAATTGTTTGGTCCCTTAAGGAGGTATCTGCGCAGCGTAACAAGGCAATCGGACTATGCGGCTTTTATAACTTTCACTTAGCCATAGAAGTCTATAATTTTAAATTTCAGCGAAGCCCTAGAATTTGAAGGTCAATCGGGCGCTTATATACACCTAAATCGGACGAGGCCGATTCATGGCCTAAAGCGAAAAAATCTTTAATGATTTTAACACCTCTCGAACAATAACCAACTCTCGCCACATCATGCCGGTCGGGCTGCTTTCATCGAGTTGCTCGTCCGAAGAACCGGGACACAATCGTAGTAGTTCTTCCTGCGCTACCTTAGCCGATATAACAAAACATAAGGTACCAAAACAAGGGAGCTGGGCAAACCCAACTATTGACCCAAGACGTGATTCGGAGCTGATGCATATAGTGCTATAAGTTCGGTGTGCCGCACCGTTGAAAGTGTTCGGACTTGTTTTGCCATATTGTGAGGCGCCATAAGAAGCCCCTGGCAAACCGACCGTACCAAGGTGTACGAATGCGATATTAAATAAATATTTGCAAAAGACATGCGCAAATAGGAATAATGAGCTGACGCTATATATTATCTCCCATTGATGAATAATACGTTTAAGCATATGTTTACAAGGCGTGCGTTTAGGCAGTAGTAAATAGGACTATTTAACATGTCCTATCCAAGGGCAGGCTGCATGTAGGTATATAAAACAGGTATAACGATCATGAACAGATTCCACCTGTGTATTTCCTTTTGTGCGCAAAGCCTATTGGCTCCTTGGTTTCCTCTCCTATGCAAGTCCCTCAATCCGGTTCTTCTGAAGAGCCTGCCCAAAAGCAATGTCCTGAAAGATAAAAATGGAAGGTTGTGAAGGTATGATGCGGTGATACCGCACTGTTGACTGAGTCATTGCTGCACCTCTGCCTATGCCCATGGTATTTTGAGTGCGTAATTGTGTACGCGTGGCATGAATGCTGCTTTGATGGGGCTTGAGCGGAGGTCGGACTGCTAGTCACGCTCTTGTCGTGCTCGGTGATCCTGCTATGGGTGCTCCCGACTCGCTTGACGGTGCTCGGTTGTTGCCGCCGGATTGGTGGTTTGTTGGAGAAGGTCAGATTGTACTTCCGCCGCGAGGGCTGCAGATGCTCTTCTCGCTCGGAGAGAGCGGTCCATGTTTTCGCTGACTTTTATGACCCCGCGTCCTCGCATCTTGAGCATGAGGTATGCATAGTGTGGTACCGCATTGAATCTAGCGTAATGTGGTTCGCCCAAGCAGGCGTGGTAACCATCGCGAAAAGGGACGATATCAAGACTAACTCTTCGCTGGAAGTTATCCCGAGATCCAAGACCACTTCCAATGTTATAGAGCCCGCTGCGCTTCGGGAATGGGGTACCCAGACTTGCCGCTCATGCATGCGGCGTGGTTTCAAGGAGTGGCCCAAGACGCCCATCTACATCAACACATGCTCAAGACCTTGCGAGGGGCTGAGATTGCAGGCGGACGACGTGAGGCTTCCTGTGCACGGCCTCGCCAGCTGGCTCGCGAGGAGGCGAGAGATCAAGGCGGGTACTCACGAGGTGCCCCCGACGCAAGCCATGACGACTAAGGCCTCAGAGGGCGCCAGCGGGCGCCGCCTGCACAGAGTCCTTGTTTCCCTTTGGTGCAAAGGGGCAAGCGCAGTAAGGGTATCAAGCAAAGGTAACCATTTCGTGCAACAAGACCAAGACCAGCAGGACGGCAGAACGAAGGTCATCGTGGAGCCCAAGCCAAGATCATCGCTGTGGTCTTTTGGCAAAGCGAGGACCAACTTTAGTTAGGATAAGTGTACTAGATGTTCCCTTCAAATGGCTAATTCTTGGCGCCTTCCCTCAATATTTGGGAAGAGGCCCGGCCTTCGCCTATAAATAGGACTAGCCACCCACAGTAGGCATCCGGATCTTATCGATCCGCACTCCAAGACACACACACAGAGAGAGAGAGAGAGAGAGAGAGGCGATTAAACTCCCTAGCAGCTTCATCGTGGGAATGCACTCTCATGAGGCTGTTCTTCCCTTGTACTGCTCCTCATCAGCCCCTGAGGCAATCCACACACCACAAACCTGAGTAGGGTATTACACCACAATGATGGCATGAACCAAAGATAAATCTTGTGTCCCTTGTGTTGTTCTTCGTAGTTTAGATCCTAGCGAGGCGGTGAAACATGGGTAGGCTGAGGGTGCGATCTCCACGCGCACCCCAGTGTTCGAACCTCAAGGGTCTGCCAGAACCCGAAATCCGACATTTGGCGCGCCATGTAGGGGTGCGCCGGAGCTCTCCCTTCCATTGACCCATTCTCCACCAAAGACCACGCCCGCCTCATGGCGCTAACGACCACCCGCCTCGCCGCCGACGCCGATGCGGGAACCAGGGGCTGATCCTGGCCCCGCTTTGCGACAGTGCAAAGGTCGAACAAGTTCAAGCCGACATGCCTCCGCATACGACGGCGAATCGATCCATCGGCCTTCCTACTAGCATATGAAGAAGCCGCCCTCAAGGCCGGAGGCGGCGACAGGTCATGGCTAAACGGCTGCCCATGGCTCCTCATCGCGCCCCGCCGCATGTGGTCTGCTCCACCGCCAAGCTTCGTGGCCTCCTCGGGAGGAGTTACGCACTCTCCTCGCCCATCATGCTGCGCTGGTGCCCATCGCCGCCGCAGCCTCCCGGGCGGATCGCAGCACCACCTTCGTGCCACCACATCAAGCCATTCATCCGCCAGATCGGCGCGCTTTGTGTGCTGGGCGCCGGTTGGGCGGCACCTAAAGCCGATCCGCCTTCACCAGATGATCACCCTCCAACTCGCCTGCTCGGTGCACTCCCAATGTTATGCACCCCACCATCTCGCAACATGGCGGTCACCAAGACCCTCATCACCGCCGCACCGCCTCGCAGGTTCTCGGAGGCCTTGAGCCTTTCCACGCATCACCTGGAATGGCCGGAGCCCAAGAAGCCCTTCTTCGGCGCCGGAGGTAGCTACTGCCCCTCGGGCAGATCCGCTTCCGTGACCTTCGCACTCACGACAACTTCCGCACGGAGCTCATCGACTTCGACAACGCCCCCATCAGCCTCCCATACAACGCCATCCTTGGCTACCCGGTGCTAGCCCGATTCATGGCTGCGACTCACCTGGCATACAACCTCATGAAGATGCCCGGGAGTAGCGGGTGTCCTCACCGTGTCTGGGGACACCGGGGACGCGTTGCAAGCGCTCAAGCTCGTTTTCAAGGCCGCGACAGCGGCGCGGCACGTCGACTCAGACGCCTCTGAGCCCATGGGGGCTGCACCAGCCAAGAAGAAGCATCTATTCACTCAGGACAAGGCGGAAACCAAGCAGGTACTGGTTGACGAGGATGGATCCACCAGTGCCACCTTCACAATAGGCGCCAACCTCGAGCCCTAACAGAGGAAGCTTTGGTGAATTCCCACGCTAACAAGAAGGTATTCGCGGGGAACCTCGATCGCTAGCAAGGGTCCCGAGGGGCGAATCAAGCATCACCTCAATGTGTGCCCCAACGTGCGCCCAAAGGAACCGTAAGGCAAGGCGACAACCATCGAGAAGCAAGCTTTCATCGTCCAAGAGACCCGCAAATTGGAAGCGGCGGGGGTCATTCGCGAGGTCCGCTACCCATACTGGCTGGCTAACTCTGTGGTCGTCTGGAAGAAAGGGGGAAAGGAACGCATGTGTGTCGACTTCACCAACCTAAACAAGGCCTGCCCACAGGTTCCATTCCCGCTCCCTCGCATCGACCAGATTGTCGACTCCACCACCGAAAGCGACTTGTTGTGTTTCCCGGATGTTTTCTCCGCTACCACCAGATCAAGATGGCAGAGAAGATGTGGAAAAGACGGTTTTCCCGACTTCGCTCGGGTTTATCGTTATACGTGCATGCCATTAGGGTTGCGCAATGCTGGTGCGACCTTTCAGCGGCTAGTGCACATCGCCTTGGGTAGGCAGCTCGGGAGGAATGCGGAGGCTTATGTCGATGACATTGTGGTTAAGTCTCGAGAGGCAAAAACTCGACACAGACTTGAGGAAACCTTCGAAGCCTTAACGAGGTGGACTCCGGCTCAACCCGAGAAGTGTGTGTTTGGAGTCCCCTGCAAGCTCCTCGGGTTTCTAGTATCCCACCGAGGCATCGAGGCCAACCCGAAAAGGTAAAAGCAGCCGAGGACATGAGCCCGCCAAGACCTCAGGAGATGCAGAGCTCACCGGGCGCTGGATCGCACTAGGGCGCTTCATCTCCAAGCCGGGGAACGAAGGCCGCAATTCTTCAAGCCGATGAGGAAAAGGGCCCTTTGAATGGATCAAGAGGCCGATAAGGCATGCTCCAGATCTCAAGAGGTACTTGACCAGCCCTCGAGTGATGGTGGCTCATGACCAGAGCGCCTGGTGCTCTACCATGCCACCCCCTACTCGCCAACAAGAGCCCCGGTGGCTGTCAGGAGGAGCGCGGGACCAAGGCCACAAAGAACTGTCCGGTTAAAGCAAAGCAGGACCGAGAGGGCCTCACAGCGACCGTGGCTGCAGCCAAAGAGGACCAGCCACAGAAGGGAAGCACACCCGAGACAGAAGAGCCCCCCCCTGCGACCCGGCCGGGGCTCTGTTGTGTCTCAGAGGCGCCCGGCCCGGAGGACGCTAGTGGCACCAGCACTCCCAACCTAGTCGAGCACCCAGTGTACTTCATCAGCACGGTATTGCGGGACGCAAGGGCGCGGTACCCCATGCCCCAGAAACTCCTCCTCGCTTATTGGTGGCCTCGCAAGAAGCTGCACTATTTCCAAGGCCATCCCATCAAGGTTGTCTCAAAGATACCCTTGGAAAGGGTGCTCAAGAGCCCCAACTCGGCCGAAGAGTCGCTGAGTGGAACATCGAGCAGCAAAGCTTCAGATAGAATTGAGCACAACCAGAGTCATCAAAGGGCTGCGCCAGGACTTCCCCGCGGAATGGACAGAGGCCCTGTGCCTCGAGGTCTGGCCAGATCGATCGCTCTCCCTGTGGAGCGAGGCACCGATGGATGGGTCATGTACTTTGACGGACGCCTTCTCCCACACGGCGCAGGGCTGGTGCAGACTCAGATCCCCACTCAAGACAAGCTCTACTACGCCATGCAACTCTGTATTCAGCATGGGGAAAAGGTCACCAACAACATAGCAGAATACGAAGGCCTGATAGCAGGCCTGAAGGCCGCAGTCGCCCTGGGGGTAAAGTGCCTCACCATCAAGGGTGATTCGCAGCTCCTTGTCAACTTCTCCAACAAAGTGTACAAACCAAAGGACGAGCACATGGAAGCCTACCTTGCGGAGATCCGCAGGATGGAGAAGCAGTTTTGAGGGCTGGAGTTGCAGCATGTGCCTCGCGGCACCAATCACGAGGATGATGACATCGCAAAAAGGGCATCCAGGCGGCTACCTCAGGAGCCTGGTGTCTTCGAGGAGCGGCTCTTCAAGCCCTCGGCGACGCCATAACTATCAAGCACGGTGCAGCCCCGAGGGGAGCTCCCCCAGCCGCCTTCCTCGGGAGCCTCGGTCCGCGTCCGACATCGAAAGCGCTACCGCTCGGGCGTTGGAAACTCGTGGAGGGTGCTGGATCACGAGCTCAGAGTTACTCTCACACAAGGCACGCTGCCAAGAAGGAGGAGGAGGCGGAGCGTGGCACGGCAGCCACAAGATACCGCCTTAAGGATGGGGAGTTTCTACCAAGACGCATCAATGATGTGTCCCTATGTTGCATTTCCAGGGAGCAGGGGAAGGAGCTGCTGGCGGACATACACAATGGCGACTGCGGGCATCACTCGTCGTCATGAACTATCATCGGTAAGGCGTTCCGCAGCGGGTTCTATTGGCCCACGGCACTCAATGACGCTGCGGAACTGGTGAAGGCTTGCGAGGCCTGTCAGTTCTATGCCAAGCAGATCCATCAGCCGGCGGGGGGTCTGCAGACTATACCCCTCTCGTGGCCCTTCGCAGTCTAGGGACTGGATATCCTAGGCCCGTTCCCTTGGGCACCAGGGGGCTACCGCTACCTCTACGTTGCCGTGGACAAGTTCACCAAGTGGGCTGAGGTGGAAGCTGTCCGCACCATCCCCGCAGGCTCCGCGGTCAAGTTCATCAAGGGCCTCGTGAGCCGATTCGGGGTGCCGAACCGCATCATCACCGACAACGGTTCGCAGTTCACCAGTAACCTCTTCAAAACATACTGTGCTAACCTTGGAACGCAGATATGCTACGCTTCGGTGGTGCACCCGCGCAGCAACGGTCAGGCCAAGCGAGCCAACGCAGAGGTCCTGAGAGGCCTCAAGACCAGAACCTTCAAGAAGAAGCTGGAGGCCTGCGGCAGGGGCTGGTACAACGAGCTCCAGTCTGTGTTGTGGTCAATCCGCACGACCGCAACCAAACCGACTGGCAAGACCCCGTTCTTTCTGGTTTATGGAGCTGAAGCCGTTCTCCCTCACGAGGTCGATGTCGCCCGCTGGTCCCGCATTCGACGGCGCAGCAGACACCATGCGGGGACGGATCTCTTGCGGGGAGGAGCATCGTTGAGAAGCGCGCTGGGCGCAAGGTACCAACAAGCATCGCGCGATACCATCGCCGCAACATCCACCCCAGACTCTCGAGGTAGGGGACCTCGTGCTCAGACGGGTTCTCTCCAGGGAGGGGCTGCATAAGCTCTCTCACATGTGGGAGGGCCCGTTTAAGGTTGTTCATGTCTCCAGGCCCGTCTCCACATGCTTGGAGACCCAGGAGGGGGTGCCCATCCAGAACGCGTGGAACATCCAACACCTCCGAAGGTTTTACCCCTGAAAAAGGCCCGGTGCCTGTGAAGAATGCGAATGCCTGCGAAGTGGCTGTGTTTTGAAAAAGGCCCGGTGCCTGTGAAGAAGGCGAATGCCTGCGAAGTGGCTGTGTTTTGAAAAAGGCCCGATGCCTATGAAGAAGGCGAATGCCTATGAAGTGGCTGTGTTTTGAAAAAGGCTCGGTGCCTGTGAAGAAGGCGAATGCCTGTGAAGTAGCTGAGTTTTGGAAAAGGCCCGGTGCATGTGAAGAAGGCAAACGCCTGTGAAGCTCGCCGCCCGTGACACTCTCACGTAATAATGAGTGGGACTATACACGCCCTGGAGTCTCCGGAGTGCTGCCCTTGGGCCTCGGGGGCTCCCGCCCACGCCCAGTGGCAGCACTTAGCTCCGCGCTGGTGAGAAGACGTCGAAGACTAGACTAGGTGCCGGATGCGGCCTCTTTCATTTGCTTTCCGCAGTTGGCGTGTTTGTTCCTATTTGAAGTTTTTTTCGAAGCTGTTGCCATTTCGAGCTCGCGACTCTTCCGTTTTACTTGTTCGTTTCGTTTTCTCCCACGCAAAGTCTCATGAGGGGGGAGTGTGGGCACCCTCACGAGTGTTTTCTGCCCAGCAATTTGGAACTTCCTGCTCGAGTCCGGCTATGGAGCACCTCCCAAATTGCGTGCCCCACGGGCATCGCGACATGATCACGGGTTTGGGTTGGTTCCTCATCGCCAAGGTGGGGACTACCCCGCCGACTAAACTCTACAGACACAAGGCGCAGACGAGGCACTGGCCTCGGGAGGCGAGGACCGCGACGAGCCCCCCCAAGATAAGTGGTTTTCACGCATAGGCACACAGAATGAAAACATAGCACATAAGCAGAAGAAACAACGCACCAATTAAAACAGCAACAGTTCAGCACGCCCCACGAGGCGATGGATTACATTCTTTTCACGCAGGAGAAAAAGGGAAGCAAAAGGGAGGATTACTGCCTCCGAAGCTCAGCTGGATTCCGCCTCCCGCTTCACCAGAGCGCGGCGGTGGGCCGACCCGCTGCCCTCTCTCAAACGAGGGCGGTGACGAGGGGGCTGGTCGGGACCACCACTAGAGGAGGTACTACCCGAAGGGGAGTCGCCGGAGCTTAGTGGGTCTCGGGCCCCGCTGCCCGCGCGCCCTCCACCCCTCCACTCCGACCAATGCCGGGGCTGGGCGCACGACTGTGGTCATCATCTTCGGGACAGCATCCAGCGCCGTCTTCCCCGAACACCCTCACGTAGAGGGTGGCGTCGCCGTCGAACTTGAAGTGCAGAGTAACGTCGGCGAAAGCAGACAAGGGCAAATGTTTGCTACCACGGGTCAAGGCCGCCCCGATAGTGGAGACTCTGTAGCCCAAGAGGACCTCGCTGCAACAACCATCTCGCCTGAAGCCAAAGGCCGCCTGGGCACCAACCGAAGCTCACCTATGAAGAAACGGGAAGTTGGAGCCAGTGCCGGCCGGGTCCGCCGACCACATGATTTAACTCCAACAGCACCTCCGCTGCGGAAGCGCTGCCTAGGTGGTCGCAAGAGCCCCAGCAGCATTCTCGATGGCAGCCGGACGCCCACCGCTGCGCAGAGGGCTGCTTCCACGGCCCCGGGAAGCCGCAGCAGGGGCAGTGGGGTGCTTACGAGGGCGGCCTCGGCCGCGCTTGGTCGGAGGAGAGCCGGGCCCTTCCTGGCGAGCCTTCCCTTTCTCCACGGCCGAGAACCTCTTCGGCGGAGCCATGGGGATGGCAAGCGGCCGAGAAGAAGACAGAGAGTAGCAAGGGGGGATGAATCGGAGGGGATCACGCCGTTCCATACATATAGATGAGGGAGGCCAACCGACGACCTCCACGATCACAGGTAATCATGACCCGTTTTGCATGCAGGGACTTGTCAAATCGTGCAGCTACCGAGGCGTAGTGGGGGAGCTAGGACGCCCACGTCCAATCAACCACCACGCGGCGCCCAAGGTCCGCAGAGTTATTGGCCCCAGCAGCTTCAAGACTTGCTTCTTCGCTTTCTGCTAAGCTGTCAAGCGCCGCCTTGGGCCCGGGCTACTGCCGGTGTCTCGGGAACGGGGTACCCAGACTTGATCGTCATGCGGCTGTGGCATGGTTTCAAGGAGGCCCAAGACGCCCATCTACATCAACACATGCTCAAGACCTCGCGAGGGGCCAGATTGCTGGGCGGATGACAGGAGGCTTCCTGTGCACGGCCTCGCCAGCTGGCTCGCGAGGAGGCGGAGAGATCAAGGTGGGTACTCACGAGGTGCCCGTGACGCAAGCTATGACGACCAAGGCTCTGGCGGGCGCCAAAGGGCGCCGCCTCGCAGAGCCCTTGTTTCTTAGGTGCAAAGGGGCAAGCGATGCAAGGGTATCAAGCAAAGGTAACCATTTCGTGCAACTGCACTCAAGACCAGAGGGACGGCAGAATCTGAGGTCATCGTGGAGCCCAAGCCAGCGCCATCGCTGTGGTCTTTTGGCAGGCGAGGACCAACTTTAGTCAGGATAAGTGTACTAAATGGCCAATTGTTGGCGCCCTTCCCGCTCAATATTTGGGAAGAGGCCCGGGGCCTTCGCCTATAAATAGGACTAGCCACCCACAGGGTAGGGCATCTGGATATGATCGGATCCGCACCCAAGACACAGAGAGAGAGAGAGGCGACTGAACTCCCCTAGCAGTTCATCGCACCAACCCAGAACAGACCCTCGTGAGGCTGTTCTTCCCTTGTACTGTTCCTCATCAGCCCCAGAGGCAATCCACACACCACAAACTGGAGTAGGGTATTACACCACAATGGTGGCATGAACCAGTATAAATCTTGTGTCCCTAGTGTTGTTCTTCGTGTAGTTTAGGTTCTAGCGAGGCGGTGAAACATGGGTACGCTGAGGGTGTGATCTCCGTGCACACCCCAGTGTTCGAACCTCAAGGGTCTGCCAGAACCCGAAATCCGACAGAGCCCGTACAACGGGACTCTACTCCAGGAATTACACCTTTAAAGGTTGTTTTGGTGGGCTTGATCCTTGAAGGGTCGCTTCGCATTTTGCACACTGTGTCCTGATAAAGCAGGTTCAGGCTGCTACTGCCGTCCAGAAGGGTTCGCGTGAGGTGGAATCCGTCGATGATTGGGTCTAGGACCAATGCGGCCGAGCCGCCGTGACGGATGCTAGTAGGGTGATCCCTACGATCAAAGGTGATCGGACAAGCTGAACTTGGGTTGAATTTGGGGGCGACTGGTTCCATCGCATAGACGTCCCGTAGTGCTCACTTCCGTTCCCGCTTGGGAATGTGAGTGGCGTAGATCATGTTGACCATTTTCACCTGGGGGGGGGGATTTCTTCTATCCCCCTTTGTTCGGACGCCAGGGCTCTTCGTGATCGTCGCTGTGCAGCCCCTTGTCCTTGTTTTCGGCGTCTATTTTGCCGGCCTATTTGAACACCCTGCAGTCTCTGTTGGTGTGGTTGGCTGGCTTGTCCGGGGTGCCATGAATTTGGCACGAGTGCTCTAGTATACGGTCCAGACTGTACACTTCCTGATTGTTTATTTTGAACAGCTTCTTCCGTTGACCGGACTTGGATCCGCTGAATCCGGCATTTACTGACGTGTCTTCAGTGTTGTTGTCATTGTTCCGTCACTTATGTCTGTTGCGTCGTGGCTTGCCATTATTGTCGCAGACATCCGAAGTGCCAGAATGTGGCGTGGTGCTGCTGCGAGCCAACCAGCTGTCCTCTCCCGTGCAAAAGCGGGTCATTAGTGTTGTAAGAGCTGCCATGGACTTGGGTTTTTCCTGGCCGAGGTGACGGGCGAGCCACTCGTCACGGATATTATGCTTAAAAGCCGCCAGGGCTTCGGCGTCCGGACAGTCGACTATTTGGTTCGTTTTAGTTAGGAACCAAATCCAGAATTTCGGCCGACTTCGGCTATTGAGTAATGTGGCTCGTCATCGGCGTCCGGTGGTCGCGACATATGTGCCCCGAAGTTGTCGAGGAATGCGTCTTCCGTGTTTTCCCAACCGCCAATGGAATTTGTCGGCAGCTATTTAGCCAAAGGCCGGGCTGGTCCTTTGAGCTTAAGGAAGATACTTGATGGCGTGTAGATCGTGTCCGCGCGCCATGTGAATGTGGAGAAGGAAATATTCGATCCATACTGCGGGGGTATGTTGTGCCATCATATGATTCGATGTTTACGGTTTTGAACCCTTTTGGGAATTCATGATCCATCACTTCATCAGTGAAGAAGAGGGGCTACGATTTCAATTGGTCTGGTTGTCAGGTTCGCCCGGCCGACTTGTTGATAATGTATCCGCGGACGGTCATCGCCGCTACCGGGCGTGCCTCGTGATCCATAGATTGATCTTGGCTGCCCTGCTTTGTTTTCTAGTATGTCTTGCAGGTCTTGCCTGTTTCCCCAGGCCGTAGTGTATTGGCGTGGGGGTGCGGGCTGGTATTCGGGATGATATCCCGTTTTATCCCGGCCACGGGGTGGACGGTCAGCCGTTTGGTGCTCGAGTCCGTATTCCTCGGCTGCCAGGACTTCAGTCCATCTATCTATGAGCAGGTCTTGATCAGCCCGAGTTGTTGCCGCTTTTTCAGTGCTCCTCGCAGCGGGCTATAAGTCGGCGCTTGAAGCGCCTCGCCCACAGATCCTCAGGCACACCGCACTCATCGTCGGCAAGGCTAATCTCGTCTTCGGAGGGGGCATGCAGTTGTCCTCCTCCGGATATCCGTCGGTCACCTGTTCGTCTGGGCTGACTTGCTCATCATCCTGCTCGTCCTGCTCGAAGGCGGGCTGATCAGGGTTGTATTCCTCTTCAGCACCGTCCGGATTGTTTTCGTGTCCTGGGCTGGTATTGCTGTGGCAGGGCTTGGGGCGGCGTCGACGACGCCCATGCTTTGTTTTTTTCCCTGAAGGGTTATCCTCCGTTGCCTCATCGCCATTGGTTTCCTTCGGAGTGTCCACCATATATATATCGTATGAGGAGGTGGTTGTCCACCGCCCTGTGAGCGGCGGTTCATGTACTTATCCTGCATCATCGTCCATACCGTCGATGTCTTCGGAGTCGAAGTCAAGCACATCGGTTAGATCATCGATCATGGTAATGAAGTGGGTGGTGGGTGGGCAGCGAATTCCTTCGTCGCCTGCTTCCCACTCAAGCCGGACATAGTTCGGCCAAGAGCCTCCTGACAAAGAGAGAGACTTTAATGAGTTCAGCATGTCGCCAAAGGGCGAGTGCTGGAAGATATCCGGAGCGGTAAACTCCATCACCGGAGCCCAACCTGGCTCGACTAGCTCGAGAGTGCACGGACTGGAACCAACAACTGGATACGAGTCCGGGGGTCCGGAGTCATAGGCTTCCACAGAGGTGAGACCTGTGTTCGGCTCCACCGCCGATGAATGTGTGGCCTGCAGGGTGGGGTCCATCCTTCCATCCTTAGGCAACGCAGCCTGCTCCGGATTTAGGTCCGGGGCTACTGCAGGGGTGATATCCCGAGCATCGCCTCGACACACAGTCTAAGCCGTGCTCATCGTGGATCGTCCGGTGTTTCGGTACAGCCCGAATCCATCTAAGATCAAGTCTCCGCGAATGTCGGTCGTAATTCAAGTTTCGAACTTGACTCGTGGCTGGGGCGAGCTGCCGATCCGCTCCAGATGGCTATGCGAATTGCCCGCAGAAGCGGCGGCCGAACATGAAGATCTGTCCGAGGGGAAAAGTCTCGCTCGACCGTGTTGTTGACGATTGAAGGCGCCATCAAGCCTTGCAGCGATGACAAAGAGGAACTCTCAATGAAAGCACCAATGTCGGTGTCAAACCGGCGGATCTCGGTAGGGGTCCCGATCCAGGCGTCTTAGGCTGATGGTAAAAGGAAGCAAGGGACACAATGTTTACCCAGGTTCGGGCCGTCTCGATGGAGGTAAAACCCTACTTCCTACTTGATTAATATTGACAATATGAGTAGTACAAGAGTAGATGTACCACGAGATCATAGAGGCTAAACCCTAGAAGCTAGCCTATGATGATTATGATTGTAATTGTGATCGGCCTTCTAAGGACCAACCTCTCCGGTTTATATAGACACCGGAGAGGGCTAGGGTTTACATGGAGTCGGTTACAAGGAAGGAAACACAATATCTGGATCGCCAAGCTTGTCTTCCACGCAAAGGAGAGTCCCATCCGGACACGGGACGGAGTCTTGAGTCTTGTATCTTCACGCTTCAATAGTTCGGACGATGTATATAGTCCGGCTATCCGGATACCCCCTAATCCAGGACTCCCTTAGTAGCCCCTGAACCAGGCTTCAATGACGATGAGTCCGCGCGCAGTCTTGTCTTCAGCATTGCAAGGCGGGTTCCTTCTCCGAATACTCCAAGGTAATTATCGAACACTTAAAACATGTCCGGATCCGCAAAATGATCTTCACATACCGCCGTAGAGAGAATGACATTTCACAAATGCAATCTGCTGACAACTTTTTAGACAACATGACATGTCATTTCGGTTGGGTCATTATTCGAACCGTTTTCCCACAACCAGCCTATCCATATCATACATAGAGGGCCGGGCAATCCAAGAAAACAGAGGGAGGGTCATAGCTATCAATAGAGTCGAAGAGAGGATCAAGTGGGTGGGTGAAAGATCGATGAAGAGAGCCATCGAAATTGTGTGTGAGTGTGTTCAAGTCAAAGATATAGGGCGACTGACCTACCGGAACGTCAGAGGGCACATGTCAAGTTTGTGTGTGGCAGGGAGACATGACTAGAGCGCTCGATGTATCGATGTGTGTGTGGGGGATGTGGGTGGGGGAGGGGTAGGCAGAGTCCTAACTATAGAGGTAGAACGACTCGTATATGTGTTGAGAAGGAGAGACCCAACTATGTCTTGAGGGAGATCGGTCGACATCCATACATAACTGAAGGACGGGAAATAGGATGGGACAGACAGAGAGAGAGAGAGGAGAGAGAGAGGGAAGGAGAGGGGTAGAGTGTTGGATGGGTGATGGAGTTGCTTCTCGAAGATGGTGGGAGAGGCCTACTAGACAAACTAAGGGTGGAACTGCAATATTATCAATAAGAGTGGGGATGTGTTTTTGTGTGTGCCTGTGTGTGATAGATCTGTCGGGACGCATCCATGGATGATGAAGGGGAACCATGTGTTTGGTAAGCAAACCTAACTAAATCAGTAGATCAATTGTTGTTTGTCGGAGGAAGGGAGAGACATAACTAATGAGGTAGATCGATCGACGTGTGGGGAAAATGAGTTATAAGGACCTTGCTAGCTATATGTATAGCGGGTGATCGGTCGGTGTACGTCCATTTGTTAGATGCAAATAAGGCCCAGCGAGACAGATAGACAGAGAGAATGGAGCTAGGAGGTGGTGCGAGAGGCCCAGCTACTAGCTAGATAAGGGCTGGAGTGTGCGGTTGTGAGATCGATGAAAAGAGGGGCGAGAGTTTAGACGTGTGTGGGACCATATGAGAGACACGAGGCAAGGACACATAAAGGAGGAGATTGAAGGTGCGTATGTATGTTGTAGGCAGACATCACTTGAGAGGTTTATCGATCGGTGTGTGTCGGAAAGGAGTTATGGAGACTCTGGGAGAACGACCTAAAGAAAAAAAATGAATGTGCACGATGGATATAATGCTGAGGGAGGGGGAGGGCGAGGAGGGCATGTGCATGCACGAGAGAAAGTTAGTGGTAGCTACGAAGGTTAGAGGATTGTGTGGGTGTAAGAGACTAACAAAGATCATAATTTGATATGGAAGTGGATTCATATATTTGAATAGGAGATCATAGTGTTTTAAACATATGCATGCATGAATATAGCGGTGATATGCATGCGGTGGTTTTGCACATGTTATACCATAATGTGATAATGCATGGCGTTTGCAACTCACAGCTAAATGTCAAACAATCTAAACCATACTATACATCAAACAATCTCACATTTTATTTGAATTTGTGATAATGTGTGGCGTTTGCAGCTTACAACTAAATATCGAACAATCTAAATAATACTATATATCGAACATTTTCACATTTTATTTGAATTTGTGGTAATGTGTGGTGTTTGCAACTCACATCTAAATACTTGTAGGCGTTGGGGCGGGGCACCATACATAATGTGATAAACACATTATACATATGAGACATGGTTTAGATTATGAAGATCTAGCTAGAGCTTGAAATGTAATGTGATCTGAAATCAACATAGATTGGATTAAAAAAATCGAATTCGAGTTCATATAGTACACATAGTTCATATGTAACTCGAGACTAATCATGTGGTGTGCTGTGAAGATAATACACAAACGATGGTTTAACTTGACAATAATGATGATTGTAGATCTTATTAAAACAGAGAAACGAATTCAAATGCTTTGACTTCACAACTATCATTATTGTAGATGTTATGCAAATAGAGAAATGAATTCAAATTTAGTTCATATTGAAGCAGTAGTATATACGTTTGGATTGCACTAAAACGTTCATTTGAGTAGTAGGTTGCATGCATTATACACTTAGAGAAATATTTTAATTGAACATAACATGAATTCAAAGTTTTGAATGACATTTGCAGTGCGAATTGATTGGGTACAGTACACGTTAGGCTTGTCCGGAAATTTCAACCCGCGCCTTGTTAGCCCAAAATATTTAAGATATATCTTTGTCTTGTTATGCTGCGACAACACCCTCTATCTCAACCCGCGCCTTGCTATTCCAAAATTACTACGCACGCGAAAACTCCCACCTTCTGTGAAATCCCGACACGCGAAATGCTCGTGATACCCCTGAACCAAAAGAACCGCCTCAAATCGGTGGGGGTACTTTCATAACTTACCCCACATTTCGGACAAGCGCGTCCCTAAGCCATGGTTCCCCACTCCCATCCCATCCGCCCACCCATTCATACACCGAGGCCGGAAAACCCGCGAAGCCCCACACCCTCCTCCGTCCGCCATCCAGCCGGAGCCTCTTCCCCGATGGCGTCGTCCACAGCAACACCTCAACGTCCCTCATCTACCGTACCGTATGAGGATCCGTCGTCGATCTCGTCGTCCCGCTGGTTCAGCCACCCCGTCCTCCACCTCCAAGGAGTTGCCCCGATGTTCCCCTCGTCTTTCGCGCCACCTCCATTCCCACACCACCGTCTTCACCTGCACCACCGGAAGAGCATCATCATCACGTTTGCTTGGATGAAGTTGTGGCCTAATCGGCGCCACCAAAGAGGTTGTACACTAATCACCGCATTTTCTTCTTGATTCGATCTCACGGTGCTGCCGGCGCTTGGTCCTGAGCCGACACGGTGCGGCTCCATCCACGGTGGTGTCGCCGATCACTTCCTCCACGGCGTTGCACCCTCGGCGGCGACGTCCACATTAGTAGGAGTTGTTGCTGCTTTAGCTCTCGCTTGCGCTGCTGCTCTGCTCTTGCTCTCGGTCCCCTGCCTGGTCTGCTCTTGCTCTCGGTCCCCTGCCTTGTCTGCTCTTACTATTGATCTTGCTCGCACTGCTGCTCTCGCTCTTGCTCGTGCTTGCGATGTTGTTCGATGAAGCTACACTTCGCCGATCGACGTAGCCTCACCTCTAGTGCGTTTAGTTTCGACAAGAAAATTCAGTTTTGACAAAGAAAATTCAGTTTCGACAAAGAAAATTCAGTTTCGATAATTAAGTTCAGCCGACGCTTAAATTCAGTTTTGATGCTTAAGTTCAGAGATGAGCGGCTGATGTATTTTATATCTAGCACTTTGTGGTTATGTATTTTACGCCATCTATTGGAGATGCTATTAGAATTCCACCAAGTTAACGATGTCTCTCTTGTCTCGCTTCAGCCTCGCATCGCATAACTCACCGAAGTTGCTCCAACAACGAAACCCTCCATCACAAATGAGCAAGACTCGGGCTCCATCTCCAGACGCCTAAAATCCTCTTCCCCTCCTCCGATAGCCAAGTCAGCCGGAGCATCCTCACCGGCCAACCCAATCATGCTGAGATCGACATGGCTTCGCCAAAGAGGTTGTACACTTGTTGCATCTCTTTTTTACTATAGATGTAATATATATTGTCCACTGAGCATGCGTAGTAACGGGAAATACGATTATTTTATCCTACTATATGACAAGCAGTGAGGTACCAGGCAACTTAGCTATCCGTGATAGACTCTCTGGAATGCCATCATTATTTACCTCTGTGCGTTTGAGCTGTACATTTGTCGATGGCCCTGGGAGTTGAACTAGTAGGGCAGTGGCCTGGGTCGAAAGTAATAGAAGTAGCACAAAAACATTTTTTTAGTTTAGGCTTTTCTTTGCTCAAGCCTGCCTACTAGAATCGCTAGTGCTTGAAAGGAAAAAGGAATGAAAAACATAGGAATTGGAAAGTTTCCGATGGTACTACTATTCATGAATTTGGTTCAAAGGAATGGAGCAAAGAAAAACTGTAGGATTTGTTCCTTTGGTGTCTCCTTGAAAGAAAAAACGTAGGAATTTTAATTTTCACTTGTCCTCCTTTTCAAATTCCTATTGATGAAGCACAAGACTAAGAGATAGTAGCATAATAGCATTATAACCATACATTTTCTTGTCGTTTGACTTAATCTCACCATGCTTCATTGCATCCCGTGATCTTCCAATTCTTGTGAATCAAACACCCAGATTGGCAGAAACCTTGTGTTTTTAAATTCTCTGTTTTGCACGTGCATTCCTATCATATTCTTGTCTATTTCCTATCCCTGCATTGTTGGAATCCTCCAATTCAAATGAGCCCTTACAGAATTACTTCTCTTTTAGATAGTTGTCAAAGAAAACCTTGCGTGGTTTGTCCCGCTCTCACAGACTGTCGTCCACCCCACTCACCGCTCCAACGATGTATGGGTCCAAAGACAAGCAGGATCCGCCTCCAGATCGTCTTTTGCCACCTCAGATCTTCTTCCCCGCCGCCGGCAGCCATGAAAACTGCATTACCATCATCAACCGAGCAGATGACCTCGAGGACTACACGGGTCCGCAAGAGAGATCGCACTCTTTCGTGTCTGCTTACATTATGCATCGTTTAATATTACATGCTACTTTATCATCCTGTTCACCTATTAGACTCAAAGTCAGCTCCGAACTAATGGTCAAACTTG
This sequence comes from Aegilops speltoides, assembly GCA_021437245.1. NCBI lineage: Eukaryota > Viridiplantae > Streptophyta > Magnoliopsida > Poales > Poaceae > Aegilops > Aegilops speltoides. Next base: position 340,126,989 of record CM038146.1, read on the forward strand.
AGTTTTTAAATGGTTGTGGGGTACGTATCGGGGCCGCAATCAATAGTATCTATCTACTATCCGGTTAATCTCCGTGTCTACTATGAGTTTCATGTTGGGTGGGAAACAAACAAAGAAAGAAGCCATTATCTCGTATTTTTAACCAAGCCATTATCTGCCTGCTATTATTGGTTTTGGGTCTATCCACAGGTTGCTACCATCACTCTGGATTTCTGCATGCACTCCTTACATAATCTCACTATGTTTCATTCCTATGCAAGACAGTTATCGTAAACAATGGAACTGAACATGTAGAGCAAAAGAGACGAGCCTTGTGTGGCAATAATATTTCATGCAGACGTCGCTCCATGGTAGGCGCAAATGCAGCCCCCCTCCACCCATTTCATATTGTAATTGAGAGGAAAATATCTATTCTGAGGGGGATTCAGAAGGAGAAGACCACTCGTATTTACCCCCTGAGGTCTTCGCTCTAACTTGGCATGCTGATGTTGGTTATATCATGCATATGGTGCCTTGCATTGCTTACTTTATACATCAAATATGTCATCTGCTTAGTTTAGACATCCTTTGTGCAAATGCCATCTGTTTAGTTTATTCATCGTTTATGTGAATTATGCAACGCCATCTTGTTTAGCCAGGCATCATATATGTGAATTTTGCAATGTCATCCTCCTTAGCTAGTCATCTTATATGTAAATTATATCAGGCCATCCTTTTTTTGTTACGTATTACATTTGTCAACAATGTTAGTACATCCAACTGCTCTTCGTGTGCATCAGCCATTCGACACGGTGATGGAAAATTCTAGAGTGAAAACAAGGTCTTCAGAGCAGACTATGCTATCTGACGAAGTGCATATCTCGTTGGTTACAGATAGCTCCTCAGAGGAGGATTCGGAGACAGATGACTAGTCCTATTCCCCCCAAGGTGTATGCACTAACTTGGCAGGGTTGTGTTGCTCATATCGTGCGTATGGTGTCTTGCATTGCTATGTCATTTGATTAGTTTAGACATGCTTTGTGTGAATGCCACCTGTTCAGTGTCTAATTACCATATATGTGAATTATGCATTGCCATCTTGTTGCAAGACATTATTTATGTGAATTATGCAATGCTATCTTGTTGCAAAGGCATTATATATGTGAATTATGCAATGACATGTTGCTTAGCCAATCATCATGTATGTGAATTATATCATGCTATCAATTTTTTGTATCACGTTTTCCATTTGTCGACAATGTTTGTATATTCAACTACTCTTCCTATGCATCAGCTATTTGAAGCGGTGATGGAAGTATCTGGAGTGAAAACAAGGTATTCAGAGCAGACAATGCTACCTGCTGAAGCAAACATCTTGCTGGTTACAGAGAGCTCCTCAGAGAAGGATTCAGAGACTGATGACCAGTCCTATTTCCCCCTGTCTATGCTCAAACTTGGCAGGGTTATATTACCCATGTCATGCATGTTGTCTTGCATTGCTCAGTTTTTACATCATATATGGATTCCCATCTGCTTACTTGCTTACTATATAAATCATATATTTGAATTATATCATGCCATCATGTTTACATAGTACATACACATCATCTATCTGAATTATGGCATGGCAACCCATTTAATAAAGACATCATATAGTTATATCATCTCATCTTGTTTAGTGTTTACAGTCCTCATATTTTGAATTATGGCATTCTATCCATGAATGTATGTGAATTATGGCATGCCAACCTATTTAATAAACACACTATATAGTTATAGATATCATGTCATTCTGTTCACATAGTCATCATATTTTGAACTATGTCTTTCCATCTTTTTTAGTTAGCCATCATAATGTGAAATTGCGTCATGCTATCATGTTTAGTTAGCCATCATATATATGTGAAATTGTGTCATGCTATCTTGTTTGGTTAGACAACATAAATGTGAATTATTTCATGCCCTCTTTTATTCCCGAATATCCATTGCACCTGTCTATCATACAATGTCTGTATATTCAATTACTTTTCTTGTTTATCAGCCATTTGAATTGGAGAGGGTGATGGAAGTGTCTAAGGGAGTAACAACACGGTCTTCAGAAAAGTTAGTGCTACCAGTTGATGCAGATAGAACCACGGTTGTACTTGCCCAAGGACCAGATCCACCACACATAACCCAGACTCTCGCAGATTGTACCCCTACCCAGTTGGACAAAGAACCAGCTACACCCCTTCTAACCCCAACCCCGGCAGATAGTAACCCAATTCCAGTTGACACGACACCGTCTCCACCACAGAGCACCCAAACACGAGCAGTTAATAAGGGAACTGCAGTGCCCAAGGCATGAGAACCACCACTCCGGATCCCAACTCAATGCTTAAAGGAGAAGAAGATTTGTTCTCGTCAGGTTCTGTAGCTATGGTTCATACTCATTTGCTCTTGCATTACTGTATTTACTCATACAAAATATTTTCAAATTTGAAGGATGGAATTGAAACTCCAATGGCGCAACAGGTATGTTTTAAACCTGTTTCTTTAACTGGTTTGCTGTTGTAACCTGCTCTATGTTGATTTCAGTTTCAATTGAATAAACAATTATGTTCTCATGCCATGCACATTACAAGTGTTGTTATTGCTCTATAGTTTCCCACACTTATATTCTATCTATTCTGCTTTGTCTTGAACAAATATTATTTGAACTGTGTCTCTATCTTGATTTGGCAACAAAAACTAGAATGATATAGACCATAAAGTGACCATGGTATATAGATATATGTTTGTTTCATGCTGTTATCCTGTCCACTTTACTACTAAACTCATTTACCAAAATGAGTTTCATATCCAACATGGTAAACCTGTGATGTGTCTGCTTGTTTCTCTTTTAGAATGCGGACAAAATATTGGAGAACAAAGACTCTGCTATGCAATGGTAAAGGAAGTAATGCAGATAAGGTTCAAGATAGTGAGACATCCCCGCTGGTCTCCAAGAAAGTCGATAAAAACTATCTTGACGATAGTGAGAGAACCCAAAAGTCATGTCTTGATGTAGTGTTCGTTATCGCCACTATCGCTGGCACAATCTCTTCAACTCCCCGCTGAATCGGTTCGTCTTCTTGAGTCTCAACTTCAAGTTGAAAGACATCGATCGATGTGCCGTGACAGAAGTCAAGGACCGAGGAAGTCTGCAGATTCAGATGCATACTTCGGTGCAACAGCAAGCATCGGAGATTTAAGCACCAAACAAGAGAAAGTTAATATGTTTGCTAAGCATCTTGCCAAAGATTATGGGTACCTGTGATATTGTTTCTTGAGATCTTCAAGTGGTTTCAGCTCAATTTGTTTTGTCATGCGGCATTTATTTGCGCTCGTCGCAAACTTTGACAACCAGTGTATATGATATGCTGCTTTGTTCCCTATATTTGCACTGGTGGTGAACTTTGATGCCCAGTGGATGTAATATGTGTAATAGCCGTGATAGCCTTGCGTAAGTTGCTTGCTTATTTATTTCCTTCTTGTCTTGTTTATTTGTTTGCTTGTAGTTAGTGCAGTTCTTTTTCCGTGGTTTGCTAGTGGCCGCAATAACCTATATTTTTAAAACTAGGCCACAATAACCATGGGCTACATATTTACTGTAGTGACACTGGGCCTCCCACCGGCCGTAGAAACAATGGGCCTTTTACGGGCCGTAGAAACAATGGGCCTTCTATGGGTCGTATCATTAATGGGCCTTATATGGGTCGTATGATCGATTGGCCAAACATGGGCCAATAATAGACCGCATTATGGTTGTAAAAGGGTTAGAGTTGGAATCGTCCATTCATGGGCCGACCATAACGGGTCGTCGTTAATAGGCCGTATTTGAAATGGGCCGACTATAACAACGGGCTAAATTTAGCCCACAAGCAGAAAATGACAGTAACGGGCCGTAAGTAACCGAATGCTGGAAATGCGCCCAAGAATAAATGGGCCCTGAGAAGGCCGAAAGATAGCATGGGCTGGAAACGGCCCATTGGAATAATGGGCCGTTAATGGGTATAAAGTGGTACACTATTCATTACGGGCCAGTTTCACCACGGGTTGTTAATGGGCCAAGAGTTACAAAGGGCCTCATATGGGCCGAAAGACGTCATGGGCCACACATGGGCCGGAAGTGAAAATGGCCTTGAATCATATTGGACGGCCCATATGATGCTACTGGGCCCAATTCGGATAGGTCGTAACAGACCCTGGGTTAGCGGGCTGTAAATGGGCTATATGCGAACATGCCGTTAACAGGCTTTCAGTGGGCCGGCCCGCCACCTATTGCCCAAGTCAAATGGGCCGGCCTTTTCACAGGAATGGGCCTCTATTGGGCTGTGCCATGTGTCAACATATCATAGGCGCCTTCTGTCCAATGAGTGGATGACATTTGTCCCAACGGTGAGCCGACATGTGTTTCCTCCAGCCAATGATGATTTTACACGTGGAAAATCCCCATTGGTCGGGGTTGTTAACGGGTTATCGGATCCAAAACCGGACCCGATAGCTTAACGACGTTCCGTTATGGTGGATTCCACGTGTCGGTCACCCTTGATGAAATCACTTCTATGACGCGCGATTTATCGTCATGGAAGTGGACACTTCTGTGATGATAATTTTTGGTAATGTCATGGAACACTTCTACGATAGCACAGGTGTGACTATCTTGATTTTGTCATAAAATCGTCATGGATGTACATGGATGACAGAAAACGTTACCTACTGTGACAAACACCTATCATCACGGAAGTGTATTTTTTTGTAATGTTACGAAGAAATGCAAAAACTAGGGTTGAAGCTTCTGCTACTCTAGCAACCCATCATCTACTTATTACTTACCAATGCCTTCCCCTAGGCCCAAACAATGGTGAAGTGTCATGTACTCGACATTCACATAACACCACTAGAGGAAAGACAACATACATCTCATCAAAATATTGAACGAATACCAAATTCACATGATTACTTATAACAAGACTTCTCCCATGTCCTCGGGAACAAACATAACTACTCACAAAGCATATTCATGTTCATAATCAGAGGAGTATTTAATAGCATCAAGGATCTGAACATATGATCTTCCACCGAATAAACCAACTAGCATCAACTATAAGGGGTAATCAACACTACAAGCAACCCACAGGTACCAATCTGAGGTTTTGAGACAAAGATCCGATACAAGAGATGAACTAGGGTTTGAGAGGAGATGGTGTTGGCGAAGATGTTGATGGAGATTGACTCCTCCCAATGAGAGGATCGTTGGTGATGATGATGGTTTCGATTTCCCCCTCCCGGAGGGAAGTTTCCCCAGCAGAACAGCTCCGCCGGAGCCCTAGATTGCTTCTGCCCAAGTTCCGTCTCGAGACGGCGGCGCTTCGTCTCGAAAACTTCCTTCTGATATTTTTCTAGGTAAAAAGACATCATGTAGAAGAAGAGGGGCAACAGAGGCTTGACAGGGGCCCCACAAGCCCTAGGGCGTGCCCAGGGGGTAGGGTGCCCCCAAGCTTGTGGCCTCCTGGTGGGCCCCCTCTAGTATTTTCTTTGCCCAATATTTTTAATATATTCCAAAATAAGTCTTCGTAAATTTGCAGTACTTTTGGAGTTATGCAGAATAGGTCTCTCAGATTTGCTCCTTTCCGGTCCAGAATTCCAGCTGCTGGCATTCACCCTCTTCATGTAAATCTTGCAAAATAAGAGTTAAAAGGCATAAGTATTATACCATAATGTGTAATAACAGCCATAATGTAATAAAATATCAACATAAAAGCATGATGCAAAATAGACGTATCAAGAGGCCATCTTTAAGCTCCCTGAACGAAGTGACCATCTCCAAGCGAAAATCTATGACCTGCAAAATCAAAACTATGAGTATGAATCCAAGTTTATAAGGATGAGCCTAGCTGCAGATTTCAGGATTCCGGAGACACGTCCCTATTTCTTTGATGAGGAAGCCCATGCCCTGGAAGACGGAGAACAAGCTCATCACTTCATCACCACCATCACCAAAAAAAGAAACTTGAGTACACGGATATGTCCCGATATCGTATCACCATTGGCTTGTTCCAAGCTTGGGGGAGGTGCCCCGATATCGTATCACCATCAATTTTATCATCATTATCTATCTTAGTTCAATCCTTAGTTAATTCATGATTTACAAGAATAAACTATTAGCTTGAAGTAGTTTTTGAGTGTTACTTCGTGATTATTCTATCTATGTAATCGTGTGTGAGAGCTATATAATAAAGAGTAGTTTGAGTTTGGTTGCTTTGCTCTCTTGTTTAGTTCAAGCAATAATAAAAGATCATATGCTAATCCCATGGCGAGTAATGACTTCAAATATTAGAAGTATGATGAATAAAATTTATTAGAAGTTAGCAAACATAGCATTGGTCATTGATCCAATTCATGAAAGAATAACAAAGGAAGAGAGATTCCACATATGAATATACCATCTTGGACATATTTTATGATTGTGAGCCCTTGTTAATTATTTCCAAACTTGATAAAATAGTTGATGTTGGATAAGGAAGACAACATAATGAGTTATGTTTGCTTATATTCACACAAAAGTTATATTGTCATTGATCGTCTAACATGTGGTGCTTGCTTAATCTTTTACTGGCCAAATTTTTGTACTAAGTGGAGATACTATTGTGCATCCAAAAACCCTCAAACCCAATTTCTTGTCATGAAAGTCCACCATATCTACCAATGGATTGAATAAGATCGTTCAAGTAAGTTTTCATATGTGCAAAAGGCAATAAAAATTTGTCGGTGCAACAAACCCCGGGTCTGTTGCCCTGACTGTGCACATGCACAAGATTAAGATTGAAGCACCAGTCCAAGGAAGAGTGCAAGAAACTAAGAGATTCAAAGAACCAAGAAGCAGATGAGAGAGACCAAGGTCGAGCCAGAGAAGCAAGATACCATCGAGAAAGAAGCCTCCCTTGCCAGGCAGGCGAGCCCGGCAAGGGGCGAGGCCACCCCCAGAAGAAGATGACCAAGGCGTCCCGGCAGGTCCGGCCGGGACTTGCGAAGGCCAGATCACCTCACCGACCACTCCACCATGACTCAAATCGTCAATCAGTGTGGTGTCAAGTCATGGAGTGATTAAGTGGCAGTCATTTGCCACATGAAAATCCTCTTTCTACCAAGAAAGCCCACAGATGACACCTGAGGGAGTCCTGGACTAGGGGGTGTCCGGATAGACGGACTATCATCGTCAGCCGTACTCCAAGACTATGAAGATACAAGATTGAAGACTTCGTCCCGTGTCCGGATGGGACTTTCCTTAGCGTGGAAGGCAAGCTTGGCAATACGGATATGTATATCTCCTACCATTGTAACCGACTCTGTGTAACCCTAGCCCTCCTCGGTGTCTATATAAACTGGAGGGTTTTAGTCCGTAGGAAGACAACCATTACAACAATCATACCATAGGCTAACTTCTAGGGTTTAGCCTCCTTGATCTCGTGGTAGATCCACTCTTGTACTACCCATATCATCAATATCAATCAAGCAAGAGTAGGGTTTTACCTCCATCGAGAGGGCCCGAACCTGGGTAAAAACATCGTGTCCCTTGTCTCCTGTTACCATCCGCCTAGACACACAGTTCGGGACCCCCTACCCGAGATCCGCCGGTTTTGACACCAACATTGGTGCTTTCATTGAGAGTTCCTCTGTGTCGTCACCGATAGGCTTGATGGCTTCTTCAATCAACAACAACACCGTCCAGGGTGAGACTTTCCTCCCCGGACAGATCTTCGTGTTCGGCGGCTTTGCACTGCGGGCCAATTCACTTGGCCATCTAAAGAAGATCGAAAGCTACGCCCCTGGCCATCAGGTCAGGTTTGGAAGCCTAAACTTCACGGCCGACATCCGTGGAGACTTGATCTTCGATGGATTCGAGCAACAGCCGAGCGTGCCTCGCTGTCACGATGGGCATGATTTAGCTCTGCCGCCGGACAGTGCCCTGGAGGCTGCACACGAGTCCGCTCTAACCCATAGTTCGGAGCAGACCGCGCAGATCGAGGACAGGTGGCTGGACACCGCCTTGAGGGCTGCGACTTCAACGGCGATAGAGCCGAATACTGACCTTGTCCCTTATAAAGCTCATGACTCCGAGGCGCCGGACTCCTTGCCGGACTCCGAACCTCCTGCGCCCCTGCCAATCGAATCCGATTGGGCGCCGATCATGGAGTTCACCGCCGCGGACATCTTTCAAAGACTCACCCTTTGGCGACATCCTAAATTCGCTAAAGCTGCCTCTCATTATCGAGAGCCTCGCCGGACTGCGGTCAGGATGGTTGGGATGCGGACGACGAAGAGATTCAAAGCCCACCCACCACCCACTTTGTAGCCACTATCGACGATCTAACCGACATGCTAGACTACGACTCTGAAGACATCGACGGTATGGACGACGATGCCGGAGACTACCAAGAACCAGCGCTTACCGAGCACTGGAAGGCCACTCCAACCCATGACGTATATATGGTGGACACCCCAAAAGGAAGCTATAACGAGGAACAACGGGGCGTGGCAAAGGATAATCCCGCCGACAAACAACCAAAACGGCGACGCAGATGCCGCCCTAAGTCCCGCCTCAACAAAAACAACACTCCTAATGACCCAGCAATAGAGCAGGCGGAACCAAAGGATCTACTTAACATGAAACCAAGCAACCGTCCGAACAGATTTAATCGGATAATCAATCCATGCCCGCGAAACCAACAGTCCAGATGACCTCATGCCGACACACCACCGAGCATAAGAACCTTCACAAAAGACTCTGCCGCCATCGCAAGAAGTCTGAAGAAGGAAAACGGAAGCTCAAAACAGCGGAAGACATACTCGTAATGAGGTGGAGCAAAGTACTCAAGACCATGGACAAATATGGCAATGGCCACCAAACAAAGAGCTACCCGGCGCTAAGTCGCCGCTCGATTCGACGAGGAGGCCATAGAGCCCCCACAACAAAAAGAAGAGGCCGCTGGCCGGATAGACGACTGGATGATGTGCCAAAAGCAACAAGCGGCGCCGCACACAAGACGACGCATGGCCCTCATAAAATAGATGGCCCGGTCAGGTCCATTTATGGGCCAAAAAAGAGGGCCCCAGGAAGCAACACAACACTCCACATGTTCAAAGATAACGGCACGCCTAAATACAAGGGAGCCGCACACCCACTATGTTTCATCGATGAGGTGCTGGATCATGAATTTCCAGCCGGATTCAAACCCATAAACATAGAGGCATACGACGGAACAACAGACCCTGGAGTCTGGATTGAGGATTACATACTACACATACACATGGCTAGAGGAGATGATCTCCACGCCATAAAATATCTACCCCTCAAGCTCAAAGGGCCAGCTCGGCATTGGCTCAAAAGCCTCCCAGAAAACACTGTTGGAAGTTGGGAAGAGCTCGAGGACGCTTAGAGCAAATTTTCAAGGACTTATGTCCGCCTCCGGATGCGCACGATCTAAGTCATATAACTCAACAGCACGGAGAGTCACAAGAATTTCGAACAGGTTCCTCACCAAAAGAACCAAATAGTCAACTGTCCGGACAACAAGCCTTAGCAGCTTTTAAACATAATGTCCAAGACGAATGGCTCGCCAGACACCTCGGCCAAGAGAAGCCGAGAACAATGGCCGCGCTAAGAAGCCTCATGACCCACTTTTGTGCGGGGGAAGACAGCTGGCTAGCAAGATGTAGCACCAGCGACCCGAGTACATCCGAGATCAGAGATGGAAACGGAAAATCACGGCACGGAAAGGACCATCACCGAAACAAAGAAAAAAGCCCAAAGAACACGGCGGTCAATGCCGGATTCAAAAGCTCGCGGCCGAACAACAAAACACTGCCTCTTAAGGACAACAATGATGAGCTATCCAACTTAAACAAAATTTTGGATAGGATATGTCAAATCCACAGCACCTCCGGAAGGCCTGCAAACCACACCCACCGAAATTGTTGGGTCTTCAAACAGTCCGGCCGACTCAATGCCAAACACAAGGGGCTCGACGCGTCAAGCGAGGATGACGACGAACCCCACCAGTAGAGCGCCGGAAAGCAAAAAACTTTCCCACAAGAAGTCAAAACAGTAAATTCACTTCATGTGATAATACGGAGCAACAGTGCGGCACCCGCCAAAGTAGGTATCGCACGCCCACCCAGAGGAACCTCGAGGTTGATGTTACAACCAATTACTTTCACCACCGGACTATTCCGTATATTCAAACGCAGGATGGATCGCTCGATATTGATCCTATAATCGACGGACTACAATTTACACAAGTCCTCGATGGACCGCGCAGCGATTTAAACCTGCTATATCCGGACACAATCCGCAAGTTGGGGATAGACCTTACTAAAATTCGACATAGCCGCACTTCCTTCAAAGGAGTGACGCCAGGCCCTTACGCCAAGTGCACAGGCTCCTTACTACTAGAAGTTGTGTTCGGGTCACCCGACAACTTTCGACGCGAAAAGCTAATCTTTCATGTCGCCCCATTCAAACGTAGCCATCAAGCACTATTGGGACGTGAAGCTTTTGTCCGCTTTAATGCAATACCACACTACGCGTCTCTTACACTTAAAATACCCGGTCCACGCGCCATCATCTCACTAAAAGGTCGTTCAAGACCCCGGACACGGCTAGACGATTCCGGCATAAAATAAGCTAGGGGCTCCCTAGCCGCACACCCCTTTACAAGGGGCTGTGCGTATGAGCTAATAAGCTCAGCTTTATTTATTCACTCATATTTTGATTTTTAATACATTTTTTGCACGATTTCCTTTCAAGCTAAGTTCCTCTCTTTTTACAGATGAACAACGTGTACACCCGTCCAGGATACGGCACACCGGAGACACAGGCGCAGACGTGCAGCAGGGACCCGTCGCAAGGATTCTTTTCAGATTAAGTCCCTGCGTAAACCTTTCTTACTGTCTTTTGTTGATCACATCCCACGGTTTTTACCATAACCAACGAGGAGGCTGGCGTTTTGGCATCGGCCGCGCCAGAAATTTTCGCCTGCACTGACACTAGGGCTTAGGGCATTGTTCGCCCGTTATTATAAAGACCGAACACCTCGTGGAGTGTTCGCGCCTCGAAAGTTAGGCCTTATATGCATCAGCTCCGAATCATGTCTTTGGTCAAATGTTGGGTTTGCCCGCCTCGTGTTTTGCTTCCTTACGCTCAGATCACCGCTAACGCGGCACTGTGGAGAACTATCGCGACAGTGCCCGGTTCGCCGGGCGAGCACCTCAAGAGAGAAAGCCGAAAACCGATCATGTATGATACAACGAGACCGGTTAACCACACGATCGACTACCGGAATGTTTAGAATTCTCCGCTGACGAAGGACCGCTTCCGTCAGTACATACGCTCAATTCGAGAGCGCGGTGCCCTCAGGCTATATCGTAGTCCCACCCTCGAACTCCTATGGCTAAGTGAAAGTGATAAAGCATTATAGTCCGGTTGCCTCATTTGCTACGCTACCACCTCCTTCACAGACCGAGACGCCGGATTAAGTGTGAAAATGCGCTATTTTTAGAACACCCCGCACTTTGTGCGTGGGGGCTAAGCCGACGATCGCCATCTTTCAAAGTTATACACACGATACATAAACGGCCGCAGAGGAGATATTCTAATACTTGAACGCACAAGTACCAAAAAGCGCTTACATCATAAACATCGCTTTTACAAACCAAAACGCTCATTTGAACGTGACATTTTTGAGCATCGCGACTCTATTACACGAGCACCACGCAGAACTTCCCCAAAATAGTGCTCGGCGGGCAACCGACTCGTCCAACCTCGGGTCGCAATAGCGTGGCATCCATCTCTCGTCCAATGTGTCTTCACACGGCGAGGGCCATCCTTGCACCTCTATGCAGGCCGACCGCTTATCGCTTTGATATGCGGCACCGCCCCAAGAAATTGCTGCAATAAGCCAAAATAACTCTTTGGCTTAGCCTATCCGCCGCATATGAGTCACAATATCCGTCATGGCAAGCCCGGACAATCTATTTAGCTCAGCCCACTCGCCAACCGATCGGTCACCGGAAGGAACGCCCGGACTATGGAATTGAGACCAAAACAGCTCTTTTCGTCTTGTGATCCTTCCGACTTGAAGTGCACAACGGCATCCGCCGCACTTCGCCGCCAAGTCCATATAAGGATCCTCCGTAACCCATAGCTGGCCAAGCTTAAGCATACTTTGATCTCAGAACCTTGGCGCAGAGCAGAAAGGGCTTGCCACCACAATGTCTCCTACCGGCGCAGCTCCTCCTTTATAGCCCGTGATTGCGTAGCGGGCATCCTTGGCTTCGGCGGTGGCCTTCCCAGCTCTTCTCGCTCCGCTAGGTGCTCCTTTCAAGAACCTCATTGCGGTCGGTAGCATCTTTTAACTTCACGGCCATTTCGCCATCTCCCGCCTCGCTTCGCAAGTGTGCAGCCTTTCGCTTCTAGCTCTTCGGCTGCCCTCGAGGCAGCCGATCACTCCTTCCGCTCGCCTCCTTGGCTTGGAGCAAGTTCTGCCAAGGCTCTCCACAAGAGCTGCACCATCTGCGTCAAGCACAAATATTGTAAGGTGGGCTTCGCCCCTTACTAGGTGACCACGGAGAAGAAACCTACCTATGCGACTTGTCAAGTCGCCTGTTGACTAGCGATGTCCGTGATCCGCAACATCGAGTTGCCGCTTTAGTTCGGCACTCCATCATCCGCTAGACACCGAACTATCCGCCACCGCTTAGGAAAGGCGAAAATGAATTTTAGGTTTTGATCCTCAAGACGCTGTCGTTTTTGACACCCTACCGAGTCTCAGGGCTACTATCTATACAGTATGCACTTTATGTGTAAAACTGTCAAAGAGTATGTCATTTTACGCATTCTCAAACCCCGCCAAAGAACTCCTCGACGCAGATCACGCAATCCGCCTTCAGCCGGATGAAATTTTTTCAATCACCGTACTCATCGATTGTACGGTGACCTTCCGAGATGGACGCCTCTCAGCAGATCCTTCAGCTCCCCGCCGACACCGCTTGGTGCCGAACTGTTCGCCCCGCCGACTCGGGATACCTCCGCGATGACACTTCAGCCTCGCCCGCCCTATCTCGATGGTGTGGCGGATGGAGGCGCTCGCCTCCATCATCTCCGGACGGAGTTCCCCAAGACGAGCTCATCCGAGAAGGACGGAGATCCGAACTACAAGGTAAAAACTTAAGTTATCCTCAGAAGCACAAATAGGGATGTCCCTTATTACAAAACTCCCTTTTTTCTACTTACGGCTCACTGGAGGGCTGACTCTTTAGGGGAGATTGTGTGGCCGGAGCCTCTCCGGACGCGGGACCCTCTCGGGTGAAGATCTCTTCCCCGCTCGGCTTTGGCCTCGGGTTTTCGGAGGCGGTCCTCTTTCCCCTGGAAGGAGGGATTCTCGATCCCCTTCCTCAAAAGCCTCCTTGGTTGAGGCGGTAGTTCCTATAGTTCTTCCCTTCGCTTTCCTCCGGCGCAACCTCCAAAGATCCTAACCAAGACGGATCCGCGCGGTCTCTCGGGGGGGGCGGACTCAGACGTTTTGCTTGCGCTATCCACTCCTGTTTAGAAGGAAATTGGTCAAAAGACGAATCATAGAAAGGCAAACAAACGGTATGTCCGGACACGTAGCTACTTACTTGTGTATCCGAGCGATTGCAGCTTAGGTCGACGTCCTCGGTCAATTCCGGACACGCCTCTCGTGATCCGAAGAATAATTTGTACATCTCCACGGGTGTCATACCCATAAAGTGTTGGAGAATCCATGGTCCCTCCGGATTAAACTCCCACAGCCGGAGAGGGCGGTGTTTGCAGGGCAGGAGACGCTGAATTAGCATGACCTGCATCACCACGACCAGATCGATCTCCCTCGCTTGGAGGTCTCAAATCCGGCCCTGCAATAGGGGCACTTCCTTTGGTGGCCCCCAGTTGAGCCCTTGGCTGACCCATGACGTCAGCCGCTGTGGAGGGCCCGAGCCGAAGATGGGCGGCAGCTTCTGCCTGCTGCCCCTGGGAGCGGTTATGTAGAACCACTCCTGCTACCACAAGCCGAGCTCCTCCTGGAAAGAGCCCTCGGGCCATGGAGCATCAGCCCTTCTGCTCACAACCGCCCCGCTGCACTCTGCTTGACGCCCCTCGATCATCTTCGGCTTCATGTCAAAGGTCTTAAGCCACAAGCCGAAGTGAGAGGTGACGCGGAGGAAGGCTTCGCAGACGACAATGAATGAACAAATATGGAGGATGGACTACGGAGCCAAGTCATGGAATTCCAGCCCATAATAAAACATGAGCCCTCTCACAAAAGGGTCCATCGGGAAGCCTAAACCCCGACGGAGGTGGGATACAAACACGACATGCTCGCCGGGCTCGGGGTTAGGAATAACTTGCCCTTTGGCGGGCAACCTATGCGAAATCTCGTAAGACAGGTACCTAGCCTCTCGCAGCTTTAGCACGTCTTCCTCCGTGACGGAGCAGGGAATCCACCGGCCCTGTAGGTCGGAGCTGGACATCGTTGAAGGTCCGAAGCGCTCGAATCTGGGGCTCTGGGTGTTGGAACTCGGGGCAGGGAGGAGATACGATTGCAGGTTGAAGAAAAGAAACAAGCCTTGGTCCCATTATAAAGGGGGAGAATACCAAGAGCCGTCCCCATGACCGTTCGGGACTCGCCTCCGATGGAGGGGGCGTGGCGACGGGCACGATTGGGTTACCCACGTCTGTATTGATGAGAATCCCGGAATAAGGGGAACACGATCTCTGCTTCGACAAGATGTGCCAAGGAAACCGCTTTGCTAAACGCGTTGAGGTGGTGTAATAAAAAACGATTCAAGTAAAGGCTTGGTGGTGGCGTGACGTCATGCCACAAAATACATCAGCGGATTGAACTTGTGTACATAATATTCTCTCTACGGTGGAATGTGGAAATTATTTTGCAGAGCCGGACACTATCCTGGTGTTCACAATCTTCTATGAATTATTCGGAGGAGGAACCCGCCTTGCAATGCCGAACAATATGCGCGCCGGACTCATCGTCATTGAAGCCTGGTTCAGGGGATACTGAGGGAGTCCTGGACTAGGGGGTGTCCGGATAGCCGGACTATCATCGTCAGCCAGACTCCAAGACTATGAAGATACAATATTGAAGACTTCGTCCCGTGTCCGGATGGGACTTTCCTTGGCGTGGAAGGCAAGCTTGGCAATACGGATATGTAGATCTCCTACCATTGTAACCGACTCTGTGTAACCCTAGCCCTCCCCGGTGTGTATATAAACCGGAGGGTTTTAGTCCGTAGGAAGACAACCATTACAACAATCATACCGTAGGCTAGCTTCTAGGGTTTAGCCTCCTTGATCTCGTGGTAGATCCACTCTTGTACTACCCATATCATCAATATCAATCAAGCAGGAGTAGGGTTTTACCTCCATCGAGAGGGCCCGAACCTGGGTAAAAACATCGTGTCCATGGTCTCATGTTACCATCCGCCTAGACGCACAGTTCAGGACCCCCTACCCGAGATCCGCCGGTTTTGACACCGACAACACCCGTCCAATGACGAATAGGAGTGGAGCTGGAAAAGATAGCCCGGCAAGCCTTGCCGGGCAACCAACAACATGACGTTAAACGGTGCATTAAATGCACACTGTCAGCCTGCAGACTTAGGTCTGATAGAATTATTTGCTACATTATCAATGTCTAATGACTAATTTGCCACTATGGTGACCCCTTAACCTATAAAAGGAGGCCCATGGCAATGGTTCAAGAGGTTGGAAAGTTGGAGAACTTGCATTCCTGTATGCGCGTAGTCGCTGCCGCCCTAAGGAAACCCTTCCCGGGCAAGTGTACTATGCACCACCACCACATTTCCAACATCAATCCACCAAAGCAGGAGTAGGGTTTTACGCCTCGCGGTGGCCGGAACCTGGGTAAAACTGCTCGTGTGATCTCTCTCGCGTTGCCCCACATTTGTGTTCTCTTTGTGCAACATGATGTCCCCCTGCCGAACCAGCAAGGGGCCGTCATGGCCCCATAGGTGGTCGTGGTTTCCCGCAACATCTTTGGCGCGCCAGGTAGGGGGATCGCTTGTGCAAACCTGAAGACGTGAACAGCGCGTCACCTTCATCGCCATCTGCATCTTCGACGGCGTCGTCAACCATGGCGACCAAGAGGAAACTAGCTTCTTCGGTTCATCCATCCACCTCAAAGGCTTCGCCGCCCGTGGCCTCCACTGCTGTAGGGGGTAGAGAGATGCGCGAGGATGTGAAGGCTGTTGGGGGTGTGGTTGGAGCGGGCGGCACTGCCACCCCTTCCCCCACGGCCGACGCCAGAGCAGGAGGCACCGGAGGAGAGCAACATCACAACACCTTGATGGCCATGGTCCGCTCACCGACGGGCACAGCCGTAGTGATGGCGCTCGGTATGGGGCGAACCGCCGCCCTCCGGCTGCCCCTGTCACAGGCGCAAACGCTGCGCACGTAATTTCCCCTGGACGAGTCAACCAACCCGCTGTGCCCAACGGATCCACTGGCCCTCGTGCGCCTCCACCTCACCACCCTGCCATCCAGGTGGTTGCACCGCAATAGCGGGGGCGCGGTTCTTCCACCGCTGGCTCCGTCCGGAGCCAAGCGACGGCGTGATCGACTTCATCATCATCTATGCCAAACACAGCCTAGGAGGCCATGGCGTGGGCTCAACTGATGCTGAGGTTTCCGCCAGCGGCCAAGGAGATGGACGAGTGGCGTGCCACCATCCAAAGTCTGCTCGGTTTCGCTGAAGCCGAGGGATCACCACGAGCTGGCCCACCATGGCCTTCCTAAGCGACGGCGACGGCTCATGCTACTGCCCGTACGGAGGGAGCGGTCCCCATGGTGCAGCCCCCGCCACGGCATCCAGCACGAGCGTGACCAAATCAAGACCCCGACGACGTCTCGATGCCCTCCTCTGACCCTCGAACACATCCGGGCCAACGACGAACCTCTGAAGAGAGGTGGAGAGGAGACGTGTGCGTCATCGAGCGGCACCACAGTGACCTCCTCCGAGCCGACAGACGCGATGACCCCGACGTTGATGAGCCCGCGCTCAGTGTTAGCGGGCCACTACCCTTCGAGGTTGGCTGCCCTACCTTTACCTGTGAGCTGCGGCAAGTTTGTTGGCCATCCGTTCGCACATTCAAGCCAGAGATACCTAAGAAGTATGACGGGAGGCTGAACCTGGCAGAGTTCCTAAGCCTCTACACCATCACTGTTCAGGCTACCAGTGGGAGAGATTAGAAGGTGTTCGCCAACTACTTCCTTTTGGCCCTCAAGCCCAATGTGAGGTCTTGGCTGATGCACCTGTTGGAGAACTCTATTTTGTCGTGGGCAGACCTGTGCCATGAGTTCATCGGTGCCTTCACCGGTGGCCACCAGGAGCTGGACCGACCCAGCGATCTACAGCTTCTCCAACAGAAGGAGGAGAAACCCTCCGTAAGTATTTACACATATTCAGCAAAGTTCATAGAAATATTCCAAATATCCATCTGACAGCCATGATAGCTGCCTTCCAGTCCAATGTACGCAACCGGCGGATCCGTTCTAAGATGAACGTGCGGTTGCCCAAGACTGTGAAGGAACTGTACACCCTAGTATATAAGTGTGCTCGATGGAGGAGGGAAGAAATTCGCCCGGAGAGGAAGATTGCATTAGTGTTGATTCAGGGATGATGATGAATCAACTAGTCAGAAGAAGAGCAAGAAGCGCAGAAGTGAAGGGAAAAGGCAGTGTTGACTGTTGAAGGATCAGGCACCCCTAGTACCAGCAAGATCACCAAGGATGTGGTCCCCGGCAAAGGAGGCTGCCATGTGCGCTGATTGCAGGGAAGCTGCGGCTGCCAAGAAGGCCGGGAAGGGCGATGGGCAGTACTGCTAGATCCATCGAACCAAAGGCCACGACCTTCAAGAATGCTATTAGGTTGAGCAGTTAGTCAAGAGACAGAGAGCAGAATATGAGAAGCGTGATAAGGAAAAGGGTCAGAATATTGCTGGCGTAAAGGGACGAGGTGGTGAAGCAAATCGCCCCGGTAAACCCTTTCGGAATAAAGGAAAACCCACCAGGGGCCAGGAAAAAGAATCCTGTGTGTCGGTGTACTAGAGTAGGGGTACCCTAGTATCCCGAACTTGTGCACGGGCAGTCGCAGTACCCCGCGGCAAGGCTTGCCGGGTGACCGCCAAGGCCCTCCGTGGTTCCTTTGGAGCCATTCAAGAACAAAGTATCCAAGCCAAAGAGACAAGGCCCGGGCAAGAGGAGCTTGCCGGGAAGGCCAACCAAGGCATCTCAAGAGACTTGCCGCGACGCGCCACGCGTCCCGGCGAGGCCCGGTGAGAGACAAGCTTCTGGACGTGAAAAGACAACGACCGCGGCAAGGCGCTTGCCGCGGCAAGCTACCACTCCGTACCCGTGCTCCAGCACATCCACCAACGTGTCTCCCTAGGACCTTTCCAGGCGCGCGTGGCAAGAGGCTGTGCAGCCAGTGGTCCGCGGTGGCAAGCGGCGCTGACAAGATTGCCATCGTGGCAAGCGGTGGCGTCCCTGACGATACCTTTTTGCACTGTTTGGGCGACGCAGACGGACATTTAATGCCTTTGTCCCCTGCCGTCAAGGTTAGGTATGACACACTGTACAGGTAGTTGTACCAACCGCAACACTTTTCCATTTTTACCCTTGTCTACGTTGCCACCTGTCGGTGACCCCTTGAGCATATAAAAGGAGGCCCATGCGCAACGTAGAGGGGGGGGGAGGCAGAAAACACTCATGCTCGGTCTCGTTAGCAGCTAGTGTGTACTGTAGCATTCAATGCTCCCGAGCAAGAACTCAATACACTCAGACATGCAGCAGTAGGAGTATTATCTCTCCGGAGAGCTCCAAAGCTGGGTAAACTGCTCGTGTGCTTCGCCTCGATCCGCTCTTCGCGCGACCTCCGCCCGCCGCCGAACCGAAAGGGGCTCGGTCCGCCGGTCCCATAGGTGTCCATGGATCAGTTTCCCCGGCATCTTTGGTGCGCCAGGTAGGGGGCGTCGAGGCTGTGTGAACCTGATCCGGCGTTCACACGAGCTAGGTCTTCATCTTCTTCATCGACATGCCACCGAAGAAGAAGGCTTCGGAGGTGGCTGCTCCATCCGCATCGATCCCACCACCACCGGAGCAAATGGGTGGTGGGGTAGATGCCGACGGAAGAACGGGCATCGACGAGGGAGCTCACGGTGCTGACAGGTCCAAGGACAAGGTTGCGCAAACCTCGGCGTCCGTGCATGCACCGTGCCCATCTTAGGAGGCGTGGGACCGACAGCGTCATGGTACTCGTGGTACCATACGTTCGTTGGACCAAGATCGAGCTGGTGGATCTCGGGATGCTCAAGACCAGCATGCACGCCAACATGCTGGCACGAGCGAGACACGGTCGCTCGACGGGTATCGCTCCTTCTAACATAGTTAGAAGTCCGAGCATATCCCGCCTCGCACTGCTCGCCACTACCGCCCACCACTCCAGCAGGCTTTAGCGCGAGCTCAATCTGCTCCTCGGATTACCCTCTGCGGTGTCAAAACCGTGGATCTCGGTAGGGGGTCCCGAACTGTGCGCCTAGGCGGATGGTAACAGAGACGAGGGACACGATGTTTTACCAGGTTCGGCCCTCTCGATGGAGGTAAAACCCTACGCCCCGCTTGATTAATATTGATGATATGGGTAGTACAAGAGTGGATCTACCACGAGATCAAGGAGGCTAAACCCAAAGCTAGCCTATGGTATGATTGTTGTAATATATATTGTGTCCTACGGACTAAAGCCCTCCGGTTTATATAGACACCGGAGGAGGCTAGGGTTACATAGAGTCGGTTACAATGGTAGGAGATCTACATATCTCAGACGCCAAGCTTGCCTTCCACGCCAAGGAAAGTCCCATCCGGACACGGGATGAGTCTTCAATCTTGTATCTTCGTAGTCTTGGAGTCTGGCGGACGATGATAGTCCGCTGTCCGGACACCCTTAGTCCAGACTCCTTAGTAGCCCCCGAACCAGGCTTCAATGACGATAAGTCCGGCGCAAGATAATGTTCGGCTGCAAGGCGGTTCCTCCCTTGAATAATCCAGAGAAGATCATGAACACCGTGATAGTGTCCGCTCGCAAAATAAATTCCACATTCCATCGTAGAGAGAATAAAATGCTCACAAGTCCAATCTGGCCGACGATTATGCGGCATGACATCACGCCGCTACCAGCCTTTTTTACTTGAATTGTTTTTTATTATACCACCTCAAAGACGCTTAGCGGCGCTTCTTGGCACGCCTTGTCGAGGCAGAGATCGTGTTCCCTTATTCCGGGATTCTCATCAATACATGCGGTAACCCAACCGCGCCGTCGCCGCCACGCCTCTATCGAAGGTGAATCCTTAACGGTCACGGAGACGACTCTTGGTATTTTTTCCCTATATAAGAGGACCAAGGCTCGTTTTTTCTTCAATCTTGCATCGAATCTCCTTCTCGCTCCCGCCCAACACCCTGAGCCTCAGATTCGAGCGCCGGATTCTCAAGAATGTCCGGTTCCGGCCTGTGGTCGGTGGATGCCCTCCTCCGCCACGGAAGAGGATGTGTTAAAGCTGCGGAGGCCAAGCACTGGCCCCACGAGATTTCAGACAGTTGCCCGCCCAAGGGCAGGCCGAGCCCGCCCGAGCCTGGTGAGTACGCTGCTCAGATCCCACCTCCGCCGGGTTTAGGCTTCCCGACGGACCCTTCGTGAGAGGGCTCATGTTCTTCTACGGGCTGGATTTTCACGACTTGGCCCGAGTCCATCCTCCATATCTCCGCATTCATTATCGCTCAAGCCTTCCTCCGCTACTCCCAACTTCGCCTGTGGCTGAAAACCTTCAATGTGGAGCCAAGATGATCGGGGCATCAAGCGGAGGCGGCGGGCGGCCATAAGGAAGGGCCGATGCCCGCGGGCCCGAGGGTTCCTTCCAAGAGGAACTCGGACTGTGGCAGCAGGAGTGGTTCTATATCACCGCTCCGAAGGGCAGCAAGCAAAGCCGCCGCCTTCGCTCCGCCGGGACCTCCACGCCGATCGATGTCATGGGTCAACCAAGGGCTCAATTGGGGCCGCTCAAGACGTGCCCTTATTGCAGGCCGGATTCGAGACCTCCTGTGAGGGAGATCAACTGGTCGTGGTGATGCAGTTATGCTAATCCGGCGCCTCTCGCCCGCAAACGCCGCCCTCTCCGCTCTATGGGAGTTCAATCCAGAGGGACCTCGAATTCTCCAACACTTCATGGGTGCGACACCCGTGGAGATGTACAAGTTGTTCTTCGACCGCAGTAGCGGTCCGAATTGACCAAGGACGCAGCCTAAGTAGCAATCGCCCGGATACTCGTGTAAATAGCTCGAGTACGCACGCTCGCTTATCTGCTTTTCAAAGTTCGCCTCCTGACCCATTACTCTTCACAGGAGTGGGTAGCGCGATCGAAGCTGATAAGGTGTCCGGCCCCCCTCCCAGAGACCCCACTGGAGCCCGTGCTGGTCAGAATGTTGGAGGTCGCACCCGCAGAAGGGAGCGATGGGGAAAATAGAGGAGCTATTATTCCGCCAAAGGGGCGTCTAGAGAGGGGGGAATCAAAAACCCCTCCTTCCAGGGGGAGAAGAGGACCGCCTCCGAAGATCCGGAGGCCAAAGCCCCTAAACGGGGGTAGAGATCTTCACTGGGGGTCCAAGCGTCCGAGAGAATCCGGACGCACAATCGTCGCTAAAGGATCAGCCCTCCAGCGAGCCGTGAGTAGGAAAAGGGGAATTCCTTAGTAAGAAAATACCTCCATTTGTGCTTCTGTGGGTAACCGAAATTTTTATTTTGCAGTTCGGATTTGCAGCCTTCTCAGATGAGTTCGTCTTCGGGGGACCTTCTTCCGGAGATGATGGAGAGCGAAACGCCTCCGTCTGTGCCGTCAGGTAGGGCAGACGAGCCTAAAGTATCGTCATGGAGGGTATCCCCGAGTCCGGAGGGGCCGGAGAGCTCGGCGCCCACTAGTATCCGGCCGGGAGAACTGAAGAATCTGCTTGAGAGGGCGTCCATCTCAGAAGATCACCGTGCTTTGATGCGCATGGTGATTGGAAGGATTTCGTCCGCCGAGAGCGGATTGCGCAATGCCGCTATGAGTTTGCTGGCGGGATTTGAGGTACGCGAGAATGACGCATCCCTTTTCTCTGACAGTTTGGCACATAAGAGTGCGCCCTGTATAGATAGTAGCCCCTGAGACTCGGTAGGTTGTCGAAAACGACAGCGTGCCAAGGATCAAAATCGCAAGTAATGAATGTCGCCGTTCCTATGTAGGTGGCGGATAGTCCGAGGGCTAGCCGGACTAGTGGAGTTGCCGAGTTAATGCGGCAGCTTGACATGGCAGATGCGGACATCGCACTTGTCAACCGGCGAGTTGACGAGTCGCAAGGTAAATGAGTTCTCCACAGTTGCTTTATTAAGGGGGTCAAAGCCCTCCTCTGATAAATTATATGCTGCAATACAGACGGTGCTGCTGCTGTGGAGAGCCTTCGGGCTGAACTTGCTCAAGCTAAGGAGCAACCCCAAAGGAGTGACGCGGCTGCCTCGAGGGCGGCCGAGGAGTTGAAAGCCAAAAAGGCAGCACACTGCCTAAGCAGGGAAGAGATGGCCGAATTGGCCGTGAAATTAAAAGATGCTGCCGACCGCAATGAGGCTCTTGAAAAGGAGTGCTTATCGGAGCAGGAAGACCTGCGAAAGGCCACCGCCGAGGCCAAGGATGCCCGTTCTATAATGCGGGCTATGAAGGAGGAGCTGCGCTAGGCCGGAGATATTGTGGCTGGCAAGCCTTTTCTGCTGCGTCACCGGTTTACGGATCAAAAGTATGCTCAACTTGGCCAACTGTGGGGTCCGGAGGATCCGTATATGGACTTAGCGGCAAGTGCGGCTGATGCCGTTGAGCACTTCCGGAGCTAGAAGGATCATAGGACGGAAGAGCTATTTTGGTCTCAATTCCATAGTCCGGACCGTTCACTTCCGTTGACCGATCGGTTGGCCGAATGGGCCGAGCTAAATAGATTGTCCGGACTTGCCATGACTGACGTCGTGGCTCATGTCTGGCGAGAGAGGCCCAAGGCGACGAGCTATTTCGGCTTATTGTAGCAATTTCTTGGAGCAGTGCCGCATATCAAGGAGATGAAGCGGTCGGCCTGCATTGAAGGCGCGCGGATGGCTTTTGCCGTGTGAAGACACATTGATAGAGATGGATGCCACCGCTATTGCCGCCCAGGTTCGGATGAAAGCCGCTACCCGCCGAGCACTATTTCGGGAAGTTATGCGTGGCGCCGTGTAATAGAGTCGTAGTGCTCAAAAATGTCACGCTCAAATGAACGCTTTATCTTGTAAAACGATGATTATGCTATAATCGCTTTTTATACTTGTGCGTCCCAAGTAGTAAAATATCGCCTATCGCCGCTTATGCATACATCTCAGATAACCCGAAAGATTGTAGTCTTCGCTTCAGCCCCATGCACAAGGTGCGGGGTGTTCACAAAATAGCGTTTTCACACTTAATCCGACGCCTCGGTCTGTTAAGGAGGTGGTAGCGAGCAAACGAGGCAATCCGGACTCTAATGCTTTATCACTTTCACTTAGCGCTGGAGTTCGAGGGTGGGGCTACGATATAGCACCTTGGGGCACCGCACTTCTCCGAAGTTCGGGCGCGTGTGTGCCTCGACCGAAACGGTCCTTCGTCAAAGCGGGAATTCTAAACATTCCGTAGTCGATCGAGTGGTTGACCAGTCTCGCTATATCATGAAATCGGTTTTGGCTTTCATCGAGGTGCTCGCCAAATTAACCGGGGCACAATCGCAGTAGTTCTCCTGGTGCTGCGTTAGCCGACGATACGGAACGTAAGGCGGCAAAACACAGGAGCCGGGCAAACCCAACATTTGACCAAAGACATGATTCGAACTGATGCATATAATGCCTAATCTCGAGACGCCAACACTCCCTAAGGTGTTCGGTCTTTATAATAATGGGCGTAACAATGCCCTAAGCCCCTAGTGTCTGTGTACGGCATGGTCCTCCGACGGCGCCGATGCCAAAACGTTAGGCTCGCTTTGGTTATAGGAAGGAACCAAGGAAGAGTAACAACAAGAGACAAGAAAAAGGTTTACGCAGGTCTTAATCAAAAGAATCCTCGCAACGGGTCCCTACTGCACGTCTGCGCCTGTGTCTCCGTTGTGCCGTTATCCTGGACGGGTCTGCACGTTGTTCATCTGTAAAAAGAGAGGAACTTTAGTTTGAAAACAACTCGTGCAAAAAAGGTAAAAAAAGAAATATAAATAAGTAAAGCGGGGTTCGTATGAAATCGTGGTTGTTTGTGCGCGCAGCCCCTTGTGAAGGGGTGTGCGGCTAGGGAGCCCCTAGCCTACCGATGCTGGACTCGTCCATCCGTGTCCGGGGTCTTTAAGTGACCCTCGCACGGAAATGATGCCTCGCGGGCCGGGCATCTTGAGTGTAAGAGATGCTTAATGCGGCATGGCGTTGAAACGGACAAAAGCCTTTCGTCCCAAGAGTGCTTGATATCCACTTTTAAATGGGACGATATGAAAGATTAGTTTCTCGCGCCGAAAGTTGTCCGGTGATCCGAACACAACTTCTAGTAATAGGGAGCCTGTGCACTTGGCGTAAGGGCCTGGCGTCACTCCTTTGAAGGAAGTGCGGCTGTGTCGAATTTTAGTAGGGTTTATCCCCAACTTGCGGATTGTGTTTGAATACAGCAGGTTCAAGTCGCTGCCTCCGTCCATCAGGACTTTAGTAAATTGTAGTCCGTCGATTATGGGATACAATATCAGGGCAGTCCGTCCTGCGTTTCGAACGCTTCTGGAATAATCCAGGTGGTCGAAAGTGATTGGTTGTGATATCCAATCTCTATGGTCTGCTGGGTTGGACCGTGCGAATCTCTTTTTAGAAGGTGCCGCACTATTTTTCCGTATTATCACATGAAGTGAGTTTACTGCTTTGACCTCTTGTGGGAAAGTTTTTTGCTTTCCGGTGCTCTGCTGGTGGGGTTTATCATCTTCGCTTGACACGTCGATCCCCTTGTGTTCGGTGTTTAGTCGGCCGGACTGTTTGAAAACCCAACAATCTCGATGGGTATGGTTTGCAGGCCTTTCGGGGGTACTGTGGATTTGACATATCCGACCCAAAATCTTATTTAAGTTGGACAACTCATCGCTGTCATCCTTAAGAGGCGGTGTTTTGTTGTTTGGCTGCGAGCTTTTGAATCCGACGTTGACTGCCATGCTCTTTGGGCTTTTCTCTTTATTCCGGTGCTGCTCTTTTCTGCGCCGTGATTTTCCGTTTCCATCTCTTATCTCGGATGTACTTGGGTCACTGGTGCTGCATCTTGCTAGCCAGCTATCCTCTCCCGCACAGAAGCGGGTCATGAGGCTTGTTAGCATGGACATTGTCCTCGGTTTCTTTTGGCCGAGGTGTCTGGCAAGCCATTCGTCTCCGACATTGTGTTTAAAAGCTGCTAAGGCTTTGGCGTCCGGACAGTCAACTATTTGGTTCTTTTTGGTGAGGAACCTGTTCCAGAACTTGTGCGCTGACTCTCCGGGCTGTTGAGTTATATGACTTAGGTCATCTGCATCCGGAGGGCGGACATAAGTCCCTTGAAAATTTGCTCTAAACGCGTCCTCGAGCTCTTCCCAACTTCCCACAGTGTTTTTTGGGAGGCTTTTAAGCCAATGACGGGCTGGCCCTTTGAGCTTGAGGGGTAGGTATTTTATGGCGTGGAGATCATCTCCTCTGTCCATGTGTATATGTAGTATATAATCTTCTATCCAGACTCCAGGGTCTGTTGTTCCATCGTAGGCCTCTATGTTTATGGGTTTAAATCCTGCTGGAAATTCGTGGTCCAGCACCTCATTGGTGAAACATAGTGGGTGTGCGGCGCCCCTGTATTTGGGTGTGCCACTATCTTCGAACACTTGACGTGTTGCCTTGCTCCCTGGGGCCTTCTTCTTTGGCCCGTAGATGGACCTGGCTGGGCCATCTGTTTTTCCAGGTTCATTAGTTGGTTCATGTGCGACGCCGCTTTCAGAATTAGGCCTATCATCTGGCCGTCTATCCAACCAGGCATCGTCTTTATTTTTTGACTGTGGGGGCTCTATGGCCTCCTCATTGAATTCTGGTAGCAGCTTGCGCTTCGGGTAGCTCTTTGATTGGTGGCCATTGCCGTATTTATCCGCGGTTTTGAGTACTTTGCTCCACATCATTCTGAGTGTGTCCTCGCTGTTTTGAGCTTCCGCTTTTCCTTCTTCAAGCTTCTTGCAGTGTTGACGAGTCTTTTCCGAAGGTTTTTACCTTCCGGCGGTGTGTCCGGCGTGAGATCGTCCGGACTGTCGTTTTCGCCGGGCCTGGACTGATTATCTGACTCGTCTTGTTCGGACGGTTGCTTATCTGCATGTTCGTCGTCCACTTGTGTGCCCTGCTGTATTGCGGGGTCTTTAGGAGTGTTGTTGTTGTCGAGGCGGGACTTAGGGCTGCGTCTGTGGCGCCGTTTTGGTTGTTTGCTGGCGGGGTTATCTTCTGCCGCGGCCCATTGGTCCTCGTTATCGCTCTCTTTTGGGGTATCCACCATATATATGTCATATGACGAGGTGTTCCTCCCGTGCCCTGTAGGCGCTGGTTCTTGTTCGTCTCCGGCATCATCGTCTATTCCGTCGATGTCTTCGGAGTCATAGTCTAGCATGTCGGTTAGATCGTCGACAGTGGCTACAAAGTGGGTGGTGGGTGGGCTCTAAATTTCTTCGTCGTCCGTATCCCAACCATCCTGGCCATAGTCCGGCCAGGACTCTCTCGATAACGAGAGATGCTTTAGCGAATTGAGGATGTCGCCAAAGGGCGAGTATTGGAAGATGTCCGCGGCGGTGAATTCCATAACCGGCGCCCAACCCGTTTCGATTGGTAGGGGCGTGGGAGATCCGGAGTCCGGGAAGGAGTCCGGCGCCTCGGAATCACGAGTTTCGCGAGGGACAAGATTAGCGTTCGGCTCCATCGCCGTGGAAGTTGAAGCCCCCGAGGTGGTGTCCATCCACCGATCCTCGATCTGGGCGATCGGCTCCGAACTAAGGGCCGGAGCGGATTCTTGTGCGGCCACCAGGGCACTGTTCGGCGGTAGAGCTAGATCATGCCCATAGTAACAGTGCGGCTCGCTTGGCTGTGGCTCGAGCCCGTCGAAGATCAAGTCTCCGTGGACGTCGGTCGTGAAGTTTAGACTTCCGAATCTGACCTGACGGCCAGGGCGAACTTCGATCTGCTCCGGATGGGCGAATTAGCCCGCAAAGGCGGCCGCCGAATCTGAAGACCTGTTCGGGGAAAAAGTCCCACCCAGACAGCGTTGTTGGTTGAAGATGCCATCGAGCCTATCGGTGGCGACACGGAGGAACTCTCAATGAAAGCACCAATGTCGTTGTCAAACCGGCGGATCTCGGGTAGGGGGTCCCGAGCTGTGCGTCTAGGCGGATGGTAACAGGAGACGAGGACACGATGTTTTACCTGGTTCGGGCCCTCTCGATGGAGGTAAAACCCACGCCCCGCTTGATTAATATTGATGATATGGGTAGTACAAGAGTGGATCTACCACGAGATCAAGGAGGCTTAACCCTAATGCTAGCCTATGGTATGATTGTTGTAATGTATATTGTGTCCTACGGACTAAAGCCCTCCGGTTTATATAGACACCAGAGGAGGCTAGGGTTACACAGAGTCAGTTACAATGGTAGGAGATCTACATATCCGTATCGCCAAGCTTGCCTTCCACGCCAAGGAAAGTCCCATCCGGACACGGGACGGAGTCTTCAATCTTGTATCTTCGTAGTCTTGGAGTCCGGCGGACGATGATAGTCCGGCTGTCCGGACACCCCCTAGTCCAGGACTCCCTCACCCTCCAACGGCAGACAAGATCGACGAATGGAGGGCCACCATTCAGAGTCTCATCGGCTTCGCCAACGGCGACACCCCACGGCAGCCGAGTACATCGCAGCCGCGGCAAGATTGCCAGGCATGAGCCAATGGCGACAAAACCGGTGGGGGTGCAACCACCGTGCACTCTCCGCCCCGAAGGCCAAGATCGCCGACTCGCCGGATTTACCTCGACAGCGACTCCACCGCATCATCAGATCCACGGGCTCGTCGCGATCAGCGCCAAGTTCTTCACGAACAACGGCAAGAAGATGCTCGTACTCGCATCGAGCGCCGAAGAGAAGCGCGGCGTCAATCGGACCAGCGCGCTGGGCCCTCTTTCTACATGCATGCGCCAGGGGAACCAGGCGACTTGCCATACGCGGTAGGTTGCCCTGCGTTCACTCGTGAGCTGCGGCAAGTCCAAATGGCCCAAGACGAAGAATTTCAAGCCAAACGCATTCGCGAGAAATACGACGGCAAGTCGCATCCATCGGAGTTCCTCAAAGATCTACACCATCGCGGTGCAAGCTACCGGGGCGGACGACAAGATCCTTGCCAACTACTTCCACCGGTGCTCAAGCCCAATGTCGTCTGGCTCATGCACTTGCGGATAACTCCATATCCTCTGGGCAGACCTATGCCATCGGTTTGTCGGCACCTTTACAGTGACCACAAGCCACATGGCCAAGAGAGCGACCTTCATCTCGCCGCCCGAAGGAAGGAGAGCCCTGCGCAAGTACATTGAGAGATTCAGCCGTGTACAAAGACAACATCCCGGATGTCCACCCCGCCGCGGTCATCGGTGCATTCCATCGAGCGTCGCGAAACCGCAGGATGCGGAGGAGATGGCGATGTGCAAGATCGAGACGTCGATGAGCTATATGCCCCGCCGACAAGTGTGCACGCTTTGAGGAAGGAGGAAACTCCCGGAGAGAATCTGAAGCGGGAGGATCGAGAAGCGAGGATGCTGCCCCGGCTAAGAGAAACCGGCGGCGGAACAATAGGAAGAAGAAAGGCAAAGATGTGCTAGTCGTTGAGCAGTCCGGCAACGGAGGTGGCGCCAAGACAGCCAAAGCTGGTAGCTCCGGCAAGGAGATTGCCACATGCACCAACTGCCAGGCTGTGGCGGTCGCCGACAAGCAGGACGACACCAACAAGCACTACTGCAAGATCCACCGCACCAAGGGCCATGATCTCCAGAGCTGCAAGAAGGTCGAGCAGCTTGTCGAGCAGCAAAAGGCTGAATACGAGCGACGCGACAAGGAGAAGGCCCAAGAGGGTACTGGAGGAGCCGGCAAGAAACGCCCCGGCCGAGGAGGACGCCGCGGCAAGGCCAAGCAGCGGCAAGGAGACATACCTCCCCGCGGCCACGACAAGGATGAAGATGACGACGACGATGAAGATATGGATGATGACGAGACCGGTGAGCAAGAGTTCCAGAAAGCCACAGAGGTCCTGTGCGTTGACGGCGGTGCTTCTCTGCATACTTCACACCGCCAGCTCAAGCAGAGGGTGCGGGAAGTCAATGCGGCGGAACCACCCGTCGAGTCACGCAAGCCTCTGAAATGATCCAGCACGCCTATCATCTTTGATATTGAGGACCACCCTGATCGCATAACTGCGGTTGGGTGCTTGCCGATGTTGGTTTCACCAACTATCCGCAACCTCAAGGTCACTAAGATGCTAGTTGACGGCGGGGCCGGCTTGAACCTGATCTCCTCCGCGGTACTCCAGAAGCTCCAGATCCCGACAATGAAGCTCAAGAGACCGCACATTCGAGGAATCAATCCGGGAAGGAGCAAGCCTAAGGGAAAGATCACGTTGCCGGTGACATTTGGCAGCGAATTGAACTTCAGGACTGAGAGGGTCACTTTTGACGTTCTGACTTTCCATTGCCTTACAATGGGATACTCGGCCGTCCAGCACTTGCCAAATTCATGGCAGCCTCTCACTATGCATACAACGTGCTGAAGATGCCAGGCCCGATAAGCGTCATCTCTGTCCCTGGCGACAAGAAGGATGCTCTTATCTGCGCCGACAAGATCTACCGGGAAGCAGCAGCCGCAACAGATCGCAAGTCACTTGCCGTTGAAGCTCCCGGGGGGAAGGTAGAAAACACTCACGCTCGGTCTCGTTAGCACCTAGTGTGTACTGTAGCATTCAGTGCTCCCGAGCAAGAACTCAATACACTCAGACATGCATCAGTAGGAGTATTATCTCTCCGGAGAGCTCCGAAGTTGGGTAAACTGCTCGCGTGCTTCGCCTCGATCCGCTCTTCGCGCGACCTCCGCCCCCCGCTGAACCGAAAGGGGCTCGGTCCGCCGGTCCCATAGGTGTCCGTGGATCAGTTTCCCTGGCACTGTGACGATGAGAGTGATAGAGGGGATGAAGAGGAAACCAGTGAGCAAGAGTTTCAGAAGGCCACTGACACCCTGTGCGTTGACGGGGGTGCATCTCTGCACACCTCCCACCACCAGCTCAAGCGGTGGGCACGAGAAGTCAATGCCGTGGAACCAGCGCCAGAGGCTCGGAAGCTGCTCAAATGGTCCCATACACCCATCATCTTTGAGGAAGAGGATCATCCTAGCCGTACCACTGTGGTAGGGTGCCTGCCGTTGTTGGTTTCTCAAACAATTAGCAACCTCAAGGTCACAAAGATGCTGGTGGATGGTAGGGCCGAACTGAATCTGATTTCCCCAGCAGTTATCAGTAAGCTTCAGATAGCAGAGGAAGAGCTAGAGGTTACCGACACGTTTCAAGGAATTAATCCTGGCAGGAGTCATCCTAAGGGAAAGATCACGTTGCCGGTGACGTTTGGCGGAGAACTGAACTACTAGACTGAGAAGATCGTGTTTGACATGGTTGATCTCTCCCTGCCGTTCAATGGGATTCTTAGACGCCCGGCTCTGGCTAAATTCATGGCGGCATCCCACTATGCCTACAACACCCTGAAGATGCCTCGGCCACTAGGAGTCCTCATCATCCCATCGTATGATAAAGATGCCACCATTTGTGTGGACAAGATGTACAGGGACGCGGTCGCAGCAGAAGCAGCGGCAGTAGCAGTTTCCGCCAAGGAAAGCAAAAGGATTGTAGGACCTCTGGCAAAGAGTCCGCAAAGCGTGCCCCCACTGAGTGCACGACACCCGTTGACGACGTGCCGGAGTACTCCCACAGCAAGAGATCTAAGGTTGCTGCAACCCAATTGAAAAAGGTCCCGGCAGGGCTGGCTGGCGTTGATGGTACTTTCACTATCAGCGCCACCCTTGATGACAAATAGGAAAGCGCGTTGGTTGCCTTACTGCAGGCGAATATCAATGTGCTTGCATGGCAACCATCTGATATCCCCGGTGTTCTCAGGGAGGTAATCCAGCACCACCTTGTTGTCTGCCCACACACCAGACCTATTAAACAGAAAGTCCGGAAGCAGGCCTTGGAAAGGCAGCAGTTTATTACAGAAGAGATTAAGAAGCTTGAGGCAGTTGGTTTGGTTACAGGAGTGCTACATCTCACTTGGCTAGCAAACCCAGTGGTCCGGAAGGCAAACATAAAGTGGAGGTTGTGCATTTATTTCACAGATCTCAACAAGGCTTGCCCGAAGGAACCGTTTCCCTTGCCTGGTATTGATCAGATTGTGGATTCCACTTCAGGCTGTGATTTGCTCTCGTTTCTGGATGCCTATTCTGGACATCACCAGATCTTCATTTCCAAAGAAGATGAGGAGAAGACGCCGTTCATCACTCCATTGGGTACATACTGCTTTGTCCGCATGCTATTCAGATTGAAGAATGCCAGGTCCACCTTTGCAAGAGCAGTCCAGATTGGTTTTGAACCTCAGCTGCACAGAAACATTGAAGCTTATATGGATGACATCATGGTCAAGACCAAGGAAAGAATAATTCTTATCCAGGATTTGGAGGAGACGTTTGCAAATCTGCGCAAGATCAGCTTGAAGCTCAACCCAGATAAGTGTGTTTGGTATTCTCTTCGACAAGCTGCTTGGGTAATTTGTGTTCCATAAGGGGATCGAAGCTAATCCTGACAAGATCAAGGCCATTGAATAGATCCAAGCGCCAAGGACAGTTAAGGATGTGAGGCGCCTGACGGGATGTGTTGCCGCGCTAAGCAGGTTCATCTCCAAGTCTGCCGAGCATGCCCTGCCATTCTTCAAGATTTTGAAGAAGGCAGGTCCTATGAAGTGGACTCCCGAAGCAGATGCAGCTTTGCACGAGTTGAAGGCCTGCCTGTCTTCTGTGCCTACCCTGGTTGCTCCTAAACCCTAGGAGCCGCTGTTGTTATACTTGGTGGCAACCAACCAAGTGGTCAGTGCAACCCTGGTAGCACAGCGAGAAGTGAATGAGGAAGAGAGTAAGCAGAGACCGCCAAAGTCAGATAAGGATCAGGACAATGTGGGCACGGCAATGAGGACAACCTCAAGGACATGGCAAGGAAGAGAGTGGTGCAGCGCCCAGTATACTTCGTCAGCTCCTTGTTACAAGGGGCTAGATCGAGGTACTCTGGCATGCAAAAGTTGATTTTTGGTCTCATCACGGCCTCAAGGAAACTACGCCACTACTTCCAAGCCCTTGAGATCATGGTTGTTACTCGTTTCCCGTTGCAACGGATACTCCGAAACCCAGAGGCCACCGACAGGATAGTGGAGTGGGCTTTGGAGCTATCCAGCTTTGGTTTGAAGTTTGAGAGCACATCAACTGTCCAGAGCAAGGCATTGGCAGAGTCTATTGCAGAATGGACGCCAACCCCTCATGAGGAAGTGACAGAGACAGTTATCCTCGGCAAGGAATCACCCCAAAAATGGATTATGTATTTTGATGGTGCTTTTTCCCTACAAGGTGCAGGGGCTGGTGTGCTTCTTGTCGCCCCCTTCGGGGAGCACTTAAAGTATGTCGTCCAAATGCATTTTTCCCGGGAAGAAGCAATCAACAATACAGCAGAGTTTGGAGGGCTCCTTTCCGGGCTCAGGATTGCAGCAGAATTGGGAATTAAGAAACTAATCATTCGAGGAGATTCACAGTTGGTGGTGAGACAAGTCAACAAGGATTATTAAAGTCCATTGATGGAGGCATATGACAAGGAAGTGAGAAGATTTGAGGAGCACTTTGACGGATTGCAAATAGAGCATGTACCCGTGCGGAAAGCAGCATAGCTGATCATCTGTCAAAGTGTGCTGCATAGAAGCTTCCTTTGGAACCAGGAACTTTTGTTCTCCGTCTTACTCAGCCCTCTGTATCCCCAGCAACAATGGCCCAAAAAGGAGAAAGTTGGACACCGGTAAGCCTCTCTCGGCAGAGCCGTCCGCTCCCGGCAGAGGCCCTGCCGGAAATAACTCCTCGCAGCCTGCCGGACCACCCCCTCCAGCCGGGCCCATGGACCCCGCGTACGAAGCTGGTGCTCTCGCAGCAGAGGAGGTGCCGTTAGTCCTCATTGCCGAGCCCCAGGCTCCAACTTGGGAAAGGCACATTGTCCGCTTCCTCCAAACCGGAGAGCTTCCCGGTGACCAAGACGAAGCTGAAAGAGTAGCCCGGAGGGCTAGTATGTATCAGTTTGTCGATGTCACTCTGTACAGAAGGAGGCCCAATGGTGTGAAATTGAAGTGCGTCTGCCGGGAAGAAGGAAAGGAACTGATGGCTGAGATACACAAAGGAATGTGCAGCTCCCACATTGGATCAAGGGCATTAGTTGGGAAAGCATTCCTGCAAGGATTCTATTGGCCCACAGCCCCCCAAGATGTGGTCGAGCTAGTCACTAAGTGTGAAGCCTGCTAGTTCCATTCCATGAAAACCCACCTGGCTGCTCAAGCGCTTCAGACAATCCCTCTATCATGGCCATTTTTGGTTTGGGGGCTAGATATCCTCGGCCCCTTCCCCCGAGCAATCGGGGGCTTTGAATTCTTATTCGTTGCCATCGAAAAGTTTACAAAGTGGATGGAAGTGACTACCGTGAGAATGGTGACTGCTCAGTCAACTATCAAATTCTTGAAAGATCTGGTGTGTCGTTTTGGAGTTCCGACAAGGATCATCACCGACAAGGGCACCCAGTTCATGATCCGCGCCTTCATGCAATATGTTCATGCCCTCGGATGCAAAATCTCATTTTCCTCTGTGGCATACCCCTGGAGCAATGGACAAGCTGAGAGGGCGAACGCTGAAGTGCTGCATGGACTCAAGACAAGAACCTTTGATATGCTGCAGAAGCACGGCACGCAGTGGATCGAGGAGCTGCCCGTGGTTCTCTGGTCCCTCGGAACGACACCAAATCGAGCTACCGGGCAGACTCCCTTCTCCCTGATCTACGAGACAGAAGAAGTTATCCCAATAGAACTCATTTATGGGCCACCTCGAGTGCTTGCTTACGATGAAGTCGTGCAAGATCAGCACTGGCGTGACGATGTTGTGCTAGTCGAGGAGAACCATCTCCGAGCTGCTACGTGTGTTGCACGCTATCAGCAAGCCCTGCGTTGCTATCATAGCCGCAGGTTTCATGCCCGGTGTTTTGATGAAGCCAACCTTGTCCTTTGGCGTGTTCGGTCTGCCAAGGGTACACACAAGTTATCACCTAAGTGGGAAGGCCCTTACCGGGTAGTACGAGGCACCAGACCTTGCGCAGTCTGTCTAGAGACCGAAGATGGCACTCAGTTGCAAAACTCATGGAATATTGAGCATCTCCACAAGTTCTACCCGTAAGGCGCGAGGCTGTCAGGCCTGCCCGGCAGCCACCCATTTGTACAGGCCTTGCCTCAGCAGCATGTAACCCCTTGTACAAAGCCGAGGCAATGACCCCGTGCAAGAGAAAATAAAGAAGCGCTATAGGGGGGCCCCAACCTAGATTGCATGCATGCATGAGCTTTCCAGATCACTACATAAGCATTTCATGAGCATCTGCATATGCATATAGATAGCTCCACATCCTGCATTCATTCTCATCTGCATGAAGCTGCAGGTTCTTGCCATGAACTTGGCTTCGACAAGGAGTTGAGAAGATTGCCCAGCACCGCGATCCCCGGCAAGCCAAACAGATTAGTTCTACCTTTTGTCCATTCGTGTTCTGTAAGCTATAACTTATGCATTAGAAAACCTCGCCACTCTTTTTAGACTTAGGTGCTCCCATTCCTGACTCGAACGTTGCTTCAGTCAGAATGGTCGCAGTTGCCTTTGGTAAAAGGAAGTTGGCGGGGGGCTGGTCCCTTTGTCTGTTACCCGGTAGATATGGCTCTCCGGCAGGCAAGAGGGTGATAGCCTACCAGGAAAAACTCGTTTATTTACACTAAAGAGGCATCTCACCTCTGCATGGACATATACATGAACGGGCTCTCGGCAAGGTTTATCTTTTTCATTAACATGCTGATACAAGTACAAGCATTACAGAACACAAACATGGACATGAGAGATTACATTATTTGAATTAAAATTTGGCAAGTGCCTACAAGTTTAAGATTGAAAAAAGATAAGTGCCCCGTAATCCCCTTTATTGTCCCTCTCCTCCCAGGCACGACAGGTGAAGGCTAAAAGGACAAAAGGGGAGCCCGGGAACACGTCGATGGAGAGCACGACGGAGGCGACCTGTCGACTACCACCACCAGGGCCAGTAGGGCGCGGCAGGGCTAACAGAGGTGCAGCCCGAGAGGAAGCCTGCCAGGGCCCAGCTGGAAGGCTGCCGGAGGATCCCGGGAGCACCATCCCCACCTCTGCATCCAACTCCCCGGCAAACAATGTTGCCGGTGAGGAGATGCGGATGCAGATGATGGTGTTGCCGCCTGATGAAGATGGTGCGGGCGGCCATCATCCAGAGTCAGAGTCGTCACCCTCCCGCCCACTGTCGTCGTCATCGCCGTCACTATCCTCCTCATCGCTTTCGCTCGAGGAGGAGCTTTCATTGTTGGTAGAGCTCTCCGCGCAGCACCCTAAGCGAATTCCCAAGCGCCCGAAGACCTTGACGGAGAGCATGCCGCTCTCCATTAATTTAAACTGGAGAACGTGCCCCTCCAACAAGCTGTGGGCATGGGCAAAGGTTTTCGAAACCACGGCGGAGGTACATAACATGAGGGCGGGGAAGTCGATGCCAATCCAGATGCCACCGTTCCCACAGCCCCTCATGTGCAGCCTCAGAGCGTGCGGCGGATCAAGCTCCATTTCCCGGGTGAACGGGGTAGGAATACGAAGATGGCCGCACAAAGGCTTGTACAACCTGATGACGAATTCCCGAGGCTAGTCTCCGACATGGCCTTCCATCGGGGGAGGGGCCGCCGGCGGAGGCGCGGCTAGAGCGCCACCCCGTCCTCTTCTCCCTCGAGCACCACGACGACCTCGCCCCCCTTCCTCCTTCTCTCGCGGCAGGCTCCACCACCGCGGGTTCCAGAGGAGGAGGGATGTGTTGTCAAGTAGAAGCCCTCGTTGCCGCCATTGGAGTACCAGCACGCCCTCGCCCCTCACCATGACAAGCGAGGGAAGACTACGAAGAAAGAAGGAGGACGTGGTGCGTATGGAAGAGCACCATTCCTGCCCCCTTTTATAGAAGGGCGGGGCCAGGGGCTGGCCCCTCACCCCTAGGACGGCCATCACGCTCATCCAATGCGGCCTCCCCTCCCCATCTAGAGATGCAGGGAATCAGGGTTGACCCGCTGCTCCAACCAGTGACGCCTGATTTCCTGCCGTGCCACTAACACCCACGCCCTCCGCATCCACCACCTACCCTTTCTGAGGCATGGAGGACGCGTGGCAGACGAGCCAGGAGCACAAAAGCAAGTGGGATGGCCATTTCCACTTCATGATCATGGGGTGCAAGCTCCATGCAGGCCACGATCCGAGCTTTTTTCTTAACATCGCGCATGATGCGCGGAAAAACCAAAAACTGGCCAGCATTCAAGACTAGTGAAGAAGCAAAGAAGATCTCAAGAGACCACCCTCTTCGGCATCTCTGCTGGTGCACTTGTTAGGCCCTACCCCGACGACGCTCGACAACACGTTCAGGGCAGGCCCAAGGGCTTCTGTCGGTTGATAACCACAAGTATAGGGGATCGCAACAGCTTCCGAGGGTAGAGTATTCAACCAAAATTTATTGATTTGACACAAGGTGAGCCAAAGAATATTCTTAAGTATTAGTTGTCAATTCAACCACACTGGATAACTTAGTATCTGAAGCAAAGTATTGAGTAGCAAAGTAGTATGATAGTAATGGTAACGGTGGCAAACGTAAAGATAACAGTTTTGTAGTAGTTGTAACAGTAGCAACGGAAATGTAAATAAGCGAAGCACAATATGTGAAAAGCTCGTAGGCATTGGATCAGAGATGGATAATTATGTCGGATGCGATTCCTCATGTAATAGCTATAACATAGGGTGACACAGAACTAGCTCCAGTTCATCAATGTAATATAGGCATGTATAATATAGTCATATGTTCTTATGGAAAAGAACTTGCATGACATCTTTTGTCCTACCCTTCCGTGGCAGTGGGGTCCTAGCGAAAACTAAGTGATATTAAGGCCTCCTTTTAATAGAGAACCGGACGAAATCATTAACACATAGTGAATACATGAACTCCCCAAACTACGGTCATCACCGAGAAGTATCCTGATTATTGTCACTTCGGGGTTGTCGGATCATAACACATAATAGGTGACTATAGACTTGCAAGATAGGATGAAGAAGTCACATATATTCATGAAAACATAATAGATTCAGATCTGAAATTATGGTGCTCGGGCCCTAGTAACAAGCATTAAGCATAGCAAAGTCATAGCAACATCAATCTCAAAACATAGTGGATACTAGGGATCGAACCCTAACAAAACTAACTTGATTACATGGTAAATCTCATCCAACCCATCACCGTCCAGCAAGCCAACGATGGAATTACTCACGCACAGCGGTGAGCATCATGAAATTGGTGATGGAGGATGGTTGATGATGACAACGGCGACGAATCCCCCTCTCCGGAGCCCCGAACGGACTCCAGATCAGCCCTCCCGAGAGATATTAGGGCTTGGCACCGGCTCCGTACCGTAAAATGCGATGAAACTTTCTCTCTGATTTTTCTCTCCGCGAAACGGAATATATGGAGTTGGAGTTGAGGTCGGTGGAGCATCACAGGGCCCACGAGACAGGGGGGCGCACCCCCCACCCTCGTGGACAGGGTGTGGGCCCCCTGGCCTTGATTCTTTCGCCAATATTTTTTATATTTTCCAAAAGTTATCTCCGTGGATTTTCAGGTCATTCCGAGAACTTTTATTTTCTGCACAATAAACAACACCATGGCAGTTCTGCTGAAAACAGCGTCAGTCCGGGTTAATTTCATTCAAATTCATGCAAGTTAGAGTCCAAAACAAGGGCAAAAGTGTTTGGAAAAGTAGATACGTTGGAGACATATCAACTCCCCTAAGCTTAAACCTTTGCTTGTCCTCAAGCAATTCAGTTGATAAACTGAAAGTGATAAAGAAAAACTTTTACAAACTCGGTTTGCTCTTATTGTTGTAAATATGTAAAGCCAGCATTCAAGTTTTCATCAAAGATTATGAACTAACCATATTCACAGTAACACTTAGGTCTCATGTTTACTCATATCAATGGCATAATCAACTAGCGAGCGATAATAATAAAACTCGGATGACAACACTTTCTCAAAACAATCATAATATGATATAACAAGATGGTATCTCACTAGCCCTTTCTGAGATCACAAAACATAAATGCAGAGCACCTTTAAAGACCAAGGACTGACTAAACATTGTAATTCAAGGTAAAAGAGATCCAGTCAAGTCATACCCAATATAAACGAATAGTAATGAATGCAAATGACAGTGTGCTCTCCAGCGGGTGCTTTTTAATAAGAAGGTGATGAATCAGGGATTTGTAGAAGTGCCAGAGCTTGATTTTAAAATAGAGATGAATAACATTTTGAGCGGCATACTTTCACCGTCAACGCAACAACTATGAGATGGCGATATCTTCCATGCTACATACATTATAGGCGGTTCCCAGAAAGAATGGTCAAAGTTTATACTCCCCCACCACCAACAAGCATCAATCCATGGCTTGCTCGAAACAACGAGTGCATCCAACTAACAACAGCCCTGGGGGAGTTTTGTTTAATTATTTTTATTTGCTTTGATCTTTTTGATCATGGGACTGGGCATCCCAGTTACCAGCCATTTTCTCGTGAATGAGGAGCGCAGTCCACTCCTCTTGAGAATAACCTACCTAGAATGGAAGATACAGACAGCCCTAGTTGAAACATGAGCTGCTTGAGCATACAAAACATAATTTCATTTGAAGGTTTGGAGTTTGGCACATACAAATTTACTTGGAACGACAGGTAGATACCGCATATAGGAAGGTATGGTGGGCTCATATGGAATAACTTTGGGGTTTATGGAGTTTGGATGCACAAGCAGTATTCCCACTTAGTACAGGTGAAGGCTAGCAAAAGACTGGGAGAATGACAACAGTCATGAACATGCATTAAAATTAATTTACACCAAGTACAAGCATGAGTAGGATATAATCCACCGTGAACATAAATATCGTGAAGGCTATGTTGATTTTTTTTCAAGTACATGTGTGAACATGTGCCAAGTCGAGTCACTCAATTCATTCAAAGGAGGATACCACCCCATCATACCACATTATAATCATTTTAATAGCATGTTGGCATGCAAGGTAAACCATTATAACTCATAGCTAATTAAGCATGGCACAAGCAACTATAATCTCTAAATGTCATTGCAAATATGTTTACTTCATAATAGGCTGAATCAGGAACGATGAACTCATCATATTTAAAAAAACAAAAGAGGTCGAGTTCACACCAGCTTTTCTCATCTCAATTAGTCCATCATATATCGTCATTATTGCCTTTCACTTGCATGACCGAATTGTGTGTATAATAATAATAGTGCACGTGCATTGAACTAAGCTGAAATCTGCAAGCATTCAATTCAAGAGAGAAGACAAAGCAATATGGGCTCTTAGTTAAATCAACAATCATGCATATGAGAGCCACTAAACATTTTCAATATGGTCTTCTACTCTCGACCCCCAAAGGAAAGAAAAGAAAAGAAACTATTTACACGGGAAAGCTCCCAACAAGTAAAACAAGAACGAGAAATCTTTTTGGGTTTTTCATTTAATTATTACTACAATCATGGGAATTAAACTAACTATTTTTTTGGTTTTCTTAAGGTTTATCAAACACACAAGAATAAAGCTTAGAAAAAGAGATTAAACTAGCATGGATAATACAATGAAAGAGTATGAGCACCGACAACTAGAATAAGTGTGTGAACATGAATGTAAAGTCGGTGAGAAATACGTACTCCCCCAAGCTTAGGCTTTTGGCCTAAGTTGGTCTATTGCCAAGGACCGCAGCTACTCTCCCCGGTGTACTGAGGAGTGTCATCAGGATACCACTGACTAGCGATCTCCTCCGGATCCCATTGATAAGATGATGGACGATAAGGGTCCAGTGGAGGTTCTGGCTCAGGCTCTGGAGCGGATGCCTGGCCTCGATGAGCGTACACCGCTTCCGGCGAGACAAGATAATTAACTGCAGTCAAATCAAACAACAGAGGGGCAGGCAGGGTAATAATCTCATTGTGTTTCTTATTAAATCTCAGGTTATACAGGAGGATCTTATCATCATTGTGTACAATAAACTCATGTTCTACCATGCTCCTGTAATCTAAAAGGGAAAGAGGCAACTTTGTCTCCTCTTTCTCATGGTGCCTAGGTATCTCAAACTGTTTAGCAAGGCGTGCAGCATAGATACCTCCAAAGATGGGGCCTTTTGTACGGTTCAGGCTTAGCCATTTAGCAATAACAACACCCATACTAAAACTATTATCACCAAACAAGGCATGGAACAGAATAATAATATCAGGAACACTGAAGTTTCCACTATTTCCATGACCAATTAAGCATCGACTAGCAAATATGGCAAAGTACCATAAAGCAGGAAAGTATATGCTAGTGATTCTCGCATCGGAACCCTTCTTCGAGATCCCCTACAGTAATGGTGTTAACAAAACTATCCACATCTTTAAGATGAGGTTCATCTAATCTGCCCCCAAAGGGTATACTACATACCGTGCAAAAATTACGTGAAGACATTTCCATGAATTCGTCATATAAATGAAATGATACTGATGGAGGTGAATTCTTGGGATGATAATAAAAGTTTTGCACTAAAGTATTGGTGAGTAAGAGATACTGATCGATCCGGTCGTGGAGGAAGTCGGTGAGGCCTGCATTTTCAATCAAAGAATAAAAGTCTTCATAAATCCCGGCTTCTCTCAAGAAATTATCACAAGGCCATTCACACGGCCGTACTTCCGCTACGCGAGGAAGATTATACTTGGCCTTTTCTTTCTCTTTAGCTTGTTTATCCTGGGAGCCTTGGCTAGAAGAGCCCCTCAAAAAATCTCCTTATCATTTTCTAGAAATTTGTGAAATTTTTAGTAACTTCAAAATAAGAGTGAATAAAACTAAACAAGATTGGTAGCAATTACTCCTACAAGTGCCTAGAGCCTATATCATGCATTAGAATTACTTGGGACCTCATAAATTTAACATGCAATCTCAAGAACAGGGTCACCTATGCAGCAAAAATTTGCAATGAATAAAGCACTAGAACAAAAACTAATTGGATCAATGGAGGAGTCACATACCAAGCAACAATCTCCCAAAGCGATTTTGTGAATGGAGCTTTGAGCAAGGAGATCAAAAATCGCAGCAAAATGAGCTAGAACTTGTGCTTGAGCTGGATGGGGATTTTTTTGGGGAGGAAGATGGAGTGTGTGGGTGCGGGAATAAGTGGAGGGGCCACCATGGGCCCACGAGACAGGGGGTGCGCTCAGGGGGTGTGGGCGCGCCTTCCACCCTCGTGGCCAGGTGCTCCCCCCCCCCTGCGGTGTTTTTAGTGCCTAAAATCCTCAAATATTCCATAAAAAATCATATTAAATTTGCAGGGCATTTGGAGCACTTTTATTTTCGGGATATTTTTTATTGCACGGATAATTCAGAAAACAGACAGATAATACTATTTTTGCTTTATTTATTCTAAATAACAGAAAGTAAAAAGAAGGGTACAGAAGGTTGTGCCTTCTAATTTCATCCATATCATGATCATCAAAATGAATCCACTAACAAGGTTGATCAAGTCTTGTTAACAAACTCATTTCGAATAACACGGAACCTGAGAAATTTTGAATAACACTAGGTTACCTCAACGGGGATATGAACATCCCCAACAATAAGAATATCATACTTTTACTTGACAGTAGGAAGAGGAAATTCAAAACCTCCAATAATAATAGTTGGAACTTTTCCAATAGAATTGATGCTATGAACTTGAGGTTGTTTCCTCGGAAAGTGTACCGTATGCTCATTACCATTAACATGAAAAGTG
This sequence comes from Aegilops speltoides, assembly GCA_021437245.1. Lineage (NCBI taxonomy): Eukaryota > Viridiplantae > Streptophyta > Magnoliopsida > Poales > Poaceae > Aegilops > Aegilops speltoides. The sequence goes on from CM038146.1 coordinate 340,169,432, forward strand.
ACATTGCCTTTGTTGCAATCAATAACAGCCCCTGCAGTATTCAAAAAGGGTCTACCAAGGATAATCGACATACTATTGTCCTCGGGAATATCAAGAATATCAAAGTTCATTAAGATAGTGTCATTTGCAACCACAACAGGCGCATCCTCACAAATACCGACGAGCAGTTGATTTATCAGCCATTTGCAAAGATATTTCAGTAGGTGTCAACTTATTCAATTCAAGTCTACGATATAAAGAGAGAGGCATAACAGTAACACGGGCTCCAAGATCACATAAAGCAGTTTTAACATAGTTTCTTTCAATGGATCATGGTATAGTTGGTACTCCTGGATCTCCAAGTTTCTTTGGTATTCCACCCTTAAAAGTATAATTAGCAAGCATGGTGGAAATTTCAGCTTCCGGTATCTTTCTTTTATTTGTAATGATATCCTTGATGTACTTAGCATAAGGATTTAATTTAAGAATATCAGTTAAACGCATACGTAAGAAGATAGGTCTAATCATTTCAGCAAAGCGCTCAAAATCCTCATCATCTTTTGTCTTGGATGGTTTAGGAGGAAAAGGCATGGGTTTCTGAACCCATGGTTCTCTTTCTCTACCGTGCTTCCTAGCAACAAAGTCTCTCTTATCATAACGTTGATTCTTTGATTGTGGGTTATCAAGATCAACAGCAGGTTCAATCTCTACATCATTATTTTTGCTAGGTTGAGCATCAACATGAACATTATCATTAACATTATCCCTAGGTTCATGTTCATCACCTGATTGTGTTTCAGCATCAGAAATAGAAATATCATTGGGATTCTCAGGTCTGTCTACAACAGGTTCACTAGAAGCATGGAAAGTCCTATCGTTTTTCTTTTTCTTCTTTTTGGAAGAAGTAGGTGCCTCTAAATTATTTCTCTGAGAATCCTGCTCGATTCTCTTAGGGTGGCCTTCAGGATACAAAGGTTCCTGAGTCATTCTACCAGTTCTAGTAGCCACTCTAACAGAAAAGTCATGTTTATTATTTAATTCATCGAGCAAATCACTTGGAGCTTTAAGTACTTGCTCAGCTTGAGTGGTAACCATAGAAGAATATTTGCTAATGGGTTTAAGTTCACCTTTAACTCTAGCCATATAATCACTCAAGCGTCCTATCTCAAAAGCATTATTCTTTAATTCTCTACCAACATAAGCATTAAAAATTCTTGTCTAGCCATAAAGTCATCAAATTCATCTAAGCATGGGCTGTGAAATTTAGTAGAAGGAATTTCAACTTTATCATATCTATAGAGAGAATTTACCTTTACTACCTGTGTCGGGTTATCAAGACAATGTGTTTCTTCGAGAGGCGGTAAATTAAGACCATGTATTTCTTCAATAGGAGGTAAATTCTTAACATCTTCAGCTTTAATACCTTTTTCTTTCATTGATTTCTTTGCCTCTTGCATATCTTCAGGACTGAGAAATAGAACACCCCTCTTCTTCGGAGTGGGTTTAGCAATAGGCTCAGGAGTTGGCTCAATTGGCTCAGGAATTGGCTCAGGAAGAGTCCAATTATTTTCATTAGTCAACATATTATTCAATAGTAATTCAGCTTGGTCGACTGTTCTTTCCCTGAAAACACAACCATCACAACTATCCAAGTAGTCCTTGGAAGCATCGGTTAGTCCATTATAAAAGATATCAATTATTTCATTTTTCTTAAGAGGATGATTAGGCAAAGCATTAAGTAATCGGAGAAGCCTCCCCCAAGCTTGTGGAAGACTCTCTTCTTTGATTTGCACAAAATTATATATTTCTCGCAAGGCAGCTTGCTTCTTATGAGCAGGGAAATACTTAGCAGAGAAGTAATAAATCATATCCTAGGGACTATGCACACAACCAGGATCAAGAGAATTAAACCAAGTTTTAGCATCACCCTTTAATGAGAACGGAAATATCTTAAGGATATAATAATAGCGAGACTTCTCATCATTAGTAAACAGGGTGGCTATATCATTTAACTTGGTAAGATGTGCCACAACAGTTTCAGATTCATAGCCATAAAAAGGATCAGATTCAACCAAAGTAATAATCTCAGGATCAACAGAGAATTCATAATCCTTATAATTAACATAGATAGGTGAAGTAGCAAAAGCGGGGTCATGTTTCATTCTAGCATTAAGAGATTGCTGCTTCCATTTAGCTAATAACTTCTTAAGATCATACCTATCTTTGCAAGCAAAAATAGCTCTAGCAGATTCTTCATCCATAACATAACCCTCAGGAACAACAGGCAATTCATAATCAGAGGGAGAACCTTCATCATCACTATCTTCTATAATATCATCATTAATAATTTCATTCTCTCTAACCCCAGCAAGTTGTTCATCAATAAATTCACCTAGTGGCACAGTAGTATCAAGCACAGAAGTAGTTTCATCATAAGTATCATGCATAGCAAAAGTGGCATCATCAATAACATGCGACATATCAGAATTCATAGCAATAGCAGGTTTAGGTGTCGCAAGCTTACTCAAAACAGAAGGAGAATCTAGTGCAAAGCTAGATGGCAGTTCCTTACCTCCCCTCGTAGTTGAGGGAAAAATCTTAGTTCTTTCGTCTTTCAAGTTCCTCATAGTGATCAATAGATATAAATCCCAAGTGACTCAAAGAATAGAGCTATGCTCCCCAGCAACGGTGCCAGAAATTAGTCTTGATAACCCACAAGTATAGGGGATCACAACAGCTTTCGAGGGTAGAGTATTCAACCCAAATTTATTGATTCGACACAACGGGAGCCAACGAATATTCTTAAGTATTAGCAGTTGAGTTGTCAATTAAACCACACCAGGATAACTTAGTATCTGCAACAAAGTATTTAGTAGCAAAGTAGTATGATAGTAATGGTAACGGTGGCAAAAGTAAAGATAGCCGTTTTGTAGTAGTTGTAACAGTAGCAACGGAAAAGTAAATAAGCGAAGCACAATATGTCAAAAGCTCGTATGCATTGGATCAGTGATGGATAATTATGTTGGATGCGATTCCTCATGTAATAGCTATAAGATAGGGTGACACAGAACTAGATCGAGTTCATCAATGCTATGTAGGCATGTATTCCGAATATAGTCATACGTGCTTATGGAAAAGAACTTGCATGACATCTTTTGTCCTACCCTCCCGTGGCAGTGGGGTCCTAGTGGAAACTAAGGGATATTAAGGCCTCCTTTTAATAGAGAACCAGACCAAAGCATTAACACATAGTGAATACATGAACTCCCCAAACTACGGTCATCACCGAGAAGTATCCCGATTATTGTCACTTCGGGGTTGTCGGATCATAACCCATAATAGGTGACTATAGACTTGCAAGATAGGATCAAGAACTCACATATATTCATGAAAACATAATAGATTCAGATCTGAAATCATGGCACTCGGGCCCTAGTGACAAGCATTAAGCATAGCAAAGTCATAGCAACATCAATCTCAGAACATAGTGGATACTAGGGATCAAACCCTAACAAAACTAACTTGATTACATGGTAAATCTCATCCAACCCATCACCGTCTAGCAAGCCTACGACGGAATTACTCACGCATGGAGGTGAGCATCATGAAATTGGTGATGGAGGATGGTTGATGATGACGACGGCGATGAATCCCCCTCTCCGGAGCCCCAAACGGACTCCAGAGTAGCCCTCCCGAGAGAGATTAGGGCTTGGCGGCGGCTCCGTATTGTAAAACACGATGAAACTTTATCTTTGATTTTTTTTCCCGCAAAACGGAATATATGGAGTTGGAGTTGAGGTCGGTGGAGCATCAGGGGGCCGACGAGATAGGGGGCGCGCCCAGGGGAGAGGGTGCGCCCCCACCCTCGTGGACAAGGTGTGGGCCCCCTGGCCTTGATTGTTTCGCCAGTATTTTTTATATTTTCCAAAAGTTATCTCCATGGATTTTCAGGTCATTCCGAGAAATTTTATTTTCTGTACAATAAACAACACCATGGTAGTTCTGCTGAAAATAGCGTCAGTCCGGGTTAGTTTCATTCAAATCATGCAAGTTAGAGTCCAAAACAAGGGCAATGTTTGGAAAAGTAGATACGTTGGAGACGTATCATCGGTGCAACAAACCCCGGGTTTGTTGCCCTGACTGTGCACAGGCACAAGATTAAGATTGAAGTACCGGTCCAAGGCGGAGTGCAAGAAACCAAGAGATTCAAAGAACCAACAAGCATATCAGAGAGACCAAGGCCAAGCCAGAGAAGCAAGATATCATTGAGAAAGAAGCCTCCCTTGCCGGGCAGGCGAGCCCAGCAAGGGGTGAAGCCACCCCCAGAAGAAGATGACCAAGGCGTCTCGGCAGGTCCTGCCGGGACTTGCGAAGGCCAGATCACCTCACCGACCACTCCACCATGACTTACGTCGTCAATCAGTGCGGTGTCAAGCCGCGGAGTGATTAAGTGGCGGCCATTTGCCACATGGCATCCTCTGTCTACCAAGAAAACCCACAGATGACATACATCCTATGACGTGTCGGACGAGAAGGCGTGGAGGTGGCAAAGATAGCCCGGCAAGCCTTGCCGAGCAACCAACGACGTGACGTTAAGTGGTGCATTGAATGCGCAATGTCAGCCTGGAGAGTTAGGTATGCTATATTATCAATGTCTAATGACTAATTTGCCATGGTAGTGACCCATTACGCTATAAAAGGAGGCCCATGGCAACGGTTCGAGATGTTGGAAAGTTGGAGAACTCACACAACCGTACGCGCATAGTCGCTACCGCCCTGAGGCAACCCTTGCCGGGCAAGTGTACTACGCACCACCACCACATTTCCACCATCAAGCCACCAAAGCAGGAGTAGGGTTTTACGCCTCGCGGTGGCCCGAACCTTGGTAAAACTGCCCGTGTGATCTCTGCCAAGCTGCCCCACATTGGTCTGCTCTTTGTGCAATGCGACGTCCCCCTACCGAATCAACAAGGGGCCGCCCTGGCCTCATAGGTGGTCGTGGTTTCCCGTGACAAAATTGCTCCTAAATATGTATGACATTTTATTACAAGGGAAAATAAACTTTGTATGAACTTGTGATGGGAAAGAAATAAAACCGACAGGCTGCACAATAAAGATTGATATCACAAGAGGCAATATAAAGTGACATTCCTTTGTATTAAGTTTGCACATCCAAAAACTAAAAGCGCATGACAACCTCTGCTTCCCTCTGCGAAGGGCCTATATCTTACCTTTCATTTTTTACTTTTATGTAAGAGTCAAGTACCTATCTCTATTCCAACCTCAATTATTCCGCACTTTTTGGCAAGCATCATGTGGTAGGGAAAGATTTAGGCACATATATCCAGTTGGATATAGGTGATCATAAGTTATTATTGTTGAGATTGTCCTTCAAATAAATAAGTTGGGAGGTGAAATATAAAACCCCCATCTTCCTTCGTGTCTGATGGAAACATTTGTTCTAAAAATATGCTCTGAGTGTTAACAATCATAGAAGACTATATGATGGTTGAGTATGTGAAATTTGCCAAATCAAAAGCTCTTAAATAAAATCTTCCTGAAATATGATGAATTGTAATTGCTTTGATGACTAAGAACACAGCTGGCTAGTTTTCAAGAAAGTTTATTGCTTATACTTTGGCATTGTGGATGAATTGTTAATTGATTATGAGAATTTTTATGTTGATCTTATTGTTGCTATAATAATTACCATGATGTTGCTATGTCTGTATTTTTGTTTTATCGACACCTATCTCTATAAACATGTGGTCAGATTATCGTTCAATATTCACTTGTGGACAAGCGAGGTCTAAGCTTGGGGGCGTTGATATGTCCATTCTGCATCATGTTTTCCTACTATTATTTATACTATTTTAGGTCAATATATTTCTCTTTATAATGCAATTATAATGCCTTTTATCTCTTATTATACAAGATTTATATAAAGGAGGAGACTCCCGGTAGCTGGAATTCTAGACCTGAAAACAGCTATAGTAGAGATAGCTATTCTCCGAAGGTCCAAATGATCTGAAAATTTACGGAGATTTATTTTGGAATTAATAAAAATATTGGAAGAATAATTACCAGGAGGGGCCCCACCAGTGAGACACAAGATCAGGTGGCGCCCCATCGGGGGCGCACCACATGAGCTTGTGGGCCCACCACCAGGCCTACTTGGCCCTCTATATGATGCCATTTGCCCTAGCAAAAACCTAGAGAAAACTTTTGGGATTAAGCTCCGCCGTCTCGAGGTGGAGCCTAGGCACGAGCACTTTTTCTCTCCGACGGAGGGATTCCGCTAGGGATACTTCCGTCCGGGAGGGGGAAATTGACACCATCGACGATTTTCTCATCGTGGCAGAGCTCATCTCCATCAACAGCTTCACCAGCATTATCTCCTCTCAAACCCTAGTTTCTCTCTTTTATTCAATCTTTGTCCTAAAACCTCATATTGGTTCCTATGGGTTGCTAGTAGTATTGATTACATCTTGTAGTTGATGCTAGTTGGTTTACTTCGTGAAAGATTATATGTCAAGATTCTCAATCATATATAATACTCCTCTGATTTTGAACATGAATATGATTTATGAGTAGTACCATTTGTTCTTTAGGACATGGGAGAAGTCTTGTTATAAGTAACTAGGTGAAGTTGGTATTCATTCAATATTTTGATTATGTATGTTGTTCTTCTTCCAGTAGTGTCATGAACGTCGACTAGATGACACTTCACCATGTTTGGACCTAGGGGAAGGCATTGGGGAGTAATTAGTAGATGATGGGTTTCGAGAGTGACAGAAGTTTAAACCTAGTTTATGAGTTATTCTGTAAGGGGCTAATTTGGATCCATATGTTCATGCTATGGTTAGATTTGTTGCAATTCTTCTTTTGTAGTTGCGGATTCTTGTGAGAGTGGGTAGACATAAATAGGTTACTTGATCAAGTAAGAACAATACCCTAGCACTGGTCCACCCACATATCAAATTACTAAAGTAGTGAACGCGAATCAACTGAACATGATGAACGTGACTAGAAGAGAACTCTCGTGTGTCATCGAGAATGCTCTGCTCACTATAAGAAGTATTCTAGGCTTGTTCTTTGCTATAAAAAGGATAGGGCCATCTTGCTACACCTTGTTATGATTGTCAGTTGCTACTTGTTATGAATTATCTCGCTATCAAAGGACTTGTTACTACTACTTTCAGTACTTGCAGAGAATACCTTGTTGAAAATCGCTTATCATTTCCTTCTGCTCCTCATTGGGTTTGACACTCTTACTTAGGGACTACAATTGATCCCCTATACTTGTGGGTCATCATGGTTGTTGATTATGTTACCAAGTGGGTTGAAGCCATCACTACCCATCATGCAGGTGCAGCTACTTCGTTGAAGATGATAAAGGACATCATCCTTCCCAGGTTCAGAATCCCTAAAGTTCTTATTACTGATGGTGGATCTAACTTTATATAGGGGATTTTCTGGTGGATACTTCGTAAGTACGAAGTAACCCATCAAATAGATTCACCTTATTATCCTCAAACGAGTGGTCAAGTTGAACTCCCCAACCAAGAAATAAAGATGATATTACAGAAGACGGTCCAAAAGTCCAAAAAAGAATGGGTAGGAAGGCTAAACGAGACACTATGGGCCTACCACACCGCTTACAAGAACCCCATGGGTATGTCACCATACATTATGCACTACAAAAAAAGACACATCCATGACATTTTGGGCCGAACGATTTTTTTCTGTCATGCTTATGACACTTCTATGACGATAATTATGACAAAACCCGGTATCATCACAGATGTCATGGGCTCCTACTTCTATGACAAAAAATCATGCCAGGCAATGGGATTTTCGTCCTGGGCGGGCCGGAGACGCAGCTACATGTCATTATTTAGGTCGTCCATGACAGAAAAACCGTGGTAGAAGCAAGGGCGAGCAAAATATCAGGGAGTTCCCAGTTACGGTGGGTGGTCGGCGCCGAGCGATGCGGGAGGTTTCCGCGTTTCTCTCATGTACACGTGTATGTGCGAGGTGTTGCCTAACTGAACCGAGTGATCGCATGTTACTGAACCCGAGCGATCGATCCCTTGGTTGTTAACTGAACCTGAGCAATTCATTCACTACTGACTGAACCCGAGCGATTCCTTCGCTGCTGCTGCTAACTAAACCCAAGAGATCGGTCAGTGATGATGCTTACTGAAGCCGATCGAGCCCCCGAGCGAAACATAGCCAGCCGGTGTTGGGTTGCCTCTTGATGAACAGAGACCGTTGCTACCGTGTGCGCGGTACGTAGAACAAGTTTATATGTGGTGAGTCGAGCCAGTTGGTTGGCTGTGGATGAACAGTTCCTGGTGGGGGTTGGATGAACAGGAACCCGTGGTAGTAGGCCATTGCCGCTGGATGAACAGGACCTCGAGGAGGCCGTCGCACCCCAGCCAGTTGGGGTTGGATGAATAGGACCCCGTGGAAGCTCCATGAACAGCAGCTGGTGGAGGTTGGGTGAACAGTAGTCATGGATGAACAGTAGCCCGTGGAGGCTGGAGGAGGTCAACGCTTGTTGAATAGTAGCCCGTGGAGACTGGAGCGAGCCAGTAGACGGTGGATGAACAAGACCCCGTTTTGACCATAGTCGCTCCAACACAAGCCTGTTTCCTCCGTTTTGCAGTACACCACACCCCTCCTAATTAACAGGACCCCATTTCGATCATAGGCACTCCAACACAAGTCCATTTCCTCCATTTTGTGGTACGCTAGACCCTTCCTGATAAATAGGACCATGTTTCGACCATATGCGATCGAACACAAGTATGTTTCCTCCGTTCTACAGTACGCCAGACCATTCCCAATGAACATAACCCTGTTTCGACCGTACGCAGTCGAACAAAAGGCCCGTTTTCTCTGTTCTGCGATACGCCAGACCTCGTTTCGGCAGTCCGTCCAAGCCGGTTGGCTCTCGATGAACATGACGCCCTTGCTGTTGTCCGCTGCCTCTCTATGTATACGAGCCCTGGACATACGTATGCCTGAGTAGGCATTCCATACCCCGCCCGTATGTACATACGTGGTCGTATTTTTTGGCATCTGGTTGTACGTACGTGTACATAGTTTACAAGGGACTGCCTGAACTGCTACGTCGGGGGCATGCCGAGTCTTCCTCCGCCTCCAACTCAACATCGTCTACTACTACACATGTTGTTGCTTTCTCGGCCATGGTTCATCGTTGCAGAGAGACCGAGCGACCAGTATGTATGTACACGTTCATGACAAGACAGACAACGCTACGTACGCTTCGACCCGGTGGGTCCCAGCTATCAGGGAGGATAAGGATGCACTTCCTTGCGTGCAAAGATATAGTTGGTGGGTTCCGGCTGTCACGGGGAGGAATCATTTTTATTTTGCGAGTAATACGGAGGTACTTCCTTGGTTTCAAAGATGTAGCTGGTGGGTCCAGTTGTCAGCCTCACAGCCTAAAGTCCACTTCTGATGGCTGTCGTTCGTTGACCTTGTTGATCACGAGGCACCGACAACATCAAGGCGGTGGACGACAGCGAGGCCTTGGAAGGGAACGATGAGGAGCCAGAGAAGACGAGGCGGGTGGATGCCCACGTGGAGGGGAGTACAAGGGTTCACTGGTTTGGTTGCGGTGTAAGTCCGCCGTCGCCAAAGAATAACAGGGGGTGTGGATGAGTAGAGGGAAGGTCTGGCTAGTCGTAGTATGGTCGGTCCGTGAGGCCTATGCGGCAGCACAGCCGGCCACGGGAGGCTGGAGCAGGTGGTACGGAGGGCCTGGTTTGGGCGGCTGGAGCAAGAAGACCAGAGGTTGAAGACGCAGCATGGCCGTTGATTTAACATCCAACGGCCAGTGCAACTAGAATCATTTTGACTAAGTTGACAAAGCTCATACGCGTCAACTTAGTTGGCCCACAAGTCAGCCTCCAAATCTGGAGGGTCCCAGCTAGCATGGGGAATCATGTTTTGCTCGTAATAAGGTGGCACTTCCTTGCGTGTGAAGATGTTTTCTGGGTTTTTTGATTTCTTATTTTTTGAGTTAGAATAAAAATAAAACAATTTAGCATCTTCGGTACAATCTATATTTTCGTGAAATGGATCATAATAAATTTGGTGGGTCCTAGCTGTCAGGGAGAGGTAACTTTTTTCCACGTAATAAAGGAAACACTTCCCTGCATGCGAACATGTAGCTGGTGGCTCAAACATGTCACGGAGAGAAATCATTTGTTTTTGCATAATAAGGGACTTGCTTGCGTGTAGCCATGGGGCATGCGGGTCCCTAATGTCAGCCACTCCACGTTCATGCCTCTTCCGATGGCTGTCGTTTGTTGACAAAGTTGACCACGCCACACCGAGAGAACCAATGCGGTGAACGATGGCAAGGCCTAGCAAGGGAACGACCCAGAGTCGGCGAAGACACAATAGTGGATGCCCACGAGGGTTTAGTGGTTCGGCTGCGGTGTGAGGTCGTCGTCGCCGGAGAATAAAAGGAGGTGTTGGTGAGTAGAGGAATGGCCTGGACGGCGATGGGAGTATGGTGGGCAGATGAGGCCTGCGCGGTAGCACAGCCAGCCACGGGAGGCGGTAGCAGGCGAACCGCCGGCGGTGGTTTGGGCGGCTGAAGCATGAATATCCGAGATTGAAGAAGCACCACCGCCGTTAGATGGACATCCAACAGCCACTGCTAATAGAATCGTGTGTTGACTATAAGTTGACAGAGCCTTGCGTACGCGTCAACTTAGTAGGCCGACAAGTGACCATCACATCTGTGGCAGACAACATATAGCCCATTTTTGATTAATTATGTACACAGTTTACTGTTTGTTAAAATTATAGCCCATTTTCTAGCCAGGACCTTGTTAATAATTTCAACCAACCGCTCAAAAAAAATTCAACAAAAATTCCAACATTTTGATGGGATCCAAAATATTTTTTAACCTGAAATTTAGAGTCAGATTAAATATAATTTCAAAATAAAATTGTATTAGGTAAAACTCCAACAAAAATTTACAAGCGCAACAAGTAATGAAATAAAGAAGTACCTTTTTTAGAAGAAATAAAAAATGTACCTGTTTGGTGCGTGTTTTATATTTACAGCCAATTTTTTTAATTACAGCCCATTTATTATTTCGTAAAGCCCATTTTCTTGGCAAGTCTAATGCGGCCCGGAGAATAACAAGTTGACCTGGGTTGGGTATTCCGCAAAAAAAGAATAGCTGCGCTAGCCATTTTCACATTTAAATTTTAATATCTAGGCTGGATATTTGGTCGACATAAAATAATAGCCTGGGCCAGATCGGCCACAATGCGCCCAGTTGATACCCTGCTCCTCTGAATAACAAAAAAACATCACTCAAGAAAAACTCTGCTCACACCTCAAAAACACAAATACTGCTCGAGCTGCTGGGTCCTAGCTGTCGGCCGCTCTTGTGCAATTGTGATAGAGGCAAAGGTGTCCCTTCTTTCGATGAGATGGTGGCTTTCGTTTTGGAGGAAGTCAACTTTGACGATCCGACTACGAACGTGCGAGGACGTCGCGCCTTAGCAATCGCTAAACCAACTCCGAGAGGTTATTGACCACGCTGGAGCACGATCAACCTGACCATGAAGGTCTATTTCCCGTAGGCAAATGAAGAACAAGCAAGAAACTAAGATTGCAATCTGGATATTGCGAATATAAGAGGAAAGCTTTATTGATCAAGGTGGGGTTCTGTGACGCCTTTGTCTGGTCATTGAACACAAACGAAGTATGCGAAGTTGCAGCTATGGCAATCTTTAGTCTAAACAAAACCCAAAGTCTAAACGATGCCCTAAGGGCTGTATATATGGAGGAAGCGGGGGGGGGGGGGGAATTTCGTGACCCTTAGTGGAGGGGTCCGAAATCAACCCTATCTCTTGTTTCCCCACACATACGGACTCTAAAAATAGCCTATACTTATGTATTTCAAAATTACATGGGCCTGGCCCAATAAAAAGGTGATGCAGCACCTAGAATAGCCTCGGGACGAAATTTATGAAGTGGCATCTTGTATATTTCGTCCAAGGCTTCATGCACCCATTATGGTGGCTTCAAAGTCCTGAAATCATCACTTGTAACTCCGTTCTTGTTCCCCTTGCGCATGCCATAATCTCCATGCTTGTTCTTGCTCCAATGTTCATCCTTCTCCAAGCTAGGCCCTTCATTTGTAAGCAAAACAAATGTATCCAATTTAGGCAGCATCATATTCTCATGAACATTAGAATCATTACCAAGAAATGAAAGTACCTGGTAATTTAGTTGGCGTCTTGTGAGCTCTAGTAATTGGTCCAAGATGTATAGCAAGAGGGGCTGTGGGTGTAACAATGGTATTGATGTCCTCATCATCCTCCCCTTCTTGAAATGAAGTCGTCCTCGACGGAAGTTCATCTTCCTCACCCAAATAAGGCTTCAAATCTGCAATGTTAAAATTGGGACTAATCCCAAAATCTGCAGGCAGCTCAAGTTTATATGCATTATCATTTATTTTCTCCAACACATTAAAGGGACCATCAGCACGTGGCATTAGCTTTGATTTGCACAAATCATGAAATTTATGCTTACGCAAATGTAACCAAACAAGATCTCCAGGTGCAAACACAACATGTTTTCTACCCTTATCTCCAGCAAGTTTATATTTAGCATTCATACGCTCAATGTTTTCCTTAGTTAACTCATGCATTTTTAAAATCAATTCAGCATGTTGTTTAGCATCAAAATTAACCTTCTCCGAAGATGGAAGAGGCAACAAATCAATAGGTGCACGAGGTAGGAAACCATACACAACTTCAAAAGGGCATATCTTAGTAGTAGAATGCAATGAACGATTATAAGCAAATTCAATATGAGGCAAGCATTCCTCCCACATTTTCTTATTATTCTTCAAAACATCCCTAAGCATAGTAGACAATGTTCTATTGACTACCTCAGTTTGTCCATCTGTTTGGGGGTGACAAGTAGTACTAAAAAGTAGTTTAGTCCCCAACTTAGCCCATAAACATCTCCAAAAGTGGCTAAGAAATTTAGTATCACGATCTGAAACAATAGTATTTGGCACACCATGCAAGCGAATAATTTCACGAAAGAACAAATCAGCAACATTAACAGCATCATCGCTTTTATGACATGGTATAAAGTGTGCCATTTTCGAGAATCTATCCACGACAACAAATATGCTATCCCTCCCCTTCTTTGTTCTAGGTAAACCTAAAACAAAGTCCATAGATATATCCTCCCAAGGAACACTAGGTACAGGCAAAGTCATATATAAACAATGAGGATTCAGTCGTGACTTAGCTTTTTGACATGTAGTGCAGCGAGCAATAAAATGCTCAACATCCCGTCTCATCTTTGGCCAAAAGAAATGTGTAGCAAGTACGTCCTCCATCTTCTTCACGCCAAAGTGTCCCATTAGTCCTCCTCCATGCGCCTCCTATAACAACAAAAGATGAACGGAGCTAGCTGGAATGCATAGCTTGTTAGCACGGAATACAAATCCATCATTAAGGACGAACTTGTTCCATGTTCTTCATTCTTTACAATTCTGCAATACATCTTTAAAATCAGCATCATGCACATATTGATCTTTGATGGTCTCCAAACCAAATATTTTGAAGTCAAGTTTTGAAAGCATAGTATAGCGACGAGACAATGCATCAGCAATAACATTTTCTTTACCCTTGTGTTTAATGACATAAGGGAAAGTCTCAATGAATTCAACCCATTTAGCATGTCTACGATTCAGTTTAGCTTGACTTTTAATATGTTTCAAAGATTCATGATCACAATGTATAACAAATTCTTTGGGCCATAAATAATGTTGCCATGTTTCTAAAGTCCGAACAAGAGCATATAATTCTTTATCATAAGTAGAATAATTCAGACTAGGCCCACTCAGTTTTTCAGAAAAGTATGCAACAGGTTTGCCATCTTGTAATAACACACCTCCTAATCCAATTCCACTAGCATCACATTCAAGCTCAAAAGTCTTATTAAAATCAGGAAGCTGGAGTAAAGAAGCATGTGTCAACTTATCTTTCAATACCGTGAAGGATTCTTCCTGTGCGGTACCCCAAACAAAAGGCACATCCTTCTTTGTAAGCTCGTTGAGAGGTGCAGCAATGGTGCTGAAATCTCTCACAAAACGCCTATAGAATCCAGCGAGGGCAAGAAAACTCCTCACTTGTGTGACCGTTTTGGGCTGCGGCCAACTCTCAATAGCTTCAATCTTGGCTTTATCAACTTCAATTCCATGTGGAGTAACAACATAGCCAAGAAAAGACACTCGGTCGGTGCAAAAGGCGCACTTCCCAAGGTTACCAAACAAACGTGCATCACGTAGAGCAATAAAAACAGCACGTAAATGTTCCAAATGTTCCTCCAAAGATCTGCTATCATCAAAGTAAACTACCACAAATCCTCCACTGAAAGCACGTAAAACTTCGTTCATTAATCTCATGAAAGTACTAGGTGCATTAGTTAACCCAAAAGGCATGACTAACCACTCATATAATCCAAACTTAGTTTTAAATGTTGTTTTCCATTCATCCCCCAATTTCATACGAATTTGATGGTATCCACTACGCAAATCAACTTTGGAGAATATTGTAGAGCCACTCAATTCATCAAGCATATCATCTAGCCTAGGAATAGAATGACGATAACGAATAGTAATACTATTAATGCCTCTACAATCAACACACATACGTGATGTACCATCCTTTTTCGGCACTAGAATAATAGGAATAGCACAAGGACTAAGGGATTCGCATATATAACCTTTGTCGAGAAGCTCTTGTACTTGACACATAATCTCCTTCATCTCCTCTGGATTGGTACGGTATGGCGCATGATTTGGCAGTGAAGCACCGGGAATTAAGTCAATTTGATGCTCAATCCCTCGAATAGGCGGTAATCCCGGTGGCACGTCTTGTGGAAAGACGTCAGCGAACTCCTACAAAATGTTAGTGACAGCAGGAGGCAAAGAGGAAGGCACGTCCTCGAATGAAAATAATGCCTCTTTGCACACAAAAGCATAGCAAACGGATTTGCTGAAATCTAGCTCATCAATATCAGATTTGGTGGCAAATAAACATGCACTTCTCAATTTAATTTCAGAAGCCACACTAGATGGTTTATTATTAGACTTCATTTGTTGCTCAAATTCTTTTGCCACAATCTGATTTTCACTCTTATTCTGCTCCTGTTTTGCTTTATTAGCTCTATTAATATCATCTTTCAAAATGGAATCAGGAGTCATAGGAAGCAAAGTAATATTTTTATCCTTATGCACAAGAGTATACTGATTATTTCTACCATGGTGTATAGTATTTTTATCAAATTGCCATGGTCTACCAAGTAATAAGGAACATGCTTGCATAGGTACCACATCACAATCAACATAATCAGCATATGTAGAGATACTAAAATGCACACGAATAGTACGTGTTACCTTAACCTTGCCGCTGTTGTTGAACCATTGGATGTAGTAAGGATGTGGGTGTGGTCTTGTGGTGAGAGAGAGCTTCTCCACCATCTCCATGCTAGCCAAGTTGTTGCAGCTCCCTCCGTCTATGATGACGCGTACAGAATATTCCTTCACAACTCCCTTTGTATGGAACAAATTATGCCTCTGATTTTGCTCAGCTTGTGTGACCTGCACACTCAAAACACATTGAGCAACTAAACATTCATACCTGTCAGTGTCTTCAGGAGCCATGTATTGCGTCTCATAATCAGAATCATCTCCACCGTGTTCTTCACGTGTAATAAGAGCCAACGTCTCCTCGTCATAGTCACTAGCGGACTCATACCCACCATCCTCAGTAGCAATCATCACACGCTGAGATTTGCATTCTCTCGCATAATGACCTCTTCCCTTACAACAATGACAAATAATATCACTTGTGTGCCCTGTTGATGCCATGGAAGAAGAAGAGCTCTGTGCAGGCCCGGCAGGTGCGCTCTTGGTAGATAATGGTGGTTGTGCCTGCTTTCTTCTATCACGGCTGGAGATGGCACCTGATGGAGGTGCTGGTGCAGTTGAAGTAGAAGATGCACGCGGTGTCCATGATGAAGGTTGACCTGTAGAAAAGTTAGTTCACGCCAATGCTTGTCGATCCTGCACTTCACGTTCAGCTTTACAAGCAAGATGAAATAAACGAGTGATATTAGTATACTCCTTATACTCTAGAATGGTCTGAATCTCTCTATTTAATCCACCCAGAAAACGTGCAAGCATAGCTTCATTCTCCTCAACAATACCACATCTAATCATGCCAGTTTGTAATTCCTGATAATATTCTTCTACATAATTTTTCCCTTGTCTTAAGCGCTGCAATTTTTGAAGCAATTCACGTTGATAATATGGTGGAACCCAACGAGTACGCATAGCAGTTTTCAAAGAAGCCCAAGTAGTTGGAATAGGATATAATCTACAATGTTCGACCACCATACACATGCAAAACTAGTGAAAGCACAAACAGAATGCAACCCGCTCTCCTCGTGATATTGTAAACATGTAAATCGTTGTTCAGTTTCTAACTCCCAAGTATGATATATATCAGGAACATATCTACCCTCAAATGGTGGAATATTCAGTTTCAGTTTAGGAAGATGGTCATGATCTCATACCTGAGGGAGAGCCCTACCATTGTGATTATTTGCATGTGGACGACCTGGTGGTTGTGGTGCAGGTGGTTGCACGTAGTTCTGATTTTGATCAACCTCATCCTCGTAATCTCCCACATAATCATCCTCCTCCTCATCAGCAGCAGAAGCCACAGAAGTATTAACAGCAGCACCAATAGTTTGGCCAAATGCAAGAGGGACACGGCTGGCTCGACGGAGGGCTGTTTCGCGACGTGCAGGTAGTCGTTGTTGTTGTTGTTGTTGTTGTAGAGGTGTGTTAGGTGCAGCGGGTGGTGGTGGTGGAAGACGCGCGAGCAATTCATTAAACTTGTTATCGAGCTTTGTTTCGAACGTCTTCTCCATCCCATCTATCTTCTCCATGGCCTCGTCAAATCTGTTTAGCACATCTTGCACCTGTCCACTCATCATTTGCTGAAATTTATCATGTAGCTGTTTGTTCATCAAGTTCTCCCAATCAGTCTCATCGGCTTGTGATCCTACCATGGTTAGTAGCAAATAGAAACACACAAGAATATGATCCTACAGACTACTAAGAAGTGGTGGTGGTGTATCACAAACCCGTCAAGCAAATCTCAAATTCTTACCAGTTCTTACCCAGCAGCAGGTGGTGATCGGCAACCGTTGTAGTCAAAACTCTCAAAGCTTGGATAGAGCGATTACCAGGGAGAGTCAAACGCACGACATAGATGTATCTGGAGCTGGGAAGGCTTATAATATGGTAGCAAAAAGGGTCAGCAATAATCAATTCAGAGATGCAAAGTTGAATAAACGCTCAACGATGGTACTGTGTTGGTCCTAGGCTAGACTGTGCTAGAGACGCGAGCATAGAACACTAACAAAATCACGACGCTGCACGGAAACAAGGGAGAAGCACACTCTGAATTTTTTTTCACACTTTTTTTGCGCTCCTTTTTTTGAAAATCACTATAATGGCGAGTGTCTCAAAAACTCTTCCCAAGTCCAGATAACAGGATAGGCACGAAATTTTGTCGACCAAATTTTTTTTCGACTGCCCAGACCCAAAAACTGGAAACGGTTCAAAAAAAACTTTCTATAACGTCGACTGTCTCAACACGCTTAGAAACACTTAAAAATAGGATAGCCAGAAATTTTTTGTCAAGTGCGTTTTTGGAAAATTTTGGGCCTAAACGGAGGGTGGTTTCCGGGCTCTTTTTTTTCCCGAAACCTACGCAGGCAAGGAAACACGAATCAGAAATTAGATGGATCTCAAAAACAAACCTAATATGGAAGGAACTCGGATTGGTGGTGGATATATGGTGGTGGTATATGGCAGCGGTGGTGGTAGCGGTGGTAGTACATGGATATGGATCAGTGGTGGTATATGGATACGGATTGGTGGTGGTATATGGATACGGATTCGGAGCGGTGGTGGTAGGTGGCAGGGGCGATGATGATGGTGCGGTGGGGGCGTGACAACTTATGACCAGAACTCGAAACTCTAAAAGACTAGACGCTAAGACCAGCAACTAGACACGACGATGCAACTGCAAATTCAACAAAGCAGAACCCTAAAAAGATTATGCAAAGGCTCAGATTGGTTCGGATATGAGGAACTAACCCTAATTTTTTTGTGGCTTTTTCGTGGACTGTAGGTATCAAGAACAGACTCGATCTAACCTATGAAAAACTATAAAATCTCACCGAGCAAACTGGAAATCTGATACCACTTGATAGAGGTAAAGGTGTCCCGTCTTTCGATGAGATGGTGGCTTTCGTTTTGGAGGAAGTCGACTTTGACGATCCGACTACGAACGTGCGAGGACGTTGCGCCTTTGCAATCGCTAAACCAACTCCGAGAGGTTATTGACCACGCCAGAGCACGATCAACCTGACCACGAAGGTCTGTTTCCTGCAGGCAAACGAAGAACAAGCAAGAAACTAAGATTGCAATCTGGATATTGCGAATATAAGAGGAAAGCTTTATTGATCAAGGTGGGGTTCTATGACGCCTTTGTCTGGTCGTTGAACACAAATGAAGTACGCGAAGTTGCAGCTATGGCGAACTTTAGTCTAAACAAAACCCAAAGTCTAAACGATGCCCTAAGGGCTGTATATATGGAGGAAGAGGGGGGGATTTCGTGGCCCTTGGTGGAGGGGTCCGAAATCAACCCTATATCTTGTTTCCCCACACATACGGACTCTAAAAATAGCCTATACTTATGTATTTTGAAATTACATGGGCCTGGCCCAATAATAAGGTGACGCAGCACCTAGAATAGCCTCGGGGTGAAATTTATGAACTGGCATCTTGTATATTTCGTCCAAGGCATCATGCACCCATTATGGTGGCTTCAAAGTCCTGAAATCATCACTTGTAACTCAGTTCTTGTTCCCCTTGCGCATGCCATAATCTCCAGGCTTGTTCTTGCTCCAATGTTCATCCTTCTCCAAGCTAGGCCCTTCATTTGTAAGCAAAACAAATATATCCAATTTAGGCAGCATCATATTCTCATGAACATTAGAATCATTACCAAGAAACGAAAGTACCTGGTAATTTAGTTGGCGTGCACGTGCTCTAGTAATTGGTCCAGTATCTATAGCAGCAGGGGCTGTGGGTGTAACAATGGTATTGATGTCCTCATCAAATTGTCTCGTTTATTGACTATATAGGTTGACAATGGTATGGGACTGTGATGTCAGGAAACCAGGAGGAAGCAAAACATTTGTAGTTGTATATACTAATAAGGAGGCACTTGCATACATGCAGCTATGGCCCTGGTGGGATCCACTGTCATCCTCTTCAATTAAAGTCATCTCCTGATTCCTCTTGTTCGTTGACCATGTTGACAATGCGAGACGGCGGCGCCGCGGTGAGCACAACAACTTGAAGGACGACAGAGAGGGCCTCGCAGGCCCTACGGATGGTCTGATACAGCGTCTGCTGCTCATTCCGAAAGCCAGGATCATAGGGCCACATGTCCGTGATGACATTTTCGTTCGCTTGTTCGCCGGTGATTCGTCCTTTCGCGAGCCGGTGCTCGTTGAGGAGACGGATGCTGCAGCACAGGTCCTCCTATGCTTTTAGCTCTTCCGCCATTAGGGCATCGAAGTACGGCCGCACCTGTTCTATGGTGAACACGGCATGAACTGGCTTGGGTGGTTCCGTCGGCCCTGGTCGGAAGCCATGTCCATCGTCTGGTTGTCGTCGCTCAGCTCGGCGAGCTCGCTCGTTAGCCAGCATTTCCGCCTGCTGGACACCTGGACCGCTGCCAAGCACGAGTCTGACCGCCCTGTCCCACCCAGACCGCCTCACTCACCCACACGCGCTTTCCGCCC
Source organism: Aegilops speltoides (assembly GCA_021437245.1). Classification (NCBI taxonomy): domain Eukaryota; kingdom Viridiplantae; phylum Streptophyta; class Magnoliopsida; order Poales; family Poaceae; genus Aegilops; species Aegilops speltoides. Next base: position 340,189,389 of record CM038146.1, read on the forward strand.
GAAACGGTCAGCGACGCCAACGTCGCTTCCCAGTGCAGGCGATTGCTCCGTGTTCAAAAGACACAAGTGTCGGCCGTCCGTCTGCCGCCCACATTAATGATACACGGTTGCCGAGTCAGCTACTCTGGCACCACCCGTCCATCCCTCTGCCGCCCACCATTGCTATATAAACTGCTACGCCGGCCATAGCCACAGTAATCCACCTCCGTTCCCTTTCTCCTGTCACACCACTACTGCCCACCATGGCTTCCTCACGCTCCAGCATTCTTCGGTACGAGCGGACGATGAACCAGAATGAGATGGCAGCCATTGCTACCGAATGGTTGGCCGGTAGGTAGCCGGAGGACGACGACGTCCCAATGGACAACGTGGTAGTCGATGACCCGGCGCCAACCCCCTCCTCCGTGCCATCCTCGCTGGTGCATTGCACCATGACCATCAGCGAAGCCCGTGCCCAATACATGGACACGGTAAGGCAGAAGCATGAGGAGCAGTTCCAGGAGGCGTAGGCTGACGCCGCCTACAACCACCATCTCCTCCAGGAGCACTTGCAGGCGGAGGAACAGATTGCCAATGAGCAAACTTTGACAAGGTTTTCCCATTCCAAAATATCAAATGAGTACGATTGTGGAATGGGCAGGGTTTGCCATCAGTTCGGACATTGACATGGCACCTCATGCTAAATAAACCATCTATTCTTTTTGTGTAGTTCCACCAAAATCAACCAAATTCGCGTGTAGCTTGTATGATTTTGCCTTTATATGTTGCAATGCTTTGAACATATCGGCACCTCCTTCCTTGTGGTGGAAATGAATGATCCGAGAATATTTGATGTATTCGTGAACATTTTGTGCAGTTCCCATTGAAATCAAGCTGAGCACCCCTGTTTGCATAAATATAGAAGTCATTAGTATAAAGCAAATTGTACTATGAATTGACAGTTTAAACAGGCAACCTACATGATCCATGCAGAGCACACATTTAAAAAAATGGAACTCACCGGAAGGAATCCTAAAACAACATTGTATTGGCCATCACAGCAACAAAGATGGAGATCCCTGAGTCCTTCTAAGCTGAAGTTAGTTTGTTCTTGTGGGCAATAATGTAACCATCCTTCAACTGCTCCCTTTTGATAAGAAGAGAGGCTTGGCTTCTTTTCCATCCTGGCATAATCGAAAATAGGCACTTCATGTACTCCATATTCTTCTTCAGAGGAGGAGGATCCTGTTGTGCAATGCTCGAAAAAAGGAAAGGAAATATTTAAAGTAGCACAGATGAATCACTTCATGACAGTAGCTAAATAGTAGCACAACACCAATAAAGATGACAAAGCTCAATCATATGGATGAAATCCGTGGTCCAGTACTAACCTTTCTTAGGAGGCTTATTGTGTAGAGCATACATATGAAGCACTTCTCGGGAACCATCCGTTGTTATCTACTGTGGTTGCCATGCTTACTATATACTCCTTGATTAGTTTAATGTTTCCAACATCTTCTTGTGCAGTTCTACTAAAATATATGTTATCTTCTAAGAAGATCCTTGTTTGCACAAGTAGAGATAATTACATATTACATTAAGAGTGGCATCAAATCAGTGGCAAAACAATTGCTCGTTCTAGCAATAACAATAAATTAATATGCAAAACTAGATCATTACTTGTGTCGTCATAGTTCCAGTGCTTCATTACAGCACCGGGAGTTGATTTTTGTTTTTCTTCAGATTGTTCTTCCCCTTCATCACTTGGTTCAATAACAGGCAAGCTTAGCCTCCAATGTAAGATTTGGCATGTCAATTAGGGAGCAAAAGTATAGCACTAAACAACGACATTAATTTTCTTATGACAGTAGCAAAATACAGGCCACCAGTTGTAATATCATTATCTTACCTCAATGGGATATTACGGTGCACATACAGATTGGAAGTCTTGCCTCCATTTGTGCAGTTCACTAAAATCAAGCAACATTACCGTATAAGTAGCATAACATATGAAAGCACACTGCACAATCATGTGAAAGAAGGCTATTACTGACCTCTCATGACGCGGAATTCAAACAACTCACAAGAAGAAGACCTGAAACAAATTTGCCAACACGGATAGGAAGTCAGATCTCCTCTTGTGCTGTTCCACTAAGATCAAGCAATCAAGCAACGTTGTCGGTATGACATTTTGGTTGAACTGCACAAAACACTCTTAAAACAGAAGTGTTTTGTGCAGTGCAACAAAAGGTCGCAATAGCAATGAGGTGAAGTAGATAACCCTGTTTACACAAAGGTGCAAAGGAAACAACTACTAGTCAATAGCAGTGGATGACACAGAAGCCCACAAAAAGAACCATCTAACTTATATAAATGGGAAAGAAAGCAAGACAGTAGCATTTCTCAAGCAGTGGCATTGATTCATATTAATAGAGAGATTATATTAACAATAAAATTAGTTAAACATGTAATTTGCTCTTAACTGTGGCACTCCTTCAATTTTCCAGCGGCATTATTAGCGGGTGTTTATTTACAGCGTCTAGGGACTTAAAAAGTCCCTTTTAGTCCCATCTAAACCAAACAGGAGGGACTTTTAGTGACTAAAAGTGGGCATTTGGGACTAAATAAAGAAGACCCGAGGGAGAGTCTTTTTGGGACTTTTTCCAACAGTTGCCCCTGCCCCGCATTGCATCTTATCTCTATTAGTTCATTACTAGGGGTAACATGGTCTTTTAGCATGTCATTTAATAACCTCTAGTCCATGTTTAGTCCCTGGAACCAAACATGTAGGGACTAGGGACTTTTTAGTTGGGACTAAAAAAAGTCATTGGACTTTTTAACCAAACAGGGCCTTAGATTAACAACAGCTAAAGAGTTGTACGGGACAGTGGACGCACCAGCACCATGTGCATCTACCGATGTATAAAGGGGTGATGCACGATATTTTGCAACAAAGAGCAAACAACCAAGGAGCATATTTGAGTTGGTCCCAGTTTTGTTATCTTTAGACACCTTTCCCTATGTGAGGGCAGAAATCTAGTCCTGCTCAAACTCTGTAGCCTTGTCCCCCAAAACAGAAAGATCAGTTCGTTACAGATGTGCGTACTGTGTTTGTCATTGTTTTCCATTTTCGACCAACGTAGGTGCTGGATAGCCATTCTGTACTACTTTCCCCCTTCCTTTCCTCTTTGAACCACATCCTAGAATCATGCTATACAACTTTCCCCACTACTTTCCTGTTTGGTCCAACACCTAGATCAAGTGCAGAAGCGGAAAAAGCCCACATGCAGCTAGAGCAATGCATGTGGAAAAAGTAAATTATACCTTAAGGTTCTCGGGGTGTGGCTCAGTGGGCGGCCGGAGGCCGATCTACCCACGCTATGTGCGATAGCGAGGAAGAAGGGGTCGGAGGCCCTCCCGTGCCACCGCTGGGTGAAGGAGAACAGCTGCACCGTAGTGGATTCCCTCCCTCGCCGACGGCGACAGCGTTAAGCCTCCTTCCCTTCCCGGCGGATGGATCATGCCGGCTCTTGGACCAACAGTGAGAGGGGAGAGAGAGAGGCCAACGAACTCTTGTTTAGATCTGCAGAGGGTCAGAGAGTGTGAAGAGAGCAATTACAAGCACTGAGGCTCTAGCATGTTTATATATAGTGGAGAGAGAGTGTGAAGAGAGCAAACCCTAGAAAACAAGCGCCGAGGCTGCAGCGTATATACATGGAGTGGTTTTACTTTTCTCTCTATAAAAATCATTTTAAATTGTGTACGAAATTGAACTCTTTATTTAACGTAGTGAAGAAAAATACTAGGGGCAATGCTAATACATGAAGAAAATTTAACGCTCGAAGGAGTCAACTCGCAATTAACGTTGAACGCCTCCCGGTCGTGCTTACTAACATTCACGTGTGGTACACGACCCTCCGAAGTGAACAACAACTGAACCACACACGGTCAAAATATCGAAAAGGTGGGCTGCACCATCCTCCAATTTTAAATATTTTGGGCACTTGTATTCGGCCTAAGTCAGTGTGCCACCGTATGTACTAAGGGTTATATCGGTGCTAAGAAAATAGGGTGTATTGAGAGTAATTGTCATGCTGTTTATTTGTAGGGTCACTTGCAAACTGTGAAACTCTATTCTCCTCTTATTTAGAGGATGGGGCAAATCTTTTGCCTCCATTTCGAAAAAAATGAGAAATTCAATTTTAATTATTTAGTTTGTACACTTTGCTCTCTTCCAATAATTTTGGGCACATGTATTCGACCTAAGTCAATGTGCCACCGTATCTCGTACTACTCCCTTCGTCTAGGCATAAGTCATGTTAGAAGGTGCAGCGGGACCAAGGCGCAAGCATATTGGAGGAGAAGGAGAAACTTTACCGGTCCTTCCTCCAATCAAAGCCTGTCTCTAAACGCAACAATTAATCACAATAATTAAGAGATGACGTTTTAGCTACCATGCAGGGCCACGTATTAACTCGCATACAAGTTGACTTTGATTCCTTGACTGATCAACGCGTAGTTGCGCTCCATGCATTGGGTTTTCGAGGGAGATAACAAGGCAGAGTAAGTAACAACGCTCGTTAGCAACAAGGCTAGGAGGGGATTGAGATGCGAAGTTAATGGACTACGCCTAAACATTTTGGAAATATCTGATTTTCGTAAGATGACTTAACACCTAGACGGAGGGAGTACTACTCCTTAGTCCAGGTTTGATGGAATATTCGTCACCTCTTCTCTTCTTGTACGTACTCCATTTATCTCACTTCATGTGGCTTCCCACTCGCACGATATTCCTATTATATGAACTATGCGTGTGTGTGTGTGTGTGTGTGTGTGTGTGTTTGTGTGTGTTTTAACAGCATGTGTGTGTTAGAGAGAGCGACATCGACCTACTCCTACAGAGATATGGTGTGTAGTGTATGATTTAGCCGCGAGAGTCAGTGCATCCTCTCGTTTCAGAGCGTCCGGTCGGGACATCTGCCACGACCGCTCCTGACTAGCCTGGCCCACCCAAAGCCCCTCCATCACCCGCGCACACTTCCCGCCTGAAACAGTCAGCGCCGCTCCAGAGAAATGGTGTCGCATTCATGCCCGGGCAGGGCGGACGCGACCTCTCACTGGCGCCTGCATTGAAGGGAGAAGCAGATTCAAGAGTGATGGTTGTTTCGTTCGTCCAACTTACTGTTGGGTCTATGTGATTTGACGGCTCATTGGTCATTATTACTAAGGTGCTACGACTATTGGATGTCCCACGTTTAGGCGAAAGGAGGTAGATTACAATTTTCTCCATTCTTACAGCGGAGGAGTGCGAAAGTAGTGAAAACACGCAAGCTCAGTGATTACATGGCCCACCTCACACTATCACCATATTTTCTGGACACCGTGCGACTTGTAACTCTTTACATAGTAGTATAGTGATAACCCACAAGTATAGGGGATCGCAACAGTTTTCGAGGGTAGAGTATTCAACCCAAATTAATAGATTCGACACAAGGGGAGCCAAAGAATATTTGCAAATATTAGCAGCTGAGTTGTCAATTCAACCACACCTGGAGATTAATTATCTGTAGCAAAATGATTGGTAGCAAAGTAGTATGATAGTTTTGATAGTAGTGGCAACAGCAATAGTAACGGTAACAGTGATAGCGGTGATTTTGTAGCAAGTGCAATAGTGACAGTAGCAATAGTAACTTAGCAAGAACAATATGTTGGAAAATCGTAGGCATTGGATCAGCGATTCGTTGGATGATATTCATCATGAGACAGTCATAACCTAGGGCGATACGGCACTAGCTTCAGTTCATAAATATAAAGTAGGCATGTATTCCGTAAATAGTCATACGTGCTTATGGAAAGAACTTGCATGACATATTTTGTCCTACCCTCCCATGGTAGTGGGGTCCTATTGGAAACTAAGGGGTATTAAGGCCTCCTTTTAATACAGAACCGGAACAAAGCATTAGCACACGGTGAATACATGAACTCATCAAACTACGGTCATCACCGGGAGTGGTCCCGACTATTGTCACTCCGGGGTTGCCGGATCATAACACGTAGTAGGTGACTATAACTTTCAAGATCGGATCTAGAACATGGATATAATGGTGATAACATAAACGGTTCAGATCTGAAATCATGGCACCCAGGCCCAAAGTGACAAGCATTAAGCATGGCAAAGTCATAGCAACATCAATCTCGAAACATAATGGATACTAGGGATCAAGCCCTAACAAAACTAACTCGATTACATGATGAATCTCATCCAACTCCTCACCGACCAGCGAGCCTACGAAGGAATTACTCACTCCCAGTGGGTAGTATCATGGAATTGGCGATGGAGAAGGGTTGGTGATGACGAAGATCAAAGATCCCCCTCTCTGGATCCCCAAACGGACTCCAGATCTGGCCTCCTGATGAAGAATAGGAGACGGCGTCGGCTCTGTCTCATGAAACACGATAATTCTTTCTCCCTGATTTTTTTCTGGAAAAATAGGATTTTATAGCGTCGGTTTTAGGGTCCGCGGGGCCACTAGGTTGGGACAACCCACCTGGTTGTGCCTTGAGGGGGTGGCGCGCCCTGGTGGGTTGTGCCCACCCAGGTGCCCTCCTCCAGTGGTTCTTGACTCCCAAAATTCTCTTTTATTGTATGAAAAATCCTCGCAAAGTTTCGTTCCATTCCGAGTACTTTTATTTCTGCACAAAACAACACCATGGTAGTTCTGCTGAAAATAGCGTCGGTCCGGGTTAGTTTCATTCAAATCATGCAAATTAGAGTCCAAAACAAGAGGAAAAGCGTTAGGAAAAGTAGATACAACTGAGATGTATCAACTCCCCCAAGCTGAAACCTTTGCTTGTCCTCAAGCAATTCAGTTGATAAACTGAAAGTGAAAAAGAAAAACTTTTACGAACTCTTTTGCTCTTGTTTCCATAAATAAGCTTAAACAACACCCATGTTTTCAGCAAAGATTATAACTAACCATATCAACAATAACTCTTTAAAATTATATTAACTCATATCAATGACATAATCAACTAGCGAGCAATAATAATACATCTCAAACAGCAACACGTTGTTAAAATAACCATGATACAATATGACAATAGTGGTATCCCGAAAAACATAGATGCAGAGCAGCACCAAAGTTCAAGCGGCGACTAAACATTGTACTTCATGGTAGAAAAGATCTCATCATGATGCAGCCAACATTAGTTACACACAATGCATCAGCATGACAGCACTGCAGTTAGGTTTTGGCGCTTATTTGAGAAGGTGATGACACAACATAAAAGTAAATAGATAGTCCCTTCACAGAGGGAAGCAGTGATTTGCAGAGGTGCCAGAGCTCAATTTTTTAAAACTGAGGTAAATGAAATTTTGAGACATGCACCCTTCTTGTTTACTTCACGACCATCAGTTATTAATATCTTCCATGCTAAACACATTAGTAGCGGTTCCCAAGCTATAAAGTAAAGGTTATTGCTCCATAGGAGTTTTTTGTTTGATTATTTATAAGTTATTTTTGCAATTTGGGACTGGGAATCCCTATTACCGCCCCTTTCTGGTGCAATGGTGGGTGAATAAACACCCATCCTAAGAATAACCCGCTTAGCATGGAAGATACTAACTACCTCATGTCGCTCTATGAACAATCCTGGCACACAAAAAGGATATTTATTTGAATTTTTTAGAGGTGGCACATGCAAATTTACTTAGGACGGTAGGTTAATACTACATAGGTAGGTATGGTGGACTCATCTAGAATAACTTGGGTTTCAGGTTTTTGATGTACAAGCAGAATTCCCACTTAGTACAGGTGCAGGCTAGCAAATAGGTTGAGCGCGGCCAGCTAGAGAGCAACGACGGTCATGAACATGCATTATGCATAAGAAACATTGGATACTAGCATGAGTAGGATAACACCATGAGCATAAATATCATAGAGGCTATGTTGGTTTTGATTCAACTACATGCATGAACATGTGCCAAGTCAAGCCACTCAAACATTCAGAGGAGGATACCATATTATCATACTACATCACAATCAGTTTCGCGCAATGTTGACATCCAAGATAAATCATTATCCACTCCTAGCTACTTATGCATGGCATGAGAAACTATAATCTCTATATGTCATTGCCAACATGTTTGATCATAATAGGTTGAATCATGGATACTAGGTTAAACATATTGACAAAAACAAAACAAGTGGAGTTCATACCCGTTTCTTTCTGCCAGGCTAGTTCATTGAATATCGTCACTATTGCCTTTCACTTGCACGACCGAACGATTTGAAAATAATAATAGTGCAAGAGTGCCATGGACTAAGCTGGAATCTGCAAACATTTTATTCAAAAGGAGAAGAGAATATAATATGGACTCTTTATCAGATCAACAATAATGCATATGAGAGCCACTCAACATTTTCATCGTGGTCTTCTCCTCGGTATGACTCAATAAAAAGAAAAGAAATTCAGAGGAACACACTAAAATATTTTTGGAGTTTTTTGGTTTTTCATAAACAAGCAAATAAAAAGGGAAAAGCAAAAACAAGAAAAACTATTTACACGGGAAAGCTCCCAACAAGTAAAAGAAGAACAAAGAAATCTTTTTGGGTTTTCTTTTTAGTGCTACAACAATTTAAACTAGGAAGAAAAAACAAAAAGAAGCAAGAAATATGTTTCTGGATTTTCTCAAAGTTTTTCAAACACAAGAAGAAAGCGAGAAAAATAAATTTAACATGGATAATACAATGAAAAAGTGTGAACACCGACAACTGGAATGAAATGTGTGAACATGAATGTAATGTTGGTGGAAATACATACTGGTCTAACTTGGTAATCAGTCAGTAGCCTGCGTAATGGTCAGAGTGGTAGCTCACGGAGGCTCTCGGTGCGGATGCCTCAACCCGCCATGCAGCCACAACCGCTGCCTTATGGGCTTAGGCCTCGCTCTCAAGAATAAAATATCTTCCCCTGTTGTGAACATTAAAGAGAGCAGGTGTAGGCAAATATGTGTCCACCATGGAGTCTTTATTAAACATCAATTTATAAGTGAAATTATGGGGTTCACCTCTAAGGATCTTATGACGTTTCATAGCATCAAAGTCTAGGTACTGCGTGGGTAAAATAGGATCATAGGGCAAAGGTGATACACCCAGCTCTCTTGCTAAGCGTGTGGCATAAATTCCACCATAAAAATATCCACTACCAGCATTGTGTTGCAACCTGCATGCAACAATCGCTCCAAGATTTTAACTTCTGTCACCGGTGAGAACGGTGCGTACGAGGCTCAAGTCTAGAGCACAAAGTGTACTACAGTCTTGTTTGCCTACAATACATTTTCCATTAAATAATGTGAAGTACTGGATTGCGGGAAAATAAATGCTCTTTATTCTACATCGGCATCACTCCCCTAGTCTCACCATAGCAAAGACTAGTCGAGAATATCTCAAACTCAGACCTTGGCGGTTCATCGATCAAACCCCATAATGGGATTTTGCAGTGGTGAGCAAATCTCTCTAAAGATATGGTAAATGGATTTTTATACAATTTAAATGACACCCTAGACTCACGGGGATAGAATTTAAATCCCTTGACAACTGATTCAGTGGGAGTGAGGTGTTGGTTGCACAGATCTGGAATGTAGGGACCGAGATTGGCATTGTGAACATATGGCTCAAATTCCTCCTTAATGCCCACACTCACCATATAATCGTTGCATGGCCATGAGCATGTTTTGGTGGCGGCATCTCGTATGGAACTTTCACTCAGTTCAACATAAGACTGTCGAGCGGAGCTGCTACTAGAAGATGCCTCCAAGGATCTCCTCCTCGAAGAACTCCTTCCAAACAGGTTCATCATATTCGCGTACAATTTTCTGAAAATTTTGGGTCACAAATTTTTATCAACAAAACTTTACAAGAATGATAGCAACTACTCATAGGGATGTATAGAGGCCATAATAAGCATTCAAACTACTTAGAACTCTAAGAATTCAACATGCAAGCTCATCTACAGCAGCACCAAGAGTAGCTAATTATTCAAAATATAACCACTAAAGAAAAAACTAATTGGACACATGGAGGAGTCCAACAATTCCCCGAAACAGTTTCGAAAACGGAACTTCGAGCAAAGAGATCGAAATCCGCGGTTTCAGGAGCAAGAACACGAGAGAGAGAGAGAGAGAGAGAGAGAGAGAGAGAGAGAGAGAGAGCAATGGTGATTTATTCTGGAGGAATGTGGTGATGTGGGAAGAAGAGATAAGTGAGGGGGCCCACGTGGGGACCACAACCCACCAGGGTGCACCTGGGGTCCTGGCGCCCCCCAGGTGGGTTGTGCCCACCTGGTGCACCTCCCTCTCATATTATTTGGAGCAAAAATTCTTAAATATTTAGGGGGAAAACGTATTAAATTTTCAGAGCATTCTGAGAACTTTTATTTTTGGGTCATTTTTTATTGCACGGAAAATTCAAAAAACAGATAAAACATGGCATTTTATTTAATTTAACTAAGAAAAACAGAAAACAAAAGGTAGTGACAGAAGGTAGTGCTCACTAAATTCATCAACTTCATACCTCTCAAAAGTTATCCATTAATAAGGTTGATCAAGTCTTATTAACAACCACTTTCGATTAGCATGAAACCGGAGAACTTTAATGAATGTCCCCAACAATATGCATTTCATATTTATTTTTAACAATAGGTAGAGGTAGTTGGAAACTTCCACTAATGATTGTCAAAGATTTTTCAATAACATTAATACCATTCACTTAGAATTGTTTCTTGGGAAAGTGCACCGTATGCTCATTACCACTGATATGAAAAGTCACCTTGCTTTTATTGCAATCAATAACAGCTCCCGCAGTATTCAAGAAGGGTCTAACAAGGATAATCGACATGTTGTCATCCTCGGGCATCTCAAGTATAACAAAATCAGTCAGAATAGTAACATTAGCAACAACAACGGGCACATCCTCACAAATACCGATAGGTATGGCACTTGATTTGTCAGCCATTTGCAAAGATATTTCAGTAGGTGTGAGTTTACTCCAATCAAGTCCTTTATATAAAGAGAAAGGCATAACACTGACACCAGCTCCCAAATCACATAGAGCGGTTTTCACATAGTTTCTTTTGATGGAGCAAGGTATAGTTGGTATTCCCGGATCTCCACGTTTTTTAGGTACTCCAGCTTTAAATGTATAATTAGCAAGCATGGTGGAGATTTCAGCTTCCAGTATTTTTCTCTTATTGGTGATGATGTCTTTCATGTACTTTGCACAGGGAGGCATTTTTAGGATATCAGTCAAGCGAGTACGAAAAAGACTGGCCTCAGCATTTCAGCAAAGCGTTCAAATTCTTCATTATCTTTCTTTTTAGTTGACTTAGGTGGAAAGGGCATAGGTTTTTGAACCCATGGTTCTTTTTCCTTACCGTGTTTTCTAGAACAAAGTCTGTTTTATCATATCTTTCATTCTTGGGTTGTGGGTTATCAAGATCAACAACTGGTTCAATCTCAACATCATTGCCTGGTTCTTTATCATTAGTTTGAGTGTCTTCATGAACCTCATCATTATCTTTTTCATTATCAGAAGGTGAGTGTTCACTACCAGATTGAGTTTCAGCATCAGAGATAGAAACTTCGTTATCATTATCAGGAGGTTTTTCTATTTCAGGTTCACTAGAGGCGTGCAAAGTCCTATTATTTTCTTCTTCTTTTTCTTTTTATAAGGACTAGGTGCGTCAGTGTTAATTCTTTGAGAATCTTGTTCATTCTCTTTGGGTGTCCCTCGGGATAGAGTGGTTCCTGAGTCATTTTACCTCCTCTAGTCGCTACTCTAACAACAAAGTCACTTATATTATTATTCATTTCATCAAGCAACTCTCTTTGAGATTTAGCAACTTGTTCTAATTGAGTTTGAACCATAGAGGCATGCTTTCCTACACCTCTAACATCATTTGAGATTCTAAATAACAAGTCACTTAAGCGAGCAATCATATCAGAGTTGTATTTCAATTGTTTCATAACATTTGCATTGAAGTGCTCTTGCTTCCTAATGTAGTTATCAAACTCATAAAGGCATTTACTAGGATGTTTATTATGAGGATTTATCACTATCATTGAATTTCATTAAAGAATTTACCTCTACCACCTTAGGTGGTGGTGGTGTTTCAAGCCCATGCGTATTTCATCAATAGGTGGTAAATTTTTAACATCCTTTGCTTTAATACCTTTTTCCTTCATAGATTTGTTTGCCTCCTGCATATCTTCAGGACTGAGATATAAGATACCCCTCTTCTTTGGAGTGGGTTTAAGCGGTGTTTCAGGAGGAGTCGATCGTCATAATTTTTCAATATGTTATTCAATAATTCTTCAACTTGCTCAATAGTTCGTTCCCTAAAAACACAACCAGCACAACTATCTAGGAAATCCCTAGAGGCATCGGTTAGTCCATTATAGAAGATACCAAGTATTTCATTTTTCTTAAGAGGGTGATCAAGCAAAGCATTAAGCAATTGTAGAATCCTCCCCCAGGCTTGTGGGAGACTCTCTTCTTCAATTTGCACAAAGTTAAATATTTCCTGCAGGGCAGCTTGTTTCTTATGAACACGGAAATATTTTTCAGAGAAGTAATAAATCATATCCTGGTGACTACGCACACAACCAGGAGCAAGAGTATTGTACCAAGCTTTAGCATCACCCTTTAATGAGAATGGAATTAAGTTGAGAATATAGTAATAGCGAATCTTCTCATCATGAGCAAAAAGGGTGGCCATGTCATTCAATTTAGTAAGATGTGCCACAACAGTTTCAGTTTCATAACCATGGAAAGGATCAGATTCAACCGAAGTAATTAACTCTGGGTTGACAAAGAATTCATAATCCTTAGCATCAATAAAGATAGGTGAAGTAGCAAACTTAGGATCACATTTCATTCTAGCATTCAAAGATCTTTGTTTATACTTGCATAATAATTTTTCTAGATCGTCTCTATCCTTACAAGCAAGAATATCTCTAGTTGCCTCCTCACCTATAACATAACCTTCCGGTACCTTTGGCAATTCATATCTAGGAGGGCTAGTTCTAATAGGTGTTTCAAGATTTTCAGTTTCAAGCTCATCATCAGTTTCAACAATATCATGTTGTCTTACTGTAGCAGTTTGTTCATCAAGAAATTCACCTAGTGGCACATTATCATCAAGCAAGGTACTAGCATCATCATGAGTAGCATTCATAGCAGAAGTAGCATCATCAATAACTTGCGACATATCAGAATTAATAGCATGTGGTGGTGTTGCAAGTTTACTTATAACAGAAGGGGAATCTAAAACGGAGCTGGATGACAGTTCCTTACCTCCCCTCGTCTTAGAGGGAAATATCTTAGTCTTAGCATCCTTATGATTCTCACAGTGATAATTTGATAATAATCCCAAGTGACTCAACAAATATAGCTATGCTCCCCGGTAATGGCGCCAGAAAAAGGTCTTGATAATCCACAAGTGTAGGGGATCGCAACAGTTTTCAAGGGTAGAGTATTCAACCCAAATTTATAGATTCGACACAAGGGGAGCCAAAGAATATTTGCAAGTATTAGCAGTTGAGTTGTCAATTCAACCACACCTGGAGATTAATTATCTGCAGCAAAGTGATCAGTAGCAAAGTAGTATGATAGTTTTGATAGTAGTGGCAACAGTAATAGTAAAGCTAACAGTGATAGCAGTGATTTTGTAGCAAGTGCAATAGTGATAGTAGCAACAGTAACTTAGCAAGAACAATACATAGGAAAATCGTAGGCATTGGATCGGCGATTCGTTGGATGATATTCATCATGAGACAGTCATAACCTAGGGCGATACAACACTAGCTCTAGTTCATAAATATAATGTAGGCATGTATTCCGTAAATAGTCATACGTGCTTATGGAAAGAACTTGCATGACATATTTTGTCCTACCCTCCCATGGTAGTGGGGTCCTATTGGAAACTAAGAGATATTAAGGTCTCCTTTTATTAATAGAGAACCGGAACAAAGCATTAGCACACGGTGAATACATGAACTCCTCAAACTCCGGTCATCACAGGGAGTGGTCTGACTATTGTCAATCCGGGGTTGCCGGATCATAACACGTAGTAGGTGACTATAACTTGCAAGATCGGATCTAGAACATGGATATAACGGTGATAACATAAATGGTTCAGATCTGAAATCATGGCACTTGGGCCCAAAGTGACAAGCACTAAGCATGGCAAAGTCATAGCAACATCAATCTTAGAACATAATGGATACTAGGGATCAAGCCCTAACAAAACTAAATCAATTACATGATGAATCTCATCCAACTCCTCACCGACCAGCGAGCCTATGAAGGAATTACTCACTCCCGGTGGGGAGCATCATGGAATTGGCGATGGAGAAGGGTTGGTGATGACGAAGATCAAAGATCCCCCTCTCCAGAGCCCCAAACGGACTCCAGACCTGACCTCCCTATGAAGAACAGGAGATGGCGGTGGCTCCGTCTTGTGAAACACGATAATTCGTTCTCCCTAATTTTTTCTAGAAAAATAGGATTATATAGTGTCGGTTTCAGGGTCTGCGGGGCCATCAGGTGGGGACAACCCACCTGGGTGCGCCTGGAGGGGGTAACGTGCCCTGGTGGGTTGTGCCCACCCAGGTGCCCCCCTTCGGTGGTTCGTCACTCCAGGAATTTTCTTTTATTGTATAAAAATCCTCGCAAAGTTTCGTTCCATTCCGAGAACTTTTATTTCTGCACAAGAACAACACCATGGTAGTTGTGCTGAAAACAGCGTCGGTCCGGGTTAGTTTCATTCAAATCATGCGAATTAGAGTCCAAAACAAGAGGAAAAGCGTTAGGAAAAGTAGATAAGACGGAGACGTATCAATAGTATGTATTATAATTTCTCGGCGAGATAAATTTGTACAATGCTATGAAGCTTCTAGCTTCTGTTCATGTATCTTGCGTCCAAGGTTGCCCCGTTGCAACATTTCATCAAATACAAAGGATACTAACATGCATGCTATTGCATCTCAATGATTAACAGATCATAGCCAATATGTACTCCCTCCATTCCAAAATAAGTGTCTCAACTTTATGAAAACTTTAGTACAAAATTGTACTAGTACTAAAGTTGACAGTTGTTTTGGAACTGAGACAACTAAAGAAAAAAAGCGATCCATGCAGTCCCTAGCCCTTGAACCCTAAACCCTAACCAGGCTTTGTATTGCTGGCGGCGTTGAACCTTCCGAAGAAATGAAGTTTGCAACCCTTTGACCATCGGATCATTTTGTGCAGTTTCACTAAAATTGAGATGAGCATCCCTGTGGCAAAGAAATTGAAGAAGCATGATTAGAATAAGATTACTAGGGCTAGTTGATGAGACATAACCTCATCACGAATACAGTAGAAGCCAGTACATGTACGTGTGGGGCAAAGAAGTAGAGAAATATCCACATGGAGCGATGTGGGCAGATGGGGTAGTGGTGCAAGCCGGCTGTAAAAGAAGTTGTACCTGAGGGGTGTCGGGATGTAGCTCAACCTAGAGGAGCGCGGCGGGAGGCGGCACCTACCCACGTCGCAGCAGTGATCAATGGACGAAGGCAACCGCATCGGCTTTGTGAGAGAGAACGGCGGGGACGCCCGATCGGGACGTGCCGACAGTGGGTTTTCACTATCGGCGACGGCGACCGCATCTACACAAAGCATCCACCACTTCCCCCGGTGGACATGATCCACCCGGATGTTAGAGATGTGGCCGTAGTCGTTCTGTGCGAGAGAGTGTGAAGAGAGCAACCCCCGCAAACAACCATGTAGGATCAACCTGGCTATGTATATAGTGGAGTGGTTTCTTTTTCTCTTCATATGAACCTATTTATATTGTGTACGTGCCACTGAAGAAAAAATATATTTATAAATGACGCGGCACCATTCATGTGTGGTTCCCGACCCTCCATTATTTATAAGTGAGTAACTACTACTGGACGCGTCAAATTATCACGTGGGCTGCATCATTGTACAGAATGAGCTCCACCGTGTCACGTGTGTGGTTGGCGAAGACACAAAAGACGGCAAGAGTGCTACTAGTACTACGTGCGTGGGTGCGTGCATCTCTTCTCTTCGAGCATGGTTATTAAAAGTATAGCCCACTACTCTACCACCCAGTTATTATATGGGCAAAGAGTATAGGCAGTAATAATGACTAATGAGCCATCAAATCATGAGGCCCACCTTTCTCTATGTTTGACCGAGGAAGCAACCATCATTTCACTCCTCGTTGAATATCCATCTGCTTCTACCTCCAAAAATAAATAAAAATCTGCTTCTACCTATGCAGCATGGTTAATAATATAGCCATGTCAATCACGACGTAGAAATATCATTCACTGATATAGTAGGGCTGGCTCTAAGGCTGGTAATTTTTTTACTTTGTCTCTTTCTCTTTTTGTCTCATTTACTCATTTTACATAGGAGCATGTGTAGAGGATGGCTATTCCTTTTGATGGGACTTCTTCATGGGGTTTAAGACTAAACAACTCCGAATTATTCCCGCTGCCCACCACTCTTAATCGTGCCATCTATGATAGTACTCCCATTGCAACAATGAGGTCCACTAGGTCTAGCACGTCCTGTAAGAAGAGACTATCATGCAAAACATACATCTTGTTGCCTCCTTCCTCATACATACTCCTACTCGTTCTCCTATAAACCTTGCGCTTGTCATCTAAAAAATATTAACCTTGTGATTGGCTCTTCACCTCTTGGGGAAGTCAAGCAATAATGGTACTACATTATATCGTTCTGGCTATCTGAGACCGAATGAATTGTTGCATGTCCATCACGTGGGCGAGGGTCGAGCGAGGGTTGAGGGGCGAGGGAGAGTGCATACTAGTACGTCTGTTTCAATATGGACTACATACGGAACAAAATGAGTGAATCTACACTCTAAAATATGTTTATATACATCAGTGTTTGGAGTATGTACTAGTATTTCATATTGAAATCTACTAAAGGATATATATTTCAAACAATATGATAATCTCTCTAACCAAGGAAGGGACGAGGAGTAACAGAGGGAGTAGTGAAATTTTCTCCTCGTCCTGCGAGCCATCGCGCGCGTGGGCGAGGCAGCGGGCGTAGGCGTAGTAAGCAAGCTTCTCCTCGTCATGCGACTCTGTGAGCCACCGCGCCTGTGGGCGGGGGAGACGGCATACTAAGCAAGCTTCTCCTTGTTCTATGAGTTGACAGGACACATCAAAAGTAATACGTACAGGGCATCTCTAGTGTATAGAGCCTTGCCTCTAAGGTAGGCTCCACATGGTTTGCCTCTTTTTTAACATAACGCGTCAAGTCACAATTTGTTTGTTCACCCGTGGTACACTATCCTCCATCAAGTTGTACACGTGTCAAATTACCACGTGGGCTACCTTTTCGTACAGAAATGAGCTCCACCGTGTACCTGCACGGGTGTGGTTGGGAAAGAGACGGGACTACGTGCGCCGTGTGTGCACCTCTTCTCTTCGTGCACGTCCCCCACCTACGTGGGTGTGTGAGAGAGAGATACAAACCTAGACAGATGGCGTGTGCGTTCGTGAGTGTTTTTTATTGGGGGGTGATTTTGTGAATGTATTTGTGGGAATATGTGTCAATGATATCTCAAACAAAAATTTGACACATGCAATGTGTGTGAAATAGAGGCATATCTATATCATATATAGAGGGGGTGATACGAGAAGAGAAGGAGGGGTCATAGATAACGATAGAGTCGAAGAGAGGATCAAGTGGGTGGGTGCGATATCGATGAAGAGAGCCATCGAAATTGTGTGTGTGCAAGTCAAAGATATAGGGCGACTGACCTATTGGAATGTCAGAGGGAACATGGCAATGTTGTGTGTGGATGGGAGACATGATTAGAGCGCTCGATGTATCGGTGTGTGTGTGTGAGGGGGGCAAGGTAGAGACCTAACTAGAGAGGTAGATCGACTCGTATATGTGTTGATAAGGAGAGACCCAGCTTTGTCTTGAGGGAGATCGGTTGACATCCATACATAAGTGAAGGACGGGAAATAGGTTGGGACAGAGAGAGACAGAGAGAGAGATAGAGATATATATATATAGAGAGAGAGGAGAGAGATAGGGGAGAGTGCTGGATGGGTGGTGGAGTTGCATCTTGAAGATGGTGGAAGAGGCCTAATAGACAAACCGAGGGTAGAACTGCAATATTATCAATAAGAGTGGGGATGTGTTTCTGTGTGTGCGCTTGCGTGATAGATGTGTCGGGAGGCATGCATGGATGATGAAGGGGGGCCTTGTGTTTGGTAAGAAGACCTAACTAGATTGGTAGATCAATTGTTGTGTGTCGGAGGAAGGGAGAGACATAACTAATGAGGTAGATCGATCGGCGCGTGGGGAAAACAAGTTATAACACCTAGCTAGCTATATGTATAGCGGGAGATCGGTCGGCGTACATCCATTTGTTAGAGGCAAATAAGGCCCAACGAGACGGATAGACAGAGAGAATGGAGCTAGGAGGTGGTGCGAGAGGCCTACTAGCTAGACAGGGGGAGGAGTGTGCGATTGTGAGATCGATGAAAAGAGGGGAGAGGGTTTACACGTGTGTGGGACCGTGTGAGAGACACGAGGCATGGACACAAAAAGGATGAGATGGAAGGTGCATTTGTATGTGGTAGGCAGACATCGCTGGAGAGGTTTATCGATCGGAATGTGTTGGAAAGGAATTGTGGAGACTGTGTGAGAATGACCTAAAGAAAAAAATGAATGTGTGCAATGGAAAGAATGCTAAGGGAGGGGGAGGTTGAGGAGAGCGTGTGCATGCACGAGAGAAAGTTAGTGCTAGCTACAAAGGTTAGAGGATTGTGTGGGTGTAAGAGACTAACAAAGATCATAATTCAATATGAAAGTGGATTCATATATTTGAATAGGAGATCGTAGTGTTATAAACATATGCATGCATGAATATAGAGGGGATACGCATGGTGTGGTTTTGGACATGTTATACCATAATGTGATATTGCGTGGCGTTTGCAATTCATAGCTAAATATATAACAATCTAAACCATACTATACATCGAACAACCTCACATTTTATTTGAATTTGTGATAATGTGTGGCATTTGCAGCTCACAACTAAATATCGAACAATATAAACCATACTATATATCAAACAATCTCACATTTTATTTGAATTTGTGATAATGTGTGGTGTTTGCACCTCACATCTAAATACTTGTAGGCGTAGGGGGCGGGGCACCATACATTATACATATGATACATGGTTTAGAGTATGAAGATCAAGCTAGAGGTTGAAATGTACTATGATTTGAAATCAACATAAAGTGGATTCAAAAAATCAAGTTCGAGTTCATATAGTACACATAGTTCATATCTAGCTTCACAGTAATCATGTGGTGTGCTGTGAAGATAATATACAAACGATGGTTTAACTTGACAATAATGATGATTGTAGATCTTATTAAAATAGAGAATTGAATTCAAATGGTTTAACTTGACAACAATCTAGATCTTATTCAAATAGATAAACAAATTCAAATTTAATTCATATTGAAGCGGTAGTATATACGTTTGGAATGCACAAAAACGTTCATTTGAGTAGCAGGTTGCATGCATTATACACGTAGTGAAATATTTTAATTGAACATAACATGAATCCAAAGTTTTGAATGGCATTTGTAGTGTGAATTGATTTGGTACAGTACACGGGACTAGACTCTCTTGTATGGTGTGAATTGATTTCTTTTTGTTTTTTCGTCGAAGGAAGTGCGAATTGATTTGGTACAGTACACGTTAGGCTTGTCCGAAATTTCAACCCGCACCTTGTTACCCGAAATATTTAAGATATATCTTTGTCCTGTTGTGCTCTGAAAACTCCCTCCATCTCAACTCGCGCCTTGCTATCCCAAAATTACAACGCGCGCGAAAACTCCCACCTCCTGCGAAATTCCGACACGCGAAAGCCCGTGATAGCCCTGAACTGAAAGAACCGCCTAGCTTAAATTGGCGGGGGTACTTTTGTAACTGACACCACATTTCGGACAAGCACGTCCATAAGCCATAGATCCCCCCTCCCATCCCATCCGCCGACCCATTCATACACCGAGGCCGCGAAAACCCGCAAAGCCCCACACCCTCCTCCGTCCGCCACCTAGCCGGAGCCTCTTCCCCGACGACGTCGTCCATAGCAACACCTCGACATCCATCTGAGGGAGTCCTAGATTATGGGGTCCTTGGGAAGTCGGCCTATGTGACATGGGTCAGACTAATGGGTCGTGAAGACACAAGACAGAAGGCCTTCTCCCGTGTCCGGATGAGACTCTCCTTTGCGTGGATGGCAAGCTTGGCATCCGGATGTGTAGTTTCCTTCCTCTATAAACCGACTTTGTACAACCCTAGCCCCCTCCGGTGCCTATATAAACCAGAGGGGTTAGTCCGTAGGGGCAATCACAATCAGATAGGCTAGACATATAGGGTTTAGCTATTATGATCTCGAGGTAGATCAACTCTTGTAACCTCTATAATCATCAAAGTCAATCAAGCAGGAAGTAGGTTATTACCTCCATGAAGAGGGCCCGAACCTGGGTAAACATCATGTCCCCTGCCTCCTGTTACCTTTGATTCTTAGACCCACAGTTCAGGACCCCTACCTGAGATCTGCCGGTTTTGAAACATTGTGTCCCCTGCCTCCTGTTACCTTCGATCCTTAGACCCACAGTTCGCGGCCCCCTACCCGAGATCTGCCGGTTTTGACACTGACATTGGTGCTTTCACTGAGAATTCCTCTGTGTCGTCGATAGAAGGGTTGATGGCTCGCCTTGGTCATCAAGGACAGTATCACTTCCGGAGGAGCCCTAGCTTTAGGGCAGACCCTCTGGCTCGGCCGCTTCACCATGGGCGCCCGCTCGGCCGTTAAGCCAAAGACAGCCCAGCCTGTCCCCAAAAATTCTCTCTGTGTCGGCCCTGAATACTCTGACAAGATGGATCCGGTAGACCTATCGTCCTTGAACGAACTGCTAGATCGCGTCGCCGCCCTGGGGGTCGCAACTGACTATGATCGGATTGGGCTTAAACCCGATTAGAGAGAAATCAAATCACCATCGATCACCCATCAAGTAGCGGTTGTGGAGGAACAAGTTAACAATAACTCTTCTCCTACGTAGAGAACAAAGTATGTTCGGATTTCCGAGCTCGGAGAGCCAAAGACCCATCTTCGAGAGGACACTTCCTGTCCTCCGAACATAGAATCGGGCGTTGAGCCAGAGAACTCACCGGACACTCCGAAGCGCGGGCTTGTAACCTCGGAAATTCTTCAAACTCCGGACTCCACAGTGGGCCAGGGTTCGGATTTAAACCCACCTGAGGGAGTCCTGGACTAGGGGGTGTCCGGATAGCCGAACTATCATCATTGGCCGGACTCCAAGACTATGAAGATACAAGATTGAAGACTTCGTCCCGTGTCCGGATGGGACTTTCCTTGGCGTGGAAGGCAAGCTTGGCGATACGGATATGTGGATCTCCTACCATTGTAACCGACTCTGTGTAACCCTAGCCCTCTCCGGTGTCTATATAAACCGGAGGGTTTTAGTCCATAGGACAGATAACAATCATACCATAGGCTAGCTTCTAGGGTTTAGCCTCCTTGATCTTGTGGTAGATCTACTCTTGTACTACCCATATCATCAATATCAATCAAGCAGGAGTAGGGTTTTACCTCCATCGAGAGGGCCCGAACCTGGGTAAAAACATTGTGTCCCTTGTCTCCTGTTACCATCCGCCTAGACGCACAGTTCGGGACCCCCTACCCGAGATCCGCCGGTTTTGACACCGACATTAGTGCTTTCATAGAGAGTTTCTCTGTGTCATCGCCATCAGGAAGGATGCCTCATCCCGTCTTTAAAGACGGTACCGTCGCCAAAGGAGCTTTGGCCATCAGCCAAACTATCCGGCTAGGTGGTTTTCTTATGACCGCCTGTTCGGCCGCCGCGCCGACGATGACCTCTCGGGTCATCAAAAGCAATCTTCATGTCAACTCGGAACTCGCCGAGCAGCTAGATCCGATGGAGCTCTCTTCCGTAAACGAGCTCTTGGATCGCATCGCTGCCCTGGGAGTCGCTAGAGACTATGATCAGATCGGGCCTAAAACCGATCTGAGAGAGATCAACTCTCCCCAGGCTACCCACCACGTTGCTGTGGTGGAGGAACATCACGGCGACTCTTCTTCTACATTAAGGACAAGCCGTGTCCGAATTCCCGACCCCTCCATGCCGGATTCCGCGAGGACGACGCCGATCAAGCCCGAACCTAAAGTCGAGGCGTGGGCGGATTCGTTGGACAACATCCAACAAGCCAACTTCCAAGTTCGAAACTTTCCGCCCCGAGTCTCAGATTGGACACGGTTTCGAATTTAATTCCACCCGCCCACCCAAACACAAGCGATCTATCCCGAATCCGCAAGAGCCCGCTGAAATAGTACATCATTATCGGGCCGATTCTCCCGGTTATGGACAGGATAAAGGACTGCCGTGAGGAAAGCGCATTTCAATTTTCTCGCAATGATTGCACGAACAAAGGAATCATGAACGCCATAAGTCGTCGCGAAATTACACGCCACGACCAAGCGCCCATAGTACAAAAGTATCTTGTGCGATGGAGAGCGCTGAAAACCGAAACCAAATTTTGGGACAATCCGCCCAACACAACCCTAGTCCGAAATAAAAGGGTGCATCATATTCATGCACCTGGGTTAAAAACCAAAAAGCAAAACCCCCCTAAAGGGAACGGAACCATACTGGAGGGATGGCTCAACGGACCTTGCAAAATTCATAGCATAGAGGGCGCCACTCCGACGCATAGCCTTCGAGCATGTTGGATACTACGGCAGGTGGCCAAAAGTGGCGAAGAGCTTCTAGCCCCAGAGAACCAGCCCAGCAGTACCAATACGGTATTAATAGTCTTCAAGACTTTCACATCAAATAATATGCGGAAACGAACACTCCGTAGCCTTGCCGAAGTATACCAAGTAGCAACAATAAATCCATGGAGCGACATGGCTATTACCTTCAACGCCAGTGACGAACCTAAATTCCGAACAGCCCGAGCACCAGCCGCATTGGTACTCAGTCCAATAGTGGATGGCTTTCGCCTTACTAAGGTACTCATGGATGGCGGCAGCGGATTAAACCTCATCTACGAGGAAACCCTTCGAAAAATGGAAATAGACTGGAGCCGCATTGAGCAAAGCAGCACAACCTTTAGAGGAATAATCCTAGTCGGGAAGCATCTTTGCACAGAAAAATTACATCGATGTGGTGTTCGCTCACGGACAATTACAGTCCGAGGAGGTCACGCCCAAGTGGCCCTGCTCAACAGCGGATATCACGCTTACTAGGGCGAGAGGCATTCACAATTTTTCAAGCTATACCCATTACGGGTACATGAAGCTCAAAATGCCCGCCCAATGGAATCATCACTCTTGTCAAGAATCCCGACATAGCACTCCGCTACCGAAAATAAGACGGCCGCACTAGCCCTAGAGGCACTATCTCAAGCCCTAGCGTCGAGGAACTCATCGCGCTGCGCCCACGGTGAATGGGACGACGTGATACTCGATAAGAGATCCAAGTCCACCTCTTTTAAGCCAACGATTTAAATAGTCAAATTCCAAATCCATCCAACAGACCCCACAAAGACGGCCTCCATTGGGGCACAATTAAACCCCGATGTTGACGCCAAGACTACGAGAATTCCTTCGAAAATTGGGATATCTTTGCTCGCACCCTTCGACATGCCAGAATCCCACGCAGTTGGCGAGCACAGCCTAAATATCCTAAAAGGATTTAAGCCACCAAACAGCTCTTGGCGATTTTCCAACCCAAAAGACAGCAATGGGAGAAGAGCTAGCCAAACTATTAGAAGTCGGATTCATCAGAGACATAAAACATCCGGACTGGCTAGCAAACCTGGTAATGGTACCAAAGAAGGACAAATCCTGGCGCATGTGTGTCGATTTCAAAGACCTTAACAAGGCTTGTCCAAAGGATCCTTTCCCCCTTCCACGCATGGATCAAATTATAGATGCTACCGCAGGACACGATTCATTGTGCTTCCTTGACGCATACTCCGGCTACCATCAAATCAAGATGGCGGAGCCAGACCAAGCCGCAACGGCATTCATCACTCCATATGGACCATTCTTCTTCAACACAATGCCCTTCGGGCTCAAAAACACCGGCGCAACATATCAACAAGATGATTCGTACATGTCCGCAACCCAGATCGGCAAAATAGTGGAGGCATACGTAGACGATGTGGTCGTCAAGTCTAAACACGTCGAAACTCTAGTAGACGACTTGCGGCTCACATTTGACAACCTCCGAGCATATGACATTAAGCTCAACCCGAAAAATGCGCGGGCGCATCAGCCGAAATCTCTTGGGCTTCATTGTATCCGTAGAGGAATTGAAGCAAACTCAGCCAAGATCGAGCTCTGTCACAATTGATATCCCAAAAGACCTCAAGCAAATACAAAATTGATCGATGTGTGGCGGTTCTAGGTCGCTTCATCTCCCGCTTGGGAGAAAAGGCATTACCCTTTATCGCCTCCTCCGCGCATCAACACTTGAATGGACGGACACGCCACGGCCGGACTCAAGAAATAAAGGCCATATTGGCAACAACCGGTCTGGCCGCGCCCAACTAGGGCGTAACCAATGTTATTATATATCGCGCAACACATCAAGTTGTAAGCGCGGTGCTCGTCGTCGAACGAGAAATGTAGGGCACAAATTCTCTTTAAAACCAGTGTACTATGTATCCACTGTCCTAACTCCATGCAAGTCCCGGTATCCACATTATCAAAAGATAGCGTACGCGGTGTTCATGGCATCCCCGAAGCTGCGACACTACTTTCAAGAGTGTTCGATAACAGTAGCCTCCGAAGTACCTCTTAACGACATTATAAACAATCGCGACGCGACGGGCAGGATTGCAAAATGGGCCATTGAGCTCCTACCATTCGACATAACCTACAAACCACGGAGAGCCATCAAGTCGCAAGTTTTGGCTGACTTCATCGCCGAATGGACTGAAGCCGAACTCCCTAAAGAGTACGGCGCATATTCTAACTGGATCATGCACTTCGACGGCTCCAAAATGTTGGCCGGCCTGGGGGCTGGCTAACCGGGGACACAGTCCAATACGTACTTCAGATAATGTACACGGACTCCAACAACGCAGCTGAATACGAGGCCCTTCTACATGGCCTCCGGATGGCGGTCTCCATGGGCATTAAACGCCTAGAGGTGCGAGGGGATTCGAACCTCGCGATATCCCAAATAAATGGAGACTTCGACGCCAAGGATCCAAAAATGGCAGCTATCGTAACGCCATTTTGAAAATGTCACCGGTTTGAAGGGCTCAATTTCACCATATAGCCCGGATAATAATCAAGCGGCGGACGATTAGCACGCATCGGCGCAAAGCGCGATGCCGCCCCCCAATATCTTCCCGAACAGCTTTTAAGCCATCCGTATTATGGGAAGGGAGTCCGACATAACAATCCGACCCAACCGCACTACCCGACACCGTAGAACTCGACACAATCGGCGGTTACGCCAATGAAACAACACCTTCAGCCCATGAAATAATGGCAGTCATTGCCCCGTGGACCGAGCCATTCCTAGCTTACCTAACTAAGCAAGAACTTCCCGAGGACCAAAATGAGGCCCGCTGCATAGTACGGTGCTCTAAAGCCTATAAGGTCCATGAGGGAGAGCTTTATAAGAAAAGCACAACCGGAGTCCTTCAAAGGTGCATCTCTGAAGAGGAAGGGCGAAATCTTCTGGCTGAAATTCATGCCGGACTCGGTGGGCACCACGCCGCAGCCTGGGCCCTTGTAAGCAAGGCCTTCCGTATAGGATTTTATTGGCCAACAGCCCGGACAGACGCTCGGGATTTAGTCCAACGATGCGTCGGTTGCCAACTCTTTGCTAAGCAAAGCCACATGCCACCCACCGCCCTGAAAATTATACCCATCACCTGGCCATTCGCGGTCTGGGGGCTTGACATAGTTGGACCCCTTAAAGGGGGAACCCACAAGCAAAAATACCTATTGGTCATGGTGGATAAATTCACCAAATGGATAGAGGCCAAGCCAGTTAAGACGGCCGAATCTGGACCTGTGATAGACTTCATATCTGGGGTAGTACACCGTTATGGTATCCCCCACAGCATCATCACTGATAATGGCACAAACTTCACGGCTGACGAGGTTAAACTCTGGTGCAAAAACATGGGCATTAAGCTCAACTACGCTTCAGTCTATCACCCTCAAACTAACGGTCAAGTCGAATGAGCAAATGGTCTAATCATGAGCGGCATTAAACCCAGACTAGTGCGGTCCTTCAAGGAATCTGACACGCACTGGGTAGAGGAGCTCGACTCCGTACTCTCGGGCTGCGGACCACGCCGAATCGTACTACCGGATTCACACCATTTTTCATGGTGTATGGCGCAGAGGCAGTCTTGCCCTGCGACATAATTCATGACTCACCTCGCGTGCGCATGTACGAAGAAAGAGAAGCCGAGCTAGATCGGCAGGAAAGTTTGGACGCCTTAGAGGAAGAGCGCGACGTGGCAAAAGCTCGCTCCGCATTCTATCAACAAAGAAGCTCAAGATATCAAAGGTAGAAGTACGGGCCAAAACTTACAATGTTGGCGAACTCGTTCTACGCTGCGGACAAGAAAAAGGACAAACTCAAGCCCAAATGGGAAGGTCCTTCATCATCGACCAAGTCCCGACCGGCGGAGCATACCGGCTGCGAAACGCATCGGACAACCGACTCGAGCCGAACCCATGGAACGCAGCCCGTCTCCGAAGATTCTACGCCTAGCGCCGAACACAGAGTTCGTCTTCTTCCTCCGTCCACATTTTATACTTTACCTGTCTTTTGTTTCTCTCTTTCTCCTTCCTTTTTCCTTAAAGCCTTTAAAGGCCGATCTATGCATTGTTCGCACACACTTGACGTGTTGCTCGCACTCATTATACCTGGGGGCTTCTTTCACAGAAGCTTATTTATACGGGCTTCATGCCCAACACATGCGTCAAACTTCCGCATGTACCTTTTATTCACTATTATATGCATCGATATGACTTAAGTTTTGGCCAAGCTGGGTTGTTCGCTCTCGTGCTTACCCCACGCTCCCGATTGTTCGGCTAGGAGGTAAAGGAGCACCTCTGCGATTGTTACAGCCGGTCACCAGATGTGTACCTCGACCGGGTGAAGCCGAAGCTAGCGTTTAAGGGAATATTCGGTCAAGGACTTAAAAGACGATTTCTTACCTATTTATTCATCCGCCCTAGATGCTCTCCTTTTCAGTAGTCCTGACATGCACTTTAGGGCATGCCCCGTGTAAAGGAACCCCTAACGGAACTATTCTCCCGAAGATGTTTCTTACTAACCATGTAATATAACATAACTAGTTGGGCACTTGTCCGATAAAGCACTAATGACCCCTACGCTTTGGTCTCCACGCATGCCCCGGTTTTTCTATAATGCGAGGGTATTCGGACACACTCGGACTGTCGGCTCCCGAGGTTGAAGCGAACGGTCCGCAATGACAAACGATCTACAATCCGGCTAGAAGGCATTTTACATGTCATTTTAAATTACATAGTCAACTCGACTAATTGTATTCCTCTTCAATACCATCTAGCAGGCTGTCTAGTTTACATCCCCATTGAATACTTTGCGGCCAACTCTACTTGGCCGTACATTAAGCTCACAGGGATCTCCTTCCCATCGGGCCCCACATGCCTGACCTCGGCCATGTGGTTCGGGTCGGCCTTCGTGTGCCTCGTCTTCACCATGGCCTAGGCCTCCCTGGCGCCTTGACGGCAGGCCGATATCTTCCATAGACGGAAGCGTCGCCGAGCTCCCTGAAGCTTCTCCACAAGCCCTCCAAGACCCTCGGGTAGGGAGACGGACGGCCATAAGGCCTGGGCGACGCCACTCATCACCTGCCGAACTCGTTCGTGCAGTACCGCAACAGCTCGAAGCTGGTCACCCGCTGAACTGGCATTTCTCCGCAGGACGGCCTCGTGAGCATACCTCTGAGACATATTCTCGTTAATCGACTTCCTCGCCGAACTCTTGTTCCTAAAAGTTCATTCAAGCACTTATCAGAAATGTCGCGAAGCCTACGATTCTCCTTCACGGAGTAAGACAGCTGGACCGAACATCTTTTAGTTCCTCGCCCAGCTGAGTGTTAGCATCTTGGAGGTTATTCTTCTCTGCCGCAGACCTTGTCAAGACCTTCTCGCCGCCTTTAGTCTGGCGTAGTAGTCTGCCTGTCCGGATCTAGTCCGGCACCATCTGCAATATTATTGTCAGACTTATACACGCGCCGCACTTCACAAATTACTTATCTTTCGAAGTATGTATTACCAGAGGGGGTCTCTGCAGCGTCTAGTGCGGCCTCAAGTTGGGCCTTGCACTCTTGCAGCTCCTGGGACAGGTGGGTATTCTTCTCCGTAAGATCCTGCACAACAAATGATCCTTAAATCAGTTATTCTAACTATTTTAAGTCTTGGGGGCTACTGGCATATATAACTGTCAAAATTACTCACCCGTATGTCTTTTACATACTGCTCCGTGGCTCTGGCTAGACCATCTTGAGCAGCACGGAGGTGCGCATCACCCTAATTAAAGGCATTTAACGCCTCGGGGGAGAAGCATGTGTCGCGAAGAACTGTCCGGCAGCGCCTGTGATTCATGGCGCTCTCCACCTCAGATCTGGTGGCGGACAACCTATCGGCGTCCTCCGTTGGAGGAGCACCCGATGCGCGCCTTGCGTTCGCCTCCCCCTCCGGACCTGGTGTTGGAGCCTGGCTGGTGGAGGCAGGATTGGCAACCTCTCCGGGCATAGTCCGGCGAGCGTTCTTTCTCCTGAGAAAACCACAAGCGTTAGTAGGCCTTCCAGGAATCTTTTCCGAAAACATGGGGGTGCATCATACCGTTGCGGCGACGTCTCGATTCGCGCCACACTCCTTTTCCGCCTGCTGGGCCGAGCTGCCCCTTGTTAGTCAGCCGCCGCAGGTTCGGCTTCCCACTTCAAAGGCACCTCCTGCGGAGTACCATTAGTATACGGTGGTCAGAAATAAGCATGGATGAGTCATGGTATCAGGACTCCGGTCACGGTTACGTGGGAAGCCGGAGATAAACCGGGGTAGTCGGCCGTAATGGCAACCAAAGCATTGTCAATGCTAAGTTGGTGGAACACCCCCTCAATCAGCTCCACCTTTATGTCCGGATCCTCTTCGGAGGCCGGCTCGAGGGATCGTTCTGGATCCTCGGGTTGTGGAACCGGGCTGTGTATATTCTCTACGGCCCGGCGCAGTTCCAGCGTCAAAATCACAAAGTGAGACACTTAACTTTGGGAACAAGGATCGGATAGACAAACGTCCGCTTACCCAGCTCCGAGGGTTGTTCATCGAAAATCCATTCAATGGACTCGCGCGGAGGAAGTCCTCCTTCTCCCCCTTGTACAAGCCGGACAGGATCTTCACCAGATCAGCAACCGATCCTGGCCCCTTGCGGCCAGGACGGGTGGCGTCATCCTCCCCGTTGAAATCCCACATGGGGTGGCCTCAGATTAAGCGGTTGCACCCTCGCATGATGCATGTGGCCATGACTCCAATCATAGTCAATCCGAATGAGCCAATAGCCTTATTCGCCCATCGATATTGAACGTCCCCATCATTCTCCCGCTGAGGGCTCATGGCGCCAACTCAGCGCTCTTTAGAGGAGAGTGGCTGAACTCCGGAGGCCGATCCGAATCGGGTCCGACAATGGGCGCCCTCCATGTAAAACCATTCAAGGCCGTCTTGGACGCCTTCTTCGAGGTTCCGGATAGATATCCGTCCCGGCGATGCACCATATTTCGCTCCGCCCACTTGATATATCGACCCCTCGTGAGAACGGGGTACGAGGCAAAATAATCTCTTCCATAGCGCAAAATGGGCCTCGATGCCCAAGAACAGCTCGCAAAGGGCCACGAAGCCCGCGATGTGCAGAATGGAGGCAAGCGTGAGGTGGTGAAGCTCGAGCCCATAGAACTCAGAGCCCCGGAGAAACGGATGTATGGGAAATCCGAGTCCCTTATTAGATAAGGGACGGCATACCCGCCTCCTTTGAGGGATTGGGACGCCTCCGCCTGCTTTCCGCCCTTGTAGGTGGCGGTCCGGCTCGAACCGAACCATGAAGGCTGGGGAAGATATCCTCGCTTGGAGCGCCACCACTCGGTATGGGATCGAACATCTCCCCAATCTCTGGCCGAGGGCTGGGAGCGCAAGAGGAGGAGCCGCGTCGACCGCCCATGATGGAGTGGATTTTTGTCGAGGCGCTGATGAATACTCATGAAGGAGGATGGTGTGATTCGGATCTGGATCCTCGCCTCTTATAGGCAGTTTATTCACGCAGCTAGGGGTAAAGTGTAAGAATACCCGGCTTTTCGCATGTCGACGACACGGAAGAGGGCCATTATTGGACGTGGAAGCCAAGGAGCGCAACATTTATGAGGAAGCCGTACACTATTCGGTAAGCACGTGGAATTTGGAGGAGAACACGCCTTGCAATGCCGAAGACAATATGCGCGCCGGACTCGTCGTCATTGAAGCCTGGTTCGGGGGCTACTGAGGGAGTCCTGGACTAAGGGGTGTCCGAATAGCCGAACTATCATCGTTGGCCGGACTCCAAGACTATGAAGATACAAGATTGAAGACTTCGTCCCGTGTCTGGATGGGACTTTCCTTGGCGTGGAAGGCAAGCTTGGCGATACGGATATGTGGATCTCCTACCATTGTAACCGACTCTGTGTAACCCTAGCCCTCTCCGGTGTCTATATAAACCGGAGGGTTTTAGTCCATAGGACAGATAACAATCATACCATAGGCTAGCTTCTAGGGTTTAGCCTCCTTGATCTCGTGGTAGATCTACTCTTGTACTACCCATATCGTCAATATCAATCAAGAAGGAGTAGGGTTTTACCTCCATCGAGAGGGCCCGAACCTGGGTAAAAACATCGTGTCCCTTGTCTCCTGTTACCATCCGCCTAGACGCACAGTTCGGGACCCCCTACCCGAGATCCGCCGGTTTTGACACCGACACCACCCACGCACTAGAAGTAATATTCCCCAAGAAATTCCGATCCTCCAGATATATGCGACCTAATGTACATGCGGCAGCAGCCTCAGGAAACAATTCATCACTTTTGGGTCAGATTCCTCCTTGTTAAAAACAAAATCAAATATTGCAGCGACGAAGACGCGATCTCAGTATTTTGTAACAATTGTATGGATGAGGGAATCCTTAATGCCCTCAACCGCTGTCGCATACTGCACTTTACATATTTGACACACATAGTACAGAAGTAATGCGCAATGGAAAGCGCCTGGAAAACCTAGACAGCCCATTGGGAACCTTAGGCCATCTCCCTGACGGGCAAAAAGGATGCACCCTCGCAAGGCACCTGATCATCATCCCGTGGACAAGAAAATCAAGCCCTTTACGGGACATAGATCTCTCCTCAAGGAATGGCTCGACGGGCCCTATCAAATTCACATGACGCCAGAAAACGAACCAACACATAGCCTCCAAGCATGCGGGATACTCTGGTAAGTAGCCAAGAGCGGCGAGGGTATCCTCACAAACACTACCCAAGAGAACTACTCTTCGGAGGACAACAATCTCAAAGTATTAATGGTCTTCGAAACCTTTTCATCAAATAATTGGCGCAAAAGAGGGCTCTGCGACCTTACCGAAGTATGCCAAGTGGCAGCAATAAATCCTTGGAACGACACGGCCATCACTTTCAATGCTGATGACGAACCAAGATCCCACTCAGTCCAGGCACCAGCCGCTTTGGTCCTAAACCTAATCGTGGACGGCTTTTGGCTCACTAAAGTGCTAATGGACGGTGGTAGCAGACTGAACCTCATTTATGAAGACACGCTCAATAAAATGCAAATGGACAGGAGTCGCATTGAGCAAAGTAACACAACCTTCCGAGGCATTATCCCCAGTCAGGAAGCAAGATGCTCGGGAAAATCAAACTCGACGTGGTATTCCGCACGCCAAAGAACTATAGGTCCGAAGAGTTACTCTTCCATGTGGCACATTTCAACAACGGGCATCACGCCCTGCTGGGGCGAGACGCATTCACACGCTTCCAAGCCATACCCCATTACGGGTATATGAAGCTCAAAATGCCCAGGCCCAACGGAGTTCTCACTATCGCTAGTGATCCGGACATAGCACTCCGCTCCGGAAACAAAACCGCCTCCCTAGCCCTCGAGGCATTATCCGAGGCCTTGGCAGCCAAAGAATTAACCATCCTACGTTCCATAGTGGATAGGGACAACGTAATCCTCGATAAGAAACCCAAATCCACTTCCTTCAAACCAGTAGACGAAATAGTCAAATTTGAAGTCCACCCGACGGACCCCAAGAATATAGCTTCCATTGGGGCACAGCTGGATCCAACGGTGAACATCGCATTACGCGCATTCGTGCGTGAGAATTGGGACATCTTTGCCTGGCACCCTTCGGATATGCCAGGTATCCCATGCGGACTGGCCGAACATAGTCTCATATACTGAAGGAATACAAACCAGTCAAGCAAATGTTGCGCCGATTTTCCGAACCCAAACGACAGGCTATGGGGGAGGAGCTATCCAAGCTACTCGAAGCCGGGTTTATCAGAGAGATCAAACATCCGGACAGGCTAGCAAACCTGGTCATGGTACCGAAGAAGGATAAATCATGGCGCATGTGTGTCGATTTCAAAGACCTTAATAAGGCCTCTCCTAAGGATCCCTTCCCACTACCTTGCATTGACCAGATTATTGACACAACCGCGGGACACGATTCACTGTGTTTCCTCGATGCATACTCCGGATACCATCAAATTAAGATGAAGCAATCCGACCAGGCCGCAATGGCATTCATCACCCCGTATGGGCCCTTCTACTTCAACACTATGCCTTTCGGGCTGAAAAACGCCGGCGCAACCTACCAAGGCATGATTCAAACATGCCTGGAAAAGCAAATCGGCAAGACTATGGAGGCATATGTCGATGATGCCATCATCAAAACCAATCATGTTGAATCGTTGGTGGATGACTTGCACCTTACATTGACAACCTCCGAACATATGACATATGGCTCAATCCAGAAAAGTGCGTTTTTGGCGTTCCCACCAGAAAAGTGCTTGGGTTCATTGTCTCCAGTAGAGGAATTGAAGTAAACCCAGCAAAAATCCGAGCCATGTCACAATTGGCAACACCAACAGACCTCAAGCAGGTCCAAAACTAGTCGGGTGTGTGGCAGCTTTGATCCGTTTTATCTCCAGATTAGGAGAAAAGGCATTGCCATTGTATCACCTGCTTCGACGCACCGACCATTTCATGTGGATGGACGTTGCCATAGTCGGACTGGAAGAAATAAAAACTTTGTTAGCGAGCAACCCAATCCTGGCCGCACCAAACGTCGGCAAACCAATGTTGCTCTACATATCTGCAACTCACTAGGTGGAGAGTGCGGTGCTCGTCGTTGAACGAGATGAAGAGTGAAAGTGCAATCATGCCCTTAATCATATTTTGATGTTGATGACAACATATACGCTTGGGACTAATCATGTTTATCAAGTATATCTCAGGATTATGTCTCAAAGACCGCGTGTGTGGATCATGACTAGGGACAAAATGCATATAACTCAAGAATGGAGATACAAGACATTGGCTTTGTTTTCGGTTTGTTCTTGAGTATAGGGATCCCGCACTATTAAGAGGGGATCGTTGGATCTAGTGAAAGACTTGCTCAAAACCCACAACTCCTACTTTTTCTCTCCGGTCATCCGGTACTCTACGGACATCCAGTACCTCTCAGTTGTCCGGACGTCCGGCTCCCTCCGGTCGTCCGGTGTTCCCTTTACAGAATGGTATTTACGGATTTTCGGAACTCTCTGGACATCTGACCTTCGGACGTCCGGCAGGTCTCGGACGTCCGGTAATTTCACCACAGAACCATATAGAACCATATTTACGGATTTCCGGGCTTCTCCGGTCGTCCGGGCTCCGGACGACCGGCACGTCTTGGACGTTTGTATCCTATGTACTGATTCGTGGCTCATATATTCCCAGCGGCCGAACGGCCGATGTCTGTCGGACGTCTGGACTTATTTGTGCCACCAAACGTCCGGTGTTGTCCGGACGTCCGACCTATCCTGTGCACTTAAGTGTCCCAAACAGTCACTTTTCCATACCTACTATATATATACCTCTCCCTTCCACGGGATAAGGTTGACCATTCACTTTGAGCTTGCCAAGAACACTCTTCACTCTCTCTCTCTCTCTCAATCCTCTACACCAAATCCTAGATCCCAAAGGGATTTAGGAACGTTTGAGAGAAGTTCTCCAATCAAGTGATAGATCCACTCCTTCCCCTTGTTTGCACCAAAGGAATTTGTGATTTGAGCAAGTCTTGAGCTTTTCCCCAACGTTCCTATTACTCTTGGAGGTTGGAGACTCCTAGGTGGTAGGAGTCTTTCAGAGAGGAATCAACCTTTGTGATTACCCTCGGAAAAGTTTGTGAGGGTTTGGAGACCACCCCAAGGTCTACCACTAGTGGTTGAGAAACGCCTTCGTGTTGTTGTCTCAAAGGGAGAATAGGGTGAGCCTTCATGGCGTTGGTGTGCCTTCGTGGTAACATCCACCTCTCTAACAGTGACTAGCTTCCCTCTAAGGAAGTGAACATCGGCATACATCCTCGTCTCCCGGAAGTTGCGATTATTCTTAACCCTAACTTCCTACTTGTGGTTACTCGTCTCTTAGCACTTACTTATATCATATTGTGCTTACTTACCTTCATGCTTGTGTTACTTGCTTAGTACTTTGTACTTACTTGCAATTGTTAGGCTCACCTTCATATTCCGCATTATTGCCTAAAATTGCTAAGTAATAATTAAAATTTTGTAATTGTACCTATTCACCCCCCCTCTAGGTCCATCTCGATCCTTTCAACTGGTATCAGAGCCTCATGCTCTATTCTTGTGGCTTAACCGCCCTAGAGCGAGATGAACCTGGATGGGACTCCCCTGGTTGCAGATCCAAAGGATAAAGACGAGGCTTCTTTTGAAGTCAAGTCCTTTACATCTGAGGATCTGGGATGGGCCCTTGCTAAGCAAAAAGAGGAGCATTATGCTTCTCTTGAGGCCTTGGTCCAAATGAGATTAGCCACGTTATTCGCGGTGCTTGCACCACTCTCGGGTGATGCGGCTTCAAGGCCAACTGTGCCTGCTCCGTCACTTGGTTAACAACCTCCTAGCAATGAACACTCCAGTGTTCCTTGGCTTTACGCAAGACCTCAGGTTGAGAAACTGAGATATAATCCTCAAGGAAAACCTCCTTTACTTAGTGCCACTTCCGATTTTGCCTTGTGGAGAGTTGCTATGCAGGATCATCTTTGACATGGAAACGATGAGATGCCGGAGATCATGGAGTATGGTTATCATGTGGTTGATCCAAAGAACCCTACACCAAGAGAAATCTATGACAAGAATCTCAATGACACTGCAATCATGTGTATAAGGAGAGGTATGGATGAAAAGCAAAGGAGAGCATTCATACACATCACAAGTGCCAAGGAACTATGGGAAAGTATTATAAGATCCAGGACTGGCACCTCTGCCCTCTGGAGTGCTCAATATGAAATTGCCAAGGGGCAATTGCAAAACTTTTGTATGGACAAAGGTGAAACCAACTCCTTGAGCGTCTCATGACCCTCACTGCTGACATTGAGTCGTGTGAGCGTGACAAGACACAAGATGGATTCAACATGACTAAGCGATTCCTTGTGGATAAGTTGCTTCATGCTCTTGCCACATATCACCATCAAATGGTGTGGGACATAAGACAACACCACACCTTCAAGGAAATGACTACAGATGACATCATATCCACCTTCCAACTATTTGAAGAGTCAAAGGCTAATGCCACAAAACATCTTGCCATGCATGGTACCCCATCATCAAAGATCAATCTTGCATTGAAGGCCAAGCATGTATGTGAAGATGAGGAAAGTGAAGAGGAAGAAGAAGATAATGATGATGAAAATGGTGATGAGATTGAATCTGACAAGGGCCCTTCATATGAAGACATGGCTCTCTTTGTCAAGAAGTTTACCGCGGGAAAATTCAAGGGAAGATTTCAAAAGAAGAAAGTAAGAAAATGCTACAACTGTGAAGAAACCAACCACTTCTCCAACGAGTGCCCTTATGAGAAGAGAGAGGATAGATCAAGGTTTCCCAAGACCTTTCCCAAGAAGAAGTTGCCAAATCCTTTGAACTCCAAGCTCAAGAAGAGAGATGGGAAAGCAATGGTTGCTCAAGAAGAATCCGATCCGGATGATGTTAGTGGTGTTGCCGGAGTTTCTGAAGACTCTCAAAACACATTGAGGTTAGTAAACAAGAGCGGTGATGTGGTCACCTACAACTACATGAAAGACTACAAGGGAAACGCTCACAAGTGCCTAATGGCAAAAGCCGTGGTAGAAGATGAAGAGGACCAAAGTTCTCCTAACAAGGTCAAGGTAACTCCACGATCAAATCCCCCTCTTTTCACTCCTTCCACTCCTAGTGATGAGCATCTTGATGCGGAGGATAGTTATGAGGATGATGATCTAGATGATCCTATGCTTGCTAAACTTAATAAGTTCATGTGCTCCCTCAACGGAAATAAGCTCACTATGTTTCGTATGCTTATGGAGATGGTGAGTAAGCACACCATCACCATTAAGGAACTCGAAACCCTCGTCATCGAGGAAAAGGAAAAATGTGAAATCCTTGAGCGGAAAGTCCAATATGAGGAAGCACAAAATGATGAACTATGCTTAAAAATTGGTGCAAATATTGATGTTCATACTAAAGATTTTGCCTCCTTGAAAAAGGCTATTCACTCTTGTGATGAGTTGATGAATGATAAAAGTAAGCTTGTGAAGTCTCATGCTTCTCTCTCTAAGGATTGTGAGCTTCTATCCGTGTCCCTCAAAACTAAGGAAGAAGAGCTCACCCTTCTTACAAAGAGTTTTGAGACGCTCAAACTTACTTATCTTGAAACTCTAGCTAATGCTTACTCGTCTCCTATTATCAATGTTGTTGCTTGTTCTACTAACTCTAGTAGTGATCTAGCATCTATTCTGGAGGAGAATCATTTTCTCAAGGCTCAAATCGAGAAAGGGCTCATGAAATGTGCTCAAGGGCAAAAGAACCTTAATGAGGTGTTGAGCCAACACAATGAAGTGTTTGCCAAAGAGGGACTCGGGTTTGACCCAAGCACAAGCAAGAAGAAGACGTCCTCTCAAAATTGCTCCACTCCTTTAAAAGAAACTTTTGTACGAGAAGGGCACAAGGAGAAAGGTGAGGGTGTTAGTGGGAAGGCCACAAGGGGCATGCCCACTCCCAATAAGCCAAAAGAGTTCATGCCTCTATCCTATGTACTTCGTAAGACTAAGGATGGAGAGGTTTATGCAAAGTATGTTGGTCCTTTAAATGCATTCCGGTTTTATGCTATTTGGGTCCCTAAGACCCTTGTGACTAACTTGAGAGGTCCCATTGCAAAATGGGTGCCTCTAACCAAGTAATAATTGTGTGTAGGTTGCCTTCTCCGGTGGAGTAAAATGGGTGATTGATAGTGGATGTACCAATCATATGACCGGAGATAGCAAATTGCTCTACGATTTCATGGAAGCTATTCAACCATTCATGAGCATTATGTTTGGTGGAGGTTCAAAAGGACAGGTACTCGGGTTGGGCAAGGTGGCTATCACAAATGACATGTCTCTTGCAAATGTCATGCTTGTCCAATCCCTTAAATACCATTTGCTTTCCGTTCGACAATTGGCTTCTGTTGGTTATGATACACTCTTTGGACTAACGGATGTGAAAGTCTTTAAGAGAGATACTCTCGAAGTGGCCTTTGTTGGAGATTTGGATGGCAACCTTTACACGGTTGATTTCTCGAAATAGAGAACATTCCATGCAACTTGTCTAATGGCCAAGGCTGAGAAGGGGTGGCTATGGCATCGCCGGCTAGCCCATGTCGGTATGAGGAATCTTCAAGATCTCTTAAAGGGTAATCACATCCTTGGACTAACAAATGTCTCTTTTGAGAAAGATCGTGTGTGTAGTGCATGCATAGCCGGGAAGCAACATCAATCAAAGCATCCACCCAAGAATATTGTGTCTACTTCAAGGCCTTTGGAGCTCCTTCATGTGGATCTCTTTGGGCCTCCTTCATGAGATAGTCTTGGTGGAAAAAAGTATGGACTTGTCATTGTTGATGATTACTCAAGATATACATGGGTGTTCTTCCTCAAGACCAAGGACGAGACGAAGATCATCTTCATTGATTTTGCCAAGCAAGCACAACGCAAGTTTGACAAAGAAATCTTGGCAATAAGAAGTGATAATGGATCTGAGTTCAAAAACTATACCTTGGAAGAATTCCTTAGTGATGAAGGGATTGAGCATCAATATTCAGCTCCATACACTCCTCAGCAAAATGGTGTAGCTGAAAGGAAGAACTGTACCCTTGTGGAGATGGC
Organism: Aegilops speltoides; assembly: GCA_021437245.1. NCBI lineage: Eukaryota > Viridiplantae > Streptophyta > Magnoliopsida > Poales > Poaceae > Aegilops > Aegilops speltoides. The sequence continues at coordinate 340,228,072 of CM038146.1, forward strand.
AAGGTCCATGTTGGATGAATACAAGTCACCACATGTTTCTGGGCCGAAGCTGTCAACACTACATGCCATGCATCAAACCGGCTCTTCCTCAGCACTATATTGGAAAAGACTCCATATGAGCTCCTATGTCACGCCCAATATGCGATACTATCCTAAAGAGACTCGAAGGTCCCACCAAGGATAGAACCGCATATTGAAACGCTTTTGCAAGGTGGATATCATTACATCAACATTACATAATAGATGGGGATACATATAAAAGGCATACAATGCCACACGAATACACCATCATCTTACATAAGAGCACCATCCAACTACGGATGAAACACAAACAGAAACTCAAACGACATCCACCCTGCTAGCCCAGGCTGCCGACCGAACCTATCCCCGATCGAAAAAGAAGCGTAAGAAGAACTCCAAACCAAGCAAACATCGCCTCACGCCATGATCGTCGATAACCTGTACCTGCAACTGTTGTTGTAGTAATCTGTGAGCCACAAGGACTCAGCAGTCCCATTACCATGGGTATCAAGACTGGCAAAGCTTAATGGGAAAGGAAGGGGTAAAGTGGTGAGGTTGCAGCAGCGAGTAAGCATATATGGTGGCTAACATACGCAAATAAGAGCGAGAAGAGAGCAAACGGAATGGTCGTGAAGCTAGCAATGATCAAGAGGTGATCCTGAACTCCTACTTATGTCAAACATAACTCAAAACCGTGTTCACTTCCCGGACTCCGCCGAGAAGAGACCATCACGGCTACACACGCGGTTGATGCGTTTTAATTCGAATCAGGTGTCAAGTTATCTACAACCGGATATGAACAAATTCCCATCTGCCACATAACCGCAGGCACGGCTCTCGAAAGTTTATACCCTGCAGGGGTGTCCCAACTTAGCCCATCACAAGCTCTCACGGTCAACGAAGGATATTCCTTATCCCAAGAAGACCCGATCAGTCTCGGAATCCCGGTTTACAAGACATTTCGACAATGGTAAAACAAGACCAGCAAAGCCGCCCGATGTGCCGACAATCCCGATAGGAGCTGCACATATCTCATTCTCAGGGCAACACCGGATGAGACTAGCTACGAGTAAAACCAGCCCTCAAGTTTCCCCAAGGTGGCCCCATGCAGTAGCTCGGTTCGCAGAAAGACTTAGAGAAGCAACGCCCGGGGCTAATATAAAGATGACCCTCGAGAGAGCGACTCCCAAGGGAAAAGTAGGTGGTGGTGAGGCAAATGGTAAAACCAAGGTTGGGCCTTGCTGGAGGAGTTTTATTCAAAGCGAACTATCAAGGGGGTCCCATAAATCACCCAACCGTGTAAGGAACGCAAAATCAAGGAACATAACACCGGTATGACGGAAACTAGGGCGGCAAGAGTGGAACGAAACACCAGGCATAAGGCCGAGTCTTCCACCCTTTACCAAGTATATAGATGCATTAATTAAATAAGAGATATTGTGATATCCCAACATAATCCTGTCCACCATGGAGCAATCTTCAACTTCACCTACAACTAACAACGCTATAAGAGGGGCTGAGCAACGCGGTAACATAGCCAAACAACGGTTTGCTAGGAAAGGTGAAAAAGGTTAGAGGCTGACATGGCAATTTGGGAGAATTGAAGAGCAAAAGATAGGTAGCGCAGCATAGAGATAGAACGAAGCAACTAGCATAGCAATGATAGTAGTGAGATCCAAGGTGACGGTCATCTTGCCTGAAATCCCGCTAGGAAGAATAACGAGTCAGTGAAGAAGACGAATGGAGGAAGCCTAACCAAGCGTAGACGAACGAATCCTCACGATCGCAACGAAACAGGAACTAACGAGAAGGAGCACAACCGGAAAGAAGAAAACAACAAGGTAAACACACAACACATAGACATGGCATGATGCTCAACCAAGTATGATGCATGACAAAGCTAGATGAGGCTACTCATGGCAAGAGATGATGCATACAAGAGCAACATATCAAAACAAGTTTAAATGAGGTCGGAAACAACATATAACAATTCCGGTAAGTCCTCATATGCAAATTTCGGAATTGGTCCAGAACTGAATAAACCTTATGTCCAAGTTGTTAAATAGCAAGTTAAGATGCACCAAGATGATCTACACGAGATTCTAGTCAAGTTACATATAAAGTTCGTTTAATTCGGAGCTACGGCCTAGAAGATATGAGCAAAACAAGTTAAACATGGCTTTGATGCTAAATGCATCCAAACATCAAGCAAACACCTCAAAAAAATAAGCAACGTGATAATATCAAACTACATGCAATTCTAACCAAGTTTCATATAGAGCACACTCAAAACGGAGCAACGGTTCAACACATACTCTATACAAGTTATAACAACAATCTGCCCAAAACAGCAACTAGGCATCTAGCAAGCATCAAAACAATATGCTACAGCACCTCAACATAATAAAAAAGGAATGGGCATGAAGTACAGGTAAAGAATGACAAAACATTAACACTGAGATATCTCCAGAAAACACTATAACATGCTCAAAAGGACATGGCAAGATTGCAAATAATAACAGTTTCAGGCTTAGCAGAAATAACATCAGGTTGCAATGTTTAGAGCTATCAAACAACATTCTACAGGAAGCTATCATGGCAAACAAAGGCACGGCATGCTAACACTAAGGACAAAGAACAAAACTCCCTTACTGAAATTATTCCAAAGATCAACATAAAACATGGTAGGATCCATGTAAACATGGCAAATTATATGACAGATTCAGACATGGCAGGAACAACAATAAGTAGGCATGTTGGTGAGCTTGTACAACTCACCACAGAGCAATACATGGCATGACAAGGTGACCAACAGTAAGCATACATGTTTATGAAGCTAAACATGGCAAGAGCAAGTTCAAAGCATGCTTGGATCACTAACAACAATCATGGCAACATTGAACTTAATGTTAACATGCTGACAACAACATTATTTAGTAAGTTTGAAGCAAGATAACAACAAGTTAAAGCGGGCTATAAATGCAACCAGGGGCTCTAATTCATAGAGCATGACAGGTATAACAAAACATCCTTAGTGAACATCTCCAGATTATGCATAGAATGACTTGTGGCAGCAGGTTTACATAGCATCAGGATATAGCAGATCCAGCCTAGCAAAACAGCAACAGCAAGTACCCTACTTCACGAGCTCAATGCACTCACTAAAAGACTCAAAAAATACATGGATTGCACCACTGTAAAGATGATATGATGTAGCTCAAAACACATGTAGACATCTAACTCATAGGATGCACACACCAAATGCAATGAAAAAGACAAAACAGCAAGTTCTGTTAACAGACAGCAGTTAACATCATATAGCACTCTTGCAACGATGATTTGGGCATCAGGATGGAATCAAAAAAGCATGGAATAATAGAAAGAAATGAAGAGCATCTCACAATGAACATTTCGATATATCACACGCATGAAACGAAGCAGTATGCATGGAGTTATGATGTGATGAACAGAAGCTAAAAATATATCAGAAAATGACTTACACGAATTTCACCACCTCACGGGCTCCGGATCCAGGGTTTGCACGGGTCCCGAGGTTCGCCGGAGATGCGTCGGGGAAGAAGAAGATGCGGCGGCCGGAGCTTGCGGGGATCGCCGGGGACGCGAGGAGGAGGCCGGAGCGCTAGGGCTCGGGCGCGACGCGGGCGACGGGTCGGCGGCGCCGGGCGGGCGGCGCGGCTCGGGCGGCGGAGTGCGGTCGACGGCGAGGTCGTGGAGGCGCGGGCGAAGCGCGGGAGGCGGGCGAGCGGCGGCGGCGTCGCGGGGAGCTCGGGCCCGATCCGCCCGGGCGGGCTCCGTGGGCTGGCAGGCAGCGGGCGGAGGGAGGCGGCCGCGGGACACATGGCGGCGCCTCACTGGCGCGGGGCGGCGGCCGGGATGTCCGGCGGGCGACGGACATGTCCGGTGGCGGCGTGGGAACTTAGCTAGGGTTTGGACTGCGATTTGGACGGGGGAGGCACATATTTATAGGTAGAGGGAGCTAGGAGTGTCCAAATGAGGAGCGGTTTTCGCCCACACGATCGTGATCGAACGACCGAGAGCATGGAAGTGACTTAGATGGGTTATTGGGCTGTGGGAAGAGGTGTTGGGCTGCACACAAGAGAGGCTTTTACGGTTCCCCGGTTAACCTTTGGAGTATCAGACGGACTCCAAATGGCACGAAACTTGACAGGTGGTCTACCGGTGGTGTACCAAGGCCGCTTGGCAAACCTCGGTCCATTCCGAGAATGTTTAACACCCGCACACGAAAAGAGGCAAAAAGGGGGCGTCGGGGGACATAGGAGTGCCGGAGTGCAAAACGGACAATGGGGAAAAAGCTCGGATGCATGAGACGAACACGTATGCAAAATGAGATGCACATGATGACATGGCAAAATGCAACACACAAGCAAATGACATGGCAACAACGACGAATAACTGGAATTCACCTGGCGCATCGAAACCATGGCGTTACATCCTAACTGGGAACAAGCCAAATGTCAAGTACTTTCGTGTATTTGGGTGCAAATGTTCCATCCTCAACAAAAGAGAACGGTTAGGAAAATTTCAATCCAAAACAATTGAGGGCATATTTGTTGACTATGGATCAAACTCTCACGCCTATAGAGTCTACAACAAATCCAATGGATGTGTTGTAGAAACTTGTGACGTGGTGTTTGATGAATTTAATGGCTCCCATGGGGAGCAAGTTGATCTAAGTGATGTAGGTGAAGAAGATTCCTCTCGAGATATTTTGACCATGGGTGTTGGTGCACTTCTTCCAATGGAACAAGAACCTCATGATGATGAAGAAGAAGAGGGAAGTCTCACACATCATCAAACAACTTCAACACCCATACCACCACAAACTCCTATTGTTCAACCAATGCCTTTAGTCCAAGTACAAGAAGATGATCAAGTTCCTCCTTATGAGAATCTTCAAGAATAAGATCATCATCAAGGGAAGAAAAAGAAAGTCCAATCATTGATGATGAACCTCAACAAATGCAATATGTACAATAAGATCTTCCACCACACATTAATTATCTGTATGTTGAGGATGTGGATGATGAACATGAAGTTGAACCTCGTGAAACCTTAACCTCCATCATGCCTCGAGTGGCCAGTCATGTTGATGTTGATAAAATCCTCACCGGCATATCAGAAGGTAGAGTCACTCGTAAACAATTGACTAACTTTTGTGCTCACTTCTCGTTTGTGTCTAGTTTTGAACCTCTCAAGGTACAAGATGCATTGATGGACAATGATTGGCTCGTTGCTATGCAAGAAGAGTTGAACAGTTTTGAACACAACCAAGTGTGGTCATTAGTCAAGAGACCAACTACGGAACACAATGTCATTGGAACAAAATGGATTTTCAAGAACAAGCAAGATGAGAATGGTATAATCATCCGCAACAAGGCAAGGTTAGTGGCTCAAGGGTACTCACAAGTTGAAGGTTTGGACTTTGGTGAGACCTTTGCCCCCGTTGCCCGTCTTGAATCCATTTGCATCTTACTTGCTTATGCTGCTTTCAATGGATTTACATTGCATCAAATGGATGTAAAGAGTGCTTTCCTTAATGGTCCTTTACAAGAAGAAGTATATGTGTCACAACCACCGGGGTTCGTTGATCCCGATCACAAAGACTATGTGTATAAACTTCATAAGGCTCTGTATGGCCTCAAACAAGCACCTCGTGCTTGGTATGATCATCTTAAGAAGTTTTTATTTGATGATGGCTTTGTGAGAGGGGTGATCGATCCCACTCTTTTTACTAAGAGGGACAAGGGTGATTTGATCTTATGCCAAATCTATGTAGATGATATAATTTTTGGTTCTCCTAACATTCATTTGTGCAAGAAGTTTGCGGACTCCATGACCAAGAATTTTGAAATGTCACTCAATACGGATTTGAAGTTCTTTCTTGGATTTCAAATTTAACAATTTCAAGAAGGAATTTTCTTTCTCAAGCAAAATACCTCAAGGATATCCTAGAAAAGTTCGACATGACTGATGCTAGTCCATGTAAGACACCCATGCCAACCAAAATTGTACTCACTGAAGACACCAACGGTATTCCTTTCGACCCATCTAAATACCGCTCTATGATTGGTTCATTGCTTTATCTTTGTGCATCTAGACCTGACATCATGTTTGGTGTATGCATGTGTGCTAGATTTCAAGCTTCCCCTAGGGAAAGTCATCATAAGGCGGTTAAGCATATTCTTAGATACCTTGTTCACAGCCCAAAGTTGGGTCTATGGTACCCCAAGGATGCTAAGTTTGATCTCATTGGGTATACGGATGCGGATTGGGTTGGAGACAAAGTGGATCGTAAGTCCACCTCCGGTGCATGTCAATTTCTTGGTCGCTCCTTGGTAAGTTGGTCCTCGAAGAAACAAAATTGTATTGCCCTCTCTATCGCAGGTTGAATACATTGCAATCGGCAACAGCAACTCAATTACTATGGATGAGATAAACCTTGAAGGATTATGGTATCACTTATAGACATGTGCCTCTCCTATGTGATAATGAAAGTGCCATCAATATTGTTGAGAACCCCAAGGATCATCTCCGCACCAAGCACATTGATATTAGGTATTACTTCTTGAGAGATCATGTGGAAAAGGGTGAAATTCGCATCGATCATGTTGGTATAGATTTGCAACTTGCAGATATTTTCACCAAACCATTGGATGAAGCAAGGTTTTGTCGACTTAGGCGTGAACTTGGTATCTTGGAGCTTGACAACATTGTGTGAAATCTAGTACCCATGCATGCATTTTCATAATGTTTTGTCTTGATGTAGGCATATATTTAGGGGGAGACATTCAATTCATGAATATGCTCACCCTACACAATGCATAAAAAGAACAAACACTCTCAAAGTTATCATGGTTCTCGAACTATGGTGATTTCCATGATGGAGTAGTGATTATGCACTCAAAGTTTGAATCTTTCTGTGCCATGTCATGTATACTCATACATGGTGGCAGTAGCCACCACTCATGTCATTTGAACAATATTCGAGTGGTATATTTTTATTATTGTTGGCATAGGATACTAGTTGCTTAATAAGAATTTCTTAGTATGTACGGTCATCATCATCTCCTCATCATGATCAGTAGCACAAACCATTGCACCTACTCCTCTCAAAAATTCTAGCACCGGACATCCGTGCATCTCCGGTCGTCCGTAAAATCTTCTATGTTGAACTCAGCCCGGTCGTCCGGCCTATCCGGACGTCCATAAAATCATCTCTGGTATCCCTTCCTGGCCCAGGCGTCGGATGTCCGAGGATACATGGCCGTCCGTAAAAACCTCTCTGGTACATTTTTTTCCCTGGCCCGGGCATCGGACGTCCGTGGATGCCCGGTCGTCCAGACGTTGCTTCGACACCGGACGTCCGTTGATCTTCGGTCGTCCGGTCAGTTCTCAGGCTCCTATATATAGCGCAGGGTAGGTTTTTGTCAGTTATCCTTATCCACTTGCTCCCTCTCCTCTGTTCTCCATCGCCCCGCCTGTTCGCGGCCCTCGACGCGTGGCCACACGCCGCCTGCGTTTCGCCGGGCCGCCACGGCTCAGGTCTCGACGTACACGCCGCCCCGATCGCCGGGCCGATCTGTCTCCGCTCAAGCTCCGGTGGCCGTCATCCTATACTCGGCCCGTGGCCTGACTCGCTCCGGTCGCCGTTCTCCTCCGTGTTCCTCACTCCAAGGTAGCCCCTATCTTTTCTCCCTCATGCATCGATTCCTCGATCTATGGTGGGGTGTTGATTTGGGTCTTCCTTCATCCCCTAGGTCGTGATGCCCAAGACCAAGCACTCCGCACGCAAGCAAATCACCGGTGGGTCGTCTCGCACGTATCATTGGGGTGGCTCCGATGACTCACAGGAGCGGGCTCGTCCTCAGAAGCGTGTCGCCCATCCTCATAGCTCGTCTAGCAACTCTTCCTCGGAAGGATCCGACTACGAGGATGAACTGGAGGATTTGGAACCGGCCCCGTTTGTTGTTGTTCGCACGACCCCACCCAAGCCAGGGACTCGCCGACCCACCTTCCAGCCTCCTCCTCCTCCAGTGCAACCCCACGGTGATGCTCGTCATATCTCCCTTGAGCCTCCTTTACCACTCGGCTGCCATGTTAAGCGGTTCAACGAGGTTCCCATCACATCTTATCTTAAGTTGCGTCGCGATGTTGATTAGTTTACTGTTGTTAGTGATTCTCAGGACAGTCGTTTTCGCACTAATGTCTAAGCTGACATCTTTACCACTATTGTCATTCCTAAAGGCTTGTCTCTCCATGTCTGCATCGACCTAGAGCATATTCGCACTCATCCGGACAAATATCCGGGAGCTATTGAGCTCATTGAGTCATCCAATCTTGCTGCTCCATTTGCAATTCAACATGACTTTAACCAAGCTGCCATTCATCAATTCTATGCCACATGCTACTTTCGTCCTAATAACACTGTCACTTGGATGACCTCTGACGTTGTGCTCACATCATCTTATGCTCAATTTTTTAATGCCCTTGGGTTTCCTGACACCGGGTTCAAAATCCACAAGGATGACCCCAACCATAGGCCCAAGGGCATTGAGGTCTGTGCGGATCTTCTCAAACCGATACCCACTTTGAATAACATAGAGAAACAAAAGGGTCTGAACCAAGTCTCCATTTGGCGCTCCCCTTTTTACATCATCTATCAGTGTGTCATCCGCACCATCTATCCCAAGATGGGTGACAAAGGCTCTTGCAGTAGCTATTGCATTGATCTCATGCATCGCCTCTTTGCATCCCCTAAAGGGAAGATAAATGTTCCACACTTTCTATGGCATGAGATCCGCCTCGCTAGCCTTCAGCACAAGCGGGCCTTTCCTCATGCCCCCTTCCTTTAGGCTTTTATCGAGAGTGCCGCTTCTTTTCCCATTGCACGCACTCACGTGCATGAGCGATGGGTCATTCTAGCTCACATGGTGGATGATTATGTTCCTCCTCCTAATGCTCGTGCTCGTCGCACCGCAGCTAGTGTTCCTCCTCATGCTTCCCGTTCTCCTTCTAGTTCTGCACCCTTTGGGCGCATTGCTCGCTTTCTTGGGAAGGCTCACTCTGCAATGATGAAGATGTTCACCTTTCATTGCTCCCAACATCACGATGTTGTCACTCGCATGATCACTTCCAAGAATGCTCTGAAGGCTCGTCTGAGAGACTCCGGAGTGTATGATGTGAGTGACGATGAACGTCTTCCTGACGAGCCTCCTTCTGATTTTGGCTTCCCCTTGGGTCCTGAGTGGGCTGATTTCTTTGACGAGGCTGGTGGCAGTGGTGCTCATAATGATGATGATGAGGATGATCTCTGATGCTGTTATGATTTCCCCTTTTTTGGATATTTGATGCCAAGGGGGAGTAGGCACTATGCATGCTTTTGAGCTCATTATGATATTAGCTTGTTTAACTTGTAATCGAACTCATTGCTATGATTGTGGATTAGCTTGTATCAAACTTATGTTATGAGATTGTCGAAACTTATGTTCTATGCTATGAGTGATGGATCTATATGAAGCTTACTTCTTGATTATCTTGTGTATGAGATTTGGTTGTATTGCTATCATTTTGAGGGGGAGCCCTCTTCATGTTTAGTCTCTATGGTATCATATTGAGGGGGAGCTCACTCCTTGCTTATTCTTGATTATTGAGCTCCACAACAAATCCTTTCGATTACTATTTTTTATGTGTGTGCATATATGTTGTCATCAACTACCAAAAAGGGGGTGATTGAAAGTGCAATCATGCCCTTAATCATATTTTGATGTTGATGACAACATATATGCTTGGGACAAATCATGTTTATCAAGTATATCTCAGGATTATGTCACAAAGACCGTGTGCGTGGATCATGACTAGGGACAAAATGCATATAACTCAAGAATGGAGATACAAGACATTGGCTTTGTTTGCAGTTTGTTCTTGAGTATAGGGATCCTACACTATTAAGAGGGGATCGTTGGATATAGTGAAAGACTTTCTCAAAACCCAAAACTCCTGCTTTTTCTCTCCGGTCGTCCGGTACTCTACGGACGTCCGGTACCTCTCAGCTGTCCGGACGTCCGTCTCCCTCTGGTCGTCCGGTGTTCCCTTTACGGAATGGTATTTACGGATTTCTGGAACTCTCCGGACGTCCGACCTTCGGACGTCCGACAGGTCTCGGACGTCCGGTACTTTCACCACAGAACCATATTTACGGATTTCTGGGCTTCTCCGGTCGTCCGGGCTCCGGACAACTGGCACGTCTCGGACGTCCGTATCCTGTGTACTGATTCGTGGCTCATATATTCCCAGCGGCCGGATGACCGATGTCTGTCGGACGTCCGAACTTATTTGTGCCACCGGACGTCCGGTGTTGTCTGGACGTCTGACCTATCATGTGCACTTAAGTGTCCCAAACGGTCACTTTTCCATACCTACTATATATATACCTCTCCCTTCCATGGGATAAGGTTGACCATTCACTTTGAGCTTGCCAAGAACACTCTTCACTCTCTCTCTCTCAATCCTCTACACCAAATCCTAGATCCCCAAGGGGTTTAGGAACGTTTGGGAGAAGTTCTCCAATCAAGTGATAGATCCACTCCTTCCCCTTCTTTGCACCAAAGGAATTTGTGATTTGAGCAAGTCTTGAGCTTTTCCCCAATGTTCTTATTACTCTTGGAGGTTGGAGACTCCTAGGCGGTAGGAGTCTTTCGAAGAGGAATCAACCTTTGTGATTACCCCCGGAAAAGTTTGTGAGGGTTTGGAGACCACCCCAAGGTCTACCACTAGTGGTTGAGAAACGCCTTCGTGGTGTTGTCTCAAAGGGAGAATAGGGTGAGCCTTCGTGGCGTTGGTGTGCCTTCGTTGTAACATCCACCTCTCTAACGATGACTAGCTTCCCTCCAAGGAAGTGAACATCGGCATACATCCTCGTCTCCCAGAAGTTGCGGTTATTCCTAACCCTAACTTTCTACTTGTGGTTACTCGTCTCTTAGCATTTACTTATATCATATTGTGCTTACTCACCTTCATGCTTGTGTTACTTGCTTAGTACTCTGTACTTACTTGCAATTGTTAGGCTCACCTTCATATTCCGCATTATTGCCTAAAATTGCTAAGTAATAATTAAAAACTTGTAATTGTACCTATTCCCCCCCTCTAGGTCCATCTCGATCCTTTCAAAGAGGGACATAAATTCCCACTCCAACAACCAGTATATTACGTATCGACGGTCCTTACACCATGCAAATCCCGATACCCGCATTATCAAAAGATAGCATATGCGATCTTTGTGGCACCCCGCAAGCTGCGGCACTACTTTCAAGAGTGCTTGATCATGGTGGCTTCTGAAGTACCACTCAATGATATTATAAACAACCGGGACGCCACTGGACGTATTGCCAAATGGTCCATTGAGCTCTTACCATTTGAAATAACTTACAAGCCACGCCTAGCTATTAAATCTCAGGTGTTGGCTGACTTCGTCGCCGAATGGACAGAGGCTGAACTCCCTAAAGAGTACAACACATATTCCAACTGGGTGATGCACTTCGATGGCTCTAAAGTGCTAGCCGGACTTGGGGCTAGTGTCGTATTGACATCCCCCACAGGAGACACAGTCCGTTATATACTCCAAATACTGTATACAGACTCCAACAATGCAGCCAAATACAAGGCCGTATTGCACGGTATGCGGATGGCCGTCTCCATGGGAATACAATGCCTCGAGATGCGTGGGGATTCAAACCTCACAATATCCCAAATAAATAGATAATTCGACACAGATCCGAAGGTGGCAGCTTACCGCAACGTTGTACTCAAAATATCAGCTTAGTTTGAGGGGCTCGAGTTTCATCACGTGGCTCGAGAGAGTAATCAAGCCGCAGACATCCTTGCTCGCATGGGCGCTAATCGCAACCCCATACCACCTAACACCTTTGTGGAGAGGCTCTTCAAGCCATCCATGGTGTGGCAGGACAAGAGTGGCAACACTGGTCCAGAGCCGATCATATCCCCAGATTCCGAACACAGTTCTGATATCATCGGGAGTTCAGGCACTGAAATAACACCATCAGCCCACGAAATCATGGCTATAATTGCCCTATGGACTGAACCTTTCCTTGCCTACCTTACTAGGAATGAGCTCCCTGACGATCAGACCGAGGCCCATTGTATTGTTCGACGCTCGAAGGCCTACAAAGTTCATGAAGGGGAACTATACAAGAAAAGTACTACCGGAGTCCTTAAAAGATGTATCACCGAGGAAGAGGGATAGCAGCTCTTGGCTGAAATACATGCTGGTCTTGGTGGCCATCACGCCGCAGCTCGGGACCTTGTAAGTAAGGCCTTCCGTATGGGTTTCTTTTGGCCAACGGCCCGAGCAGATGCACAGGACCTCGTACAACGTTGTGTTGGATGCCAGCTTTTTGCCAATCAAAGTCATATGCCGCCCACTGCCCTACAAACAATCCCCATTACTTGGCCTTTTGCGGTATGGGGGGCTAGACATGATCGGACCCCTTAAAGGGGGAAGCCATAAGAAGAAATATTTATTGGTTATGGTCGACAAGTTCTCTAAGTGGATATAAGCCAACCCAGTCAAAACGGCCGAAGCCAGACCGGTTATAGACTTCATATCCGGTGTCGTACACCATTATGGTGTCCCGCATAGCATTCTTACTGACAACGGCTCTAACGTTACGGCTGATGAGGTGAAAACTAGGTGCGCTAATTTGGGCATCAAGCTTGATTACGCCTCCCTGTATCACCATCAGACAAACAGTCAGGTCGAACGGGCTAGCGGCCTAATAATGAGCAGCATCAAGCGCAGACTAGTGCGGTCTCTGCAAGAATCAGACTAGCACTGGGTCGAGGAACTCGATTCCGTACTCTAGTGGTTGCGACTACGCCCAATTGTACGACCGAATACACACCTTTCTTCATGGTGTATGGCGCGGAGGCAGTCCTGCCTTGCGACATTATTCATGACTCACCTTGAGTGTGCATGTACAAAGAGAGAGAAGCCGAGCTCGATCAACAGGACGATCTGAATGGCCTGGAGGAGGAGCGCGATGTCGCGAAGGCCCGTACCACATTCTACCAACAGCAGGCTTGGTGATATCAAAGCAGGGAAGTACGGGCAAAGACTTATAATGTCGGTGAACTCGTTCTGCGCCTACTAGAGAAGAAAAAGGACAGGCTCAAGCCCAAATGGGAGGGTCCCTTCATTATAGATGAAGTTCTCACTGGAGGATCCTATCGCCTTCGCAACGCCTCGGATAATCACTTGGAACCAAGCCCATGGAACGCCGCCCGGCTCCGAAGATTCTACGCCTAAGTCCGCACTTATACCTTTATCCCATTCCTTCTTTTCTCCCTTTCACTTTTTTCCTTTTTTCTCATTTTTATACGACTTCTAGCTCGTATTCGGATAAACCGCACACTTGAGGGGCATACATCTTTAAATGTACATACCCCACAATACCTGGGGGCTTCTTGTCACGGAAGCTTATTATTATTATTATTTTTTGAGCATCAAGCTCACTATATATATGTGTTGTCTACTCATATATGTCTTTTCCTCGCCATTATATGCACCTTTATGACTTAAGTTTTTGCCAAGATGGGTTGCCTGGCTCCTGTGCTCATGCCTTACGTTCCCGCTTGTTCGGCTAGGGCATAAAGGGAGCACCTCTGCGATTGTTACAGCCGTGTTATCCAGACGTGTACCTCAAACGGGTGAAGCTGAAAGCTAGCGTTCTTAAGGGAATAATTGGTCGGCGGAAAGAAGACGAAATGCCCTCGCTGCAATATAAGCCCCCAAATTATAATGTGTACTGTGATTTTTAGCATCACAACTTCGGCATGCATAAAAACGCATGCCGGCCCAGGGAGAGGAACCCTTAACGGGACTATTCTCTTTGGAAGATGTTTCTTACGATTAAATGTAATATAACATAACTCCCCGAATACAACTTGTCTGTTCAAGCAACTATGGCCGGACAGCCTGGTTTCCGAACATACTTTGGTGTTTACCGACAGTATAGTATTTGGAAACACTCCAAACCTTGGGTTTCGGAGGTCGAAGCAGAAAGTCTGCCATGACGATCATTTTACAATACGGCTGGAGATAAGTTTGCCGATGAAAGTACATTGCTACTTGGAATCATAAACTTCTTCCTCCTCTAGAATATCTAACAGGTTGTCTAGTTCACAATCCTGTTGAGAAAACTTAGAGGTTATCTTTACTTGGTCATACACTAAGCTAACAGGAATTTCTTGTCCATCTGGTCCTCGAGGTCCGACCCGGGTGAGGGAGTCCTGGATTAAGGGGTCCTCGGACAGCGGACTATATGCATATGCCGGACTGTTGGACTATGAAGATACAGGATAGAAGACTTCGTCCTGTGTCCGGATGGGACTCTCCTTTGCGTGGAAGGCAAGCTTGGCGATTCGGATATGAAGATTCCTTTCTCTATAACCGACTCTGTGTAACCCTAGCCCCCTCTGGTGTCTATATAAACTGGAGGATTTAGTCCGTAGGAAAAAGAACAATCATAATCATAGGCTAGCTTCTAGGGTTTAGCCTCTATGCTCTCGTGGTAGATCAACTCTTGTAATACTCATATCATCAAGATCAATCAATCAGGAAGTAGGGTATTACCTCCATCGAGAGGGTTGGAACCTGGGTAAACATTGTGTCCCCCGCCTCCTGTTACCATTAGCCTTAGACGCACAGTTCGGGACCCCCTACCCGAGATCCGCCGGTTTTGACACCGACATTGGTGCTTTCATTGAGAGTTCCACTGTGTCATCACCATAAGGCTTGATGGCTCCTTCAATCATCTACAACAATGCAGTCCAGGGTGAAGTTTTTATCCCCAGACAGATTTTCGTATTCGGCGGCTTCGCACTGCGGGCCAACTCGCTTGGCCATCTGGAGCAGATCGACAGCTACACCCCTGGCCATCAGGTCAGGTTTGGAAGCTTGCACTACACCGCCAACATCCGCGGAGACTTGATCTTCGACGGATTCATGCCCATGACAGCCGCGCCCTGCCGCCATGACGAACATGACCTAAATCTGTTATCAGACTGTGTGCACGGCATAGCTCCTATAACCGCTCTGGCCTTAGATCCATAGCAGAGCGCGCCATCCGAGGACGGGAGGCTCAACCTCGCCACGGAAGCCACGGACTCAGCGGCGCTAGAGCCGAACACAGGTCTGACCTCCAAGGAGGCCTGTGTCATCGGAACCTCGGACTCGTCTCTGGCCATAGGCTTCGAACCGCATGTATTCGCACCCATCAAATCCGACCGGGCGCCAGTCTTAGAGTTCAACTCCGCGGACATCTTCCAACACTCACCCCTAGGCGATGTGTTAAACTCATTAAAGTCTCTCTCATTGTCAGGAGATTCTTGGCCGAACTATGTCCGGCTTGAGTGGGAAGTGGACGACGAAGAACTTCGTTACCCACCCACCACCCACTTGATAGCCACTATCGATGATTTGACCGACATGCTTGATTTCGACTCTGAAGACATCGACGATATGGACGATGATGCCAGAGAAGAACAGGAACCACCGCCCATAGGGCGCTGGACAGCCACCTCTTCATACGACATTTTCATGGTGGATACACCTAAAGAAGACAATGGCGATGACAAAAAGGATCCATTCGAGGGTAAACTTCCGGACAAGTAGCCAAAGAGCCGACGTCAGCGGCGCCGCTCTCAATCACGCCATGGTAAAAATAGCGATACCGGCACAAGAGAAAATAGCACCCCGGACGATGCCAAAGACAACAAAGGCCCCGCCAAGCCAAGTTTCGAACAGGCTGAACGGGAAGACGGGCGAGCCAGCCACGATAAACAGGCCATGAACGACGACTCGGAGGATAGCAATTACATGCCTCTCTCCGAGGATGAGGTGAGCCTCGGCGATGAAGAATTTATCATGCCAGTGGATCCCGTCGAGGAGGAGCGTTTTAAGCGCCGGCTTATAGCCATGGCAAAGAGCCTGAAGAGGAAGCAGCAGCAGCTTCAAGCTGATCAGGATCTGCTCACTGATAGATGGACTGAGGTCCTGGCAGCCGAGGAATACGGACTCAAACACCCAACCAAAAGTTACCCGAAGCATAAATTGCTACCTCAATTCGATGACAAGGCACTAGAGCTAGCACTACCAACTCATAAAGCGGCTGACCAACCACCGCGTGGCCGAGATAAAGTGGCAATTCAGCCCGAAAACCAGCCGGCACCACATCGCCGAACAAATAGAAACACAACAGCTCGGGGATACACACATGACCTGTGGTACGACTTGGAGAACAGAGCAGGCCAGACCAGATCGATCTATGGATCACGGGGGGGCGCCCCAATGCGCAACGACGACCACCACGCCGGATATAACAAATACACACCTGTCCGGGCCGAATACCGCAGACCGGCTCCATCTGAGGTGCGTCACGACGTAGCCCGACACATAGGCACCGCACACCCCCTATGCTTCACTGATGAAGTAATGGAGCATGAATTCCCAGAAGGGTTTAAACCCATAAACATTGAATCATATGATGGAACAACAGATCCCGCGGTATGGATTGAGGACTTCCTTCTCCATATACATATGGCCCATGGCGATGATCTCCATGCCATCAAGTATCTCCCGCTAAAACTCAAGGGACCAGCTCGGCACTGGTTGAAGAGTCTACTCGAAAACTCCATTGGCAGTTGGGGGAACCTGGAAGATGCATTCCTTGACAACTTCCAAGGCACTTATGTCTGACCTCTGGATGCAGATGACTTAAGTCATATAATCCAATAGCCCGGAGAGCCAGCCAGGAAATTCTGGACTTGGTTCTTAACTAAAAAGAACCAGATTGTTGATTGTCCGGATGCCGAAGCCCTAGCGGCTTTTAAGTATAACATTCGGGACGAGTGGCTCGCCCGACACCTCGGCCAAGAAAAGCCTAAGTCCATGGCAGCCCTTACGACGCTCTTGACCCGCTTTTGTGCGGGCGAGGATAGCTGGCTAGCTCGTAGCAACGGCACCTCAAGTAAACCTGGCACCTCTGAAGCCAGAGATAGCAACGTCAAGCCCCGACGCAACAGACATAAGCGTCGAAATAATAGCGATAACGCTGAAGACACGGCCGTCAATGCCGGATTCAGGGGCTCCAAGTCCGGTCAGCGGAAAAAGCCATTTAAGAGAAACAATCCGGGCCCGTCCAGTCTGGACCGCATACTCGATCGTCCATGTAAAATCCACGACACCCCCAATAAACCAGCCAACCATACCAACAGAGAATGTTGGGCATTTAAACAGGCCGGCAAGTTAAATGTCAAAAACAAGGAAAAGGGACCGCAAAGCGATGACGACGAGGAACCCCGGCCATCGAACTCAGGGGGACAGAAGAAGTTTCCTCCCCAAGTTAAAATGGTTAACATGATATATGCTACCCCTATCCCCAAAAGGGAGCGAAAACGCGCACTAAGGGATGTCTACGCGATGGAGCCAGTCACCCTGAAATACAACCCGTGGTCCTCCTGTTCGATCACTTTTGATTGAAGGGACCATCCGACTAGTATCCGTCATGGCGGTTCAGCCGCATTGGTGATCGACCCTATCATTGACGGATTCCACCTCACACGCGTCCTCATGGACGGTGGTAGCAGCCTGAACCTGCTCTATCAGGATATAGTGCGCAAAATGGGTATTGATCCCTCAAGGATCAAGCCCACCAAAACCACCTTTAAAGGTGTCATACCAGGTGTAGAGGCCTGTTGTACGGGCTCAATCACACTGGAAGTGGTCTTCAGATCCCCGTATAATTTCTGAAGCGAAGAATTGATCTTCGATATTGTCCCCTTCCGCAGCGGTTATCACGCACTACTTGAACAAACCGCATTTGCTCGTTTCAACACGGTGCCGCACTATGCCTACCTTAAGCTCAAGATGCCCGGACCTCGCGGTGTTATAACAGTCAATGGAAATACGGAGCGCTCCTTCCCTACTACGGAGCACACCGCGGCCATTCCAGAAGAAGCGTAGAATAGCCTTCTTAGGCCAAACCTCAATTCGGCAATAAAGCCCTCGAACACCGTTAAGCGAGTCCGAGCTACTCTGCAGCAGGACCATTCGGCTCGCCCAGAGCTCAGCTAGTAATCCGGCCTTCGTCCCAGCCCCATTAAAGCGGTCACATTCGTGCCGCGCGTACACAATTACGCACTTAAAATACCATGGGCATGGACGAAGGCACGGCTAGACCGCGGTCCACAATGCGGCTCAACCGCTCCCGGATCCGCATACCTTCACTTTTCTCTTCTCGAGGCTTTTTCCGATAAACCTGATCATCAGACCCATTGTAACGCCCCGGATCCGATGCGCCAGGTGTCCGCCAGTTATTCGCAGTCGTTGCCATGTCATTCGCTTGCATGTTGCACTTTGCCATGTCATCATATGCATTTCATATCATGTCATCATGTGCATTTCATTTTGCATACGTGTTCGTCTCATGCATCCGAGCATTTTCCCCGTTGTCCGTTTTGCAATCCGGCGCTCCTATGTCCTCCGGCGTCCCCCTTTTGCCTCTTCTCTTGTGCGGGTGTTAACGTTCTTGGAATGGCCCGAGGTTTTCCAAGCGGCCTTGGTATAGCATCGGTAGACCGCTTGTCAAGTTTCGTGCCATTTGGAGGTCGTTTGATACTCCAACGGTTAATCGGGTAACCGTAAAGCCCTCTTTTGTTGCAGCCCTACACCCCTTCCAAAGTGGCCCAAAACCCACCAAACTCTCCTCCATGCTCTCGGTCGTTCGATCACGATCGCGTGGCCGAAAACCGCTCCTCATTTGGACTCTCCTAGCTCCCTCTACCTCTATATATAGACCCCTCCCCCGAATTCCCGCATATCAAACCCTAATTTTCTCCTCCGCGCCGCGCCGGACATGTCCGGACCCGACCGGACGCGTCCGCCACCGCCGCTCGACCAATCAGCGCCCGACACCTGTCCCAGAACCGCCGCCCCACGCGCCGCCGCCCATGGAGCCCATCCGGGCCTGCGGGTCGGATCCACGCCGCCCGCCACGACCTCCTGCCGGCCAAGGCCACTGCCCTCCGCGCCGCTGCCTGCCTGCCTCCGGCGCCCGGCTCCCGCCTGCCCCAGAAGGCGCCGTAGGGCAGCGCCTCCGCCGCCGAGCTCTCGCCGTCGGCGCCTGCTCGCCGCCGCCTGGCTTCCTCGCGCCCGTCCGTCGAGCCGCCGGCGAAGGCCGGGCCGCCTCGCCACCAAGCGCCTCCCTGCAGTCTCCGAGCCGCGCCCGACCCCTCCGGCGCCGCCCCGGCCTTCCCCGGCCTCCTCCGGCAAGATCCGGGCCGGGGCCGACTCCTCCGACCTCCTCCGGCGATCTCTCCGGCGAGATCCGCGATGCATCAAAATCCGTGCGAACCCTAAGGTTGCCCCCGTTTCACTAAGTCCCCAGTTTGAGTAATTATCATGCCATTTTCATTGCATCACATCTCTGCATCTGTAGCTCTGTTTCGTGCGTGTAATATGTCAAATTGTTCGTCTCAACGAGTACATCATTTCATTCCATTGCATCATTTTCGTTTGAGCTCATCTTGATGCCCGAAATGCTGTTGGAAGAGTGCATGTCGATGTTAATCTGCTGAAACTGTTATAACTTGTTGTTATATCATTTTTGCCATGATTGATGTGTGCATCCTATGAGGTTGATGTCTACATGTATGTTGATCTATGCCATGCCATCTTTCCAGGGGTGCAAACCATGTATTTTTGTGAGTTGTGTGCTGAGTGTATCAAGCTTGCTAAGTAGGGTAGTTGTTGCTGTTGTTTTCCGATGATTCTGTTATATTTTGTTGCTATGTTAACATGCTTCCACTAATCATTCTATGCATAATCTGGAGATGCTCCATAAACATGTTTTGATCTACATGTCATGCTCTATTCATTCATGCCCTTGGTTGCAATTATAGCCTGCTGGAACATGTTGTAAACTTGCTCCAAAGTTGCTTCAAAATGTTGCTGTCAGCCTGTTTACATTAAGCTCACTTGTTTCCATGTGTTTTCCTAGTGATCCATGAACCCTATGACCTTGCTCTTGCCATGCTTAGCTTCATAAACATGCCTTCTGACTGTTGGTTGCCTTGCCATGCCATGTATTGCTCTGTGGTGAGTGGTTCAAGCTCACCAACATGCCTACTTATTGTTGTTCCTGCCATGTTTAAATCTGTAATATAACTTGCCATGTTTACATGGGTGCCATCATATTTTCCGTTCCTTTTTGGCTTATGGTCAGTAAGGGACTTTTGATCTATGCTATTAGTAGATTCATACCATGCCTTTGTTTTCCATGATAAGTTCCTGTAACATGTTGTTTGATAGCTCTAAACATTGCAACCTGATGTTATTTTTGCTAAAGTCTGAAACTGTTATTATTTGCAATATTACCATGTGTTTTGGAGCATGTTCTAGTTGTTTCTAGAGATAGCTCAGTGTTCATGTTTTGTTATGATTTACCTGTACTTCATGCCCATGCCTTTTTTATTATTTTGTGATGCTGTAGCATATTGTTTTCATGCTTGTAAGATGCCTAGTTGTTGTTATGGACAGATTGTTGTTATGCCTTGTATAGTGTGCATGTGTTGAACCGTTGCTCCATTTTGAGTGTGCTCTATATGAAACTTGCTTGATTTTGCATGTTGCTTCATATTATCATGTTGCATCCTTATTTCGGTATGCTTGCTTGATGTTTGGGTGCATTTTGCATCAATGCCATGTTTAACTTGTTTTGCTCGTATCTTCTAGGCCATAGCTCCGAATCTAATGAACTTTATATGTAACTTGACTAGAATTTCGCATAGATCATCTTGGTGCATCTTAACTTGTTGTTTAACAACTTGAACATAAGTTTTATTCAGTTCTGGACCAATTTCGAAAATTGCATATGAGGACTTACCGGGATTGTTATATGTTGTTCCCGGCCTCATTTAAACTTGCCTTGATGTGTTGTTCTTGTTTGCATCTTCTCTTGCCATGAATAGCTTCATGTAGCTTGGTCATGCATCATGCTTGTTGTGCATCATGTCTTGTTCATGTGTGATGTGTTTACTATGTTGTGTGCTTCTTCTCGATAGTTCCCGTTTCGTTGCGATCGTGAGGATGCGTTCGTCTATGTGTGGTTCGTCTTCGTGGCTTCATCTTCTTCATGGACTCGTTCTTCTTCCTTGCGGGATTTCAGGCAAGATGACCGCTACCCTGGATCTCACTACTATCATTGCTATGCTAGTTGCCTCGTTCTATCGCTATTCTGCGCTACCTATTACCTGTTTATCAAGCCATCCCATATTGCCATGAACCTCTAGTCTTTGACACCTTTCCTATGCAAACCATTGTTTGGCTATGTTACCGCTTTTGCTCAGCCCTCTTATAGCGCTGCTAGTTGCGGTGAAGTTGAAGATTTCTCCATGGTGGATGTGGTTATGTTGGGATATCACAATATCTCTTATATTATTAATGCATCTATATATTTGGTAAAGGGTGGAAGGCTCGGCCTTATGCCAGTGTTTTGTTCCACTCCTGCCGCCCTAGTTTCCGTCATACGGTGTTATGTTCCCGGATTTTATGCTCCTAACACGGTCGGGTGATTTATGGGACCCCCGACAGTTCGCTTTGAATAAAACTTGTCCAAAGAAGGCCCAACCTTGGTTTTACCATTTGCCTCACCTAGCCCTTTTTTTCCTTGGGAGTCGCGCTCTCGAGGGTCATCTTATTTTACCCCCGGCCGGTGCTCGTCGTGAGTGTTGGTCCAAACCGCCACCACCGTGGTACCAGGGCAACTCTGGGCTCGCCACGGAAGTTTGGACAATCCGTGCGCCCGAGAACGAGATATGTGCAGCTCCTATCGGATTTGTCGGCACATTCGGGCGGCTTTGCTGGTCTTGTTTTACCATTGTCGTAATGTCTTGTAAACCGAATTCGAGACCGATCGGGTCTTCCGGAGAAGGTCTATTCCTTCGTTGATCGCGAGAGCTTGTCATGGGCTGTTGGGACACCCCGCAGGTATAAACTTTCGAGAGCCGTGCCCGCGGTTATGTGGCAGATGGGAATTTGTTAATGTCCGGTTGTAGATAGCTTGACACCAGATCCGAATTAAAACGCATCAACCGCGTGTGTAGCCGTGATGGTCTCTTCTCGGCGGAGTCCGGGAAGTGAACACGGTTTCTGTGTTATGTTTGACGTAAGTAGGAGTTCAGGATCACCTCTTGATCATTGCTAGCTTCACGACCGTTTCACTTGTTTCTCTTCTCGCTCTCATTTGCGTATGTTAGCCACCATACTTGCTTAGTCGCTGCTGCAACCTCACCACTTTACCCCTTCCTTTCCCATTAAGCTTTGCTAGTCTTGATACCCATGGTAATGGGATTGCTGAGTCCTCGTGGCTCACCAGATACTTCCAAAACCAGTTTGCAGGTGCCTATGTTACCGAGCAGGTGACGCAACCAAGCTCAAGGAGGAGCTCGATGAAGATCTTGCCCTTTGTGTTGTTTCATTCTAGTTGCTCAGTAGTGGAGCCCAGTTGGGGTCGATCGGGGACCTTTGTCGCATTTGGGGTTCTTCTTTTATTTTGGTTCCGTAGTCGGACTGTGATTGTATCTAGATGATGTAATGCTTTATTCATGTAATTGTGTGAAGTGGCGATTGTAAGCCAACTATGTATCTCTTTCCCTTATGTATTACATGGGTTGTGTGAAGATTACCTCACTTGTGACATTGCTTTCAATGCGGTTATGCCTCTAAGTCGTGCTTCGACACGTGGGAGATATAGCCGCATCGAGGGCGTTTCAAGTTGGTAATCAGAGCCTTCCCCGACCTTAGGAGCCCACTGCTTGATCGTTTTTAGCGGCCGAGTTGTGTCTAGAAAAATGTTTTGAGTCATTTAGGATTATATATATCAGAGAGTTAGGAATTCTTTTTACTCCCCAGTCTCTTCATTGCTCTGGTGAGGTCTCCTGACGTAGAGTTTTGACTCTTCTCTTCTCAAATTTCACTAAAATAAAAATTTAGGATCACGCGGGTATCTTGGAATCGTTCCGATGGTTTTATGATGAGAACATTGTCTTGGTGCCTCCTGTCAGGGTTTAGTGGAAGTGTCCGGGGAGTTGAGCTCGAGGTGTTGTCGCCATAATTTTATCGTTGCAGTTCGAATACCCGAGTTTAGTACGCCGACATCGAAAATCTCTTTTATGCGCTTGTTGGTGAGATAACCCGATAACCCAGATCGAGGTGAGTACGGAGTATTGCCATGACTCGTATAACGGATGCTTTTCGAAGGTTGAGGTAGACGATTTCCGAAGGTTTCTTGGTTATGTGTTGAAGGATGGATACAGCTGGATGTATGATTTGCTAGTTTTGGGTGAGATATTATGCTTCCCCTGTATCCCCAACACCTGATTGCATTACCGGAAAATTTCAGGAGTTTTATAGGTGGGAATTCAAGTAGCTCCTAGAATATCTTTCCGACGGATGTATGATATGAAATTGGGGTTCGACGCCTAGTGGTCCGCCTATTCACGGTTGGTTTTCTGATGGTCTCGTTGTGTCTTAAAGAGTCCTTGGCTATGCCGACTGGGACGCTTCGTATGTCATGTGCACTTTGCCTTGTACATGATGGTGTTGTCTGATCGAGCCCGTGTGGGCCTCACCACGAAAACTTCGGACGAAATCTCTATCATATGTTTGTTCCGCTTATTCGCAAGCCAGTCCTTTGTTTTTGTTTTGAGTTGTGGTATTCGAGTTGCTTCAATGTCAAGTGTTGATTCCATACCTTTCCGAAATGGTGTTCTCATACTCCGATGTGAATACTAATCCTTCTCGACAATCGAGATTGTCATGTCAATCCTTTTCAACCGCGTGTTTCTCTTCAAGTGGATCCGATCACTTCAACATCAGCAAGACCAATTATCATTTCTTCTCAACGGTGTTTGTTTCATCCATCTCCAAGTTGCCTTTGTTTTTCCGCCCACCCACCCTTTTTCCTCAAGGACTAAGATTTCTTTACCAAGTATCCATTTATTCATGTGAAGTCTCTTCATTCTTTTCTTTCAATGTTCTTATCCGGTGATTTCCCATGAAGATGCTCAACAGTTTCAAGTTCATCATCCTTCATTGTTGTTTCTTCTTCGATGGATTTAATTCAAGCTTCGATATTCATCATATTCCTTTCCTCGCTTCAAATGCTTTCCCATGCCGGCAAGCACCTCTCAATCGCTCACTTTCGCTATTCATTTTTCTGAAGTGCTCAAGATATCTCCAA
Source organism: Aegilops speltoides (assembly GCA_021437245.1). Taxonomy (NCBI): domain Eukaryota; kingdom Viridiplantae; phylum Streptophyta; class Magnoliopsida; order Poales; family Poaceae; genus Aegilops; species Aegilops speltoides. Next base: position 340,252,449 of record CM038146.1, read on the forward strand.
GACTTGTGTTTCCATTCTTAATCCGCTCAAGCTATTTGGAGATTGTTATCTCATTCAAGCCATTTTATTCAACCGTGCAATCTCTTTAAAATCATTTCAACGGTGTTTCTTTTGAGTGGGCCCTAACCCACGGATTTTTCCGTGATCTTACCTGACTCTTCTAATTTATCCGGAGCAATTCCCAAAGTCTTTCGAAGTTTGACGTAGGAATGGATTCCATCAGTCACATGCCTTCTCCAAGGTCGTTTTCAAATTCTTTTCATCTTTGGCTGAACCTTTCCTCTTCTAATTCTCCCGGAGTATCTCAACAATTCATGGTGGTTCTCATCATCATTCTCAACATTTGAAGACCGAAGAAGGATTTCTCTTAAATCTTGCTCCATTCTCTTCAAGATGCGTGGTTCTAGCTTGATGCCATCCTCTCATAATTGTTTTCGATTGTGAGAATTCTTTTCTTACCATCCGGAGTATTTCTTGAGTTGTTTCCATTTCTTTCTTCCGAAGGGCATCATGTCATAATTCTTCATTCTTAGCGCGTAGCTATCATTCTCCAAATCTTACCGGTGCATCGTTCAAATATCCTCTAATCAGTTCATGTTCTCTTCATTCTCATGTATCTAAATCCCTTCAAGTATCTTCATTCGTTTTCAAACTCTTTCCCGTGAATTGTGCCTTTGCTACTTTCATTTTCAATTCTTACGGTGGTTCGTTCAAGATTTCACTTCCTTCATTATCATATCAATTCATTCGTTGTTTCCAAATCCCACCGGTGATTCCATCAATACCTTCTCAAGTTTACGCTATATCTCTCTTAATCCTTTTTTTCAATGGGAATAAGTAATATGCCAAATCCATTGCTTGTCATCAATTTAATTTGATGAAGGATAAGCATACAATAAATCTTATTCCTATTTCCTCAAGGTGATTCAATTCTTTTCTTCCGGAGATTTTTCATGATGAAGTAATTCTCGTTTCTAGTGTTTCATCTTTTCTTTTCCGGAGTTCCAAGTTTGTCCGCTTTATCTCGTCACAAAGCTCCATCTAAATCATCGCAAGTCTTCACCTTGTGTTTTCAACTTATCTTTCTCTTTATCATCCTTTCATTACCGGAGTTCTTCATGGAGGCTCAACATGGTGGTTCATCAAGGATTCTCTACATTCTTCAATTGTTCTTCAAGGTTTCTCTCGAAGTTATGACCCGCCAAGCTATACTCTAAAATAAACATGATGCTCAACACATGTTTTGTTTTGAGGCGTTCAAGTATTCTTTGTCTTGCATTCCGAAGTGCAATTCTTTCTACCTTATCTTTTGAGGTGGTGTTATGTCACTCTTGACAATTTCCTTCTTGTTTCATGATTCATATGTTGTCAAGAATGAGGTATTTTAAATCCATCAATCCCTTTGTTGGAGTTATCTTGGGTTATATTTCACCTAAAGCTTTCCCTAAGGATTGTTGCTATTTGAGGTGATTACGCATGACCCAAGTTCTTCTTTATCCTCCCGGTGATATAGCTTTCTCGTCTCCTTGTTCATATCAATGAAATTCTTTTCCCGTGCTTGGCAGGTTGTCGCCTCATAATTTGAGATGCATTCCTTAAGACCATATCAAGCTTATTCTTTTCGTTGTTGGTTTTTTTCCAACAACTCCATTCTAATCTTCTTGAAAGGGTGCTTTCCAAGCTCATTCGTGGCAGAAGTTGGCATTTCCTTCTCCGTTCTCTTATTCCGATGATCTATCTTCTATTCATCCGTCCCGGAGGCATTGTGAAGTTGCTCCCTCCGTCCAATAGTCTCGTTTTGCCAAGATCATGTTCCTTTTCCTTGGTTATCTATTTAACCGAGTGTTGTGTCTATCGCTCCTCTTTAATCGGAGTCTCATCCAAGTGCGCTCATTTTGCCAAGTTCAAATTCTATTCCTCCATTTCCAACCGGAGTGTTGTATCATCTCCTCAATATCATCTCATCCTATCAAGTTTTCCTTCTTCTTTCAGTCGGAGTGCTGCCCAAATTATATCAATCTTATTCCTTCTCTATCTAGTTTTAACCGGAGTGGTTTCAATATCGATCTTATCACTAAACCTCTTGGTTCTCATCATATTCCTTGTTCCTCTTGGCCAACGAATTGTTTGCAATCTTGGTCATCTCCGTTATTTTGTTTCTTTCAATGTGTTCAACCTCTCAAGGTTCTTTGGTTTCACTCATTGGTCAAAGAAGCAACTTAGTTTTACCTCTTCTCTTCCTCTTCCGTTTTCCCTCCGATGCCATCCTAGATCTCGGGACGAGATCTCTTGTTAGTGGAGGAGTGTTGTAACGCCCCGGATCCGATGCGCCAGGTGTCCGTCAGTTATTCGCCGTCGTTGCCATGTCATTCGCTTGCGTGTTGCACTTTGCCATGTCATCATATGCATTTCATATCATGTCATCATGTGCATTTCATTTTGCATACGTGTTCGTCTCATGCATCCGAGCTATTTCCCCGTTGTCCGTTTTGCAATCCGGCGCTCCTATGTCCTCCGGCGTCCCCCTTTTGCCTCTTCTCTTGTGCAGGTGTTAAACGTTCTCGGAATGGCCCGAGGTTTGCCAAACGGCCTTGGTATAGCACCGGTAGACCGCTTGTCAAGTTTCGTGCCATTTGGAGGTCGTTTGATACTCCAACGGTTAATCGGGTAACCGTAAAGCCCTCTTTTGTTGCAGCCCTACACCCCTTCCAAAGTGGCCCAAAACCCACCAAACTCCCCTCCATGCTCTCGGTCGTTCGATCACGATCGCGTGGCCGAAAACCGCTCCTCATTTGGACTCTCCTAGCTCCCTCTACCTCTATATATAGACCCCTCCCCCGAATTCCTGCAGATCAAACCCTAATTTTCTCCTCCGCACACACGGACATGTCCGGACCCGACCGGACGCAGCGTCCGCCACCGCCGCTCGACCAATCAGCGCCCGACACTGTGTCCGCGCCCGCCGTCCCGCGCCGTCGGCCCCGCGGTGCCCATCCGGGGCCCAGAGAGCCCGATCCAGACTGCCGCCCGCCCTTGAGTGCCGCCGCCCGACCTCGCGCCCACTGCTCCGTCCGGCCGCGCGCTCTCTCCGGCCGCCCGGCTGCGGCTGCCGGCCCCGGCTGAAGGCCTGAAAGCGCGCCTCCGCCGCCCGCCAGCTCTGCCCGTGGCGCCTGCTCTGCCGCCGCCGCCTCGCGCCTCCTCCGCGCCCGTCCGTCAAGCCGCTGCCTCGCCCCGCCGCCTCGCGCCTCCCTGCCGTCTCCCACAGCCGCGCCCGACCCCTCCAGCGCCGCCCCGGCCTTCCCCGGCCTCCTCCGGCAAGATCCGGGCCGGGGCCGACTCCTCCGACCTCCTCCGGCGATCACTCCGGCGAGATCCGCGATGCATCAAAATCCGTGCGAACCCTAAGGTTGCCCCCGTTTCACTAAGTCCCCAGTTTCAGTAATTATCATGCCATTTTCATTGCATCACATCTCTGCATCCGTAGCTCCGTTTCATGCGTGTAATATGTCAAATTGTTCGTCTCAACGAGTACATCATTTCATTCCATTGCATCATTTTTATTTGAGCTCATCTTGATGGTCGAAATGCTGTTGGAAGAGTACATGTTGATGTTAATCTGCTGAAACTGTTATAACTTGCTGTTTTATCATTTTTGCCATGATTGATGTGTGCATCCTATGAGGTTTATGTCTACATGTATGTTGATCTATGCCATGCCATCTTTCCAGGGGTGCCAACCATGTATTTTTGTGAGTTGTGTGCTGAGTGTATCAAGCTTGCTAAGTAGGGTAGTTGTTGTTGCTGTTTTCCTGACAGATTATGTTATATTTTGTTGCTATGTTAACATGCTTCCACTAATCATTCTATGCATAATCTGGAGATGCTCTATAAACATGTTTTGATCTACATGTCATGCTCTATCCATTCATGCCCTTGGTTGCAATTATAGCCTGCTGCAACATGTTGTAAACTTGCTCCAAAGTTGCTTCAAAATGTTGTTGTCGGCCTGTTTACATTAAGTTCACTTGTTTCCATGTGTTTTCCTAGTGACCCATGAACCCTATGACCTTGCTCTTGCCATGCTTAGCTTCATAAACATGCCTTCTTACTGTTGGTTGCCTTGCCATGCCATGTATTGCTCTGTGGTGAGTGGTTCAAGCTCACCAACATGCCTACTTATTGTTGTTCCTGCCATGTTTAAATCTATAATATAACTTGCCATGTTTACATGGGTGCCATCATATTTTCCGTGCCTTTTTGGCTTATGGTCAGTAAGGGACTTTTGATCTATGCTATTAGTAGATTCATGCCATGCCTTTGTTTGCTATGATAAGTTCCTGTAACATGTTGTTTGATAGCTCTAAACATTGCAACCTGATGTTATTTCTGCTAAAGTCTGAAACTGTTATTATTTGCAATCTTACCATGTGTTTTGGAGCATGTTCTAGTTGTTTCTGGAGATAGCTCAGTGTTCATGTTTTGTTATGCTTTACCTTTACTTCATGCCCATGCCTTTTGTTATTATGTTGCGACGCTGTAGCATATTGTTTTGATGCTTGTAAGATGCCTAGTTGCTGTTATGGACAGATTGTTGTTATGCCTTGTATAGTGTGCATGTGTTGAACCGTTGCTCCGTTTTGAGTGTGCTCTATATGAAACTTGCTTGATTTTGCATGTAGCTTCATATTATCATGTTGCATCCTTGTTTTGGTGTGCTTGCTTGATGTTTGGGTGCGTTTTGCATCAATGCCATGTTTAACTTGTTTTGCTCGTATCTTCTATGTCGTAGCTCCGAATCTAATGAACTTTATATGTAACTTGACTAGAATTTCGCGTAGATCATCTTGGTGCATCTTAACTTGCTGTTTAACAACTTGAACATAAGTTTTATTCAGTTATGTACCAATTTCGAAAATTGCATATGAGGACTTACCGGGATTGTTATATGTTGTTCCCGGCCTCATTTAAACTTGCCTTGATGTGTTGTTCTTGTTTGCATCTTCTCTTGCCATGAATAGCTTCACGTAGCTTGGTCATGCATCATGCTTGTTGTGCATCATGTCTTGTTCATGTGTGATGTGTTTACTATGTTGTGTGCTTCTTCTCGATAGTTCCCGTTTCGTTGCGATCGTGAGGATGCGTTAAATCACGTGTGGTTCGTCTTCGTGGCTTCATCTTCTTCATGGACTCGTTCTTCTTCCTTGCGGGATTTCAGGCAAGATGACCGCTACCCTGGATCTCACTACTATCATTGCTATGCTAGTTGCCTCGTTCTATCGCTATTCTGCGCTACCTATTACCTGTTTATCAAGCCATCCCATATTGCCATGAACCTCTAATCTTTGACACCTTTCCTATGCAAACCATTGTTTGGCTATGTTACCGCTTTTGCTCAGCCCCTCTTATAGCGTTGCTAGTTGCAGGTGAAGTTGAAGATTTCTCCATGGTGGACAGGGTTATGTTGGGATATCACAATATCTCTTATATTATTAATGCATCTATATATTTGGTAAAGGGTGGAAGGCTCGGCCTTATGCCTGGTGTTTTGTTTCACTCTTGCCGCCCTAGTTTCCGTCATACCGGTGTTATGTTCCCGCATTTTGCATTCCTAACGTGGTCAGGTGATTTATGGGACCCCCGACGGTTCGCTTTGAATAAAACTTGTCCAAGAAGGCCCAACCTTGGTTTTACCATTTGCCTCACCTAGCCCTTTTTCCCTTGGGAGTCGCGCTCTCGAGGGTCATCTTATTTTACCCCGGGCGATGCTCGTCGTGAGTGTTGGTCCAAACCGTCACCGCCAATGGCCACTGTGGGCAACTCTGGGCTCGCCACCGGAAGTTTGGACAATCCGGTGTGCCACGAGAACGAGATATGTGCAGCTCCTATCAGGATTTGTCGGCACATTCGGGCGGCTTTGCTGGTCTTGTTTTACCATTGTCGAAATGCCTTGTAAACCGGGATTCCGAGACTGATCGGGTCTTCCTGGGAGAAGGTCTATTCCTTCGTTGATCGCGAGAGCTTGTCATGGGCTAAGTTGGGACACCCCTGTAGGGTATAAACTTTCGAGAGCCGTGCCCGCGGTTATGTGGCATATGGGAATTTGTTAATGTCCGGTTGTAGATAACTTGACACCAGATCCGAATTAAAATGCATCAACCGCGTGTGTAGCCGTGATGGTCTCTTCTCGGCGGAGTCCGGGAAGTGAACACGGTTTCTGTGTTATGATTGACGTAAGTAGGAGTTCAGGATCACCTCTTGATCATTGCTAGCTTCACGACCGTTCCGCTTGTTTCTCTTCTCGTTCTCATTTGCGTATGTTAGCCACCATACTTGCTTAGTCGCTGCTGCAACCTCACCACTTTACCCCTTCCTTTCCCATTAAGCTTTGCTAGTCTTGATACCCATGGTAATGGGATTGCTGAGTCCTCGTGGCTCACGTGATACTTCCAAAGCCGGTTTGCGGTGCCTATGTTATCGAAAGCGGTGACGCAACCAAGCTCAAGGAGGGCTCGATGAAGATCTTGCCCTTTGTGTTGTTTCGCTCTAGTTGCTCAAGAGTGGAGCCCAGCTTGGGGTCGATCGGGGACCTTTGTCGCATTTGGGGTTCTTCTTTTATTTTGGTTCCGTAGTCGGACCGTGATTGTATCTAGATGATGTAATGCTTTATTCATGTAATTGTGTGAAGTGGCGATTGTAAGCCAACTATGTATCTCTTTCCCTTATGTATTACATGGATTGTGTGAAGATTACCTCACTTGCGACATTGCTTTCAATGCGGTTATGCCTCTAAGTCGTGCTTCGACACGTGGGAGATATAGCCGCATCGAGGGCGTTACACCCATTGCGGAACGGATACACCAAGAAAGCTAGGGGCTTGGACGTCCAAGGGAATACCCAGGTGGTCTCTGCTAATGATCGTCATACATGTTTTAAGTACCCGCACGCAGCTCGCTCTTGGTCGGGGCATGTTAAATAGCCTTATTTGCTTATTGCACTACTTGTACACATACGCCTTGACGTATTAATCAAATTACAACAAAATATAATTTGCAGCGAAAGCTTATTACTCATTTTTTTCCTTGTCTATTTATTTATTATCAATTGCACCCGTACATTCTGGTACTCCTTAATTCGCTAGGGGCTTCATTGTACCCCATAACATGGCAAGAAAGTCCGAACACTTTTACAGTACAGTTCGGCACCCCGAACTTATAGCATTATATGCATTGGCTCCGAATCATGTCTTTGGTCAACAGTTGGGTTGCCCAGCTCATGTGCTTGCTACCTTACGTTCCGCTATATCGGCTAGGGTAGTAAAGGGAGAACTACTGCGATTGTGGCCCGGTTCTTCCGGACGAGCACCTCAGTAGAGAAAACCGAAAACTGATTGTCATGATGCGGCGAGAGCGGGTCAGCTGTTTGAGAGGTCACAAAATCTTTAGCGATTTCTTCCGAATTATGCGATAACTAATGCATCGTGCGACGGATCGGTTTTTATCTGATCAGATGTTTCACAATACCCCAAGTTCGGTCTTCCAAACACTAGGGGTTGTGCCTACCTTTCTTTTGTCAAACTCCTATGGCTAAGTGAGGATGATAAAGCCTTATAGTTCGATTGCCTGGTTTGTCACGCTAAGCACCTCCTTTAAGGACCAAAAATCTGGAGTAAAGAGTGTTTAGATTTATCCCGAACACCCCCGTACTTCCTACATGGGGTCAGAAGCCGATGACTGGCCAACTCTCAGAATTAATTTAAAAATGGCCGCACAGGAGGTAATAATTCAAATAACAAGCATTATTTTACATAATGACCTTGTTTCATATTAGAGCACAGGATAACATGCATACATTCATGGGAATATAATATCCTTGGCACATTGCTCTGCGACAAGGCGGGATCCCTCCAGGACACTGTCATAATACAACTCGGGCTTGCGGTGCTCTTTCCCATCGGGCGGTCCTTCGGTCATCAGCTTCACAGCATCGATTTCACCCAATGAACCTTGACGCAGGCAAAGGCCATTCGTGCACCTTCGGTGCAGACCGACCGCTTGATGGTGTCAAGCCAAGGGCAGGCACTAACCAGCCGCTTCACGAGTCCGAAGTAGCTGCTAGGAATCGCTTCGGCAGGCCATAGCCGGATAATCAAATCCTTGAGGGCTAGTTCGGCCGCCCTATGTAGCTCGACCACCGCTTTGGTGATCGGTAAGGGTATGGGTATACGGCGCGCAAGATATTGCGACCAGAACAGCTTCTCCGTAGAGCTCCCCTCTTCGGCTCGGTAGAATTATGCGGTGTCAGACACGCTGCACGAAGAACCGCAAACACCCCTGGAGAACTCCGAATCCGGGTCAGTAAACGAAATCTTTCCTTTGCGTATTTGCTCTGCATAATAAAGGCCTTACCCGCTGCAATCTTTCGGGCCTCCTGGATTTCCTAGAAGGCGCCTTGGGCTTCAGCACAGGCATCGTGTGCGGAGTGACGAGCCTTGGTGAGTTCGGACTCTTGATCCGTTATACTCTGCTCCAAGGTCTCTCACTTCTTTATGGCTTCTTGGAGCTCTTGTTGAACTTCAATGACCAGGGCCTCGTGGTTTTCACGAGTGGCCTGCTCCTTGGCCGCCTTCTTCTCGGCCTCGGCTATTGCCTTCTTAAGAGACTCGACTTCGGTCGCCGCTCCTACTACATATCATGACATTTTTCAGTCAAAATAACTATTAACTTGTATTTAAATAGAAACAAAGTTATCCTATACCTTGGTTATCTTCCAATTGCTTTTTTACTTGGTCGAGCTCCTTTTCGGCCAGCTCCAGACTCTGCTTCAGTCCGGAGACCTCCGTAGTATGAGAGGTTGCAGTCAATAACGACACCTGATCATTCACATAGGTATTTCCTAATTAGTCTCCTACAGAATATATTTGATCCTCTGTCCAGCTTTCTTTTCAAACACCGAACAGTGTATCAGGGGCTACTATCTACATTATGACATTCTTTTAACTTCATTACTTACCTCAAAGCCTGTTAGAAGGCTGGTGCAGGCTTCGGTTAGCCCGCTTTTGGTGTACTGGACCTTTTCAATCACCGCACCCATAAGGGTACGGTGCTCTTCAACGATGGAAGCGCTTTGCAGCACCGCCAATAAAGTATACGGCACCTCTGGGTGGACTGAGGTCACCGGTGGAATAGGTGGACCACCTTCTGTTGAAGAAGGTTGCTGGCCTGATTTCGGAGCCGTATTAGTCTCCGGAGTTGTCTCTGGCTGGGGGCCAAATTTAGGACGGCCCCCGCCTTCAGCATCCATGGGGGTTTGCTCCCCCATGTGTCCGGTTGCCGAGGTTTGACCCTCCGGCACCGCTTCGACGGTCTCCTGAGCTTCGCCCTGGCCTGGGCCCCTTTGGGACGACACCTCAATGTTGCCACGCCTTTGGGGGAGGAGGCCGTCGGGAGGGTCTCGCTGTCCATCACATCCGGGTCCAACGAATCTTCTGACAAAGATTGCTCGATGTCGGACCCGGCCGAACTGCAGAATATGTGACTCAATACATTAATGCTATGCAAAAGTGAGACCGGATATATGGATGTGTCCGGGTTTCTTTGTACTCACGATTCGGCCAGGGGCTTGACCCTAGGTCCCACTCCGGGCTGCTGTCAGTGGCTGCGGTGGATTCGTCTGGAAGGGAGGCTTTCCCCTTCTTAGATGTTTTGGCATCCAAATGTGTGGAGGCCGTCCTCTTCTTTCTCCCCCTTGCAAGGGGGGGACTGGCTTTCCTCTTCTTCCTCCTCCTCTTCCTTGTCTTTTTCAACGAAGGAGTGGGCCTCGGTGTCTTCGGACATCACATCTGAAGTACCCTTGCGACGGAGCCCGCCCCTGGTCTCTTTGGCGTCCTTCTTGGCCTTCTTCTTTGGCGCCTTATATGGTGCCGGGACCAGCATCTTAATCAGAAGTGGGCCGGCTTGTCCTTCAGGCAGCGGAGCCAGATAGTAGATCCGCTCTACCTTCTTCGTCCAGCCCTGGGAGAATCATTAGGGAAATATTAGGTGTTTTCCCCAAGGTATACAAATAAAGTATACACCTTGAAAACATATAAAGAGTTACCAAACTTGCGGGGCGGGACAATTTGTGCCCGCGATCCTCGGCGGTGTCCGGCCACGACTTGTCGGGCTTGAATAGCACCTTCCAGATGTCTTCGTGCGTCGCGCCAAAGAACTCCAGCAAGGTTTGGTGCTTGGCCGGATCAAACTCCCATAGATTGCAAGTCCGGCGTTGACATGGAAGGATTCGGCGAACTAGCATCACCTGGACCACATCGACAAGTTTGATATTCTTGTCCTCCATGCTCTTGATACGCGCTTGGAGCATCGTCAGCTCATCTGACGAAGACCAGTCTAGGCCCTTTTCGGGCCAGGACATGAGCCGCATTGGGGCTCCGGATCGGAATTTGGGGGCGGCGGCCCATTTGGTGCCGCATGGCTCGGTAACATAGAACCACTATTGTTACCAACCTTTGATGAACTCATTGAATTTACCTGATGGCCATTTGACGTTGGGCATCTTGCTCACCATGGCTCCTCTGCACTTGGCGTGTTCGCCGCCTACCACCTTTGGCTTCACATTGAAAATCTTTAGCCACAGTCCGAAGTGTGGTGGGATGCGGAGGAAGGCCTCGCACATGACGATGAATGTCGAGATGTTGAGGAAGGAATTGGGGGATAAGTCATGGAAATCTATCCCGTAGTAGTACATAAGGTCGCGAACAAATGGGTGGAAGGGAAACCCCAGCCCACGGACAAAGTGAGGGAGGAATACAACCCTCTCATGGGGTTCTAGAGTAGGGACGATCTGTCTTGCCGCCGGGAGACGGTGTGCGATCTTCTTGGCCAGGTATCCGGCCTCCCGGAGTTTCTTGATATCCTTCTCCTTGACGGAGGCGGCCATCCACTTGCCTTGCGCTCCGGATCCAGACATGGTTCGAGTGCTTTTTGGGGCGGAAGAGATGGGTGCTTGGGCGCTGGAGCTCGAGAATGAATGAGCAGAGGAAGAAGAGGGCATGGGTGAAAGAGGGGAATCCTTATCCCTTTATAAAGGCAGTAAAAATCATGAGCCTCCCCACTCGCCCTAAAGCTCGCTTACTTCCCAAGCACCGTGCTGATGGCACGGTTGAGTTACCCATGCCCGCATTGATGAGAATCCCATGATAACGGGACACAATCTCTGCTTCGACAAGACGTGCCAATGAAACCGTGCCTCAAAATACGGAGGGGCAGGATAAAAATGGTTCGAATAAAGACCGGGCCGTGGCGTGATGTCATGCTATGAGTTGTCAGCAGATTGGACTCATGGGATATTATACTCTCTACAGTGGTATGTGGAATTTGTTTTGCAGAGCCGGACACGATTCTTATGTTCAAGATCTACTTTGGAGTATTCAGAGAAGGAACCCGCCTTGCAATGCCGAAGACAATCTGCACGCCGGACTCATCGTCATTGAAGCCTGGTTCAGGGGCTACGGAGGGAGTCCTGGATTAAGGGGTCCTCGGACAGCCGGACTATATGCATATGTCGGACTGTTGGACTATGAAGATACAGGATAGAAGACTTTGTCCCGTGTCCGGATGGGACTCTCCTTTGCATGGAAGGCAAGCTTGGCGATTCAGATATGAAGATTCCTTTCTCTATAACCGACTCTATGTAACCCTAGCCCCCTCCGGTGTCTATATAAACCAGAGGGTTTAGTTCGTAGGAAAAAGAACAATCATAATCATAGGATAGCTTCTAGGGTTTAGCCTCTACGATCTCGTGGTAGATCAACTCTTGTAATACTCATATCATCAAGATCAATCAAGCAGGAAGTAGGGTATTACCTCCATCGAGAGGGCCCAAACCTGGGTAAACATTGTGTCCCCCGCCTCCTGTTACCATTAGCCTTAGACGCACAGTTCGGGACCCCCTACCCGAGATCCGCCAGTTTTAACACCGACACCGGGCCATATGATTCGGATCAAGTCTAGTGTATCGCGTTTTGACCATTGCCCAAGCCTCTCGTGCGCCTTCCCAACACGCTGATATCTTCCATAGCTCAAAACGGCGATGAGCTCCCTTGAATAAATTCACGAGCTCATCCATACTTCCTGGAGGAGGATCGGATGGCCATAAAGCCTTAGCCATGTCCCTCATTGCTTTCCAAGCTCGCTCGTGCACTTGGGACAGCTCCTGTAGTAGGTTGCCTTGAAATCCAGATTCTCCCTCGGGACGTCCAGTCGGCACACCTACAGAAACAAACTTGTAAAACTATCCGTCAGGGGACCGTGTGAAAGTCAGGTTACAGAGCATACTGAATATGCCGCCTTTTGTTCTCCTTCAAGGCATCTGATAGTTGGGCTCTTATGTCCTTCATTTCTTGTGGTAGATGACAATCTGGCATTGCCCTCGCGTCAAACCCAGTCCTTGTGGTAGGGTCTGGGGCTAGATTAGCCTATGCATGGCCGGCTAGGTCTCTGGGTACAGTCTGGCGTATGCTCCTCCTACGATATGGCACAGCAGGAAACATCATTGTCCGATCTATCCACTGAGTGCGTGTTAAAAAATTATACCTCTTTGATGAGGGAGAGGGCCCGGCAGTATCATCGTTTGCCTTTCTTTTCGAAGACTCGCCCTGTGCAAGTGTCGTCTTCTTAGAGGACGCCTTTTCCGCAGTACGATGGGATGGGCGTCGCCCCTTGGGAGCACGATGATAGTGCGGTGGGTGAGTCGCAAGGGAAAACTCTTTTTGAGGGGATGTCTCCTGGGTACTTACATGGGAGGAGGGGAGAAGGCCGGGGTAATCGGCTATAACAGCCACCTCCGTGCCGTCGTAGCTCGTCTGATAAAAGACTCCCTCCTTAAATTCTATAAATATATCCGGATCCTCTTCAAATCCAGGATCTAGGTCTTGATTATGGTCCTCCGGCTGCGGAGCGGGGCTGTAGATCCCCGCGATTACCTTTCTCCATTCCTGTTAAAGGTAGCCAGATTAAGTTTGACTAAGCATATTTAAGGAAAAAGATTGAGTGAGGCCTATGATCAAAAACTCACCCGGTCAATGGGATTATACATGGAGAAACCTTCTCAGCACTTAAGGCGAGTGAAGTCCACCTTCTCCCCTTTGTAAAGGTCAGCCAACATGGCGGCCAAAGCGGCAAAATTGGTCAGACCCTTGCGCCCACAGCGTGATGCGTTGTCCTCCCCGTTGTAATGCCGCATGGGAAGCCCTCTAGATTGGAGTGGTTGAACGCATCGCGTTATTGAAATCGCCATTACCTTGACTATAGACAGTCCGGAGTGGGCGAGCATTCTGATCTTACTCACTGGCCTCTTAATCTCCACACCATCTTCTTCCTCAAAGCTTCAGGGACACCAACTGACGCACTTCTTTAAAGGAGCAGTGGAAAATTCGGGAAGACCTTGCCGGATTGGGTCCGGGAGAACAACGTCTTCAAAGTAGAACCACTCCGAGGGCCACTCCTCGGATGCCTTCTTTAGAGTGCCGGACAGGTATCCTGTTCCGGTTATGCGCCACACTTCGGTGCCGCCCACCTTGAATATGGATCCCTTTTGGGAGCGTGGGATGAGGCAGAAAAAGTTCCTCCATAAATTGAAATGGGCCTCGCAGCCTAGGAATAGCTCGCAAAGAGCAACGAAGCCCGCGATGTGCAGGATGGAGCCCGGCGTGAGACTGTGCAGTTGGAGGCCGTAGTACTCTAGGAAACCTCTGAGGAAACAGTGAATTAGAAATCCCACGCCTCTTAGCAGGAAGGAAACAAAGCACACCCGCTGCCCTTTAGTCAGATTAGGGAAGTTCTCCGCTAGGGCTTCGCCGTTGATAGAAGTTAATCTCGCCCGAACGGGGACTAGATCCGGGGGAGGGAGATATTCCTGCGTCTGAAGCTTGGTCAACTGGGCGTGGGATACCGAGCAGCTCTCCCAATCACCTTTTTGAGGGCCTTGGGGCGCGACTAAGAACTAGGAGCGCCAGCCATGTTTGGATGGTTTCCTATGGCAAGCTCTAAGGATTTTTGCCTGGTGAGGAATGGCATCTGAGATTCAGTCTCTTTAAATAGACGCCTTTCCTACATGGTCAAGGGGTTGTAAAAATGCTTAGACCCTTCATATTCGTTCGACATGTGGAGGCCGAGGCAACGGCAGCACAGAAGCTGAAGGGTATGATATTTAATGTAAAAGCCAAACTATACAAAGTACAATGGAGAACCCGCCTTGCAAAGTCAAAGACATGAAGCCGGATACCACGTCGTCATTGAAGGCAAGTTCGGGGGCTACTGAGGGAGTCCTGGATTATGGGGTCCTCAGGAAGTTGGCCTATGTGACATGGGCCGGACTAATGGGCCGTGAAGACACAAGACAAAAGGCCTTCTCCCGTGTGCGGATGAGACTCTCCTTTACGTGGATGGCAAGCTTGGCATCCGGATATGTAGTTTCCTTCCTCTGTAAACTGACTTTGTACAACCCTAGCCCCCTTCGGTGCCTATATAAACCAGAGGGGTTAGTCCGTAGGGGCAATCACAATCAGACATGCTAGACATCTAGGGTTTAGCTATTACAATCTCGAGGTAGATCAACTCTTGTAACCTCTATATTCATCAAAGTCAATCAAGCAGGAAGTAGGGTATTACCTCCATTAAGAGGGCCCAAACCTGGGTAAACATCGTGTCCCCTGCCTCCTGTTACCTTCGATCCTTAGACGCACAGTTCGAGACCCCCTACCCGAGATCTGCCGATTTTGACACCGACGCCCTCATCCACCGCACTGGATGAGGATCCATCGTCGATCTCGTTGTCCCGCCGGTTCAGCCACCCCGTCCTCCACCTCCAAGGAGCTGCCCCGACGTTCCCCTCGTCTTTCGCGCCACCTCCATTCCCACACTGCCGTCTTCACCTGCACCACCGGAAGAGCATCATCATCATCGATTCCTCGGATGAAGCTGAGGCCTAATCGGCACCACCAAACAGGTTCTACACTAATCGTCGAATTTTCTTCTTGATTCGATCTCACGGTGCTGCCGGCGCTCGGTCCCAAGCCGACATGGCGTGGCTCCATCTACGGCGGCATCGCCTGCCACTTCCTCCAGTCGTCGCTCCCTCGGTGGCGACGTCCACGTCAGTAGGAGCTATTGCTGCTTTGGCTCTCACTCGCGCTGCTGCTCTGCTCTTGCTCTTGGTCCCCTTCCTGGTCTACTCTTGCTCTTGCTCTTTCTCTTGCTTGCGCTGCTGCTCTTTCTCTTGCTTGTGTTGCTGCTCTTCTCTTTCTCTTGCTTGCGCTGCTGCTCTACTCTTGCGCGTGCTGCTGCTGCACGAGCAGTAGATCCTGCTCTCCCTCGAGCCCATGCAGCTGCTACCCGAGATGCTACTACACGACCTGCTGCCCCGGCTCTCGCACGCGTTGCTGGTCCAGGCCCTGCTGCTACTGCTACTGCTTTTCTGCTACTAGTGCATTCAGTTTCGACAGCAAAATTCAGTTTCAACAGTTAAATTCAGTTTCGACAGTTAAGTTCAGAGATGAGCGGCTGATGTATTTTACATCTAGCACTTTGTGGTTATGTATTTTACGCCATCTATTGGAGATGCTATTGGAATTCCACTCAAGTTAACATTGTCTCTCTTTTCTTGCTTCGGCCTCGCCATCGTACAACTCATCGGAGCTGCTCCAACGACGAAACCCTCCATCACAGCGGAGCAGTACCCCGGGCTCCATCTCCAGACGTCTAAGATCTTCTTCCCCTCCTCCAATAGCCAACTCAGCTGGAGCATCCTCACCGACCAATCCAATCACGCTAAGATCGACATGGCTTCGCCAAAGAGGTTGTACACCTGTTGTATTACTTTTTTACTCTACATGTGATATATATTGTCCATTGAGCACACGTAGTAACGTGAAATACGATTAGTTTCTCCTACTATATGATAAGCAGTGAGGTACCAGGCAACTTAGCTATCTGTGATGGACTCTCTTGAACGCCATCATTATTTACCTCTGCGTGTTTGATCTATGCATTTGTAGATGGGCCTGGGAGTTGAGCTAGTAGGGCAGTGGACTGGGTCCAAAGTAGTAGAAGTAGCACAAAAACATTTTTTTAGTGTAGGCTTTTCCCTACTCAATCCTGCCTAATAGAATCGCGAGTGCTTGAGAAAAGTGAAGGAAAAACATAGGAATTGGAATGTTTCCTATGGTACTACTATTCATGCATTTGGTTCAAAGTAATGGAGCAAAGAAAAACTGTAGGATTTGTTCCTTTAGTGTCTCCTTGAAAGAAAAGCCATAGGAATTTTAATGTCCACTTATCCTCCTTTAGTGTCTCCTTGAAAGAAAAGCACAAGACTAAGAGATAGTAGCATAATAGCATTATAACCGTACATTTTCTTGTCATTTGACTTAATCTCAACATGCTTCTTTGCATCCTATGATTTTCCAATTCTTGTGAACCAAACACCCAGATTGGCAGAAATCCTGTGTTTTTAAATTCTCTATATTGCACGTGCATTCCTATCCTATTACTGTGTATTTCCTATCCATGCATTGTTAGAATCCTCCAATTCAAACGAGCCCTTACAGAATTACTTCTCTTACAGATAGTAGTCAAAGAAAACCTTGTGTGGTTTGTCCCACTCCTGTTGCACCGTCGTCCACCCCAGCTCAGCTGCTCCAACGACAGAAGGGTCCACCACAGCAGGGATCCGGCCTCCAGACTGTCTTTTGCCGCCTTAGATCTTCCCCGCTGTCGGCAGCCACGACAACTGCATTACCATCATCAACTAAGCAGATGACCTCAAGGACTACATGGGTCCGCAAGAGAGGTCGCACTCTTTCGTGTCTGCTTACGTTGTGCATCGCTTAATATTCCATGCTACTTTATGCTCCAAACTAATGCTCAAACTTGAGTTTTTAAATAGTTGTGGGGTACATATCGGGGCCGCAATCAATAGTATCTATCTACTATCTGGTTAATCTCTGGTGTCTACTATGAGTTTCATGTTGGGTGGGAAACAAACAGTAAAGAAGCCATTATCTGTATTTTTTAACTGGAGCCATTATTTGCCTGCTATCATTGGTTTTGGGTTTACCCACAGGTTGCTACCATCACTCTGGATTTCTACATGCACTCCTTACATAATCTCACTATGTTTTATTCCTATGCATGTTAGTTATTGTACACAATGGAACTGAACATGTAGAGCAAAAGAGACGAGCCTTGCGTGGCAATAAAATTTTATGCAGACATCACTCCATGGTGGGTGCAAAGGCGGGCCCCTCCACCCATTTCGATTGTAATCAAGAGGAAGATAACTGTTCTGAGGGGGGATTCGGAAGGAGAAGACCACTCCTATTTACCCCCTGAGGTCTTCGCTCTAATTTCGCATGCTGATGTTGGTAATATCATGCATATGGTGCCTTGCATTGCTTAGTTTATACATGCTTTGTGTGAATGCCATCTATTTAGTTTCTTTGTCGTATATGTGAATTATGCAACGCCATCTTGTTTAGCCAGGCATCATATATGTGAATTTTGCAATGCCATCCTGCTTAGCCAGTCATCTTAGATGTGAATCATATCATGCCATCCTTTTTTTTCATTACGTCATACATTTGTCAACAATGTTAGTACATTCAACTACTACTCGTGTGCATCAACCATTTGACACGGTGATCGAAAATTCTGGAGTGAAAACAAGGTCTTTAGAGCAGACTATGCTATCTGACGAAGTGCATATCTCGGTGGTTACGGATAGCTCCTCAGAGGAGGATTCAGAGACAGATGACCCATCCTATTTCCCCCCGAGGTGTATGCTCTAACTTGGCAGGGTTATGTTGCTCATATCGTGCGTATGGTGTCTTGCATTGCTATGTCATTTGCTTAGTCTAGACATGCTTTGTGTGAATGCCACCTGTTTAGTGTCTAATTACTATATATGTAAATTATGCAATGCCATCTTGTTGCAAGACATTATATATGTGAATTATGCTATGCTATCTTATTGTAGGGCATTATATATGTGAATTATGCAATGCCATGTTGTTTAGCCAATCATCATATATGTGAATTATATCATGCTATCCTTTTTTGTATTACGTGTTCCATTTGTCGACAACGTTTGTATATTCAACTACTCTTCCTGTGCATTAGCCATTTGAAGTAGTGATTGAAGTATCTGGAGTGAAAACAAGGTATTCAGAGCAGACAATGCTACCTGCTGAAGCAGACATCTCGCTAGTTACAGATAGCTCCTCAAAGGAGGATTCGGACCAGTCCTATTTCCCCCTGAGGTTTATGCTCAAACTTGGCAGGGTTATATTACTCATGTCATGCATGTTGTCTTGCATTGCTTAGCTTTTACATCATATATGCGATTGCCATTTGCTTACTTGCTTAGTATATAAATCATATATTTGAATTATATCATGCCATCATGTTTACATAGACATCATCTATCTGAATTATGGCATGCCAACCCATTTAATAAAGACATCATATAGTTATATCATCTCATCCTGTTTAGTGTTTACAGTCATCATATTTTGAATTATGTTATTCTATCCGTGAATTATATCATGCTATCATGTTTCCATAGGCGTCACGTATGTGAATTATGGCATGCCAACCTATTTAATAATTACATTATATAGTAATATCATGTCATCCAGTTTACATAGTCATCATATTTTGAACTATGTCTTTCCATCCTTTTTAGTTAGCCATCATATATGTGAAATTGTGTCATGCTATCCTGCTTAGTTAGCCATCATATATGTGAAATTGTCTCATGCTATCATGTTTGGTTAGACAACATAAATATGAATTATTTCATGCTCTCTTTTATTCCCCACTATCCATTGCACCTGTCTATCATACAATGTCTATACATTCAATTACTTTTCTTGTTTATCAGCCATTTGAATTGGAGAGGGTGATGGTAGTATCTAAGGGAGTAACAACACAGTCTTCAGAAAAGATACCAGTCAATGCAGATAGAACCACAATTGTACTTGCCTAAGAACCAGCCCCACCACACATAACCCAGACTCTCACAGATTGTACCCCTACCCAGTTGGACAGAGAACCAGCTACACCCCTTCTAACCCCAACCCCAGCAGATAGTAAACCAGTTCCAGTTGACGCAGCACTGTCTCCACCACACAGCACCCAAACACGAGCAGTTAGGAAGGGAACTGCAGTGCCCAAAGCACGAGGACCACCACTCCGATCCCAGCTCAACGCTTAAAGCAGAAGAAGAATTGTTCTCAGGTCAGGTTCTGTAGCTATGGTTCATACTACTTTGTTCTTGCATCACTTTATTTACTCATACCAACTATTTTCAAATTTGAAGGATGGAATTGAAACTCCAATGGCGCAACATGTATGTTTTAAACCTGTTTCTTTAACTAGTTTGCTGTTGTAACTTGCTCTATGTTGATTTCAGTTTCAATTGAATAAACAGTTATGTTCTCATGTCATGCACATTACAAGTGTTGTCATTGCTCTTCAGTTTCCCACACTTATATTCTGTCTATTCTGCTTTGTCTTAAACAGATATTATTTGAACTATGTCTCTATCTTGATTTGGCAACAAAAACTAGAATGATATAGACCATACAGTGACCATGGTGCATAGATATATGTTTGTTTCTGTTGGGGAACATAGTAATTTCAAAATTTTCCTACGCACACACAAGACATGGTGATGCATAGCAACGATAGGGGAGAGTGTTGTCCATGTACCCTCGTAGACCAAAAGCGGAAGTGTTAGCACAATTCGGTTGATGTAGTCGTACGTCTTCATGATCCGACCGATCAAGTACCGAATGCACGGCACCTCTGAGTTCAGCACACGTTCAGCTCAATGACGTCCCTCGAACTCCGATCCAGCCGAGCTTTGAGGGTGAGTTCCGTCAGCACGGCGGCGTGGTGACGATGACGATGTTCTACCGACGCAGGGCTTCGCCTAAGCATCGCTATGATATTATCGAGGTGGATTATGGTGGAGTGGGGCACCACACACGTCTAAGAGATCCAAGGGATCAATTGTTATTGTGTCTAGAGGTGCCCCCCTGCCCCCGTATATAAAGGAGCAAGGGGGGAGGGGGTGGCCGGCCTAGAAGGGGCGCGCCAGGAGGAGTCCTACTCCCCCGGAGTAGGACTCCTCCTTCCTTGTCCAACTAGGAGAGGGAAGGAAGGAAGGAGAAGGAGAAGGAAGGAGAGTGAGGAAAAGAGAAGGGGGCTAGCCCCTAGTCCAGTCGGTTTGGGCTAGGGGGCGCGCTGCTGCCCTCTCTTCCACCACTTGGCCCATGAGGCCCATTGCTTCTTCCTCGTATTCTCGTAACTCCCTGGTACCCCTGAAAATACCCGAATCACTCGGAACCTTTCCGAAGTCCGAATATAGTCGTCCAATATATCGATCTTTACGTCTCGACCATTTCGAGACTCCTCGTCATGTCCCCGATCTTATCCGGGACTCCGAACTCCTTTGGTACATCAAAACTCATAAACTCATAATATAACTGTCATCGAAACCTTAAGCGTGCGGACCCTACGGGTTCGAGAACTATGTAGACATGATCGAGAACTGTTTTTGGTCAATAACTAATAGCGGAACCTGGATGCTCATATTGGCTCCTACATATTCTACGAAGATCTTCATCGGTCAAACCGCATAACAACATACGTTGTTCCCTTTGTCATCGGTATGTTACTTGCCCGAGGTTTGATCGTCGGTATCCCAATACCTAGTTCAATCTCATTACCGGCAAGTCTCTTTACTCGTTACGTAATGCATCATTCCATAACTAACTCATTAGCTACATTACTTGCAAGGCTTATAGTGATGTGCATTACCGAGAGGGCCCAGAGATACCTCTCCGACAATCGGAGTGACAAAACCTAATCTCGAAATACGCCAACTCAACATGTACCTTTGGAGACACCTGTAGAGCTCCTTTATAATCACCCAGTTATGTTGTGACGTTTGGTAGCACACAAAGTGTTCCTCCAGTAAACGGGAGTTGCATAATCCCATAGTTGTAGGAACATGTATAAGTCATGATGAAAGCAATAGCAACATACTAAACGATCAAGTGCTAAGCTAACGGAATGGGTCAAGTCAATCACATCATTCTCTAATGATGTGATCCCGTTAATCAAATGGCAACTCATGTCTATGGCTAGGAAACACAACCATCTTTGATCAACGAGCTAGTCAAGTAGAGACATACTAGTGACACTATGTTTGTCTATGTATTCACGCATGTATTATGTTTCCGGTTAATACAATTCTAGCATGAATAATAAATATTTATCATGAAATAAGGAAATAAATAATAACTTTATTATTGCCTCTAGGGCATATTTCCTTCAGTCTCCCACTTGCACTAGAGTCAATAATCTAGTTCACATCGCCATGTGATTTAACACCAATATTCATATCTCTATATGATTAACACCCATAGTTCACATCGTCATGTGACCAACACCCAAAGAGTTTACTAGAGTCAATAATCTAGTTCACATTGCTATGTGATTAACTCCCAAAGAGTACTGAGGTGTGATCATGTTTTGCTCATGAGAGAAGTTTAGTCAACGGGTCTGTCACATTCAGAGCCGTATGTATTTTGCAAGTATTCTATGTCTACAATGCTCTGCACGGAACTACTCTAGTTAATTGCTCCCACTTTCAATATGTATCCAGATTGAGATTTAGAGTCATCTGGATCGGTGTAAAAGCTTGTACCGATGTAACTCTTTACGACGGGCTCTTTTATCACCTCCATAATCGAGAAATATTTCCATAGTCCTTACTAAGGATATTCTAGACCAATGTCCAGTGATCTACTCCTAGATCACTATTGTACTCCCTTGCCAAATACAGAGCAAGGTATACAATAGGTCTGGTACATAGCATAGCATACTTTATAGAACCTATGATTGAGGCATAGGGAATGACTTTCATTCTCTTTTCTATTTTCTGTCATGGTCGGGATTTGAGTCTTACTCAATTTCACACCTTTGCAACACAGGCAAGAACTCTTTCTTTGACTGTTCCATTTTGATCTACTTCAAAAACTTGACAAGGTATGTACTTATTGAAAAACTTATCAAGCGTCTTGATCTATCTCAATAGATCTTGATGCTCAATATGTAAGTAGCTTTACTGAGGTCTTTCTTTTAAAGAACTCCTTTCAAATACTCCTTTATGCTTTCCAAAAAAATTCTACATCATTTCTAATCAACAATATGTTACTCACATATATTTATCAGAAGGCAGTAGTGCTCCCACTCACTTTATTGTAAATACAGGCTTCACCACAAGTCTGTATAAAACTATATGCTTTGATCAACTTATCAAAGCGTATATTCCAACTCTGAGATGCTTGCACCAGTCCATAGATGGATCACTGGAGCTTGCACATTTTGTTAGCACCTTTAGGATTGACAAAACCTTCTGGTTGCATCATATACAACTCTTCTTTAAGAAAACCATTAAGGAATGCAATTTTTGACATCCATTTGCCAGATTTCATAAAATGGGGCAATTGCTAACATGATTCGGACAAACTTAAGCATCGCTACAGTTGAGAAAATCTCATTGTAGTCAACACCTTGAACTTGTCGAAAACCTTTTTTGCGACAAGTCGAGCTTTGTAGATAGTAACAGTACTATCAGTATTTGTCTTCGTCTTGAAGATCCATTTATACAATATGGCTTGCCGATCATCGGGTAACTCCACCAAAGTCCACACTTTGTTCTCATACATGGATCCCATCTCAGATTTCATGGCCTCAAGCCATTTCGCGGAATCTGGGCTCATCATTGCTTCCTCATAGTTCGTAGGTTCATCATGGTCTAGTAACATGACTTCCAGAACAGGATTACCGTACCACTCTGGTGCGGATCTTACTCTGGAAGACCTACGAGGTTCGGTAGTAACTTGATCTGAAGTTTCATGATCAATATCATTAGCTTCCTCACTGATTGGTGTAGTCGTCACAGGAACCGGTTTCTGTGATGAACTATTTTCCGATAAGGGAGAAGGTACAAATTACCTTATCAAGCTCTACTTTCCTCCCACTCACTTCTTTCAAGAGAAACTCCTCTAGAAAGGATCCATTCTTAGCAATGGATGTTTTGCCTTCGGATCTGTGATAGAAGGTGTACCCAACAGTTTCCTTTGGGTATTCTATGAAGACGCACTTCTCCGATTTGGGTTCGAGCTTATTAGGTTAAAACCTTTTTCACATAAGCATCGCAACTCCAAACTTTAAGAAACGATAACTTTGGTTTCTTGCCAAACCACAGTTCATAAGGCATCGTCTCAACGGATTTTGATGGTGCCCTATTTAAAGTGAATGCAGCTGTCTCTAATGCATAACCCCAAAATGATAGTGGTAAATCGATAAGAGACATCATAGATCGCACCATGTCAAATAAAGTGCGGTTATGACGTTCGGAAACACCGTTACGCTGTGGTGTTCCAGGTGGCATGAGTTTGTGAAACTATTCCACATTATTTTAACTGAAGGCCAAACTCGTAACTCAAATATTCATCTCCACAATGAGATTGTAGAAACTTTATTTTCTTATTACGATGATTTTCCACTTCACTCTGAAATTCTTTGAACCTTTCAACTATTTCAGACTTATGTTTTATCAAGTAGATATACCCATATCTGCTCAAATCATCTTGTGAAGGTTAGAAAATAACGATACTTGCCACGAGCATCAACACTCATTGGATCGCATACATCGGTATGTATTGTTTCCAATAAGTCAGTAGCTCGTTCCATTGATCCGGAGAACGGAGTTTTAGTCATCTTGCCCAAAAGGCACGGTTCGCAAGCATCAAATGATTCATAACCAAGTGATTCCAAAAATCCATCTTTATGGAGTTTCTTCATGCGCTTTACACCGATATGACTCAAACGGCAGTGCCACAAATAAGTTGCACTATCATTATTAACTTTTGCATCTTTTGGCATCAATATTATGAATATGTGTATCACTACGATCGAGATCCAACAAACTATTTTCATTGGGTGTATGACCATTGAAGGTCTTATTCATGTAAACAGAATAACAATTATTCTCTAATGAATAACCGTATCGCAATAAACATGATCAAATCATATTCATGCTCAACGCAAACACCAAATAACATTTATTTAAGTTTAACACTAATCCCGAAAGTATAGGGAGTGTGCATGATGATCATATCAATCTTGGAACTACTTCCAACACTCATCGTCACTTCCCCTTCAACTAGTCTCTGTTTATTCTGTAACTCCTGTTTCGAGTTACTAATCTTAGCAACCGAACAAGTATCAAATACTTAGGGGCTACTACAATCACTAGTAAGGCACACATCAATAACATGTATATCAAATATACCCTTGTTCACTTTGCCATCCTTCTTATCCACCAAATATTCAGGGCATTTCCGCTTCCAGTGACCATTTCCTTTGCAGTGTAAGCACTCAATTTCAGGCTTTGGTCTAGTTTTCTTCTTCTTCACGGGAGTGACAACTTGTTTGCCATTCTACTTGAAGTTTCCCTTTCTTTCCCTTTGCCCTTTTCTTGAAACTAGTGGTCTTGTCAATCATCAACACTTGATGCTCTTTCTTGATTTCTACCTTCGTCGATTTCAACATCACGAAGAGCTCGGGAATCGTTTTTGTCATCCCTTGCATACTATAGTTCATCACGAAGTTCTAGTAACTTAGTGATGGTGACTAGAGAATTCTGTCAATCACTATCTTATCTGGAAGATTAACTCCCACTTGATTCAAGCGATTGAAGTACCTGCACAATCGAGCACATGCTCACTAGTTGAGCGATTCTCCTCCATCTTTTAGCTATAGAACTTGTTGGAGACTTCATATCTCTCAACTCGGGTATTTGCTGGAAATATTAACATCAACTCCTGGAACATCTCATATGGTCCATGACATTCAAAACGTCTTTGAAGTCCCGATTCTAAGCCGTTTAAGCATGGTGCACTAAACTATCAAGTAGTCATCATTTTGAGCTAGCCAAACGTTCATAATGTCTGCATCTGCTCCTGCAATAGGTTTGTCACCTAGCGGTGCATCAAGGACATAATTCTTCTGTGCAGCAATGAGGATAAACCTCAGATCGCGGATCCAATCCGCATCATTGCTACTAACATCTTTCAACACAGTTTACTCTAGGAACATATCAAAATAAACATATGAAAGCAACAACGCGAGCTATTGATCTACAACATAATTTGCAAAATACTACCAGGACTAAGTTCATGATAAATTTAAGTTCAATTAATCATATTACTTAAGAACTCCCACTTAGACAGACATCTCTCTAGTCATCTAAGTGATCACGTGATCCAAATCAACAAAACCATGTCCGATCATCACGTGAGATGGAGTAGTTTTCAATGGTGAACATCACTTATGTTGATCATATCCACTATATGATTCACGCTCGACCTTTCGGTCTCCGTGTTCCGAGGCCATATCTGTATATGCTAGGCTCGTCAAGTTTAACCTGAGTATTCCACGTGTGCAACTGTTTTGCACCCGTTGTATTTGAACGTAGAGCCTATCACACCCGATCATCACGTGGTGTCTCGGCACAAAGAACTTTCGCAATGGTGCATAATCAGGTAGAACACTTCTTCATAATTAGTGAGAGATCATCTTAAAATGCTACCGTCAATCAAAGCAAGATAAGATGCATAAAGGATAAACATCACATGCAATCAATATAAGTGATATGATATGGCCATCATCATATTGTGCTTGTGATCTCCATCTCTGAAGCATCGTCGTGATCACCATCGTCACCGGTGCGACACCTTGATCTCCATCGTAGCATCGTTCTCGTTACGCCATCTATTGCTTCTACGACTATCGCTACCGCTTAGTGATAAAGTAAAGCAATTACTGAAGCGTTGCATTTCATACAATAAGCGACAACCATATGGCTCCCGCCGATTGCCGATAACTTTGGTTACAAAACATGATCATCTCGTACAATAAAATATAGCATCACGTCTTGACCATATCACATCACAACATGCCCTGCAAAAACAAGTTAGACGTCCTCTACTTTGTTGTTGCAAATTTTACGTGGCTGCTATGGGCTGAGCAAGAACCGTTCTTACCTACACATCAAAACCATAACGATAGTTCATCAAGTTAGTGTCGTTTTAACCTTCACAAGGACCGGGCGTAGCCACACTCGGTTCAACTAAAGTGAGAGAGACAGACACCCGTCAGTCACCTTTAAGCAACGAGTGCTCGTAACAGTGAAACCAGTCTCGCGTAAGCGTACGCGTAATGTCGCTCCGGGCCGCTTCATCTCACAATACCGCTGAACCAAAGTATGACACGCTGGTAAGCAGTATGACTTGTATCGCCCACAACTCACTTGTGTTCTACTTGTGCATATGACATCTATGCATAAAACCTGGCTCGGATGCCACTGTTGGGGAACGTAGTAATTTCAAAATTTTCCTATGCACACACAAGATCATGGTGATGCATAGCAACGAGAGGGGAGAGTGTTGTCCACGTACCCTCGTAGACCGAAAGCGGAAGCGTTAGCACAACGCGGTTGATGTAGTCGTACGTCTTCACGATCCGACCGATCAAGTACCGAACGCACGGCACCTCCGAGTTCAGCACACGTTCAGCTTGATGACGTCCCTCGAACTCTGATCCAGCCAAGCTTTGAGGGAGAGTTCCGTCAGCATGACGGCGTGGTGACGATGATGATGCTCTACCGACGCAGGGCTTCGCCTAAGCACCGCTATAATATTATCGAGGTGGATTATGGTGGAGGGGGGCACCGCACACGGCTAAGAGATCCAAGGGATCAGTTGTTGTTGTGTCTAGAGGTGCCCCCCTGCCCCCGTATACAAAGGAGCAAGGGGGGAGGGGGCGGCCGGCCTAGAAGGGGCGCGCTAGGAGGAGTCCTACTCCCACCGGGAATAGGACTCCCTCCTTTCCTTGTCCAACTAGGAGAAGGGAAGGAAGGGAAGGAGAAGGAGAAGGAAGGAGAGGGAGGAAAAGAGGAAGGGGCGGCCCCTAGTCCAGTCGGTTTGGGCTAGGGGCCCGCGCATCTGCCTCCTCTCTTCCACCACTTGGCCCATGAGGCCCATTGCTTCTTCCTCGTATTCCCGTAACTCCCTAGTACCCCCGAAAATACCCGAATCACTCGGAACCTTTCCGAAGTCCGAATATAGTCGTCCAATATATTGATCTTTACATCTCAACCATTTCGAAACTCCTCGTCATGTCCCCGATCTCATCCTGGACTCCAAACTCCTTCGGTACATCAAAACTCATAAACTCATAATATAACTGTCATCGAAACCTTAAGCGTGCGGACCCTATGGGTTCAAGAACTATGTAGACATGACCGAGAACTGTTTTCGGTCAATAACCAATAGCGGAACCTGGATGCTCATGTTGGCTCCTACATATTCTCGAAGATCTTTATCGGTCAAACCGCATAACAACATCGTTGTTCCTTTGTCATCGGTATGTTACTTGCGAGGTTTGATCGTCGGTATCCCAATACCTAGTTCAATCTCGTTACGGCAAGTCTCTTTACTCGTTCGTAATGCATCATTCCATAACTAACTCATTAGCTACATTGCTTGCAAGGCTTATAGTGATGTGCATTACCGAGAGGGCCCGAGATGCCTCTCCCACAATCGAGTGACAAAACCTAATCTCGAAATCGCCAACTCAACATGTACCTTTGGAGACACTGTAGAGCTCCTTTATAATCACCCGATTCGTTGTGGCGTTTGGTAGAACACAAAGTGTTCCTCCGGTAAACGGGAGTTGCATAATCTCATAGTCGTAGGAACATGTATAAGTCATGAAGAAAGCAATAGCAACATACTAAACGATCAAGTGCTAAGCTAACGGAATGGGTCAATTCAATCACATCATTCTCTAATGATGTGATCCCGTTAATCAAATGACAACTCATGTCTATGGCTAGGAAACACAACCATCTTTGATCAACGAGCTAGTCAAGTAGAGGCATACTAGTGACACTATGTTTGTCTATGTATTCACACATGTATTATGTTTCCAATTAATACAATTCTAGCATGAATAATAAATATTTATCATGAAATAAGGAAATAAATAATAACTTTATTATTGCCTCTAGGGAATATTTCCTTCAGTTTCATGTTGTTATCCTGTCCACTTTACTACTGAACTGATTTACCAAAATGAGTTTCATATACAACATGGTAAACCTGTGATGTGTCTTCTTGTTTCTCTTTTAGAATGCGGACAAAATATTGGAGAAGAGTACCCCCGTTATGCAATGGTAAAGAAAGTAATGTAGATAAGGTTCAAGATAGCAAGACATCCGTGTTGGTCTCCAAGAAAGCTGATTAAAACTATCTTAACGATAGTGAGACAACCCAAAAGTCATGTCTTGATGTAGTGTTCGAGTTACTGGACATTACTGCTGCGACAAGCTCTTCGAACTCGCTGCTTGAATCACTTTGTCTTCTTGAGTCTCAAGTTCAAGTTGAAAGACATCGATCAGATGTGTTGCGACACAAAGCCGAAGGACTGAGGAAGTCCCTGCAGAATTCAGATGCATACTTTCTAGTGCAACAGCAAGCGCTGGAGGATTTAAGCGCCAGACAAGAGAAAGTTAATAAGCTTGCTACCATCTTGCCAGCATTATGGGTACCTAGGATATTGTTTCTTGATCTCTTCTGAAGTGGTTTCAGTTTTGGACTTGTTTTGCTGCGGTGTTTATTTGCACTGGTCACCAACTTTGACAACCAGTGTATGTGATATGATGCTTTGTTCCCTATATTTGCACTAGTGGCGAACTTTGATGCCCAGTGGATGTAATATGTGTAATAGCCATGAATCCATGATAGCCTAGCGTAAGTTGCTTGCTTATTTATTTCCTTGTTGTCTTGTTTATTTGTTTGCTTGTAGTCAGTGCAGTTCTTTTTCCGTGTTTTGCTAGTGGCCGCAATAACCTATTTTTAAAACTAGGCCACCATAACCATGGGCTACATATTTACTGTAGTGACCATGGGCCTCCTACGGGTCGTAGAAACAATGGGCCTTCTACGAGTCGTAGAAATAATGGGCCTTATACGGGTCGTAGCATCAATGGGCCTTCTACGGGTTGTATGATCGATTGGCCAAACATGGGCCAATAACAGACCGCATTATGGGCCGTAAACGGGATAGAGTTGGAATCATCCGTTCATGGGCCGACCATAACGGCCCGTTGTTAATCGGCCGTATTTGATGACGCTATGAAAACGGCCCAATGGATTAACGGGCCACAAACGGGTCGATTGTAACCACAGGCTGAATTTGGCCCTGGCGAAAAAGGCGATGTGGCCGTAAGTAACGAATCTTTGAAATGAACCCAGAATAAATGGGCCCGAGAAGGCGAGAAAGATAACACGGGTTGAAGCGGCCCAATGAAATAATGGGCCGTTAATGGGTATAAAGCGATACACTGTTCATTACGGGCCAGTTTCACCATGGGCCGTTATTGGGCCAAGAGTTACAAAGGGCCTCATATGGGCCGAAAGACGTCATGGGCCAGGCCATACAAGGGCCGGAAGTTACAACAGGATGGAATCATATTGGACAACCCATATGAAGCTACTGGGCTTAATTCGGATAGGACGTAACGGGCCGTGAGTTAGCGGGCCGTAAATGGGCTATATACGAACATGCTGTTAACAGGCTTTTCGTGGGCCGACCCACTACCTTTTGACCAAGTCAAACGGGCCGGCCTTTTCACTGGAATGGGCCTCTATTGGGCCATGCCACGTGTCAACGTATCATAGGCGCCTAGGGCTGGAAAAAAAGCTCGAAGATCATGAGCTAAACAAGTAGCTCGTGACTCGGCTCAAATTGACTCGAACTCGAAGAATAACGAGTCGAGCCGAGCTTTAGTTTAAGATCATTTATAGACCAAGTTAAATGAGCCAATCTCACGAGTACTCGTGTAACTCGTTAGGATCGGTACTATAGATCAGCCACTCCCAATACAAAGAAAGATCAGCCACTAAACAACCTACGTCCCAGGCGCACAAACCAAGGCCGAGCAGTTAAAGGCCTAGCCTCCTAGGAGACTCACGCGTTACAAGAAAATTACAATTGTATAGTGATATATATGTTTAATATATACATAATCATTTTTATCATATTTGAGGGCTTTATGTTTATATCTTAAACGAGCTTAACAAGCTAAACGAGCCAGCTCGCAAGTTATACGAGTCGAGCCAATCTTGGGTTTGAGCTCGTTATAGTAACGAGTCGAGTCGAGCTAGGTCGTTAACGAAACAAGCTCTAGCGAGTCGAGCCGAGCTGGCTCGACTCGACTCGAATTCCAGCCCTATAGGCACCTCGTGTCCAATGAATGGATGACATCTGTCCCAACGGTGTGCCAACACGTGGTTCCGCTGGCCATTGAGAATTTTACACGTGGAAAATCCCCATTGGTCTGGGCTGTGAATGGGTTATCGGATCCAAAACCGGACCAGATAGCTTAATGGCGCCCTGTTATGGTGGATGCCACGTGTCGGTTACCCTTGACGAAAGCACTTCCATGACGCACCATTTATCGTCATGAAAGTGGACACTTCCATGATGATAATTTTGGTAATGTCATGGAACACTTCTACGACAGCACATGTATGACTATCTTGATTCTGTCATAAAATCGTCGTGGATGTACATGCATGACAGAAAACGTGACCTACTGTGACAAACATGTATCATCACGGAAGTGTATTTTTTTTGTAGTGATGGTTTATGGTGAGGCATGTCATTTACCCTTAGAATTAGAACATAAAGCTTATTGGGCAACCAAAAATACCAATTTTAATCTTAAAGAAGCAGGAGAGAAAAGACTACTAGATATAAATGCCCTAGGAGAGCTTCTAGAACAGTGCTTACGAGAGTGCCCAGTTGTTAAGAGAATGTTAAGATGTGGCACGATCATAACATCTTAAAACAAACATTTGCTATGGGGGACAAAGTCCTATTATTTAACTCTCGCCTCAATTTGTTTCCAGGGAAAGTCAGGTCTCGCTAGGAAGGGCCTTATGAGATTGAAGAGGTTTATAATTACGGAGTAGTTCAGTTGAAGGGGGCGAAGAACGGGCCTTCAATCATGAATGGACAACGTTTGAAGCTATACCTCGTGGATGAAAAGAAAGAAGAACAACAAGTGGAAGAGGTAAGTTTTATCACGATCGAGGAAGCTGAATCTCTTAGGAGAAAGTGAATGGTATGAAAAAAAATTCTAGTTACATAGATGTAAATACCGATTTAGGATTTATCTTTGAGCTAGACTTATTTAATTTGTGGGCGAGTCATTGAAGTTTTAGTTCATAGTTGGAATTTTTCGCCACTAACTTCTCAGGAGAAATTTTTCTAAGGAAGAAGCTGGCAAAGAAGCCCATAGAGGAAAAGACAGTGTATCATACAACCACTGCTGGTCATACGAGCGGTCGTATGGAAGGAAGACAGAAATGGTGATTACCACAAAGAGAATGATGATGTTTTATGCAGGCGCTCGTGGTTGTATGAGCGGTTGTATGTTTCCTCCTCGATGAAGAGTTTGGCGACAGAGTGAACGATGCCCTATCATGCAACTAGTCGATCTCGTATGAGCGTTCACATGTATATACCAAAGCAACAAGTAAAAAAATAAAAGGGGGGTTAGCGGCAGGCCATACGACCGGCCGACAGCGCTCCCACTCGTATGGAAGGTTGTCGATTGGTTTGTTACCGCGATTATTTCTCGGTTTTGTTTTGATCTCTTTCTAACTAACTTTTTATCCTTAATATCATGATTATCAGGGGACTCAACCTTTATAAAGGGGGAGGGCACGTCCTTAAGCCATAAAGCCATCTAATCTCACATCTTCTTTGCTTGTCGTTGCTACTTGTGAGCTGTGTTGGGATTTCCTCGAAGAGGAGATGATGAAGTAGTATAGTAGAGATAAGTATTTATCTTAGTTAAGAACTTATCAATCCAGTAGGAGAACCACACAGAACTTCGTTAGTAGAACTTGCACACACAAAAGTAAATACTTGCACCCAACACAAACAAGGGGCTTGTCAATCCTCTCGGTGGTTATTTGCAAGGATCAAATCTCATAGTGGTAGGCAAATAGATAAATTGCAAAATAAAATAATGGTAATAAAATTGCAGCAAGGTACTTTTTGATTTTATATATGATGAAGGTAGACCCGGCGGACATAGTTTTCACTAGAGGCTTCTCTCTCAAGCACATAACGTACAGTGGGTAAACAAATTACTGTTGGGCAATTGATTGAAAAGCGCATAGTTACAATGATGTTCAAGGCTATGATCATGTATATAGGCATCACATCCGAGACAAGTAGACCGACTCCTACCTGCATCTACTACTATTATTCCACCCATCGACTACTGTCCAGCATGCATCTGGAGTATTAGGTTAATAAAAATGGAGTAATGCCTTAAGCAAGATGACATGATGTAGACAAAGTAAATCCAACCAATATGAATAAACCCCGTCGCATTCCCCTTAATGGCAACAATACAAATACGTGTCTTGTTCCCTACTTTGTCACTGGGATATAGAGCACCGCAAGATTGAACCCATTAAAAAGCACCTCTTCCATTGCAAGATAAATCAATCTAGTTGGCCAAACCAAACAGATAGATCGGAGAGAAATACAATGCTATAATAATCATGCATAAAATAATTCAGAGAAGAGTCAATTAATATTCATGAATAATCTGATGATAAACCCACAATTCATTGGATCCCAACAAACACACCGCAAAAGAAGATTACATCGAATAGAACTCCAAGAACATCGAGGAGAACATTCCATTGAAGATCAAAGAGAGAGAAAAAGCCATCTAGGTACTAGCTATGGACCCGTACGTCTGTGGTGAACTACTCACGCATCAACGGAATGGCAGCAAGGATGATGCAGAAGCCCTCCATGATCGATTCCCCCTCCGCAGGGTGCCGGAAAAGGCCTCCAGATGGGATCACAGAAGAACAAAAACTTGTGGAAGCAGAAAAATTGTTTTAAGGTGGCTCTCTGATGTATTGGGAATATTTGGGATTTATAGAGGTGGAGTTAGGTCAGGATGTGTCGCGAGGGGCCCACAAGCCTGGGCGAGCGCCCCTCCCCTAAGGCACGCCCCTAAGCTTGTCGCTTCCTCGCGACTCCTCTGGTATTCTCCCGAACCTTCATGGGTTACTTCTGGTCCAGAAAAAATTAATCCAATGTTTTTTCTCCATTTGGACTCTGTTTTATATTGATTTTCTGAAAAGACAAAAAAAGGAAAAAAATAGCAACTGGCACTTTGCTCTAGGTTAATAGGTTAGTCCCAAAAAATGATATAAGATTGAAGATAATTGCATATAAAACATCCAAGATTGATACTATAATAGCATGGAACAATAAAAAATAATACATACGTTGGAGACGTATCAAGCATCGCCAAGCTTAATTCCTACTCATCCTTGAGTAGGTAAATGGTAAAAACAGATTTTTTTTGATGTGGAATGATACCTAACATGTCTATATGTAATCTTTCTTTTAAGGTATGAATATTTAAATACAAATGATTCAAAGCAATAGTCTATAATTTGACATGAAGACATTCAAACTCAGGCATACCAACAAACAATCATGCCTTTCAAAATAAAAATGCTAAAGAACGCTATCCCTACAAAATCATATAGCCTTGTCATGCTCCATCTTCTTAACACAAAGTATTTATCATGCACAACACTGATGACAAGCTGAGCAATTGATTCATACTTTTTAACGCACTTCAGCCTTTTCAACCCCCACACAATACACGAGCGCAAGCCATGGATATAGCACTATGGGTGGAATAGAGTACGGTGGTAGAGATAAATATGGAGAGAGAAAACAGAAGAAAGTCTCACATCGACGAGGCTAATCAATGGCTATAGGGATGCCCATCAATTGAGAAACAGTATAATGTAGCCACCTGCGAGCCCTCTCAGCGACTTGAGATACTAAGCCATTGGATCCTTACACGAGCACACTAGATCGATTGGTCGTCTCGCTGGCATCCGGAAGGCATTTTTCACCCGTAACCCCGCTTGCCACGCCTGGCCCACCGTCTCTGGGTCGCTGCTCTAGAGACTGACCTGGGCGTTCTCTCTTTAGTCGGGCCGAATAGGGCCGAGTTTATTGGAAGCCGATCCACACGGTTTGTTTCTTTGTTCTCCATAGCCCCCTCGAGCATTCGCTTCGGTTCATCTCCTTGAGACGGCGGCGTTCGTCATGATTCGGCCTCCTCGTTCGGCGGCGCAGGACGTGTGGGCTGTGGTGGCGCATCAACGATGGTGGTGGGTTAGGCAATGGTGTATGGTTAGGGATGGCAGTGACTTTCTCGCGCTTCACTCCGGCCGACTATCCATCTCTCCTGAA
This sequence comes from Aegilops speltoides, assembly GCA_021437245.1. Classification (NCBI taxonomy): domain Eukaryota; kingdom Viridiplantae; phylum Streptophyta; class Magnoliopsida; order Poales; family Poaceae; genus Aegilops; species Aegilops speltoides. Next base: position 340,286,963 of record CM038146.1, read on the forward strand.
TCCCAATGCTTCGTTCCTTCTCCCCGGCACAGCAACGACGGCTGTGTGCGTCGTACTCCCGGCTTCCTCACTTGTGCCCGATGTGCCTTGCGCTGCTGCTCCGTCTGACGGTTGTATGATTGTATCCATCCAAGAGTCCAAGACCGCCCTCCATACGAAGGTGCTTCTTGGCTACCTGGTAGTCCGGTACCAACACTTTCTTCCCATCCTTTCTCTTTCTCTGCGCATGCAAGCTCTTTCTTAAATTACAATGGAGCACTGCCTATTTTGATCTTGTGCATCCAAACTCTTTCCTATACTAGGATGGAGCCCTGCCTATTTTGATCTTGCGAGGCAACACGACCTACATAGGTAATCTTTTTAAGTAAATTTAATCACAGTACATTGTAAGTTTCGAACTGTAATATGTAATAAGCATAACAACATTGTTATTCACCAAAACTTGGGACGTAATTTGTGTGACACTCAGATCAATTAGAACATATGCTACATCTAACTTTTTTTATGCATGCCAAGCTGATATTTCAGTTTTGGTTGCCCAGACTGGGAATACTGAATTTTGTTGGACAAAAAAACATGCAGAGAACTTTAGAAAATGATCCACATGTACCCGGCCTTATGGTTTGTTGAATGATGGATGTGTCCCCCCACGACTTGATCAAATGCATTCTTGCCAAATCCTTTTCTTTATACTTTCTTACAACAGAAACATCTTACATTTTAGGATAGGGTGAGTATTGTCAAAATGACACAATGAGAAACAAACAAGCTTAAAAATAAACAATATATACTTTTGCTATGAACAAATTTAACTTCACTTTTTGTATTTTTTTTAAATAAGTACGTTAATTATAAAATTAGGCGAGCGCGGCAACGCGCGCTATCATGATCTAGTTGATGTCAATGTAAGGAGTAGGGATTGCCATGCAACATATGCACTAAGAGCTATAAGTGTATGAAAGCTTAAACTGAAAACTAAGTGGGTGCGCATCCAACTTGCTTGCTCCAGAGGACCTCGGGCTTTGAGTAAGCCCACCATCAGAATATACAAGCCAAGTTCTATAATGAAAATTTTCCACTAGTATATGAAAGTGACTACATGGGAGACTCTCTATATGAAATGGTGCTACTTTGAAGCACAAGTGTGAAAAAGATAGTAACATTGCCCCTTCTCTCTTTTCTCTCTTTTTTTGGTGGGCTCTTTTTGGCCTCTTTTTTATGGGCTCTTTTTGGCCTCTATTTTTTATTTCCTCACTGGGACAATGCTCTAATAATGAATAATGATGACCATCGCACTTCTATTTACTTACATCTCAAAATTACAACTCGATACTAAAACAAAATATTACTCTATATGAATGCCTCTGGCGATGTACCAGAATGTGCAATGATCTAGCGTAACTTGTATAAAAAATGATGAACGATGGTTGAGCCACAAATACAGTTATATGATCATGCAAAGCAATATGACAATGATAATGTGTGTCATAATAAACGGAATGATGGAAGTTGCATGGCAATATATCTCGAAATGGCTATGGAAATGCCATAATAGGTAGGTATGGTGGCTATTTTGAGGAAGATATAAGGAGGCTTATGTCTGATAGAGCGTATCATATCACGGGGTTTGGATGCACCGACGAAGTTCGCACCACATCTTGAGGTGAGAAAGGGCAATGCATGGTACCGAAGAGGCTAGCAAATTGCGGTAAGGTGAGAGTGTGTATAATCCATGGACTCACATTAGTCATAAAGAACTCACATACTTATCGTGAAAGTTTATTAGCTCTCGAAGCAAAGTACTACTACGCATGCCCCTAGGGGGACAGATTGGTCGGAAAATACCATCGTTCGTCCCCGACTGCCACTCATAAGGAAGACAATCAATAATAAATCATGCTCAAACTTCTTAGCATAACGGAAGACTATACATGCATGCTTCGGGAATCACAAACCTTAACACCAATATTCTTACTGAACCACAATCATTCACTAGTACAACCCACATATCACCATATCTATATCTCAAAGCTATTGCAAGGAATCAAACTTATCATATTCAGTGATCTGCATGAAAGTTTCTATTATATCCCTCTTGAATACCTATCATATTAGGACCAATTTCATAACATGTGCATATTGCCTTTACTATTTATTAGACTCTCAAAAAGATATCGGTGAAGCATGAGAGTGCAACTATTTCTTTAAAATATAACCACCGTCGTGCTCTAAAAGATATAAGTGAAGCACTAGAGCAACTTCTTAGCTTAAGATGTAATTGAAGCACATAGAGTATTCTAACAAATCATGAATAAATGTGTGTCCCTCTCAAAAGGAGTTTGCAACAAATATGGTTGCGGAAAACTAAAAGAACCAAATAAAGCAAAAACCCATATAATACATGATGCTCCAAGCAAAACTCATATCATGTGATGAATAAAAAATATAGATTGAAGTAATTTACCGGTGGTAAGAGGGGGTGTCTTCCGGAGTATCCCCAAGCTTAGCGCTTGGGTCACCTTTAATATTACCTTGGGGTGCCTTTGGCATTCCCAAGCTTACGGTCTTGCCAGTCCTTATTCCTTCATCCATTGCGATCTCACTTAAAACTTGAAAACTTCGGCACACAAAACTCAACAGAAAACTCGTGAGATCCATTAGTATAACAAGCAAATCATATACTTTAGGTACTGTTGTAAACACATTCATATTTTATTATTGCATAATACCTACTTTATTCTAACTTCTCCATGACTTATACCCCCCGATATAATCCATAGATTCATTAAAACCAACAAATTATGCAACGAAAACAGAATCTGTCAAATACATAACAATATGTAATGATATGAACAAACACAATACTTATGTAACTCCAACAATTCTGAAAAAATAGGAAAACGTTGGAAATTTGTATATCAATTGTGTGTAAAATTCAGAATTTTATCTCATCCAGTGAATTTAAACAATTCTGCTACTGGGTGCAAAATTTAATGTTTTTTCACATAATCAAAGCAACTATAAACCAAATCATCCCAAAGGCTTTACTTGGCTCAAACACTAATTTAAACACAGAAACACAACCATAACAGCAGCATTATTGTGTGAACACAAAAAATAGAAAGTAAAAAAGGAAAAATTAAGATAATTATTGGGTTTCCTACCAACAAGCGCTATTGTTTTACACATCTATCTAGGCGTAAGGCACAGTTTCAAGTGTTGTCATCTTTCAAATTAATTCCATAGGTGGCCCTCCTAATAAATTCATATGGTGGCTTAATTTATTTCTATGGAATTGTTGCATTCCTTTCTTTAATGGAAATTGTAATCTTATATTACCTCCTTTCATATCAATAATAGCACCTATGGTACGTAGGAAAGGCCTACCAAGTATTATGGGACAAGACGGGTTGAAATCAATATCAAGCACAATGAAACCAACAGGCACATAATTTCTATTTGCAAGAATAAGCACATCATTTATCCTACCCAATGGTTTCTTAATAGTTGCCTCCGCTAGCTGCAAATTAAGGGAACATCATCGAAATCATGAAGGCCTAGCACATCACATAAAGATTTTGGTATAGTGGAAATGCTAGCACGCAAATCAAATAAAGCATTGTACTCATAATTTTTTGTCTTTATTTTAATAGTAGGTTTCCATTCATCATATAATTTCCTAGGTATTCAAACCCCCAACTCTAGCTTTTCTTCTAAAGCTTTCATCATAGCTTCTACAATATGTTTAGTAAAAGCTTTATTTCGTTGATAGGCATTGGGAAAATTTATCATGGATTGCAACAAGGAAATACACTCAATTAAATAGAAACTATCATAATTAAAGTCCTTGAAATTCAAAGTAGTGGGAACATCACTATTTTAAGTTTTTACCTCTCCAAACCCACTTTTATCAAAATTTTCATTAAGATTATCACCCTTTGAACAATTGGGACACCTTCTAGCTAAAGTTGACTCATCTTCAATCCCTTTTTTCATCAAGTTTATGTTAGTAAATAAAGACTCTATGGGAGAGACACCAATCATCTTAATATCTTCATCATCACTAGTAAAGGACTGGGTTTAGCGGCCATTTTATTTACTAGAGTAGTCTATTTGCCGAAAATCTTTCCTAGGAAATTTTCAGTACGAGCAAGTTGAGATTGGAGGTTGGCGACCTCTTGACATTATCAAGTTGTTTACTAATAGAATCTAACAAGGTAGAATTTTCTTTAAGTTCCTCAGTAAAGAATCTATTATGCTCAAATTGTGTGAACATAAAGTTTTTAGTAGTGTTCTCAATTTCCACCAACCTTTTATGATAAGGATAAAATATTTTAACTTGAGACATAGCGACAAAACAAGCAAACAAAATATATTTCATGTTTTTTGTAAAATTGTTTTAGAAGTGAGGGAAATGAAAACGAGAGGCAAATGCAAATAAAAATAAGAGCAAGTAGATGATAGTTTATGTGAAGGTACTTGATAGGTTTTGCTGATGTCTCCCCGGCAACTGTGACAGAAATTCTTTCTGCTACTTGTGAGCTGCGGTGGATTTCCTCGAAGAGGAGAGGATGAAGCAGTACATCATAGATAAGTATTTCCCTTAGTTAAAAACCAAGCTTGTCAATCTAGTCGGAAAACCACACAGAACCTTGTTAGCAGCACCTGCACACACAAAAGCAAATACTTGCACCCAAACGCAAGGGTTGTCAATCCCCTCGGTGGTTATTTGCAAGGATCAAATCTCATAGTGGTAGGCAAATAGAAAAATTGCAACATAAAATAATGGTAATAAAATTGCAGCAAGGTATTTTTGGATTTTATATATAATAAGCATAGACCCCGGGGCCATAGTTTTCACTAGAGGCTTCTCTCTCGAGCACATAACGTACGGTGGGTAAAGAAATTACTATTGCACAATTGATAGAAAAGTGCATAGTTATGATGATATTCAAGGCAATGATCATGCATATAGGCATCATGTCCAAGACAAGTAGACCGACTCCTGCCTGCATCTACTACTACTAGTAGAATGCCCGTGCGTTGCTATGGGCGTGGGCACAAGAGAAACATTGATGAACCCAAGAGCATAAGTTGTGGTCATCTTTTATCTTCTCCAACAAAATGTAGTCCCATGGCTTTTCTATATTTCGCTAATGTACTTTTATATACATACCAAATTTGTGGGAAGACAGGATAATCTTTCTTATCTCTTTTAATTTCTATTTACTCATTAGTCACCACCACCAAAGGACATAAAATCATCTTAATTCTCCCCGCCTACCTCCTAAATATATGTTGGAATGCAAGTCTGTGCCTGTTGGAATACAAGGTGGAAATATACGTTGCCATCAAGATATATCGAAATTCTACCAGGTTGCGCTATTTTGAGTGCATTGTTGAATTCGGCGAGCAGCGGTGAGCATCCGGATCCGACCATGGCCATTCCAGGACGATTTCCGATGTTGAGGGTGATCTCTATCTCAGGAGAGCCGCACCGTCGACCTAGCCATCCCAGATTGATTTCTTATGCCGAGGCGACCTCCACGTGAATTGGTGTCTTGTGTAGCCACGTTTTTGGCTCCTTGCCCCCAACGACAGCCGTCTCTCTACAGGACGCCGCTTGTTTTCCCTAGCCCCCCTCACGGCACCGAGTTGTGACCGCGTGCTCCGTGTCCCATTCCCCGTGGGGTAAAAAATTGCAACATAGCTATGTTGGATCATTAATGTCACTAAATGTTAGCTTTAGCACAATAGAATTGTGATATACTCCAAGATAGATTAGTAGCACCACCTAAAAGAAGTGCAAATTTAAAGAAGTTAGATAGACCAAGTGGATAGAGTTTACATAAATCCCACACCAATCATGTGCAAAGGAACCTTGAGGGTCTTCAACTTCAATCTAATCAAAGCTGCGACACGGGACATGCACTTTCACCGTGAATAAGTACTTCAATGGAAATGAATATTGTTTACATAATCCTTGAATCGATGCAACAAAGCAGAATATCAATGGAACAAGGAAGCACAATACATCATGCGTATGTTCATGTGGAACCAAAGGGGTCTCAATGAAATTTGTGATGAATGATGCGGCTAGAAACTGCGTCGGAATTTCCCCAAAGAGGAAGGGATGATGCAGCACAACTACGGTAGGTATTTCCCTTAGTTATGAAACCAAGGTATCAATCAGTAGGAGGACCAAGCAAGACTATGTAAACGGTACCTACACACAAAGAACAAATACTTGCAACCCGACACATAAGAGTGGTTGTCAATCCCTCTCGGATAAATGATTGGTAAATAGATAGATTGATAGATGCAAATAGAATAATGGCAAATAAAATTCAGCGAGGTATTTTTGTGGTTTTGATAATATAGATCTGAAAATAAAAGATGCAAATAAAGAAAAAGGAAAATAGCAATGTAGATCTGAAAGTATATGATAGGAAAATAGACCCAGGGGCCATAGATTTCACTAGTGGCTTCTCTCAAGAAAATAGCACACGGTGGGTAAACAAATTACTGTTGGGCAATTGATAGAAGATCAAATAATTATGACGATATCCAGACAATCATTATATAGGCATCACGTCCAAGATTAGTAGACCAAAACGATTCTGCATCTACTACAATTACTCCACACATCGCCCGCTATCCAGCATGCATCTAGTGTATTAAGTTCATGGAGAAAGGGATTAATGCAATAAGAACAGTGACATGATGTAGACAAGATCTATTCATGTAGGAATAGACCCCATCTTGTTATCCTTAATAACAACAATACATATGTGCCTCGCTACCCCTTATGTCACTGGGTGAGGACATCGTAAGATCGAACCCATCACAAAGCACCTCTTCCCATGGCAAGAAAAAATGATCTAGTTGGCCTAACTAAACCAAATATTCGAAGAAGAAACACGAGGCTATAAGTAATCATGCATATAAGAGATCAAAGAAGACTCAAATAATATTCATGGATAGAAATTGATCATAAACTCAAACTTCATCGGATCCCAACAAACACACCGCAAAATGTAATTACATCAAATAGATCTCCAAGAGACCATTGTATTGAGAATCAAAAAGAGAGAACAAGCTATCTAGCTACTACATATGGACCCTTAGGTCTATGGTGAACTACTCACGCATCATTGGAGAGGCACCAATAAGGATGATGAACCCCTCCGGGATGGTGTAGATCGGATCTCGTGGTTCTAGAACTTGCGGCGGCTAGAATTCTGTTTCGTCTGCTCCCCTAGGGTTTCTGGAATTTCTGAGAATTTATAGAGCGAAGAGGCGGTGCAGGAGACCCTCGTGGGCCCCACAACCCAGCAGGGCGCACCAGGGGCCTCTGGCGCACCCTAGTGTCTTGTGGGCCCCACAGGCCTCCCCCAGGTGCTTCCTTGGCTCCCAAGTTGTCTTCTGATCCAAAAAATGAAGGAAATATGCCCTAGTGGCCATAATAAAGTTGTTATTTTATATATCCTTATTTCATGATAAATGTTTACTATTCATGCTAGAATTGTATTAGCCGGAAACTTGATACATGTGTGGATACATAGACAAAATACCGTGTCCCTAGTAAGCATCTACTAGACTAGCTCGTTGATCAAAGATGGTTTAGTTTCCTAACCATAGATATCTGTTGTCATTTGATAAATGGGATCACATCATTAGAAGAATGATGTGATGGACAAGACCCATTCGTTAGCTTAGCATTATGATCATTCAGTTTTATTGCTATTGCTTTTTCCATGTCAAATACATATTCCTTCGACCATGAGATTATGCAACTCCCGGATACCGGAGGAATGCCTTGTGTGCTATCAAACGTCACAACGTAACTTGGTGATTATAAAGATGCTCTACAGGTATCTCCGAAGGTGTTTGTTAGGTTGGCATAGATCAAGATTAGGATTTGTCACTCCGAGTATCGGAGAGGTATCTCTGGGCCCTCTCGGTAATACACATCATAAGAAGCCTTGCAAGCAAAGTGACTAATAAGTTAGTTGTAGGATGATGTATTATGGAACGAGTAAAGAGACTTGCCGGTAACGAGATTGAACTAGGTATGAAGATACCGACGACCAATCTCGGGTAAGTAATATACCGATGACAAAGGGAATAACGTATGTTGTCATAACGATTCAGCCGATAAAGATCTTCTTAGAGTATGTGGGAGCCAATATGAGCATCCAGGTTCCGCTATTGGTTATTGACCGGATAGGTGTCTCGGTCATCACCCTCATCGCCGCTGATATTTCTTGATATGCACTAAACCCAATCAAATCGGCGGCGTTCCTACGCCGGGTGAAAAAATGGCAATTTTGCTCGCAAGCTTCAACGATGCGTACGAAAAGAGAACTACGCATTCGGTCTCACCTACGGAATAGGTGAGTCGGATATGTCGGCACCTCCGCGAAGTAGTCCTTCATGGGCATCTTGTCGCCGAGAACTTGGTTGCGGGGAATGCATAGCCAGCCAACTATGGATCCGCGACGCTTTCTCTTCGAGCCCTTCTCAAATTTGTCCACAAGATGCAACAACACTAGGTTGTCGACATCGTAGTCCCGGATCATCTCTTTTATGTCCGAATCATCCAACGACGACGACAACAAACTCCAATCCATCTAAAAAAATGCCGACCATGAATTTCTCCCGATCAAAATTAATGAAAATAGTCAGCCGGCATTGAACATATCTTCCCTCGAAGCAAACCTGGCCGTCCCTTTCTTCTCCCCGCCCAGCTGAAGCAAAGCCACCCGCCCCTTTCTTCTTTTCCCTCCGACCGAAGCAAAACCGGCCGAAACCCCTTCCTCCGGCACGCGCGGCTGTCCCTCGAGCGATTTCGAGGCTCACTGGCGCCGGAAACAACCGGATCCACCGGCTACAAGGCCGCACGTCAAGCTCCGGGGTGGATCCATGGCGCCAGCAGTGGCCGCTGGCCCGCGGACACAGATGGGCACTCCCGGCCTCCAAATTTGGTGGAATAGATGCGACGCGGGGCGGCGGAGCTAATGGACGACGCAAGGCAGCCGGGGCACCAAGAACCGGCGGGGAGATGTGACAACGACGGCAGGAAGTGGAGCCGAAACGGAAACGAGCGAAAATGGCCTTCATGCAAAGGAAAAGGGATCCAGCAAAAAAGTGGCAAATCTCGTAGATATGGCGGAAACGACCCCGAGTTTGCAGGATCCCGCAATTATTTTTTAGGATGCCCGATTATACGGGATCTATTAGGGCTGGCAAAGTCGTCCACATCCCGTAAACCGACGATTATTATGCTCGATGGAACTATATACTCCCTCCGTTCCTAAATGTAAGTCTTTGTAGAGATTCTACTATAAACTACATACGGATGTATGTAGATGCATTTTAAGTGTGGATTCATTCATTTTGCTCCGTATGTAGTCCATCCAGTGGAATCTCTACAAAGACTTACATTTAGGAACGGAGGGAGTAGTTAGGAAAAAAAGCAGAACCTTCGAGAGCTTTCGCTTGAAAAAAGAGACGCTTCGAGAGCGTTCCTGATCGTTCCCCCCTCGGCTTCACCTTCTTCCGGTTCTACTCCCTCCGTTCCTAAATATAAGTCTTTTTAGACATTTCACTAGGTGACTACATACAGAGCAAAATGAGTGAATCAAAATTCTAAAATATGTCTATATACATCCGTACGTAGTTCCCTAGTGAAACCTCTAAAAAGACTTATATTTAGGAACGGAGGGAGTACAAGGCAATACCCCGAGTGCCGTTTCAATCACCGCAACCGCGCACGATCAGAATTCTCGCGCCTGAGGCGAACACCGTGATCCAGCCTTCCAGCCCTTTCGTCTCCGGCGGCCTCTCCACCCCAGTCCCCAGATTATGTCGACGCAGTCCATCTCACCCGCCTCCGCCTCCGCCTCCGCCTCCGCGCAGTTCCCCTACCCTGCTACCGCCGCGGCGGCGGCCCCGTCGTACTTCCCCGTGCCCTTCCACCTCCAGACCTCGCAGTACCCTACCTGGCCGACGGTGGCCCCCGCGCAGCCGGCGCCGGCGTACAACGCCGTCTATCCCATGCCCCAAGTCCAGCAGGTAATAACTCCCCATTCGCGTAATTTGTTCCAGAGCTCCTCCTTGTAATTTGCTCCATGGACGGATCCTCCCTGTAATTTGTTGGCGTAGTGAGCTAAGGTGGTCGGAGATCAGGTGGTGGGAGAGGATCTGGACGCCGCTGTGCGGCTTCTGAGGCTTGGGTCGCGCTCTGTTGTTTTAGGTTCGAAAACGCATCCAAAGCTGCACTAGTATTTCTTACTTCATTGCTAGCCAAGAAAAAAAATAGGGCGCTATACAAAATAGCGCCGCCCCTGAAAATATGCTATTAGCCTGCTATAACGCGCTATAGCGTGCTATTAGCAAGACATTGTACACTGATCAATTTAGTGAGACAATTCTCCACATACTATAGCGTGCTATTAGTAGCGCTATAACGTGCTATTTTTTCCCGTGTTGCTAGCATCCCTTCATGTTTGATTAGGGTTTAGGGTATATGGGTGATTTGATGAGTAATAGCTATGCTGACAAAGCTCCGTTTGCTGAACTATTATCGGTTTCTCATCATAATACATCCACCTTTCTGCCACATATTGGTTGCACGGTGAGTGACCTGACCAAAGAATGGATGGATAAGCTGAATTATCCGTCTTAGTTTGTCCTAGCAAGACCCAGGGGAACCGTAAATGCTCAATTGGAAGCCAATTCATGTTGCAATTTGTTCCTTAGCTCAGCACCATGAGGTTTGATGCATCGAGATAGGTTATACTCCCTCTGTAACTTAATATAAAATGTTTTTTTTTACACTACGTCAGTGTCAAAAAATGTCTTATATTAAGTCACAGAGGGAGTATGGTTTAAGCTATGCAAAGACAAGGATGCTAAGTGATGAGTTTATTTCCAACCGAGCATTAGGAGGTTATATGTTATTAACATTAGAGGCTTGTTTCGTAGATAGGTTAGTGAAAATGACCTTTATATTGTTGAACTGGTAGTAAGTACCAAGTCTCCTATTGAGTAATAATAAGTAGCCAATTATGATATTATTATACAGGCACAACAGCTGTTCCAGAGAGACTCGCAGATAATCAGCCCTGAGGCTCTCGCCACTGTGAAGGCTGCTATTGCAGATAATGACAAAGACAAGAAAGTTGAAGCAAACAAAAAGGCAGTTCCTCGAAAGGCAGCTGGGCAATGCTGGGAGGATCCGACGTTAGCTGACTGGCCTGAAAGTAAGCTCTCAGTCGTATTTTATAGGGCATTTTACCAAATGTTGCACTTCTATGATCTATATTAGAATGTAAAACATGGTAATGCAATATTTTTGTCACTTGTCTCTCTTAGTGATGAAGCTAACAAACAGTCAAAGCACCATCCCTCTCCCGGACAAGATTAATGTTCTATGTGCTATTCTTTCTTCTAAGATAAATTGTTGTTTCATTTTTTTGTTAAAGGCAGGTTAAAGAGTTGATGCTTTCACATTGGATCTAGGTGGGCTTGCTGATGATATAGTAAACATTTTGCAATTATCTCTATCCTTACATAAATTGTTCTATTGTGCGTTAAAGGCTAAATTGATCTTGTGGATACATTTGCAATTTGCTATTTACATGGACAATTGTGGAAAATGTGATATAAATATTTTGTATTAACCTTTATACATATTTTGAACAATTCTCTGTGATTATTTGTTATAGTTATTTGAGAAGGCTAAAAAAACAAAGAACTAGCTTCCTTGCTCTTATTGCACCTATCTGTTTGTAATCTGTATAAGCTAACATAGTTAAAATACTTAAATATATCTCAGCTCTGGCAGATTGTCCAGCATTTGTTTATGGCAGATTGTCCAGCATTTGTTTATGATTTTTCAATGAGCATAAAATCAAGCATGATAATTCACTTTAATCATGGTTGGTATTTGGCAAGACAAAAAATATCCGTTCGGATGAAATCATATCAAATTATCTGTTTCTTAGAGTGTCTTCATCCCTAACACCCACAATCTAGCCGCTATGGTAGATAGTTCACCTTTTTATCTCAGTTAACGCCTCTAAAGCCTCGCTGACCATATCTCTTAGGATCACCTTTAGGTGTCAAGGGCTATAAATTTTTAATATTGTATTTGATTTGAAGTTGACATATACTTTAAACTAATTAAAGTTAATTATCTTATTATTGGTAGTTGTGATGTTTTCAAATGCAACTTAGGATTTGTATTTGCTGTGTCAGTGCAGGTGTCTCGTCTTCTGCTTGTACTGATTAGTAGTAGTTGTGTCATTTGGTTGCTTTCCATTGTATGAGTATTTCTGTACCTTTCACATTTACAATTCTCACTTCCCTCCCGTGGACAGATGACTTCCGTTTGTTTTGTGGTGATCTTGGAAATGAAGTGAATGATGATGTTCTGACCAAGACTTTTTCAAAATATCCATCCTTCAATATGGCTAAGGTGAGTCTTGCCTCTTCTACCCATGACATCGATTCTATCTCTCTTTATTTGTAGTGATCTGATTATGAACACATGATGCACAGGTTATACGGGATAAATCTACCGGTAAAACTAAAGGCTATGGGTTTGTTAGTTTTGCCAATGCATCGGATCTTGCAGCAGCACTGAAAGAGATGAATGGTAAATATGTTGTATTAGGTGGCCTTTTGTTTACTAAATTTGTCCTTGTACTGCAGTCAAACTTATATACTGCTAACCAGGTAAATATGTTGGAAATCGACCAATCAAGCTACGGAAGAGCACATGGAAGAATAGAATAGACTACGAAGCTTTGCTGAAGCCGAAGGTTAGTTCCCATGACTGTCTTTGTGAGGCCTACTCTACTACTCATATGCTGGTGCTCATTTAACTGACCTATGCCAAATGCCTGCAGACTCGGCCACAGAAGAAGCTCAAAGTGCAGCCAAGAAGTGTTTTACACAAGTGAAGCAAATAATTCTCCTTGTTCGTCATCACAGTATCGACAATGGTGGCAAGGCGCATATTCAACAGTTGATGTAAGCCTTTAGCATTGCACGTGTCAGTGCATTCCAGTTTATGATTGTAATGTAGATGTAAATATCCAAATGACTAGTGTCTTTGTGGACATCAACTATGTATTTTGATGAATGATTGATTGCAAACGCTATGGATTTTTCTTCTCGCTAGAGAATAATTTGTTTAGGAAAACATTTTTTGCCACAGCCGCTAACAAATGACCTCCACAAGTGAGGCTATGTAGATTTTTTCTTTTGAAAACCTTTCATCTGTTCATATTCAATCATTGTAGTACAACGAACACTAAAAATAACAAAAATTACATGTAGATCCAAAGGCCACCTAGCGGCGACTATAAGTATTGAAGCGAGCCCCGTCATCTCTATGACGAGTGTTGTAGTAGATAGACAGCCGGGTAGTTATTGTGCTAAGGCAATAGAGGACCAACGCACCAGAACAACAACTATCAGCCTGTAGTAGATAGACAGCCGGGTAGTTATCGTGCTTAGTAGATAGACAGCCGGGTAGTTATCGTGCTAAAGCAGTAGAGGACCAACGCATCAGAACAACATGAACTAGGCAAAACCTTTAGAGGACCACCGCATCCAACTTGAAAACACATGAACGTCGATCATATCTGAGTAGATTCACCAAAGATAGCAACCGGGCGAATTCTACAAGATCCACGCACCATTGAAACAGGTTAGGCAATGAGAACCTTATTTCATCTTCACACGCCCTCCAATGAAACACCATTGAAATGGGGGCTAGACAGAAAGAACCTTATTCCATATCCAGGCCCCCGCCGTCTTGTCTTTCCAAACACAAACCCTAACAAAAGAAAAAAAAACATACCCCTCCCGTAGCAAGGGTGGCAAGAGACGAAAGAACCCTATCTTTTTTGGAGGCAGCGGCACTTTGCGTGCATCCGAACCAGGTCCATAATTAATTCGGTTGCCCAAATTTGCTCAAAAGAGGCTAGAATTTTCATGTTTACTAATTCACACTGCTTTAAAGTTGCATCAAAAACACACTCTTAATTTGCATCTTAGCCTCATCACTTGTACAACAGTTTATAAGCGTAATGACAAGACCACCACATATCTGCATCCCCTGCAGTCTGCACTCTCCTCAGTTACATCAACATGTAAAATGGCCGACTTGGCTGACAACCAAGTGACTTCACAAGTTAATTTTGATCCCATGCATCCATTCATTTCATTCTGTATGTAAGTAGCTATGGGTCATGAACACCCAAACATTTTGACAGACTTATTATTCGTCTATAATTTTCTGAAGATCAGTATGCCACAATAAAATTTGAGAAAATAGCAAGACTTGATATTCTGTGATGATTGTCGATGTGTATTGCATCAAGAAGCCTTCATGTCATCGAGTCCAACGCTGGCCTGCAAGAAGTGTAGACGTGGTTGAAGATTGTCATTAAAGGCAAACAACAGAGATAATAATACCGTCTTCAGATGAATGAAGGCCATACCAGGAAGTCATGATTCTCCTTGAGAAAGGGATAAAAGGTGGTGCAGAATTTCTCAATGTCTGCTTTGATGTCACCCGTTCCGCTAATTACCTCCATAAATTTATCTTTGTTAGGAGCAAGCTTCATAGCCACCTGCAATGTCCTCATATGAGTGATTCATCAAAGAAAAAACACAAAGGGAAGGCAAGGTAACCAATATGTATAAACATGATAATAAATAACAGCCATGTTGCCCCAGTTTCGTCAGGAAATCTAACAATAGGATAGCAGAAGTACCATTTCAACAGACTAGTCAACTGGCAAACTAGTCAAGTATTCATGTCGCATTTTTCTAACACAAAAAACTTCTCAGAAAACTCCAACAAAGCAAAGCTCTTCTCATAAGTTAATAATGGAACTGATGTATTGCTCTCTATGATCACTAAACCAGCTAAATACCTGTGTGCTTTGTGATACAAATAAAAATGTATGACCGATCATGTTAAGCCAAAGCTATCAGCTGACTACGTCTGTTTGCTAATCTGAGTTCCGCCTACACTTACCCTGAACTATCGTGACAGACCTACATAACCACCATCAGTACAATTTCAATAGACTAGTCAATTGGCTTCACAATTCGCCTAGTCATGCTTCTTTGTGACATGCCATGCATTAGAGATTTTTAGGAGGCAGTTAAGTTGGTTTGATAAGAAGGGGCTTCATTGTGTTTCAGTTTTTAAAATGGAATCTGTAATAATGTTGGAAACAGATGTTGGAGGCCTGGATGAACAGACACCGATTCCCATATAATAGTATTAAAGGAGATAAAGAGAACTTCATCAGTGACTAAATTTTGTTCACTCAATGGACAAAAAAGGGTTGGCAACTTAGCAAACAGAAAATACCCCCTGTTTATTCATCTATGGCGCCTTCCGTTAAAATATGGCCAGCAGCTTAATGTAGAAAGAGTCAAAGAATAGCCAATGTTTTATGCATCTACAGTGCCTTCAGTTGAGACATGGCCAGTAACTTAAATATAAAGAGTAGCCAAGGTTTATTCATCTATGGTGCCTTCAATTGGATAACACTAGTCGTCCCTTTACTTTATGCATCTATGATGATGAAATATTTATTCGGACACTAAATGCAGAGTTATATAATCCATCCTCTGTAATAAGTGCTTCAGCAATAGCTATTGAATAGCACTATAAATGCTTAGTTCACGATGACACCATGTATGTGCTGATTATGTGACTCAAAATGTGGAATATTATACCGTAAAACTGGAGCTGGCAAGCCAGCCATGCCATTTCTTCAGAGTTTTTGTGTATGAATCAGTACATGCTTGACTCATAGTCCAGTCTGGATGGTCAAGCAGATTACGGAACAGTTCAACAAGGAAGTCCATAGCCCTAAAAGCAAAATATGAGTAAACACAAGTACACCAATGGGAATCTCGATTAAGCTGCAGTAGAAGAGGCAAATTACGCAAGAGAAATTGAAGAACCTCGTGAGCCATAGAAGTCCATTTGTGCAGCTTGATGAACCTTTTGCGGTCTTCTTTTCAACTTCTTCTTGGACCATGGTGTACAAGTGCTCATATTTTGTCGGGTCTGAAGAGTACTTGTTCTCCAACCTCTGACAGGAGAGAATGAGGTCGTCAGGAAAAGAAATAGTAATCTGAGGCAGATATGCTTTATCACATAAACAACATGCCAACATCAATACTTGGTAACATGAAATGTAAATTCTCATTCACATTTTTTGAAGATAGGATCCTTACCGTGATATTACCTCCAATATCACTCTTCACAATTGCCATAGCAGCACCAAATTTATCTGGTGTTCAAAAGCAGAGAACAACAAATGGAAAATAAGTAACACTCTGAAGGAATTTCTTGTTTAAGAAATACCACTAAGACTCGACCAAAACAAAAAGTTAGCCACACTTGTTAAAATAGAAGATATTTGATGTAGGCCTGTGCAGTTTGGACCAACACAAAAGTTTTCATTTAGGGACTTGCTTTGACTTACAAAAGCACAACACAGACTGGTACTATACGATTTTAAGATTTACCAGCATACAATGAAAACTTTGAGAATAAGAAAGGCAGCTTTACTGGAACACGACAAACCTAACTTGTTCTCTCACAGGTCACAAATCAATTCTGCTCAAGTGACAGGTGTACCAAATCAGTTATTTAGAGGACTACATGTACATTAAACAATTTAGAGCAACCCAGCACACACAAAACACAACTTTCGCAAAAAGGTTGATGATAGTTTGAAAGCTCTTTCCAGCAATAAAAAAAGAAGTTTGAAAGCTCAATGACGCAGCAACTAAGCTCCCAGTGAAATCAATAAGCATAAACCAAGAAAGTCATCTCCCTATGCCAAAGGCCCTGATATAACTATTTGTTACTCCCTCCGTTCACAAATATAAGATATTTTGGATATTTCAATATGGACTACATATGAACTGAAATGAGTGGACAAACACACTAAAACGTGTCTACAGACATTCGATTCAGAAAAAGGCTTACATTTATGAAAGAAGGAAGTACTTATTTAGAACTACAAATCTCAAGAGCAGTACAAACAATTGTCCACTGACGATGCTAGTCTCAAACTGGGGAACAACTTGTTTCGGCAATGTTATGTGTATTAAGTTTACTCAGGTTGTTCACTGCTGCAGCCTACTAGTGAACTAAACACGGTAGGTAATCAGAAATTCAGTGAAGCAACTCGGCTACTGATCCCAGCCTCGTGCTGTTTAGCACTCCAACAACGCATGACAAATGAGGTGGGAAATATGAGCAGAGGGAGTTACCCAAGACAGGCAAGATTTGCTTGCAGACATCGAGGAAGGGCTTGGCGAGCATGACCCCGCTGTCCGACCTGACGTGCTTCATCCCTTCCAAACACGGAGCGAACACCGTCTCGGCCATCTCTCTCTACCTGCAGGAACCAGCAAACGCGTCAACCCACCACGCTCAGAACCGGTGATCCGGCAATAATCTTACAGCCACTAAGCCAAAGCACTCCGTATTCTGCAACCAGCGAGCTCTGTCCCATCACTCGACAGAATCCGGACACCATGGATGAGATCAAACTTCCACGAACCGCATGGGCTGCCGTCCCAAGTCAACAGATGCGAAGAGAAGAAAGAAACCGTCGCTGATCTAACCTTACGGGAAAGAAACAGATCCGAAACTCACAGCGCAGCTACTGAACACAAACTGAAGAAAGATGGCCACTCACCGCTCCACGATCTCGCAAACAGCGATGTTTTTCGCCTTCTCTGGTGCAACCTTGGGCGAGGGAAGTGCAGGAGAGAGGCCTTGCCGGTCGGTGGAGGGAGGAATCTAGCAGGGGAGGAAGTGCGATGTGGGGGAGGAAGAAGATGCCGAGTGGAGGCCACGACCCCGGACTGATCTGTTTTACTACTGCGGAATCTGTGTCCTGCCTGTCTTTTTTTTTTTGAGGATTGTGTACTGCCTGCCTTTTTTTTTCCTTTTTTTGGAGCGATTGAGGGCTTTTTTTGAGGGTTTTTTCAGACAACCTCGCGAGACTTTTATTTAACTCGTCACAATATTTACATGGACGAACGGAATACCGACGGGCTGGCCAAACCAGACATGACGGCTAGGTTCCAAAGTTAGAGCATGTCTCGCTAAGTTGTGAGCCTCAACATTTGCGCTCCTAAATTCATGAACTAAATTACATGAAATAAAAGTAGATTGTTGTTGCTTGATCTCCTTGATGATTGCCCCATAAATAGCTCCACTTCCTTTTTTAGTTTCTTCTACTACTCCCTTACAGTCGGATGCGAGTTGTATCTCTACTATTAAAGGAGGGTGGAACATCGTGATGGTTCGACCTCCTTCCATACCCCACCTCGTTTGATCCCCCTCCCTCTCGTACGGGAAGAAAGGACCTCGCACAAAAGAAAAATCAAAAAGAAAATAAAACAGCCCACATACGCACGTCGTCCCACCTCAAGGCCCACACGCCCCCCCAATTCCATCGCTCTCGATCTCATGGCTCTATCGCCGTCACTGACCTCCTCCTGCCTAATGACAACTTCGAGCGGCAGCACACTGCAGCGGATCCACCAGCCCTGAAGAAAGCGATGCAGCAGGAGGGCTACCATCTAATCCGATTGTGCCTTACCCGTCGTGATGCAGTAGGAGGGTGCCTTACCCGCCATCGATGGCGGCGAGCGGCGCGTGGTTCACGCACCAGTTCGTCAAGTGGCTCATCGCCAAGCGATGAAGCGGTCGTCGGTTCGAGCCATGGTTAGGGTGGTGCTGGCAGCTGTGGCCTCCCGTGGCTCTGCGTGATCGTAGGCCTGGCTGGTATCTCGACTTCAGCAACTGCCCCGCTCATGCCCCCCAGCTCCTCGAGTGCACGTACAGTCTTACACTCGCCCTCGCTGCCCTCCACTTTTCCAAATGCTCAGGAAACTAATTTTCTGTATAACCTGTAGATGAAATCTTGTGTTGACGGCCTTCAAGTCACGAACTCAAGATGCACTTCTATTCAAAGAGAATCAACCTCTGCAAGCTTGCAGCCACATGCACAAGCCCTCCCAACAACATTACCGAGGTCAACTCTACTTGCAACTCCAGGACTCAATTTCAAATCACTAAGTGTGTGTGCAGAGTGGCCATTGTTGCTGTACAATTTGCAATATATTTTTATTTGTGGGAAAAAGCATGTTATATTCACTGGATTATAACATATATCAAACGATTTCAATGAGATTTGCATTGATGCTTTTGTCTAAAAGCATGTTATATTCAGTGGATTATTTGTGAAACTTAAGTCAGAGAAAAGTGATGGTAGTATATATTAGTTGGACTAGGATAAATTAGTGGTACGCAACAACTTCTTTCAATTATAATTGTACTTTGATAAAAAAATCTAGGAATTTTGTTTCTACTTGAGCAAATATGGTTTCAGCAAGGAAATTGATGTCAGTTTTTTATATTCTATAGTTCATAGAATGAGAGTTTTGAACACTATGTCTGTACTCTGTAATAAAATGGCAGGTTATATTGGCCTTGCAATGTATTGGATGTTTCCTGGCTTTAAGTTTATTCCTATGGCCTGGCAATTTTAGGGGGAGCTATTGTTGGAGATATCAATTCTCCATTTGACAGTATGCAGATCATGATGGCTTGGAACACTTCATCATGGGAAGTTTTATTTATCTTTACCTGTATTTATTGGCAGTGGCGGAGCTACAAAGAACTCGATGGGCAGGCCATGCTGAGCAAGAGTTTGCCCTCGCGTATAGATCCTGGACTGGGCTAGTGAGCTGAGCATACTGCACATGTATATAATTCGTTTTTGCTCCAATCATGGGCGGGCCAGGGCACAGGTTTGCCCTCATGTAGCTCCGCCAGTGTTTATTGGATTAGGTTCCATTGGCAGGTGAGATTCATATTTGTTGCAATAGAATTACAGGATGTCTAAACATTTTTGATTCATAATACCAGTCTGTTGCATCATGTGGTCTGTTGGAAATCCTAAAGCATTTCTAATTAGGACTTTTCTGATGGTGATTAAAGTTGTCATAGAGTCAACATGTTAAAGACTATGTACAAGAGACAATGAACAAGAGACTCGCAACTTGGCTTATATTTCACTAACCGAGGAAAATCCTAACTGACTAAACTGAACTTTAACAACAACAGCTACTACTGATGAAACTAGAATTTTCAGAAACTTAGATAGCAGGTGTTAACTGGATTTTTCAGAAATTTTGACAACAAGTGAAGAGGGGTGCCTACGACACAGACCAGTACATGCATCAAGGAGAATGTTGCTGCTCTTGAGATTCTTGTCCAAGTAGGGAGGGTTAGTGTAGTTGTGCAGGTAGTTGAGCCCGCCTTCCACGTCTAGCGCGACGTGCGCCTCGCCACTGTCGACATGCAGCTAGCCAGCTACTCGCTGAGCACGCCATTATCGGCAAACTCGAACACCACGTCGTTGGGCATACCCTTCAGGGTCATCATGTTCGTGATCAGCGGGTACGCAGCAAACTTGATCCAGTTCATGACGCGGTGGATGGTCAAGTGCAAGGGATGTCCAAGCATGACGCCGTGGACATGGACGGCGACACAAAGGTGTTGTGCTTCCTGCATGTCACGGTGGGGTCTCCGCCTCGACAAGGAGCATCGTTCACGAGCTTGTCCCAGGGGGGCGCCTCTCCATGGCCGGAGGGTTTCAAAACGGGCGCCGGCGCCAGCGGCAGTTCTCGGTCCGCTCGGTCAGACCGGTGGTGTCTTCAGGCTGACACTTAGCGGGACACCCTGACTCATGGGAGAAGTCGGACCCAGCGTGTGTGTACTCGTCGACTACTGTAAGTACTCCTTTAATAAGTTTTCAAATGCCAAAGCAGTTATCCACTGGCCAGTTTCTTTTCTATTTGAGGCTTTGAGAAACCTGATAGCGAGTTTCACTTTTGTGGGTTTACGTTATATTTGAATATCTGATAGCTCGGTGTTATAATGGTATCAAATATTATAAGTACTAGCTTCAGTTATAGGTGTACATATCTCTCTGAACTACAAGGATTGTCGTACTAGCTTCATTGATAGGTGTACATATCTCTCTGAAGTACAAGGATTGTCGGGTCATGAAGGTAGATATTTGTTTATTAGCATGTATTCGTGGGTTGTTCCAGTTGCTGATTGAGGAAATTAATTTCTGTGAAAACTCTACAGGATAATACAAAGAGTTCAAAGTTTGTTTTAATATCCTTGTGGCCAAAAAGTTGAGAAAGTTCCTGAGGAACGATGGATCACAGAAAATGGCACACCTTGGCTTGGAAAATATACTAGGGACCATCCTGGAATGATTCAGGCCAGGCTGAAGCAA
The DNA here is from genome assembly GCA_021437245.1 of Aegilops speltoides. NCBI lineage: Eukaryota > Viridiplantae > Streptophyta > Magnoliopsida > Poales > Poaceae > Aegilops > Aegilops speltoides. The sequence goes on from CM038146.1 coordinate 340,308,349, forward strand.
AGGTTACTTTATTAAGATCTACATATGCCAGCAAACTGGTTAATACACTAACCATTTTCTAGCTCAAAGTTTCTGGTCATGTTCAGCTTTTCTTTGGTCACAATGGAGCCTTCATAGTGACAACAACGGAACTTCCTAGATAATGTCCAACACCACATAAAAGTTGGTGCCATGAATGCATTTTTTGAGTAGTTAGGTGTCACTACAATCAAATTTTGACTTATATACTTTGATTCATTAACTAGATGTAATTGAAGTTTAATGCTTTATGCAAGTTCATGCATCAACTATCCTTACTAATGGGCAGTACTTGTTGAAGCTTGATTGTGAATTTGTGATCACTACATCAACTATAGCAATGCTCTATTTTTATTTGCATGTATTTAGATGATTTAGGCAGTACATGATTTGAAAGGAAAAGATGGTGGGTGCTACGTCTTGAGCTTGCATTGGTTTTCCTTGAAGAGGAAAGGGTGATGCAGCAATAGTAGCGTAAGTATTTCCCTCGGTTTTTGAGAACTAAGGTATCAATCCAGTAGGAGGCTCCTCAAAAGTCTCACGCACCTACACAAATAAACAAAGAACTCGCAACCAACGCAATAAAGGGGTTGTCAATCCCTTCACGGCCACTTGCGAAAGTGACATCTAATAGAGATAGTATGATAAGATAAATATATTTTTGGTATTTTATGATATAGATTGGAAAAGTAAAGATGCAAATACAAGTAGATTGAAAGCTTATATGATAAAAGATAGACCCGGGGGCCATAGGTTTCACTAGTGGCTTATCTCAAGATAGCATAAGTACTACGGTGGGTGAACAAATTACTGTCGAGCAATTGATAGAAAAGCGAATAATTATGAGATTATCTAGGCATGATCATGTATATAGGCATCACGTCCGCAACAAGTAGACCGACTCTTGCCTGCATCTAGTACTATTACTCCACACATCGACCACTATCCAGCATGCATCTAGAGTATTAAGTTCATAAGAACATAGTAACGCATTAAGAAAGATGACATGATGTAGAAGGATAAACTCATGCAATATGATATAAACCCCATCTTTTTATCCTCGATGGCAACAATACAATACGTGCCTTGCAACCCCTGCCGTCACTGGGTAAGGACACGGCAAGATTGAACCCAAAGCTAAGCACTTCTCCCATGGCAAGAAAGATCAATCTAGTAGGCCAAACCAAACTGATAATTCGAAGAGACTTGCAAAGATAACTTAATCATACATAAAAGAATTCAGAGAAGATTCAAATATTTCTCATAGATAAACTTGATCATAAACCCACAATTCATCGGATTTCGACAAACACACCGCAAAAAGAGTTTACATCGAATAGATCTCCACAAGAGAGGGGGAGAACATAGTATTGAGATCCAAAAAGAGAGAAGAAGCCATCTAGCTAATAACTATGGACCCGAAGGTCTGTGGTAAACTACTCACAACTCATCGGAAGGGCTATGGTGTTGATGTAGAAACCCTCCATGGTCGATTCCCCCTCCAGCGGAGCGCCAGCGAAGGCTCCAAGATGGGATCTCACGGATACAAAAGTTTACGGCAGTGGAAATTGTTTTTCGTTGGCTCCCTGGATGTTTTCGGGGTACGTGGGTATATATAGGAGGAAGAAGTAGGTCGATGGCCGCCCGAGGGGCCCATGAGACAGGGGGGCGCGCCCAGACGGGGTGGGCGCGCCCTCCACCCTCGTGTCCTCCTCGACAGCTTCTTGGCTTGCACTCCAAGTCCTCTGGATCACGTTCGTTCCAAAAAATCACGCTCCCGAAGGTTTCATTCCGTTTGGACTCCGTTTGATATTCCTTTTCTTCGAAATACTGAAATAGGCAAAAAAACTGCAATACGGGCTGGGCCTCCGGTTAGTAGGTTAGTCCCAAAAATGATATAAATGTGTAAAATAAAGCCCATAAACATCCAAAAGGGGTAATATAATAGCATGGAACAATCAAAAGTTATAGATAGGTTGGAGACGTATCAGTGGGTCAGCTCAAGCCTTGTGGGACAAATCCTACTGGTAGTGTTGTGTGAAGATGGCCAAGGTTCTATTTTGGAGCTATATATCTCCCAAGATTGTCAATGATTTGAGCCAAGATGTGCAGACTGATCACCGCTCAACAGGCGGTAATGTGATGGTGTGTTCCTCCTCGCGCACCGTACTAGGTCGATGTTATCAGAGATTAATATGTTTGTGTCTCTCAAAATACCTAGCCTATTGTAGCACATGGGTCAATGCCTGCATTCTCTAGCATAGTTTCCTATGTTGCCTCGGCTTCATCCTATCACCATGTTCCTCCTGTCGAACTCATCATGCAACTTGCTATTGAATCAGACTTCCTCCCAATGAACTCACCATGCAAGTCGCTATTGAATCACATGAGGCCATTGCGGTATTAGACTAGGTTGTTGCCACCATCCTATCATGTTCCTCCCGATGAACTCATCATGCAACTTGCTCTTGAATCACACAAGGCCATTGTGGTATCGGACTAGGTTGTTTTCACCTTACGTATTTTACTATTATTTTGTGGCAACGCACGGGCATTCAACTAGTTTGCTTAATATGCAAATGTGTAGCCAGATCCAACCCCTCACGAATGGCCATCGCCTCCAAAGTAGTCAGATCTCCATTGTTAAAAACAATGGCTGATGCTCCAAGGAATACCCCGCTTATGTCCCGACAAATAGCCCCCACAGCTCCAACATGCCCTCGACGATGTACTATAGCATCTACGTTGAGTTTTGAGAAGTTCTCCGGCGGTGCTATCCAACCTGAAGGACGCACATTTGTGATGCTTCTGCTACCTCTGACTGGCACCGTAGATTTTATTTCATCCAGATAAGAGTTTGATGAAGCTGTGAATTGCATAAGGGCTCTTATGAATATCTTCATAGATAGCTTTCTGACGGGCCCCCCAAATGGCCCAAAGTGAAGCCACCAATCTGATAAACTCCTCTCCAGATAGTGCTTTTTGTGCTTCAAAGATCCACTTCCTTGCACATTCCAAGCTGTTCGAACTAAGATGATCCAAGATCAATTCCGAAGACAGAGCCCAGGTGCTCCTAGACATGGGGCAGTAAAAAAGAGCATGTCGCCAAGAATCATGAACTCCACATAGGTTACACGAGGCCAAGGTAGCCATGTTACGCCGGTGCAGGAGCTCCCCCGCTGGCATGGAGTGTCGGGCTAAACGCCATATGAAAACCTTGACTTTGGACGGGACCTGGAGCTTCCACAAGGACTTCCAATCTTTTCCTTCTGCTTCTGTACTTGAAGACCCCTGTCGCCCTTCGATCCAACCCTCTCTGTTGAACTTGGTTCGAACCAACATGCGATACGTCGAGCTGACAGTAAAGTTTCCCCTCGGATCCTCGGCCCATGCCCAAAAATCATCAATTCGCTTTGTGCACATTGGAATTTTGAGAATTGCCTGAGCATCAAAAGGAGTAAAAACGAATGTATCATTTGTACCTTCCACGAAGCAGTAGATGTTTCAATGAGCTCAGAAACCATCTGGGGCAGCGAGTGCACTAGGGAAGTGATCGGTCGTTTGTAGCTTTCTCTAGGTATCCAGTTATGTTGCCAAATATTGGTGATCTCACCATGGCCAATCCTGCGGATGATCCCCTCTGCCAAAACATCTCTACCATCTAACACAGCTCTCCAGATCTGAGACGGGTGTGATCCCAGTTCAGCTTCTAGCAAGGAACAATTTGGGTAATAAATGGCCTTCAAGATTCTTGCACTCAAAGATTCTGATTCGGTCATTAGTCTCCAAGCATGCCTAGCTAGGAGCGCCAAGTTGAAAAGTTCCAGATCACGGAAGCCCATTCCTCCCATATACTTTGGTCTTATCATGACATCCCATGCTACCCAAGCAGGCTTTCTCTTCCCTCTCTTAGAGCCCCACCAGAACTGTCTAATTATTGATGACACACCTTCACACAGCCCCCTTGGGAGTTGGAAACAAGGCATGGAGTAGGTCGGGATTGCTTGAGCAACTGATTTTATGAGCACCTCTTTCCCGGCAGCTGACAAAAGCTTTTCACTACTGGAATTAGCTTATTTGCCATCTGCCAACTCTTTGCCGTCCGCTGGCAGACGACAAAGAAGGTCTTTGCCGTCAGCCACAAGAAAATGGACGGCAAAGAACTGGCTGATGGCAAACAAGGTCTTTGCCATCAGCCAGTTCTTTGTCATCGGCTGGCTGACGACAAAGAATCTTTGTCGTCAGCTAGCAGACGGCAAAGAGGTGGGTGGGTCCAGTTATTGTTTAACCTACTACAGCCCACCAGCCCCACCTCTTTGCCGTCTGCCAGCGGACGGCAAAGAATCTTTGCCGATCATTGGCCGACGGCAAAGAGGCGGGTACGTTAACCGCCGTCCCCCCCCCCCGTCCTCTCTCTCTTCTCTTACTCTCTCATTCCCTCCCTATTGGGGAATGTAGTAATTTCAAAAAAAATCCTACGCACACACAAGATCATGGTGATGCATAGCAACGAGAGGGGAGAGTGTTGTCCACGTACCCTCGTAGGCTGAAAGCGGAAGCGTTAGCACAACGCGGTTGATGTAGTCGTACGTCTTCACGATCTGACCGATCAAGTACCGAACGTACGGCACCTCCGAGTTCAGCACACGTTCAGCTCGATGACGTCCCACGAACTCCGATCCAGCAGAGCTTTGCGGGAGAGTTCCATCAGCACAACGATGTGATGACAGTGTTGATGATGCTACCGACACAGGGCTTCGCCTAAGCACCGCTACGATATTACCGAGGTGGAATATGGTGGAGAGGGCACCGCACACCGCTAAGAGATCAATGATCAATTGTTGTGTCTAGAGGTGCCGCCTGCCCCCGTATATAAAGGAGGAGAGGAGGGGAGGGGCCGACCCTCTCTATGGCGCGCCCTGGGGAGTCCTACTCCCACCGGGAGTAGGATTCCCTCCTTTCCATGTAGTAGGAGTAGGAGCCAAGGTAAGGGAAGAGAGGAGAGAAGGAAGGAGGGGGCACAACCCCTCCCCCTAGTCCAATTCGGACTAGGCCTTAGGGGGCGCGCAACCTCCCCTCTCTCTTTCCACTAAAGCCCAATAAGGCCCATATACTCCCCGGCGAATTCACGCAACTCTCCGGTACTCCGATAAATACCCGAATCACTCGGAGCCTTTCCGATGTCCGAATATAGTCGTTCAATATATCGATCTTTACGTCTCGACCATTTCGAGACTCCTCGTCATGTCCCCGACCTCATCCGGGACTCCGAACTACCTTTGGTACATCAAAACACATAACTCATAATATAAATCATCACCGAACGTTAAGCGTGCGGACCCTACGGGTTCGAGAACTATGTAGACATGACCGAGACACATCTCCGGTCAATAACCAATAGCGGAACCTGGATGCTCATATTGGCTCCTACATATTCTACGAAGATCTTTATCGGTCAAACCGCATAACAACATACGTTGTTCCTTTTGTCATCGGTATGTTACTTGCCCGAGATTCAATCGTCGGTATCTCAATACCTAGTTCAATCTTGTTACCGGCAAGTCTCTTTACTCATTATGTAATGCATCATCCCACAACTAACTCATTAGTCACATTGCTTGCAAGGCTTATAGTGATGTGCATTACCGAGAGGGCCCAAAGATACCTCTCTGACAATCGGAGTGACAAATCCTAATCTCGAAATACGCCAACTCAACAAGTACCTTCGGAGACACCTGTAGAGCACCTTTATAATCACCCAGTTACGTTGTGACATTTGGTAGCACACAAAGTGTTCCTCCAGTAAACGGGAGTTGCATAATCTCATAGTCACAGGAACATGTATAAGTCATGAAGAAGCAATAGCAACATACTAAATGATCAAATGCTAAGCTAACGGAATGGGTCAAGTCAATCACATCATTCCCCAATGATGTGATCCCGTTAATCAAATGACAACTCATGTCTATGGCTAGGAAACTTAACCATCTTTGATTCAATGAGCTAGTCAAGTAGAGGCATACTAGTGACACTTTGTTTGTCTATGTATTCACACATGTACTAAGTTTCCGGTTAATACAATTCTAGCATGAATAATAAACATTTATCATGAAATAAGGAAATAAATAATAACTTTATTATTGCCTCTAGGGCATATTTCCTTCAGTCTCCCACTTGCACTAGAGTCAATAATCTAGTTCACATCATCATGTGATTTAACACCAATATTCATATCTGTATATGATTAACACCCATAGTTCACATCGTCATGTGACCAACACCCAAAGGGTTTACTAGAGTCAATAATCTAGTTCACATCGCTATGTGATTAACACCCAAAGAGTACTAAGGTATGATCTTGTTTTGCTCGTGAGAGAAGTTTAGTCGACGGGTCTGTCACATTCAGAGCCGTATGTATTTTGCAAATATTCTATGTCTACAATGCTCTGCATGGAGCTACTCTAGCTAATTGCTCCCACTTTCAATATGTATCCAGATTGAGACTTAGAGTCATCTGGATCAGTGTAAAAGCTTGCATCGACGTAACTCTTTACGACGAACTCTTTATCACCTCCATAATCAAGAAACATTCCTTAGTCCTCACTAAGGATATTCTTGACCACTGTCCAGTGATCTACTCTTAGATCAAAATTGTACTCCCTTGCCAAAATCAGAGCAAGGTATACAATAGGTCTGGTACACAACATAGCATACTTTATAGAACCTATGTCTGAGGCATAGGGAATGACTTTTCCACTCAACTTCACACCTTGCAACACAAGCAAGAAATCTTTCTTTGACTGTTCCATTTTGAACTACTTCAAAATCTTGTCAAGGTATGTACTCATTGAAAATCTTATCAAGCGTCTTGATCTATCTCAATAGATCTTGATGCTCAATATGTAAGTAGCTTTACTGAGGTCTTCCTTTTGAAGAACTCTTATTCAAGTATCCTTTTATGCTATCCAGAATTTCTATATCATTTCCAATCAACAATATGTCATCTACATATAGTATTAGAAATGCTACAGAGCTCCCACTCACTTTCTTGTAAATACAGGCTTCTCCAAAAGTCTGTATAAAACCTTATGCTTTGATCAACTCATCAAAGCGTATATTCCAACTCCGAGATGCTTGCACCAGTCCATAGATGGATCGCTGGAGCTTGCACATTTTGTTAGCACCTTAGGATTGACAAAACCTTCTGGTTGCATCATATACAACTCTTCTTTAATAAATCCATTAAGGAATGCAGTTTTGACATCCATTTGCCGGATTTCATAAAATGTGGCAATTGCTAACATGATTTGGACAGACTTAAGCATCGATACAAGTGAGAAAATCTCATCGTATTCAACACCTTGAACTTGTCGGAAATTTTTTTGCGACAAGTCGAGCTTTGTAGATAGTAACACTACTATCAGCGTATGTCTTCCTCTTGAATATCCATTTATTTTCTATGGCTTGCCGATCATCGAGCAAGTCCACCAAAGTCCACACTTTGTTCTCATACATAGATCCTATCTCAGATTTCATGGCCTTCAAGCCATTTCGCGGAATCAGGGCTCATCATCGCTTCCTCATAGTTCGTAGGTTCATCATGGTATAGTAACATGACTTCTAGAACAGGATTACCATACGAGTCTGGTGCGGATTGTACTTTGGAAGACCTACGAGGTTCTGTAGTAACTTAATTTGAAGTTTCATGATCATCATCATTAGTGAGGGAGTCCTGGACTAGGGGGTGTCCGGACAGCCGGACTATCATCGTCAGCCGGACTCCAATACTATGAAGATACAAGATTGAAGACTTCGTCCCGTGTCCGGATGGGACTTTCCTTGGCGTGGAAGGCAAGCTTGGCGATACGGATATGTAGATCTCCTACCATTGTAACCGACTCTGTGTAACCCTAGCCCTCTCCGGTGTCTATATAAACCGGAGGGTTTTAGTCCGTAGGACACACAACCATTACAACAATCATACCATAGGCTAGCTTCTAGGGTTTAGCCTCCTTGATCTCGTGGTAGATCCACTCTTGTACTACCCATATCATCAATATCAATCAAGCAGAGTAGGGTTTTACCTCCATCGAGAGGGCCCGAACACAGGTAAAAACATCGTGTCCCTTGTCTCCTATTACCATCCGCCTAGACGCACGTTCGGGACCCCCTACCGAGATCCGCCGGTTTTGACACCGACATTGGTGCTTTCATTGAGAGTTCCTCGTGCGTCACCGATAGGAAGGATGCCTCTTCCCGTCTTCAAAGACGGTATCTTCGCCAAAGGAGCCTTGGCCGCCGGCCAAACTATCCGGCTGGGTGGTTTCCTCATGACTGCCTGTTCGGCCACCGCTTCGACGATGACCTCTCGGGTCATCAAAAGCAATCTTCACATTAACTCGGAATTCGCTGAGCAGCTGGATCCAACAGAACTCTTGTCCGTAAACGAACTCTTGGATCGCATCGTCGCCCTGGGAGTCGCTACAGACTACAATCAGATTGGGCTTAAAACCGATCTGAGAGAGATTAACTCTCCCCAGGTTACCCACCACGTTGCAGTGGTATAGGAACAACGCGGCAACTCTTCTCCTATATTGAAAACTAGTCATGTCCGGGCTTCCGAACCCTCCATGCCGGATTCCCGCGGGGGGACGGACTTCGATCAAGCACTGAACCTAAAGTCAGGCATCAGACCGGACTCGTTGGACAACGTCCAACGATCCAAGCTTCCAAATTCAGAAACTTCTCGGCCCTTGAGCCTCGAGATGGGTAGGATTCTGGACTTAATTCCACCCACCCACCCAGACATATGTGATCTATCTCAAATCCGGCAAGAGCCCGCTGAAACAGTACATCATTCTTGGGCGATTCCTCCGGTTATGGACGGGATAAAGGACTACCGAGAGGAAAAGCATAATTTCAGTTTTTGCAATAATTGCACGGACGAGGAATCTTGAACGCCGTCGATCGCCGTGAAATTACACGCCACGACCAAGCGTCCATAGTACGAAAATATTGTGCGATGGAGAGTTTCAGGAAAACCGAAACTAAGTTTTGGGACAATCCGCCCGAATACAACCCTAGTCCGTAATAAAAGGGTGCAGCACACTCAGCACGGTACAAAAACCAAAAAGCAAAACCCCATAAAGGGCAAGGAACCGTCTTTGGAGGGATGGATCACGGACCCTATAAAATTCACAAGATGTAAGGCGCCACCCCAACACATAGCCTTCGAGCATGTTGGATATTGCGGCGGTGGCCAAAAGTGGCGAGGAGCTTCTAGCCGGAAAACCACTCCAACGATGTCGAGACGGTGTCAGCAGTCTTGAGACTTTCGCATCAAATAATGTGCAAACGAACAATCCGCATGACCTCGCCGAAGTCTACCAAGTAGCAACAACAAATCCATGGGCGACACGGCCATCACCTTCAACGCCAACGAGCGAACCTAAATTCGAACAGCCCGAGCACCAGCCACATTGGTCCTCGGTCCAATAGTGGGCGGCTTTAAATCTTACCAAGGTACTCATGGATGGCGGCAATGACTAAACCTCATCTACGAGGAAACTCTTCAAAAATGGAAATAGATGGAGCCGCATTGAGCGAAGCAGCACAACATTTAGAGGAATAATCCCTAGCCGGAAGCGCTGCTGCACAGAAAAATCACACTTGATGTGGTGTTCGCTCGCCGGACAATTACAGGTTCGAAGAGGCCACGTTCCAAGTGGCCCCATTCAGCAGCGGATATCACGCTATATTAGGACGAGAGGCATTCACAATTTTTCAAGCCATACCCCATTACGGGTACATGAAGCTTAAGATGCGTGGGCCCGGTGGAACAATCACTCTCGCTAGTGATCCAGACATAGCACTCCGCGCCGAAAACAAGACAGCCGCATTAGCCCTGGAGGCACTATCCGAAGCCCTAGTGGCAGAAGAACTCACTGCGTTGCGCTCTACGGTGAACAGGGACGATGTGATACTCGATAAGAGATCCAAGTCCACCTCCTTTAAACCAGCGGAGGAAATAGTCAAATTCCAGGTCCATCCAACGGACCCAGCAAAGACGGCCTCCATCGGGGCACAGTTAAACCCTAATGTAGATGCCGCACTGCGAGAATTCCTTCGGGAAAATTGGGACATCTTTGCCTGGCACCCTTCAGATATGCCAGGAATCCCACGCAGATTGGCAGAACACAGCCTAAACATCCTAAAAGGATTCAAGCTAATCAAACAGGCTCTTCGGCGATTTTCCAAACCCAAAAGACAGGCAATGGGAGAAGAGCTAGCCAAACTACTGGAAGCCGGATTCATCATAGACATCAAACATCCGGATGGCTAGCAAACCCGGTAATGGTACCAAAGAAGGATAAATCTGGCGCCTATCGTCGATTTTAAAGACCTCAACAAGGCCTCGCCTAAAGGATCCTTCCCCTTCCCGCATCGACCAAATAATCAATGCTCTGCGCAGGCACGATTCATTGTGCTTCCTCGACGATACTCGGCTACCATAAAATCAAGATGGTAGAAGCGGACCAAGCCGCAATGGCATTCATTACTCCATATGGACCATTACGCTTCAACACGATGCCCTTCGGACTCAAAACGCCGCGCAACATATCGGCGCATGATTCGTACATGTCGGCTACCCGGATCGACAAAAACAAGAGAAGCATACCTAGGCAGCGAGTCGTCAAAACCAAACACGTCGAGACTCTAGTAGGCGATTTGAGGCTCACATTCGACAACCTCCGAGCATATGACATCAAGTGAATCGAGAAAAATGCGTTTTGGCGTACCGGTAGGAAAGCTCACGGCTTCATTGTATCCGTAGAGGAATTGAAGCAAACCCAGCCAAGATCCGAGCTCATCACAGCTAGATATTCCAAAAGACCTCAAACAAATACAAAATTGACCGGATGCGTGGCGGCTCTAAGCCGCTTTATCTCCGTTTGGGAGAAAAGGCATTGCCCTCTATCGCCTCCTCAGCGCACCGAACACTTCGACCGACGGATGCGCCAACGCGGACTCGAAGAAATGAAAGCCATATTGGCAACAATCCGGTCTGGCTGCGCCTAACACGGGCGAACCAATGTTGTTATACATCGCGACAACACATCAAGTTGTGGCGTGGTACTTGTCGTCGAGCGAGAAAGCGAAGGGCATAAATTCCCTCTTCAAAAACCAGTGTACTACGTATCCCTTGTCTTAACTCCTCGCAAGTCCGTTACCGCACTATCAAAGATAGCGTCGCGATGTTCATAGCATCCGGAAGCTCCGACACTACTTTCAAGAGTGTTCAATAACAGTGGCCTCCGAAGTACCCCTCAACAACATTATAAACAACCGCGACGCGACGGGTAGGATTGCAAAATGGGCCATCGAGCTCCTGCCATTTGATATAACTTACAAACCTAGGCGAGCTATAAAGTCGCAAGTCCTAGCTGACTTTGTCGTTGAATGGACTGAAGCCGAACTCCCTAAAGAATACGGCGCATACTCCAATTGGATTATGCACTTCGACGGCTCCAAAATGTTGGCCGACTTGGGGGTTGGCGTCGTATTGACGTCCCCAACCGGCGACACAGTCCAATACGTACTTCAGATAATGTACATGGACTCCAACAATGCAGCCGAATACGAGGCCCTCCTACATGGCCTCCGGATGGCAATCTCCATGGGCATTCAAGGCCTAGAGGTGCACGGGGATTCAAACCTTGCAATATCCCAAGTAAACAGAGACTTTGACGCCAAGGATCCGAAAATGGCAGCCTATCGCAACGCTGTCCTAAAAATGTCAGCTCGGTTCGAAGGACTTGAATTCCACCACGTAGCCCGGGATAATAACTAAGCAGCCGACACATTGGCACGCATCGGCACGAAACGCGACGCTGTCCCTCCTAACATCTTCCTGGAACGGCTCTTTAAGCCATCCGTACTATGGGAAGAGGAGTCCAGAAATAACAACCTGGAAGCAGCCGCACCACCCAACACAGAACAATCTGACATAATCGGCGACTCAGCCGATGAAATAACGCCTTCAGGCCACGAAATAATGGCAGTAATTGCCCCGTGGACAGAACCATTCTTAGCCTACGATTAGGCGGGAGCTTCGAAGACCAAAAGCGAGGCTCGCTGCATAGTTCGGCGGTCTAAAGCCTACAAGGTCCATGAGGGGAACTTTACAAGAAAAGCACAACCGAGTCCTTCAAAGGTGTATCTCCAAGAGGAAGGCGACACCTTCGGCTGAAATTCATGCCGGACTAGGCGGACACCACGCCGCAGCCCGGCCCCGTAGGCAAGGCATTCCGTACAAGATTTTATTGGCCGACGACCGGGCGGATGCTCGGGACTTAGTCCAAAGATCGTCGGTTGTCGACTCTTTGCTAATCGAGCCATATGCCACCCACGCCCTCAAAACTATACCCATTACCTAGCCGTTCGCGGTGCAGGGGCTTGACATGGTTGGACCCCTTAAAGGGGAACCCACAAGCAAATGTACCTATTGGTCATGGTGGACAAATTCACCAAATGGATAAAGGCCAAGCCGGTTAAAACGGCGAGTCCGGACCGGTGATAGACTTCATATCCGGGGTAGTACACGTCATGGTGTCCCCATAGCATCATTACCGATAACGGCACGAACTTCACGGCCGGCGAGGTTAAATTATGGTGCAAAAATATGGGCATTAAGCTCGATTACGCAGTCTATCATCCTCAAACCAGCGGTCAAGTGGAGCGAGCAAATGGTCTAATAATGGCGGCATCAAACCCGGACTAGTGCGGTCCCTTACGGAATCGACACGCGACTTTGGGTAGAGGAGCTCGACTCCGTACTCTGGGGGCTGCGGACAACGCCCAACCGTACTACCGGATTCACACCATTTTTTATGGTATATGGCGCAGAGGCAGTTTTGCCCTGCGACATCATTCATGACTCACCTCGAGTGCGCATGTACGAAGAAAGAGAAGCCGAGCTGGATCGGTAGGACAGCTTGGAAGCATTGGAGGAAGAATGCGACGTCGCCAAGGCTCGTTCCGCATTCTATCAGCAGCAGGCTCGAAGATATCAAAGCAGAGAAGTACGGGCTAAGACTTACAATGTTGGCGAACTAGTTCTACGCCTGCCGGACAAGAAAAAAGACAAGCTCAAGCCCAAATGGGAGGGCCCCTTCATTATCGATCAAGTCCTGACCGGCGGAGCGTACCGTCTGCGAAATGTATCGGACAACCGACTTGAGCCGAACCCATGGAACGGAGCCCGCCTCCGAAGATTCTATGCCTAGCGCCGGACTAAGAGTTCGTCTCCTTCCCCCATCCAAATTTTTACACTTCAGCTGTCTTTCATTTCTCCTTTTTTTCTCTCACCTTTTTCATAAAAGCCCTTAAAGGCCTACTAGCGCATTGTTCGCACACACTTGATGTGCTATCCGCACTCATTATACCTGAGGGCTTCTTTACCAGAAGCTTACTTATAAGGGCTTCATGCCTAGCACATGTGTCAAACTTCCACATGTACCTTTTATTCACCATTATATGCATTGATATGACTTAAGTTTTGGCCAAGCTGGGTTGCCTGGCTCCTGTGCTTACCCCTACGTTCCCGATTGTTCGGCTAGGAGGTAAAGGGAGCACCTCTGCGATTGTTACTGCCGAGTCAGCCGGATGTGTACCTCAGACTGGGTGAAGCCGAAAGCTAGCGTTCTTAAGGGAATATTCGGTCGAAAGATGGTTTTCTACCTATTTACTTATCTGCCCCCAGATGTTTTCCTGCTCTTTTCGCAATCCGGACATGCACTTTAGGGCATGCCTCCCAGGGAAAGGAACCCTTAACGTAACTATTCTCCCTAGAAGATGTTTCTTACTAACCATGTAATATAACATAACTAGTTGGGCACTTGTCTGATAAAGCACTAATGACCCCTACGTCTGGTCTCCATGCATGCCCCGGTTGTTTCTTAACTGAGAAGGTATTCGGACACACTCCAGACTCTAGGGTCCCGAGGTTGAAGCGAAAAGGTCGGCAAAGACAAACAATCTACAATCCGGCTAGAAGGCATTTTACATGTCATTTTAAAATACATTGTCAAATCGACCGATGTATTCCTCCTCAATCCCGTCTAACAGCTGTCTAATTTACTGATCTGTTGGGAATATTTAGCGCCAACTCTACTTGGCCGTACACTAAACTCACAGGGATCTCCTTCCCATCAGGCCCCACAGGTCCGACCTCGGCCATGTGGTTGGGATCCGCCTTCTTGTACCGCGTCTTCACCATGGCCCAGGCCTCCCTGGCACCTTGGCGGCAGGCCGATATCTTCCATAAGCGGAAGCGTTGCCGCGCTCCCTAAAGCTTCTCCGCAAGCTCTCCAAGGCCCTCGGGTAGGGAGAGGGACGGCCATAAAGCACGGACAGCGCCGCTCGCCGCTGCCGAACTTCGTTCGGCAGTTGCACCAGCTTCGGGAAGGTGATCACCCATTGATCTGGCATCTCCTCCATGAGGCGACCTTTGAGCACACCTACGAGACATATTTCGTCAATTGACTTCCTCGCCGAACTCTTCTTTTCAAAGGAGTTCGCTCAAGCACTACTATAGATGCGCGACGAGCCGTGATTCTCCTTCACGGAGCTGACAGCTCGGCCCGAACACCTTCGGCTCCTCTCCAAGCTGGGCGTGGGCATCTGGAGTTTGTTCCTTTCTGCTTTGCACCTTCGTCGGCACCCTCTCGCCGGCCTTGGTGGCGCAGATGTTGTTGCTTGTCCGGATCCGGTCCGCAACATCCGCAATATCATTGTCGACTTACATACGCCGCACACCGCTTATCTTTTGAAATAATGTGTTACCGGGAGGGGTCTCTGTGTTTCCTCCTGCGGCAGTGAAAAGCGGCCTCAAGTTGGGCCTTGCACTCTTGTAGCTCCTGGGACAATTGGGTATTCTTCTTTGTAAGATCCTGCATATCAAATGATCCTTAAATCAGTTACTCGAACTACTTTAAGTCTCGGGGGCTACTGGCATATACAACTATTAAAATCTCTTACCCATATGTCTTTTACATACTGCTCCGTGGCTCTGGTCAAACCATGTTGAGCAGCACGGAGGTGCGCGTCCCCCGCGTTAAAGGCATTCAACGCCTCAGGGGAGAAGCACGCATCATGAAAAACTGTCCGGCGACGCCTATGGTTCATGGAGCTCTCCACCTCGGACTTGGTGGCGGACGATCTGTCGGCGTCCTCCGTTGGAGGAGTATCGGCTCGCGCCTTGCGCTCGCCTCCCCCTCGAGACCAGGTGTTGGAGCACAGGTGGCAGAGGCTGGTTGGCAACCGCTCCGCCTTGCATGATCCTGCGCACTCTTTCTCTGCAAAAGTTATGAGCATTCAAACACCTCCTAGGAACTTTGTCCTAAACAATGGTCATGAGCTATACCGTTCAAAGTGATGTTTTGATTTGCATCGCACCCTCTTCACTTCTTGAGCCGGATGACCGACTGTGGGTGACGCCCATGAGTTCGACTTCTGCCTTGAAGGTACCTCTTGCGAGACACCATTGTATACGGTGGTGAGAAATGTGCAAGGAGAAATAATGGTGTCGGGACTTGGTCACAATCACCGGGAGCCGGAGATAGGCTGGGGTAGTCACCGTAATGGCGACTAGAGCATTATCCATCTTGAGCTGGTGAAACACCCCGTCAATTAGCTCCACCTTTATGTCCGGATCCTCTTCGGAGGACGGATTAAGGGATCTTTCTGGATCCTTGGGCTGTGGGGCCGGGCTGTGTATGCTCTCCACAGTCCGGCGCAGATCCCGCGTCAAAACCATAAAGTAAGGTACTTAACTTTGAAAGTGTGGGTCGGATAAATGAACATCCGCTTACCCAGCTCCGAGGGTTGTTCATGGAGAACCCATTCAATGGGCTCGTCTGGAGGAAGTCCTCCTTCTCCCCCTTGTACATGCCGGACAGAATCTTCACCAGATCTTTGGCCAATCCCGGCCCTCGGCGGCCATGACGAGTGGCATCATTCTCCCCGTTGAAATCCCACATGGGGTGGCCCCTGTATTGCAGTGGCTGCACCCCCCGCATAATGCACGTGGCCATGACTCCAATAATGGTCAGTCCGGAATGGGCCAGTAACCTTATCCGGCCCATCAAATAATGGACGCTCTTGTCTTCCTCCGGTGAGGTTCATGGACGCCAACTCAGCGTTTCTTGAGGAGCATTGCTAAACTCCGGAGGCCGATCCGAGCAGGTCCGGCGGTGGGCGTCTTCTACATAAAACCATTACGAAGGCGGTCTGCGGGCGCCTTCTTAGGGGTTCCGGAGGGATATCCGGTCCCGGCGATGCGCCATATTTCGGCACCGCCCACTTGATATATTGACCCCTCGTGAGAGCGGGGTACGAGGCAGAATAGCCTCTTCCACAGCGCAAAGTGGGGCTCGATGCCCAGGAATAGCTCGCAAAGAGCTACGAAACCCGCGCTATGCAGAATAGAGGCGGGCGTGAGGTGATGGAGTTGGAGTCCGTAGAACTCCAGAAGCCCGCGGAGGAACGGATGTACAGGAAATCTAAGCCCCCTTATCAAATAGGGGACGAAGCATACCCGCTCCCCTTTGTTGGGACTAGGGGTGGCCTCCGCTTGCTTCCCACCTTTGTAGGTGGCCAGCCCGGCTCGAACCGGGACCATAAAGGCCAGAGGAAGGTATCCCTCCGCTTGGAGCATCACCAGCTCGTTGTGCAGGACAGAACATCTCCTCCAATCTCCGGGCAGAGGGCTGGGAGCGCGAGAAGAGGAGCTGCATCGACGGTCCATGATGGAATGGATTCTTGGTCAGAAGCGCTCTGTTGAGTACTCGCGGAAGGAAGATGGTGTGATTTGGATCTGGATTCTTGCCTCTCTTATAGGCAGATTGTTTGCGCAACTAGGGGGTAAAACATAAAAGATACCCTGGCTTTTCGCATTCGTGCGACGCGTGGAAGAAGGCCATTATTGGGCGTGGAAGCCAAGGAGCGCAACGTTTATAAAAGAGCCGAACACTATCTGGCAAACACATGGAATTTGAAGGAGAACCCGCCTTGCAACGCCGAAGACTATATATCTTATTTGGACTCGGCGTCATTGAAGCCTGGTTCGGAGCTCTTGAGGAGTCTGGACTAGGGGTGTCCGGACAGCGGACTATCATCGTCACCGGACTCCAAGACTATGAAGATACAAGATTGAAGACTTCGTCCCGTGTCCGGATGGGACTTTCCTTGGCGTGGAAGGCAAGCTTGGCGTCTGGATATGTAGATCTCCTACCATTGTAACCGACTCTGTGTAACCCTAGCCCTCTCCGGTGTCTATATAAACTGGAGGGTTTTAGTCCGTAGGACACACAACCATTACAACAATCATACCATAGGCTAGCTTCTAGGACTTAGCCTCCTTGATCTCGTGGTAGATCCACTCTTGTACTACCCATATCATCAATATCAAGCAAGCAGGAGTAGGGTTTTACCTCCATCGAGAGGGCCCGAACCTGGGTAAAAACATCGTGTCCCTTGTCTCCTGTTACCATCCGCCTAGACGCACAGTTCGGGACCCCCTACCCAAGATCCGCCGGTTTTGACACCGACAATTAGCTTCCTCACTAATTGGTGTAGCAATCACTGGAACTGATTTCTGTGATTAACTATTTTCCAATTCGGGAGAAGGTACAATTACCTTATCAAGTTCTACTTTCCTCCCACTCACTTCTTTCGAGAGAAACTCCTTCTCTAGAAATGATCCATCTTAGCAACGAATATTTTGCCTTCGGATCTGTGATAGAAGGTGTACCCAACAGTTTCCTTTGGGTATTCTATGAAGACACACTTCTCTGTTTTGGGTCCGATCCTATCAGGTTGAAACTTTTTCACATAAGCATCGCAGCCCCAAACTTTAAGAAACGTCAACTTTGGTTTCTTGCCAAACCATAGTTCATAAGGCGTCATCTTAACGGATTTTGATGGTGCCCTATTTAAAGTGAATGCAGCTGTCTCTAATGCATAACCCCAAAACGATAGTGGTAAATCGGTAAGATACATCATAGATCGCACCATATCCAATAAAGTGCGGTTACGACGTTCGGACACACCATTATGCTATGGTGTTCCATGTGGCGTGAGTTGTGAAACTATTCCACATTGTTTTTAAATGAAGGCCAAACTCGTAATTCAAATATTCTTCTCCACGATCAGATCGTAGAAACTTTATTTTCTTGTTACGATGATTCTCCACTTCACTCTGAAATTCTTTTAACTTTTCAAATGTTTCAGACTTGTGTTTCATTAAGCAGACATACTCATATCTGCTCAAATCATCTGTGAAGGTCAAAAAATAACGATACCCGCCACGAGCATCAACACTCATTGGACTGCATACATCAGTATGTATTATTTCCAACAAGTCAGTAGCTCGTTCCATTGTTTCGGAGAACGGAGTTTTGGTCATCTTGCCTAAAAGGCACGGTTCGCAAGCATCAAATGATTCTAAAAATCCATCTTTATGGAGTTTCTTCATGCGCTTTACACCGATATGACCCAAACGGCAGTGCCACAAATAAGTTGCACTATCATTATTAACTTTGCATCTTTTGGCATCAATATTATGAATATGTGTATCACTATGATCGAGATACAACAAACTTTTTTCATTGGGTGTATGACCATTGAAGGTTTTATTCATGTAAACAGAACAACAATTATTCTCTGACTTTAAATGAATAACCGTATTGCAATAAACATGATCAAATCATATTCATGCTCAACGCAAACGCCAAATAACATTTATTTAGGTTTAACACTAATCCCGAAAGTATAGGGAGAGTGCGATGATGATCATATCAATCTTGGAACTACTTCCAACACACATCGTTACTTCACCCTCAACTAGTCTCTGTTTATTCTATAACTCCTGTTTCGAGTTACTAATTTTTAGCAACCGAACAAGTATCAAATACTCAGGGGCTACTATAAACACTAGTAAAGTACACATCAATAACCTGTATATCAAATATACCCTTGTTCACTTTGCCATCCTACTTATCCACCAAATATTGTGGTATTTCCGCTTCGGTGACCATTTCCTTTGCGTTAGAAGAACTCAGTTTCAGGCTTTGGTCCAGCTTTGGGCTTCTTCACGGGAGTGACAACTTGCTTGCCATTCTACTTGAAGTTCCCTTTCTTTCCCTTTGCCCTTTTCTTGAAACTAGTGGTCTTGTCAATCATCAACACTTGATGCTCTTTCTTGATTTCTACCTTCATTGATTTCAACATCACAAAGAGCTCGGGAATCGTTTTCGTCATCCCTTGCATACTATAGTTCATCATGAAGTTCTAGTAACCTGGTGATGGTGACTAGAGAACTCTGTCAATCACTATCTTATCTGGAAGATTAACTCCCACTTGATTCAAGCGATTGTAGTACCCAGACAATCTGAGCACATGCTCACTAGTTGAGCAATTCTCCTCCATCTTTTAGCTATAGAACTTCTTGGAGACTTCATATCTCTAAACTCGGGTATTTTCTTGAAATATTAACTTCAACTCTTGGAACATCTCATACGGTCCATGACGTTCAAAACGTCTTTGAAGTCCCGATTCTAAGCCGTTAAGTATAGTGCACTAAACTATCAAGTAGTCATCATATTGAGCTAGCCAAACGTTCATAACGTCTGCATCTGCTCTTGCAATAGGTCTGTCACCTAGCGGTGCATCAAGGACATAATTCTTCTGTGCAGCAATGAGGATAAACCTCAGATCACGGACCTAGTCCGCACCATTGCTACTATTGTCTTTCAACTTAGTTTTCTCTAGGAACATATCAAAAATAATAATAAACGGGGAACAACATCGCGAGCTATTGATCTACAACATTATTTGCAAAATACTATCAGGACTAAGTTCATGATAAATTAAAGTTCAATTAATCATATTACTTAAGAACTCCCACTTAGATAGACATCCCTCTAATCATCTAAGTGATCATGTGATCCAAATCAACTAAACCATGTTCGATCATCACGTGAGATGGAGTAGTTTTCAATAGTGAACATCACTATGTTGATCATATCTACTATATGATTCACACTCGACCTTTCGGTCTCCAGTGTTTCGAGGCCATATCTGCATATGCCAGGCTCATCAAGTTTAACCCGAGTATTCTGCGTGTGCAAAACTGTCTTACACCCCTTGTATTTGAACGTAGAGCTTATCACACCCGATCATCACGTGGTGTCTCAGCACGAAGAACTTTCGCAACGGTGCATACTCAGGGAGAACACTTATACCTTGAAATTTAGTGAGAGATCATCTTATAATGCTACCGTCAATCAAGCAAAATAAGATGCATAAAAGATAAACATCATATGCAATCAAAATATGTGACATGATATGGCCATGATCATCTTGCGCCTTTGATCTCCATCTCCAAAGTACTGTCATGACCTCTATCATCACCGGCACGACACCATGATCTCCATCATCTTGATCTATATCAATGTGTCGTCACATGGTCGTCTCGCCAATTATTGCTCTTGCAACTATTGCTATCGCATAGCGATAAAGTAAAGAAATTATTTGGCACTTGCATCTTATGCAATAAAGAGAAAACCATAAGGCTTCAGCCAGTTGCAGATAACTTCAATAAAACATGATCATCTCATACAACAACTTATATCTCATCACGTCTTGACCATATCACATCACAACATGCCCTGCAAAAACAAGTTAGACGTATCTATTTTGTTGTTGCAAGTTTTACGTGGCTGCTACGGGCTTAGCAAGAACCGTTCTTACCTGCGCATAAAACCACAATGATATTTCGTCAAGTTAGTGTTGTTTTGACCTTCAATAAGGACCGGGCGTAACCACACTCGGTTCAACTAAAGTTGGAGAAACTGACACCCGCTAGCCACCTATGTGCAAAGCACGTCGGTAGAACCAGTCTCGCGTAAGCGTACGCGTAATGTCGGTCCGGGCCGCTTCATCCAACAATATCGTTGAACCAAAGTATGACATGCTGGTAAGCAATATGACTTGTATCGCCCACAACTCACTTGTGTTCTACTCGTGCATATAACATCTACTCATAAACCTGGCTCGGGTGCCACTATTGGGGAACGTACCAATTTCAAAAAAAATTCCTATGCACACACAAGATCGTGGTGATGCATAGCAACGAGAGGGGAGAGTGTTGTCCACGTACCCTCGTAAACCGAAAGCGGAAGCGTTAGCACAACGCGGTTGATGTAGTCGCACGTCTTCACGGTCCGACCGATCAAGTACCGAACGTACGACACCTCCGAGTTCAGCACAGGTTCAGCTCGATGACGTCTCACAAACTCCGATCTAGCAGAGCTTTGCGGGATAGTTCTGTTAGCACGACGACATGATGACGGCGTTGATGATGCTACCGACGTAGGGCTTTGCCTAAGCACCGCTACGATATTACCGAGGTGGAATATGGTGGAGGGGGCACCGCACACGACTAAGAGATCAATGATCAATTGTTGCGTCTACAGGTGCCCCCTGCCCCCGTATATAAAGGAGGAGAGGAGGGGAGGGGCCGACCCTCTCTATGGCGCGCCCTGGGGAGTCCTACTCCCACCGGGAGTAGGATTCCCCCCTTTCCATATAGTAGGAGTAGGAGTCAAGGTAAGGGAAGAGAGGAGAGAAGGAAGGAGGGGGCGCAGCCCCTCCCCCTAGTCCAATTCGGACTAGACCTTGGGGGGACGCGCAGCCTCCCCTCTCTCTTTCGCCTAAAGCCCAATAAGGCCCATATACTCCCCGGCAAATTCCCGTAACTCTCCGGTACTCCGATAAATACCCGAATCACTCGGAACCTTTCCGATGTCTGAATATAGTCGTCCAATATATCGATCTTTAAGTCTCGACCATTTTGAGACTCCTCGTCATGTCCCCGATCTCATCCGGGACTCCGAACTACCTTCGGTACATCAAAACAAATAACTCCTAATATAAGTCATCACCGAACGTTAAGCGTGCGGACCCTACGGGTTCGAGAACTATGTAGACATGACCGAGACACATCTCCGGTCAATAACCAATAGCGCAACCTGGATGCTCATATTGGCTCCTACATATTCTATGAAGATCTTTATCGATCAAATCGCATAACAACATACATTGTTACTTTTGTCATCGGTATGTTACTTGCCCGAGATTCGATCATCGGTATCTCAATACCTAGTTCAATCTCGTTACCGGCAAGTCTCTTTACTCGTTATGTAATGCATCATCCCGCAACTAACTCATTAGTCACATTGCGTGCAAGGCTTATAGTGATGTGCATTACCGAGAGGGCCCAGAGATACCTCTTCGACAATCGGAGTGACAAATCCTAATCTCGATATACGCCAACTCAACAAGTACCTTCGGAGACACATGTAGAGCACCTTTATAATCACCCAGTTACGTTGTAACGTTTGGTAGCACACAAAGTGTTCCTCCGATAAACGGGAGTTGCATAATCTCATAGTCATAGGAACATGTATAAGTCATGAAGAAAGCAATAGCAACATACTAAACGATCAAGTGCTAAGCTAATGGAATGGGTCAAGTCAATCACATCATTCTCCAATGATGTGATCCCGTTAATCAAATGACAACTCATGTCTATGGCTAGGAAACTTAACCATCTTTGATTCAACGAGCTAGTGAAGTAGAGGCATACTAGTGACACTTTGTTTGTCTATGTATTCACGCATATACTAAGTTTTCGGTTAATACAATTCTAGCATGAATAATAAACATTTATCATAAAATAAGGAAATAAATAATAACTTTATTATTGCCTCTAGGGCATATTTCCTTCACTCCCCACCCACACCCGCGCCTTGCCTTGACCCGTCTGCCAGAGCGGACGCCCCCTTTTCTGGCGCCCGACCTCCACCGCACCCCGCCCCCTTCCACGTCGCCCGCCCCGTCGCCTCCCTCCATCGCCATCCCCACCCACACGGCCCGCGCCACTGCTGCCGACCCGCCCAACATAGCCGGTCGCCCGCACCCTTCCCGACCTGCACCGTGGCCCCCGCGCCCACGCCAGCCCGTCAGCAGCTGTCGCCCCACCGCCCGGTGAGCCCTCCTCCGCCCCATGCCACCCCTCGCCGCCCGCCCGCCCGCCCCTATGCAGTCGTGGCGCCCCTAAATCCACCACAGCACCGTCAGTCCCCCTCCGTCGCCGCCGTCGGTTACTGCCCCCTCTTTAAAGATGTCGAAGTGAGGTACGGCAAAAAAATCCCCCTTCCTCCATTTCTTTCCATCATGATTTGTTCCGATTCTTGGTGCAAATTTGGTGGTGGTTTAGGTTTTTCGGTGGTTCATATGTGGTGCAGAAGATGCTTAAGAATGGAGTTGTACTAGTGTTTTTAGTATCAATTAGGCAGAAACGACAAAGTTTGAATTCAGATTCTATTAAGTGAATAAGGAGAAAGTGACTAGCTATTAAATTCAGGTTGTATATTGTGTGAACTGGGATTATTACAGAATATTGAGTGTGAATCACTTGTGTTTTGCGTACTATGATCATTGTAGCATGGTAATCTTGGTCATATAGTTAGTTTACAACTATGATGATAATTTGAAAGAAAGATCTTGCTTCCTTGTTTAAACTACAGAGACTAGTCCCAGATGATAATTTTACTGGGTTATGGTGATACACTTTTTGTTTTAGTGAAATCCCATGCCTAATTTTAGTGAGAGTCTGAAGAAGCAAGCAACCAAAATAATTTGCCACTTTGTATTGTTGATTTCTGCTCTCAAGTGTTCAGTTCTGGGTCGTAGTTCAGTTTAGTTTAGTTGAGCTGCCATTCAGTACAATTTAGAATTATGCACATGTAAAGGTTGCCATTTTGTGGAACATTCAAGTAAAGATGCACAATTTGGAACTTAATAATTCTTGGTCAATATTACTGCATTTATCCTCTAATGATTTATTGGTGATGACCACAATATTGCTGCTAATGTACCTATGATCTATTTGTCTATGATCAATTTGAAACATGAGCATTACTAATTGGTCTCTTCTACTGCTTATCAGAGATGGGGGGAGGCCGCCACCGCAGGCTGCGCTCTGCCACACTGGAGTACGAGTTGGATGCTTTCGAGTTCTTCACTATCATACTTGAGAATTCCTCCAGGAGGCAGGTATATAAAAGGAGAGATCTCCCCTTCACCCATCTCTTTATGATAACTATGCTGTTTGCTACATTACTCCTTGACCCACGCTGCAGAGGCTGCCTAACACTTTTCTGAAGATGCTGGACGGCCATCGGCTAAAGAATGTGAAGCTACAACAGACCGGCAGCGGGCTTCGCAGGCATTGGGACGTGGAGTTGGTGATCAGGTACGGCCACATGTACATGTGTCGTGGCTGGGAGCAGTTCTACCATGCCTACGACCTGCAGCATGGGTACTTCCTTCTCTTCAGGTACGACGGCGACACCATGCTCACCGTGAAGGTGTTCAACACGACTATGTGTGGCATGCGCTACCAGGACGACAATGATGCCAGTACGTTCTGCCTCTTCTTCCTCTACATTTGGCTTTGTCTCACATCGATTGTTAACGGTCATTATTGCATTTGGTCAGGCAATGGGAGCAGCAGCAGCGACTCTGGCTATAGCCAAAGCAACAGCGACTCTGGCTGTAGCAAAAGCAGCAGCGAGGATGATCCAAAATGGAGTGGGGAAGAAGAGGAGCATAGTGGGGATGAGGAGGTGCAGGCTGATGATGGGCAACAGATGGTGGTGGCTGAGGATGACCTAGCGATGGTGTTGCCTGAAGATGGCCTCGCGATGGTGGTGGTGCCTGACAATGACCTTGCGATGGTGGTGGCACCGGCGATCCCACAACCGTGTGACATGACCATGCCAATTGTGGTAGAAGACTACATCCCACTTCCTCCACCGCCTCGCCGCTCTTGGCGCATCAGGATGAGGAAGGAGAAGGAGAAGAGGAAGGAGGAGTGAACTATGTCAGGTATGTCAGATCTCCAAAACGATCTATATATACTTAGCTTTGTTTCCTCCGAAATGACATAAGTTAGCTCTAATAGCTAAGTTATCTCTAATATGCTTAGTTTCCTAGGTTTGCATAATAACCTTGCTAACCTCATAAGTGTCATATACTTAGCTTGTTGTCCTCTAAAATGACACAATAAGCTTAGTTAGGTCAAAAATGGCATAATTAGCTACGTAAGATCAAAATGGCATTTTTCTTCTTATTTAGCCTATTTAGTCCATTTATGACATAATTTAGCCTATTTAGTCCACAAATGACATAATAAGATGAAGAAAATCAAGGAAGAGGAAGAAAAGAAGGAATATAGGAAGAACAAAAAGAAGAAAAACAAGAAGAAGAATTCTTCTTCTTCTTCTTCTAGTTTTCTTCTTCTCCAAAATGAAGTTAGCTCTAAGTTAGTCCATTTATGACATAATTTAGCCTATTTAGTCCACAAATGACATAATAAGATGAAGAAAATCAAGGAAGAGGAAGAAAAGAAGGAATATATTGTTGGGGAACGTAGTAATTTCAAAAAAATTCCTACGCACACGCAAGATCATGGTGATGCATAGCAACGAGAGGGGAGAGTGTTGTCCATGTACCCTCGTAGACCGAAAGCGGAAGCGTTAGAACAACGCGGTTGATGTAGTCGTACGTCTTCACGGCCCGACCGATCAAGCATCGAAACTACGGCACCTCCGAGTTCCAGCACACGTTCAGCTCGATGACGTCCCTCGAACCCCGATCCAGCCGAGTGTCGAGTGAGAGTTCCGTTAGCACGACAGCGTGGTGACGGTCTTGATGTTCTACCGTCGCAGGGCTTCGCCTAAGCACCGCTACAATATTATCGAGGAGGACTATGGTGGAGGGGGGCACCGCACACGGCTAAGAGATCAAGAGATCAATTGTTGTATCTAGAGGTGCCCCTGCCCCCGTATATAAAGGAGCAAGGGGGGAGGGGGCTGCCGACCTAGGAGGGGGCGCGCCATGGGGAGTCCTACTCCCACCGGGAGTAGGACTCCCTCCTTCCTTGTTGGACTAGGAGAATGGGGAAGGAAAGGGAGAGGAGGAGAAGGAAAGAGGGGGGCCGGCCCCCCTTGCCCTAAACCAATTCGGTTTGGGCCTTGGGGGGCGCGCCCCACACTCCCCTTGCTGCCCTCAATTTACACTAAGGCCCATGTAGGCCCATTAAGCCCCCGGGGGGTTCCGGTAACCCCCGGTACTCCGGTAAAATCCCGATTTCACCCGGAACACTTCCGACACCCAAATATAGGCCTCCAATATATCAATCTTCATGTCTCGACCATTTCGAGACTCCTCATCATGTCCGTAATCACATCCGGGACTCCGAACACCCTTCGGTACATCAAAACTCATAAACTCATAATATAACTGGCATCAAAACCTTATGCGTGCGGACCCTACGGGTTCGAGAACTATGTAGACATGACCGAGACACGTTTCTGTTCAATAACCAATAGCGGAACCTGGATGCTCATATTGGCTCCTACATATTCTACAAAGATCTTTATCGGTCAAACCGCATAACAACATACGTTGTTCCCTTTGTCATCGGTATGTTACTTGCCCGAGATTCGGTCGTCGGTATCCCAATACCTAGTTCAATCTCGTTACCGGCAAGTCTCTTTACTCGTTATGTAATGCATCATTCCATAACTAACTCATTAGCTACATTGCTTGCAAGGCTTATAGTGATGTGCATTACTGAGAGGGCCCAGAGATACCTCTCCGACAATCGAAGTGACAAAACCTAATCTCGAAATGCGCCAACTGAAAGTGCGTTATATCGACTAGAGGGGGGGTGAATAGGCGATTTTTATGAATTCTTCACTGCGGAATTTGCTGGTGAGGAAATTCCTTAGCGAAGAACTACTTGCAGCGGAATAAGTACTCAGAAGTAAACATAACAGGATACAAACATAGTCATCATGATGAAATGAAGACTAGCACAGAGTACGAGAAGCGTAAACACAGGATAACAAGATGAAGACAAACATCTTGAAGAAATTGAGCGAGGAATTTGTGAAAGTCTTGATCAAAGTCTTCAAGCACGAGATATGAACAACATACAACAAAGCCATGAGGAAATGAAAGAGTTGAGGAAATAGAACCGGTTAGTTGGTGAAGACAATGATTTGGTAAACCAGTTCCAAGCTTCTTTGTCTCGGTTATGCGTCTGGTTGGAGCGGCTAAGTATTTAAACTCGAGGACACGCAGATCCGGACACCCGATCTCGAGCGCAACTCGGGACACCCGATCCTCACCGTATTCTCCTTGAACTAAGACCACGCAGGTCTCGTCCAATCACTCGTGGTAAGTCTTGGTGACTTCCAAACCTTCACAGACTTGGTCACTCGGCGATCCACAATTCCTCTTGGATGCTCTAGACCTTGGCGCCTAACCGTGCGGAAGAAGCACAGTCTTCAAAGGTAACAAGCGTCGGATCCATGCAGATCAAATTCTTGATGATGCTCAATCACTTGGGTTTGTGGGGGTTTGGTTTTGGGATTTTCCTCACTTGATGATTTTCGCTCAAAGTTCTCGGAGGATGGGTTGCTCTCGGATGACAAGTGTCAAGTTCTCTCGAGCAGCCAACCAACTAGTGGTTGTAGGGGCGGCTATTTATAGCCTAGGGAGCAGCCCGACATGATAAGACATAAATGCCCTTCAATGATATGACCGTTAGGTGGATAAGATATTTTGGGACGGTGGCCAAGAAGACAACAACGGTCGGAAGTTTGACTCTCAAATTCCTCGGGGCTATCATGTTCCTCATTGTGTAGGCAATTCGACTTTGGCGAATTCCTAACTCCTCGATCGAGCAAAGTCCTCGGTGACTGTAAGAACTGCGTCTCATCTTTGAAGAAATTGACTGAATTGTATGAGATTTCCAATGGCTTCACTCGAAGGGATTGGTAGGTGTAGGATTTTGAGTTGAGCATCACATGGAAATTTTTCCTTAGTATTTCCTCGACCCCTTTAACGAAGACGGTGTTTCCTATGACTCAAGAAAGAGAAAATGAAACTACGAAAACAAGAGTCTTCATGCTTCATATTCCTCGAATGAATACCAAGTCTTCAAGGTCACACCAATTTCTTCACTTTCAAAGTCTTGTAAAGTCTTCGAATATCAAAGTCTTGATCAAAGAACTTCATTTTTAGGGTCGAGTTTCTCTGTAAATATCAAACTCCTCATAGACTTATAGACCTGTGTACACTCACAAACGCATCAGTCACTTAACCTATAAGTCTTCAATACACCAAAATCACTAAGGGGCATTAGATGCACTTACAATCTCCCCTTTTTGGTGATTGATGACAACATAGGTTAAGTTTTCAACGGGGATAAACATATGAAGTGTAAATACTGAAATTGAGGAATTTGATTGCAAGATATAGAAGAACTCCCCCTGAATATGTGCATAGTGAGGAATTTGCTTTTGAGGCAATGCACATTTGTAGAATTGAATCATGGAGATCTCCCCCTATATCTTGTAATTCATACACGCATTTGATATATAATATGAAGAATTTGAAATGATGAAATATGGTGCCTGATGAGATTCAGCATGCGTGCAATAATATTAACGAGGAATAGGCATGCAGAATAACACATCAAAAGTATCAGAGCACAGTGCATCAAGTCAGAGCACCATGCACCATCCAAAAGTATCAGGGCACCATCGGATTTAAGATTACAACTCGATCAAATAAAAAGTTTCGGAAGAACGAGAGTTGTAACTTAACAAAACGCCCATACTATAAACCCGCTTGAAGACTAACTCAGATTTCTCCCCCTTTGTTATCAAATGACCAAAAGGATCGGCGAGGACTAACGCCTGAAGAATTTCAAGTTGATGGAGGGCGCCAAGATTATCGGGGTTGTTCGTTGAAGTAGGGCCTACCGCAGATGTCGTCCAAATCTTCATGTTCATCGGGCCACGCGATGAAGAATAAGAGCTAGCCACGGATCGGGAACTTTGACTCTCTTGAATTTCTTGGAGGTGGTGTAGACCGGTCAAATGCTTCACGGAGACCCATAGTCTTGATTCTTCCATGGAATATACATGAGTAAGAACAGCCCAGTGCGGTTGAGGGTTTCATGAAGGTGATCTGATTTTTCTTCTTTGCATTATGAGTTGAGGTCATGTTGTGAAGAATTGCAGCAAACCGACGCTTCACCCATTTGTGATTGCGATCAACCTTCCGATGAAGGCGAGGAGTAACTCACGGTCGGTCATCACCACAGGTTTGTTGCTTGAGGCTTTGCTTGGTGATGTATTTCTTGGCGGTGTCATGTGTTGCGAATCGTCATTGGTGGAGTAAGATGTAGCTAGGCGGAATTGAGCATCCAATGGATGAGTGCCTTCATCGATCACAGCAGCTACCTTGCCCTTATCATTAGATGATGAAACTGGTCGCTTGAGGACTTCAATGGGCGGCAAGTAGCTACCATGGTTGAGTGTCGACCTTGTAATTGGTGAAGATCTTGCCCTTATGAATCTCATAATCCAAGGCGCATAGGGCTTGACTCAAAAGGTGACATAGCAACATTAGCCAGAGTCCTCATGAAGAAATCATGGAAGTTGATGGGAACGCCATGAATGATGTTGAAAAGCATGTTCTTCATGATGCCAACGACATCTTCATCATTTGAGTCATGGCCTTTGATAGGACTCATTGTCTTCGTCAGGATGCGATAGACAGTCCGAGGCACATATAGCAATTCCTTGACGAGGAATTTGGTTTGTGGGGCCTGCCCTGGCTTCAAAGGCTTCATAAGCACTTGCATATAATGATCTATCAATTCGCGGTCATTGTAGATGCAACGTGCGCTGGCATGAGGAGGATCAAGAGGAAGGACACGAAGCAATTCGATTCTTTGGTGCCTTATAGTGAGTGTTTTCTGTCATCCAATCCAGCACCCATGAATTGACATCTTCAGCATCTCCGGTGATATGCAAAGTGGCATAGAACTAAAGAATGAGTTCTTCATTCCAATCACAGATATCAGTGCAGAAATTCAGTAGTCCTGCATCGTGAATAACTCAGAGAATCGGCTCGAAGCACGGCGAGATTCCATATCCACATGAGGAATATGTTCATGATCGAAGATTTTGTCCTTGTCAAAAAGTCTTGAGGAATAGAAGTTGGCTTGTGTAGCAGTCGAAGCGTCTCTTCCTTATGCGAGCGAGTCATATGGATTATGTCGATGAAGAACACATGCTCGGAAAAGAAGTCTTGACCTTGAATTTTTGCTTGCTAGAGAACGGATTCTTGGTTTGGGCAGAGGAGTGTCGATGATTTGCAAAGACAACCTCGAGAATCGCGATCTCGGGTGCTTGGTGAGGAATTTCTGGTTCCTCTTCTTGTGCAGTTTGGGGATCAAGAAGAGTTCTTGACACTAGCGGCTGGAATTTCTTCATGAGCAGACGATGTGGGATGAGTTTCTTGAGACCATTTGAGCAGTTGTGGCGGGACCGAGGAATTTGTTGAATAGGAGTGAAGAGAGGAGTATTAGGATCTTGACTTTCCCAAAAGTCATCGTTCATCACCGTGTAGTGCATCCAATATCCACATCTTCTTCTTCTTTTCAATTTCCTCAACACCAGCCTCTTCACCGTGAACCGAGGCATAGGTGAGAAGCGTTGGCGTTGAAGGGAATGTTTCCACTTCAATTTCTTCATCAAACTGCTCTGAGGTAGCAACAGAATGATTTTCTTCATCAGATCCGCTTGGGATCTTGTAGTCTTCTCCATAAGGAACAATTTCCTTGGATGACATGGAGGAAATGGGAACGGCATCAATGGGATTTTCAAGCGAGCTGGTCATTGGCTTCATTTTCTTTGCGGCCGAGGAATTCGACACAGCAGATGCCTTCCTTTTCTTCACTGCAGCTCGCTCTGCAGCCTTGGTCTTCTTCACTTCATAAGCAGAAGGAAGAATTGGAGTTGGTGTTGGCGCAGGAGGAGATGAGGATTGTGGTTCGATTTCTTGGTATGACAGTGTAGTTGCCTGATCTCTTGATTTCTTCAGCGCACCACTAGTGGATGCCCTAGGAATTTCTTGGTGGCTGGAATGGAGTCATCAGCCCGGAACTTGTATTCTCATCGGCAGGTGAGAGTCATCGTGATCTTGGCATGTTCTTCAAAGAGGTGAGCAGAGTCTGCGACTCGAGGATTTTCTCGTTGCGATGGGGCTGCAACAGTTGTCATTTTCTTCGTCAAATTGACGAATCTCACTTTGGCTCCTTGCCAATCAGCATTGTATGCATTGAAGTCCTTGCTGAGGGCTTGGATCTCAGATTGAGCCTTGAGAAGTTCTTCAGGAGTTAGTCTGACAACGTTCTTCTTCATAAGCTTCTCCTTTCTAGCTTGAGCTCTTTTTATCTCACGGGCCTTTTCAAACTTCCATTTCTCTTGAGAGATGAAATGGGTCAGCATATGACTTTGACCAGGAGTCAGAGGCAGATCGGGCATTGGAGTGTTTGGATCCTGATGCCATAAGTCAATGTAGTCGAGGATCTTCTTTGGATCCAGAAGCAGAGGCACAGGTGTTCCTTTGGCTCTGGCGGCCTTTGCTTGTCTATCTCTGATGATTTCTGCAAGTTCTTCATCAGAAGCCTCGTCATCAGAGGGCACTTGGAACGCAACCTGTTTCTTTCTTGGACTTGGCGAGGACCGCGCCCATTTGTTGCTTTTGTCTTGACAGTGGGGCTGATGAGGACATTGGTGCGGTGAGGAACTGTTGAGACACCAGACGCAATTGAGAAACCCTGAGTCCTTTGACATGTAGCCAGATGCACAGGAGTTGAGGACTTGGAGGGAGCTGCTGAGGACTTTGGTGGAGCAGCAGTAGTCTGAGGAATTGCCGTGAGGGCGCGGCTAAGGAACTTGGCCGTGAGGGAGCTGATGGTGAAGCACTTGGCTTGCGAGCAGGCTTCTTCGGCATTGGTTTCCTCGGCTTGACCGAGGTCTCAGCGGTGGCAGCAGCAGCAGAATCCTCATTAAATTTCCTCACTACCTCCTTGGCTTGTCTTGCCAATTTTGCTTGGCGCCTAGCCCATTCTTCAGGAAAGTCTTCACCACTTTTGATGCTAGTGGGATCAGCGACTTGGCCAGGTGCCAATGGAGCTCTTGGGCATGGAGGATTTAAGGCGAATTTCTTCATGTACTTAGGAGTAACATATCGATATTCCCTCCATTCTCGTGCCCATCTTCGTTCAATCCTCTGAATGTGTACTTTGCGCTGATTCTTGTTTTCTTTGCCAAACTTGGCTTCATCAGGTGTGCAATAATCCTTGTATATTTCATCAGGGATCTCAAAAGTAGTCATGACCTCCGGTTTCTTTCCTCCTTTCTGCGGTCTCTTCCTTGACCATTTTCTTGGATGAGGAATTTGAACAATAGAACACTCTGAAGAAGTATGCAGTTTTTCTTCGAGGAACGCTGCAAATGAGTTAAGTTGATGAGAACCTAGTGATTCAGCGGCGGACATGAGTACTGTGAGCAGAGTGTAGGTGCGAGGAATTTGGAGAGGTCATATCGTTCTCGTAAGATTTTTGAAAAAGACAAGTTTTGAGGAATTTGACAAGTTGAGCCTTGAGGAATTTCACTAAGCGTTCTTGTCTTAGGTTCGAGTTGTACAGATCGAAAATCAGCACAATTGAGGAATCTTGAAGAAATGAGTGCTTAGAGATGGATCAAGAGCATACAAGATGTGTGAGGTGTTCATATGTGAAGATTTGAAGAATAAAACACCTTTGAAGATTTTCAAAAAGTTTGAGAATCAAAGCGAGTAATAAAAGTGACTTTTAATTACCCCGGCGAAGAACACGACGAACAGAGATGAACCGCGGTGAAGTTCGTCAAGTTAGATCTCCCACGCCCTAACTTGGCAGAGGAGATAGCTACGGCGGCGGCGGAGTGAAGATTTCCGCAGCCGGCGCGAGTATGACGGCGACGAGGTTGAGGCAGTGAAGCTCTTCCTCACCGGCGGCGATGGAGTAGCGGCGGCGCTAGGGTTTGAGGAGAGCTCGAGCAAGAGACAGTGACCGAGCGGATTAAATGAAGTAAGGAAGGGAGGAGGGGTATTTATAGCCACGGTAAAAACTGTTCGCCCGAAGATTTTGGGACGAACATGCCCCTGCCCTTTCTTCTTCACGCGACATGTGTCACCCACGTACTATGCAGATGAGATCGTGTAAGATCGTGGGTGAATAAAATAATGCATCGTGGGATGCGGAACGGTTTGAGCGGTAAAACCGAAAATCTGGATAAGATTTGTTTTAAAGTTCGTTCGCAATTTCTTGGTGACAAGGACACAAGTGAAGACTTTGAACGAGTTTCAATTAGAACGCACATGAAGAATTTGTGAATAGATTGGGTTGAGTATAGCATAGAGGGGGAAGGGTCCGATCACATTCACTTAGCAGAAATCACAACTTGAAGAAATAGCAATAAGTGAATGTTGTAGAGGACATAAACTCATATATATATATATATCCAATGAAGACAAACGTCAGAAACAGTGAAGATTTTGCAAAGTTGAAGAATTTGAAAAACTGAAGAATTTCAAAATGAGGAAAACTCAAATTGAAGATTTTCAACTTTTGTGGTGGCGTGACCCATCGTATAAGAATGATGATTTCGGACACCGCGTACAATTGTCGAGGGTTCTCGAGAATCAAATTCTTCATTAATTTCTTCACACTTAGAGTGTTATTCTTCATTGATTGAAGAAAAACGTTTCTTCATGTGTTGCACATCTATGTCATCAATTCTGCATAAGGGTTAGGATGTGTGTCCTTTTCAAAGAACATTCGAAGATTCTAAGATATTTAGCTCACACCGCAACTTGCTAAATTTCTTCTCGTCCAAGGGCTTAGTGAAGATATCAGCTAGCTGTTCTTCAGTCTTCACATGCTCGATGGAGATGTCGCCCTTCAACACATGATCACGAAGAAAATGATGACGAATCTGGATGTGTTTTGTCTTGAGTCTGAAGCTGGGTTGTGAGCAATCTTGATGGCACTCTCATTGTCGCAGAGGAGAGGCACATTCTTCACGTTGACGCCATAGTCCTTGAGGTTTGCTTCATCCAAAGCGCTTGAGCACAGCATGAGCCAGAACAATGTATTCAGCAAAGCAGATGAGCGGTGATCGCAGATTCTTTCTTCGAGGACCAACGGACCAAAGATCGCCCAAGGAAATGACAAGTGCGGATGTTGACTTGCGGTCCACACGATCACCAAACATAGTCGAGTCGAGAATATCCGATGAGATCAAAAGCAGAGCCCTTGGGGTACCATAATCCTAGTGTTGGTGTGTGAGCTAGATATTGAAGAATATGCTTCACGACCTTATGGTGTGATTCCTTGGTGCAGCTTGAAATCGGGCACACATGCAAACACTAAGCATTATATCCGCCTAGATGCACATAAGTACAATAAGGAACCAATCATGGGCGGTATACCTTGTGATCGAAGTCAATACCATTTTCATCGATTGCATAGATGGCCATTTGTGGGCATAGGAATTTTAGCGCCTTTGCAATCTTGCATGCGAATTTCCTCGGTATATCTTTGAGGTATTTCTCTGAGATATGAATATGCCATTGCTTGCTGGCGATTTAATTTGAAGACCTAAGAAGAATTTCAACTCTCCCATCATAGACATTTGATATTCTTCACTCATCATATAGGCAAATTCATCACTATAACGTTGGTCAGTACAGCCAAAGATAATATCATCAACATATATTTGGCACACAAACAGTTCACCATCATATGATTTAGTAAAGAGAGTAGGGTCGAGTGAACCGGGTGTGAAGCCATTCTTCACGAAGAATTCCTTCAATGTGTCATACCACGCCCGAGGGGCTTGCTTGAGGCCATAGAGAGCCTTATTGAGTCTGAAGACTTTGTCAGGATTTTTGGGATCTTCAAAAATTGGGGGTTGAGCAACATATACTTCTTCCTCAAGCTTACCATTGAGGAATGCACTTTTCACATCCATTTGATATAAGATGATATCATGATGGTTAGCGTAAGCAAGTAATATGCAAATAGCCTCAAGTCTAGCAACAGGTGCAAAAGTTTCATCAAAATCAATTCCTTCAACCTGTGTGTAGCCTTGAGCTACTAGTCGTGCCTTATTCCTCACCACAAGGCCATTTTCATCTTGCTTGTTGCGGTAGATCCACTCTGTGCCAATGATATTATGCTTGCGAGGATCAGGCGATTGACCAATTGCGGACATTGTTCAGCTCGAATCGATGTAATTCTTCTTGCATAGCCTGAATCCACTCCGGCTCGAAATGCTTCATCTACCTTAGTGGGCTCTGTGATAGAGACAAAAGCATAGTGCCCACAAAAGTTAGATAAATGTGAAGCTTTTGGCGTGTGAGAGGACCAGTGCGCTAATGTCATCGATGATCTTCTCCACTTGCACTTCTTTTGCAACGCGTGGATGAGTTGGCTATCACGAGGATTTTGATCAGCATTTTCTTGACACCATTTTCCTCATCATGTTCTTCGGTGCATCACTCGGCGTTCTTCATGAGCAGGAATGAATTCTTCAACAGATTCTTGATCGAATGACATCCTCGGTTGCCTTGAGCTTGATAGCATCTTGGTCTGGTTCATCTAACACAGAAGGTAGGTGCTCTCTTTGCGAGCCATTAGTTTGATCGAACCGCACATCTACAAATGTCAACAATCTTGTGAAGAACAATGTTGAAGACTCTGTAGGTGTGCGAGTCCTTTCCGTAACCAAGCATAAAACCTTCATGTGCTTTCGGTGCAAATTTAGAGTTGTGGTGAGGATCTCTAATCCAACATTTAGCACCGAAGACTTTGAAATAACTCACATTGGGTTTCTTGTCAGTGAGGAGTTCATATGCAGTCTTCTTGAAGAATTTGTGAAGATATACTCTGGTGATGATGTGGCACGCAGTATCAATTGCATCAATCCAAAAACGCTGAGGCGTTTTGTATTCATCAAGCATAGTGCGAGCCATCTCAACAAGAGTTCTATTCTTGCGCTCCACGACGCCATTCTGCTGAGGAGTATAGGGAGCAGAT
Source organism: Aegilops speltoides (assembly GCA_021437245.1). Classification (NCBI taxonomy): domain Eukaryota; kingdom Viridiplantae; phylum Streptophyta; class Magnoliopsida; order Poales; family Poaceae; genus Aegilops; species Aegilops speltoides. The sequence continues at coordinate 340,344,509 of CM038146.1, forward strand.
AACCCATGAGTAATACCAAGTTCATCAAGATAAGCATCAAGACCGAAATTCCTGAACTCAGTTCCATTGTCACTTCTGATATGCTTGATCTTCACACCAAAGTTGGTTGAAGCCCTCGAGGAAAATCGTTTGAAGACTTCACGCACTTCATGTTTGTAAGTAACAATGTGTACCCATGTATATCGAGAATAATCATCAACAATGACAAAACCATATAGATATGCATCATTAGTGACCGCTGAGTAATGATTAGGTCGAAGAGGTCCATGTGAAGCAATTGAATGGACGGGTAGTGGTCATGATAGTCTTTCTTTGGATGCTTGGCCTTGGTCATTTTTCAGCTTCACAGCTCGCATAAGTGATCCTTGAGGAATTTGACATTCTCAATGCCAATGACATGCTTCTTCTTCGCAAGCGTGTTCAAATTCCTCATGCTGCGTGACCAAGTCGTCGATGCCATAGCCAGCCTTACGAAGCTTTTGCAAGTAGACACACGGCTGGTTGTGGTCCTATAGAGAAATCAACAATATACATATCTCCTCTCCTAAAGCCTTGAAGACTTTGGAATTGTCACTTCCATAATCACAACACAGCGATATTTGTCAAGACAACAACCATATCAAGATCACAAAGCATTGAGATCGACATGAGATTATATCCTAAGGACTCAACAAGCATGACTTTGTCCATGTGCTTATCCTTAGAGATAGCAACCTTACCAAGACCCAATACGACTTTTGCCTTTGTCGGCCAAAGATGATATGCTTCAGAGGTGGCGGTGATAAGGAGCATCCATCAATTGATTCTTGTCACCGGTCATGTGATTTGTACATCCACTATCGAGGACCCACTCAGTGGTTTTAGGTTGATCATCCTGCAGATGAATTAGTGTAACTTACAATCTCATATGCTTCATCAGTGAAGAATATGATATCAAGTTCATTAGATGAATTTCATCAAGCAGAAAACATATATATAGCAGTATGAGGACGTGTGAAATGAAAGTTCATTTCATCATGATTTACTGCGTCCTTTCGAGGCATTTTGTCAGGTCCCTGACAAATTCTTGAGACATTAAAGCACGCCGGAGACTGACCTGCAGAAGAGATTAGTTCTTTTCTTCACCACCCACATCCGAAGGGGTGGCAAAGAGTTCATCATTCTGCGAGCACCATATGTGAAAGGTGGCAAAGATGCCAAACCATTTCGTTTCACATAAGAGGGGTTAGGGTAAGCATATGAATAAGCAGAGTAATTCTTCGAGGACTTATGAACATAATGGTTTGAAGAATAATGCACATATTCATATCCTTAGCTCTACCCTGCGAGACAGAGTTGTTAGCACGATGATAATCATATGAGGACTTTGATCCATTTTAGGAATTCGATCCATGTGAAGAATTTGGTCCATAAGAGGACTTGGATCCATATGAAGAATTTGGTCCATATGAAGAATTTGATCTGGGGTTCTGTTCTTCACGGTGGTGTCATGAGGACATTCACCAAGACTTTCAACACAACTTTTGGGAACCCAAATTTTCTTCATAGGGAACCATTCCTGCGATTAGTGCCAACATATCTAGCAAATACTTCACCATTCGATTTTTGAGCAGTTTATAGTTGGAGTCAAAAGACTCATCGGAAGAATGAGGAGATTCACATGTAAAGCGAGACAAGTTAGATGGATCAATGGAGGTCCCTTTGCAGCCACCCATGAGGTTTTGGGGTCTTGCTCGGGCTTCCAATATGTTCCATCAGCATTGAGTTTCCTCTCAAAGGCAATACCCTCTTTCCTAGGGTTTCGTTGAGGATCTGCTTTTGAGCACATCACAAAGTGTCGATGCCCTTTGAGGCTTTTGTACATGCTGTCATGTAGAGTTCCTTCCACTGCATTGTCAAGTGATACTAGCAATGTCCTCGGATGAGGAATTAGTGGTACCAGGCGGATGAAGAATTTGTAACAGTTGAAGCATTTGAACATTGGTGAAGAATTAGCAGATTCACGTTCAATGCACTTTAAGCATGGGGGAACAAATTCTTCCTGAGAAGCGCTGATTTGTTGAGCTAGTAATGAATCGTGCTCCTTCTGAAGATCTTCATAACACACTCTTAGCTTTTCAAGATCTTCCTTTCTTTGAAGAGATTCAAGAGAAAGCTTCTCGTGATATTGCTTTTCTTGAAGAAATTCATAAGAAAGTTTCTCATGATGAGACAAGAGAGAGTTATGATGACCTTGAAGGTTATCAAACCTAGACTGAAGTCTCTGAAGATTTTCAGTCAAGGCTTTAGTGCGATCCATTTCTTCACCCAACATATCGTCACTTTTATCTAGCATGTTTTGAACCTTTTCAAGAGCCCGTTGTTGTTTCACAGCAATCTTAGCAAGTTTAGAGTAGCTGGGCTTGAGATCCTCATCAGATTCATTTTCACTAGATTCAGAGGAGTTGTATTTGAGTACATTAGCACCTTTCGCCATGAAGCAATAGGTGGGAGCATAGCCATCATTATCTTCATCAGGTTTGTTGGTGGAGTGAGTTTCTTCAGTGTTGAAGATGGACTTGCTGACGAAGGCGTAGTAACGGCAGACTCGCCACACGGACTCAGATTCTTGAGCGCCTCCTCTTCATCATTTTCCTCAGATTCACTTGAGTCCATCTCCTTGCCAATGAATGCCGAGCCTTCTTGGAGCTGCTCTTCTTGTGAGATGAAGACTTGAGGATTTTGATGGCGAAGATTTTGACGATTTCTTCTTCTTCTTCACATCATCAGGCTGTAATCCTTGTATTTCTTCTTCTTCATTTCCTTTTCCCATCGAGGACAATCTTGAATATAGTGACCAGGCTTCTTGCATTTGTGGCAAAGCCTTCTCTTATAGTCCTTTGGATGAGGAATCATTGCCTATTGAGGATTTTCCAGCGACCACGTCTTGTGAACTTCGGAATTTCTTCACAAGCGATGCTAGATCTGGCTCAGTTCTTGAGGTCACCAAGGCTACTACCGGAATCCTCATATTCAGAGTCGACACGACCTTGGCCTTGGGCACGTGGTTTGCCATAGTTTGAACCATAGAGATCTCTCTTTTGACAAAGAAGTGGAACTCGTGTGTGTTTAGCCTTCGAGGATATCGGCAGGATCAAGCGACTTGTAGTCGGCATGTTCTTGTATCATCACCCCCGAGTATCAAATGAGGAATCAAGCGATCTCAACGGTTTCTTCACAACTTCATGATCGGTGATGTCGGTGGCACCGAGGGCTTGAAGCTCATTTGAGATGTCGATGAGGCGATCAAGCGTTTGTTGGACATTCTCATTGTCGAGTCTTTTGAAGCGGTTGAAGAGATTCGAAGAACATCGACTCGAGAGTCACGCTGAGTTGAAACTCCTTCATTTACTTTGGATGACCTATCCCGGATAAGCTTAGCGGTTTCCAAAGCACTCACTCTTCCATCTTGTCCTTTGCTCGGATGACCACATATGATATTCTTTGCTTGAGAATCGAGTTGTTTGAATCTCTTCACATCGGTGGCGTTCGGTGAGGGAGTGACAGAGGGACACCATTTTCCACAACATACCGAGATCGTTATCAATTGCCTCAAGATGCATTAGCATCTTGTTCTTCCGATAAGGGGTAGTCCGTTCCATCAAAGGTAGGACACCCACCGAGACCTTGATCATACTGCGGTCGACATAACTAAAACTCCGGCGGTTAAACCAAAATCACACGAACAAGGAGTACCTTGCTCGATACCAATTGAAAGTCGTTATATCGACTAGAGGGGGTGAATAGGCGATTTTATGAATTCTTCACTGCGGAATTTCTTTGGTGAGGAAATTCCTTAGCGAAGAACTACTTGCTGCGGAATAAGTACTCGAGTAAACATAACAGGATACAAACATAGTCATCATGATGAAATGAAGACTAGCACAGTCTGAGAAGCGTAAACACGGGATAACAAGATGAAGACAAACATCTTGAAGAAATTGAGCGAGGAATTTGTGAAAGTCTTGATCAAAGTCTTCAAACACGAGATATGAACAACATACAACAAAGCCATGAGGAAATGAAAGAGTTGAGGAAATAGAACCAGTTAGTTGGTGAAGACAATGATTTGGTAAACCAGTTCCAAGCTGCTTTGTCTTAGTTATGCGTCTGGTTGGGCGGTGAGTATTTAAACTCGAGGACACGCGATCCGGACACCCGATCTCGAGCGCAACTCAGGACACCCAGTCCTCACCGTATTCTCCTTGAACTAAGACCACGCAGTCTCGTCCAATCACTCGTGGTAAGTCTTGGTGACTTCCAAACCTTCACAGACTTGGTCACTCGGCGATCCACAATTCCTCTTGGATGCTCTAGACCTTGGCGCCTAACCGTCTGGAAGAAGCACAGATCTTCAAAGGTAACAAGCGTCGGATCCATGCGGGATCAAATTCTTGATGATGCTCAATCACTTGGGTTTGTGGGGGTTTGGTTTTGGGATTTTCCTCACTTGATGATTTTCGCTCAAAGTCCTCGGAGGATGGGTTGCTCTCGGATGACAAGTGTCAAGTTCTCTCGGGCAGCCAACCAACTAGTGGTTGTAGGGGCGGCTATTTATAGCCTAGGGAGCAGCCCGACATGATAAGACATAAATGCCCTTCAATGATATGACCGTTAGGTGGATAAGATATTTTGGGACGGTTGCCAAGAAGACCTGACAGCGATCGGAAGTTTGACTCCCAAATTCCTCGGGGCTATCATGTTCCTCCTTTGTGTAGGCAATTCGCCTTTGGCGAATTCCTAACTCCTCGATCGAGCAAAGTCCTCGGTGACGGAAGAACTGCGTCTCATCCTTTGAAGAAATTGATTGAAGCTGTATGAGATTTCAATGGCTTCACTCGAAGGGATTGGTAGGTGTAGGATTTTGAGTTGAGCATCACATGGAAATTTTTCCTTAGTATTTCCTCGACCCCCTTTAACAGTATGGTGTTTCCTATGACTCAAGAAAGAGAAAATGAAACTACGAAAACAAGAGTCTTCATGCTTCATATTCCTCGAATGAATACCAAGTCTTCAAGGTCACACCAATTTCTTCACTTTCAAAGTCTTCAGAAAGTCTTCAGAATATCAAAGTCTTCAGTCGAAGAACTTCATTTTTAGGGGTCGACTTTCTGTATAAATATCAAACTCCTCATAGACTTACAGACCTGTGTACACTCACAAACGCATCAGTCACTTAACCTATAAGTCTTCAATACACCAAAATCACTAAGGGGCACTAGATGCACTTACACCAACTTAACATGTACCTTTGGAGACACCTGTAGAGCTCCTTTATAATCACCCAATTACGTTGTGACGTTTGGTAGCACACAAAGTGTTCCTCTGGTAAACGGGAGTTGCATAGTCTCATAGTTGTAGGAACATGTATAAGTCATGAAGAAAGCAATAGAAACATACTAAACGATCAAGTGCTAAGCTAACGGAATGGGTCATGTCAATCACATCATTCTCCTAATGATGTGATCCCGTTAATCAAATGACAACTCATGTCTATGGTTAGGAAACATAACCATCTTTGATTAATGAGCTAGTCAAGTAGAAGCATACTAGTGACATTAAGTTTGTCTATGTATTCACACATGTATCATGTTTCTGGTTAATACAATTCTAGCATGAATAATAAACATTTATCATGATATAAGGAAATAAATAATAACTTTATTATTGTCTCTAGGGCATATTTTCTTAAGTCTCCCACTTGCACTAGAGTTAATAATCTAGATTACACAGTAATGATTCTAACACTGATGGAGCCTTGGTGCTGATCATGTTTTGCTCGTGGAAGAAGCTTAGTCAACGGGTGTGCAACATTCAGATCCGTATGTATCTTGCAAATCTCTATGTCTCCCACCTAGACTTGGTCCCGGATGGAATTGAAGCGTCTCTTGATGTGCTTGGTCCTCTTGTGAAATCTGGATTCCTTTGCCAAGGCAATTGCACCAGTATTGTCACAGAAGATCTTCATTGGTCCTGATGCACTAGGTATGACACCTAGATCAGAAATGAACTCCTTCATCCAGACTCCTTCATTTTTTGCTTCCGAAGCAGCTATGTACTCCGCTTCGCATGTAGATCCGGCCACGACGCTTTGTTTAGAACTGCACCAACTGATAGCTCCACCGTTCAATATAAACACGTATCCGGTTTGCGATTTAGAATCGTCCGGATCGGTGTCAAAACTTACATCGGCGTAACCATTTACGACTAGCTCTTTGTCACCTCCATAAGCGAGAAACATATCCTTAGTCTTTTTCGGTATTTTGGGATGTTCTTGACCCTTGTCCGATGATCCACTCTGGATTACTTTGGTACCTCCTGCTAAACTTATTGCTAAGCATACATCGAGGTCTAGTACACAGCATTGCATACATGGTAGAGTCTATGGTGAAGCATAGGAACATCTTTCATTTTCTCTCTATCTTCTCGTGGTCGGGCATTGAGTCGACTCAACTTCACACCTTGTATGTCTGATGAGAACCCTTTCTTTGCACGATCCATTTTGAACTTTTCAAAACTTTATCAAGGTATGTGCTTTGTGAAAGTCCAATTAAGAGTCTTGATCTATCTCTATAGATCTTGATGCCCAATATGTAAGTAGCTTCACCGAGGTCTTTCATCCAAAAACTTTTATTCAAGTATCCCTTTATGCTATCCAAAAATTCTATATCATTTCCAATCAACAATATGTCGTCTACATATAATATTAGAAATGCTCTGAGCTCCCACTCACTTTCTTGTAAATCTGAGGCTTCTCCAAAAGTGCAGTATAAAACCATATGCTTTGATCACACTATCAAAGCATTTATTCTAACTTCGAGAGGCTTGCACCGGTCTATAAATGGATCATTGGAGCTTGCACACTTTGTTAGCACCCTTTGGATCGACAAAACCTTCCGGTTGTATCATATACAACTCTTCTTCCAGAAATCCATTCAGGAATGCAGTTTTGACATCCATTTTCCATATTTCATAATCATAAAATGCGGCAATTGCTAACATGATTCGGACAGACTTAAGCATCGCTACGGGTGAGAAAGTCTCATCGTAGTCAACCCCTTGAACTTGTCAAAAACCTTTCGCAACAAGTCGAGCTTTGAAGATAGTTACATTACCATCAGCGTCAGTCTTCTTCTTGAAGATCCATTTATTCTCGATGGCTTCGGACAAGTCAACCAAAGTCCATACTTTGTTCTCATACATGGATCCCATCTCAGATTTCATGGCCTCAAGCCATTTTGCGGAATCTCGGCTCATCATCGCTTCCTCATAGTTCGTAGGTTTGCCATGGTCAAGTAACATGACTTCCAGAATAGGATTACCATACCACTCTGGTGCGGATCTTACTCTGGTTGACCTACGAGGTTCGGTAGTAACTTGATCTGAAGTTTCATGATCAATATCATTAGCTTCCTCACAGATTTGTGTAGTCGTCACAGGAACCGGTTTCTGTGATGAACTATTTTCCAATAAGGGAGCAGGTATAGTTACCTCATCAAGTTCTACTTTCCTCCCACTCACTTCTTTTGAGAGAAACTCCTTCTCTAGAAAGGATCCGAATTTAGCAATAAAAGTCTTGCCTTTAGATCTGTGATAGAAGGTGTACCCAATAGTCTCTTTTGGGTATCCTATGAAGACGCATTTCTCCGATTTGGGTTCGAGCTTATCTGGTTGGAGTTTATTCACATAAGCATCGCAGCCCCAAACTTTAAGAAACGACAACTTTGGTTTTTTGCCAAACCACAGTTCATAAGGCGTCTTCTCAACGGATTTTGATGGTGCCCTATTTAACATGAATGCGGCCGTCTCTAAAGCATAACCCCGAAACGATAGCGGTAAATCAGTAAGAGACATCATAGATCACACCATATCTAGTAAAGTACGATTACGACATTCGGACACACCATTACGATGTGGTGTTCCGGGTGGCGTGAGTTGCGAAACTATTCCGCATTGTTTCAAATGTAAACCAAACTCGTAACTCAAATATTCTCCTCCACAATCAGATCGTAGAAACTTTATTTTCTTGTTACGATGATGTTCCACTTCACTCTGAAATTCTTTGAACTTTTCAAATGTTTCAGACTTGTGTTTCATTAAGTAGATATACCCATATCTGCTCAAATCATCTGTGAAGGTGAGAAAATAACGATACCTGCCGCGAGCTTCAACATTCATTGGACCACATACATCGGTATGTATGATTTCCAAAAAATCAGTTGCTCGCTCCATAGTTCCGGAGAACGGCATTTTAGTCATGTTGCCCATGAGGCACGGTTCGCAAGTACCAAGTGATTCATAATCAAGTGATTCAAGAAGTCCATCAGTATGGAGTTTCTTCATGCGCTTTACACCGATATGACCCAAACGACAGTACCACAAATAAGTTGCACTATCATTATCAACTCTGCATCTTTTGGCTTCAACATTACAAATATGTGTATCACTACTATCGAGATTTAATAAAAATAGACCACTCTTCAAGGGTGCATGATCATAAAAGATATTACTCATATAAATAGAACAACCATTATTCTCCGATTTAAATGAATAACCGTCTCGCATCAAACAAGATCCAGATATAATGTTCATGCTCAACACTGGCACCAAATAACAATTATTCAGGTCTAAAACTAATCCCGAAGGTAGATGTAGAGGTAGCGTGCCGACTGCGACCACATCGACTTTGGAACCATTTCCCACGCGCATCGTCACCTCGTCCTTAGCTAATATTTGCTTAATCCGTAGTCCCTGTTTCGAGTTGCAAATATTAGCAACAGAACCAGTATCAAATACCCAAGTGCTACTGCGAGCATTAGTTAGGTACACATCAATAACATGTATATCACATATACCTTTGTTCACCTTGCCATCCTTCTTATCCGCCAAATACTTGGGGCAGTTCCGCTTCCAGCGACCAATCTGCTTGCAGTAGAAGCACTCAGTCTCAGTCTTAGGTCCAGATTTGGGTTTCTTCTCTTGAGCAGCAACTTGTTTGCTATTCTTCTTGAAGTTCCCCTTCTTCTTCCCTTTACCCTTTTTCTTGAAACTGGTGGTCTTGTTGACCATCAACACTTGATGCTCCTTCTTGATTTCTACCTCCGCAGCCTTTAGCATTGGGAAGAGCTCGGGAATAGTCTTGTCCATCCCTTGCATATTATAGTTCATCACGAAACTCTTGTAGCTTGGTGGGGCAGTGATTGAAGAATTCTGTCAATGACACTATCATCAGGAAGATTAACTCCCAGTTGAATCAAGTGATTATTATACCCAGACATTTTGAGTATATGTTCACTGACAGAACTATTCTCCTCCATCTTGCAGCTATAGAACTTATTGGAGACTTTATATCTCTCAATTCGGGCATTTGCTTGAAATATTAATTTCAACTCCTGGAACATCTCATATGCTCCATGACGTTCAAAACGTCGTTGAAGTGCCGGTTCTAAGCCGTAAAGCATGGCACACTAAACTATCGAGTAGTCATCAGCTTTGCTCTGCCAGATGTTCTTAACGTTGTCAATTGCATCTGCAGCAGGCCTGGCACCTAGCGGTGCTTCCAGGACGTAATTCTTCTGTGCAGCAATGAGGATAATCCTCAAGTTATGGACCCAGTCCGTGTAATTGCTACCATTATCTTTCAACTTAGCTTTCTCAAGGAACGCATTAAAATTCAACGGAACAACAGCACGAGCCATCTATCTACAACAAACATAGACAAGCAAAATACTATCAGGTACTAAGTTCATGATAAATTAAAGTTCAATTAATCATATTACTAAAGAACTCCCACTTAGACAAACATCTCTCTAGTCATCTAAGTGATCACGTGATCCAAATCAACTAAACCATGTCCGATCATCACGTGAGATGGAGTAGTTTTCAATGGTGAACATCACTATGTTGATCATATCTACTATATGATTCACGTTCGACCTTCCGGTCTCCGTGTTCTGAGGCCATATCTGTATATGCTAGGCTCGTCAAGTTTAACCTGAGTATTCCGCGTGTGCAACTGTATTGCGCCCGTTGTATTTGAATGTAGAGCCTATCACACCCGATCATCACGTGGTGTCTCAAAGACGAAGAACTTTCATAGCGGTGCATACTCGGGAGAACACTTCTTGATAATTAGTGAGAGATCATCTTAAAATGCTACCGTCAATCAAAGCAAAATAAGATGCATAAAGGATAAACATCACATGCAATCAATATAAGTGATATGATATGGCCATCATCATCTTGTGCTTGTGATCTCCATCTCCAAGCACCGTTGTGATCACCATCGTCACCGGCGCGACACCTTGATCTCCATCGTAGCATCGTTGTCGTTTCGCCATCTATTGCTTCTCGACTATCGCTACCGCTTAGTGATAAAGTAAAGCAATTACGAGCGTTGCATTTCATACAATAAGCGACAACCATATGGCTCTCGCCGATGGTCGATAACTCGGTTACAAAACATGATCATCTCATACAATAAAATATAGCATCACGTCTTGACCATATCACATCACAACATGCCCTGCAAAAACAAGTTAGGCGTCCTCTACTTTGTTGTTGCAAATTTTACGTGGCTGCTACGGGCTGAGCAAGAACCGTTCTTACCTACGCATCAAAAACCACAGCGATAGTTCGTCAAGTTAGTGTTGTTTTAACCTTCGCAAGGACGGCGTAGCCACACTCGGTTCAACTAAAGTTGGAGAAACCGACACCGCCACCAATGTGTGCAAAGCACGTCGGTAGAACCAATCTCGCGTAAGCGTATCGTAATGTCGGTCCGGCCGCTTCATCCAACAATACCGCCGAACCAAAGTATGACATCTTTGGTAAGTAGTATGACTTGTATCGCCCACAACTCACTTGTGTTCTACTCGTGCATATAACATCTACGCATAAAACCTGGCTCGGATGCCTTTGTTGGGGAACGTAGTAATTTCAAAAAATCCTACGCACACGCAAGATCATGGTGATGCATAGCAGCGAGAGGGAGAGTGTTGTCCACATACCCTCGAGACCGAAAGCGAAGCGTTAGAACAACGCGTTGATGTAGTAAATGCGTCTTCATGGCCCGACCGATCAGGCACCGAAATGACGGCACCTCCGAGTTCTAGCACACGTTCAGCTCGATGACGTCCCTTGAACTCCGATCCAGCCGAGTGTCGAGGGAGAGTTTCGTCAGCACGACGGCGTGGTGACGATCTTGATGTTCTACCGTCACAGGGCTTCGCCTAAGCACCGCTACAATATTATCAAGGAGGACTATGGTGGAGGGGGGGCACCGCACACGGCTAAGAGATCAAGAGATCAATTGTTGTGTCAAGAGGTGCCCCTGCCCCTATATATAAAGGAGCAAGGGGGAGGGGGCTGCCGGCCTAGGAGGGGGCGCGCCATGGGGAGTCCTACTCCCACCGGGCCTTCTTTCCTTGTTGGACTAGGAGAAGGGGAAGGAAAGGGAGAGGAGGAGAAGGAAAGAGGGGGGCCGGCCCCCCTTGCCCTAAACCAATTCGGTTTGGGCCTTGGGGGGCGCCCCACACTCCCCTTACTGCCCTCTATTTCCACTAAGGCCCATTAAGGCCCATTAAGCCCCCGGGGGGTTCCGGTAACCCCCCGGTACTCCGGTAAAATCCCGATTTCACCCGGAACACTTCTGACATCCAAATATAGGCTTCCAATATATCAATATTCATGTCTCTACCATTTCGAGACTCCTCGTCATGTCCGTAATCACATCCGGGACTCCGAACAACCTTCGGTACATCAAAACTCATAAACTCATAATATAACTGTCATTGAAACCTTAAGCGTGCGGACCCTACGGGTTCAAGAACTATGTAGACATGACCGAGACACGTTTCTGGTCAATAACAAATAGCGGAACATGGATGCTCATATTGGCTCCTACATATTCTACGAAGATCTTTATCGGTCAAACCGCATAACAACATACATTGTTCCCTTTGTCATCGGTATGTTACTTGCCCGAGATTCGATCGTCGATATCCCAATACCTAGTTCAATCTCGTTACCAGCAAGTCTCTTTACTCGTTATGTAATGCATCATTCTGTAACTAACTCATTAGCTACATTGCTTGCAAGGCTTATAGTGATGTGCATTACCGAGAGGGCCCAGAGATACCTCTCCAACAATCAGAGTGACAAAACCTAATCTTGAAATACGCCAACTCAACATGTACCTTTGGAGACACCTGTAGAGATCCTTCATAATCACCCAGTTACGTTGTGACGTTTGGTAGCATACAAAGTGTTACTCCGTTAAACGGGAGTTGCATAATCTCATAGTTGTAGGAACATGTATAAGTCATGAAGAAAGCAATATCAACATACTAAACGATCAAGTGTTAAGCTAACGGAATGGGTCATGTAAATCACATCATTCTTCTAATGATGTGATCCCATTAATCAAATGACAACTCATGTCTATGGTTAGGAAACATAACCATCTTTGATTAATGAGCTAGTCAAGTAGAGGCATACTAGTGACATTAAGTTTGTCTATGTATTCACACATGTATCATGTTTCCGGTTAATACAATTCTAGCATGAATAATAAACATTTATCATGATATAAGGAAATAAATAATAACTTTATTATTGCCTCTAGGGCATATTTCCTTCATATATATAAGAAGAAGAAGAAGACTAGAAGAAGAAGAAGAAGAAGAAGAATCTTCTTCTTCTTCTTCTTCTTCTTCTTCTTCTAGTTTTCTTCTTCTTCTCCGAAATGAAGTTAGCTCTAAGTTAGTCCATTTATGACATAATTTAGCCTATTTAGTCCACAGATGACATAATAAGATGAAGAAAATCAAGGAAGAGGAAGAAAAGAAGGAATATATATAGGAAGAAGAAGAAGAAGAAGAAGAAGTCTTCTTCTTCTTCTTCTAGTTTTCTTTTTCTTCTCCAAAATGAAGTTAGCTCTAATATGCTTAGTTGCCTAGGTTAGTTCACTCAAAAATGGCATAGTTAGCTAGGTTAGCTCCATTTCACTCAAAAATGGCATAATATGCTCTAGTATGCTAACTTCTCCTTCTTCCTCTTCTTCTTCTTCTGATTCTAGTCTTCTTCTTCTAACTTTCTTGTTTCCCATTTTGCAGATTTAATTCACTATATGGAAGCTTGCATGGATGGACTGCTTGTTTCCCTGTTCTTCTTTTCGTTTGTATCGATGAAAAATGTAGAACTTGTTATATGGATGGATGGAACAATGTGTTGGATGAACATTGTGATATTACTGTAATATGTATGGATGGAACTGTGTTTCTTATGTATGTATGTTGTCATGGATGGAGCTATGTGTTGGATACATCATATGTCTGTTGTGCCTATGAAAAAAATATGTATATCAGTTTGTGAATTCCTGTGAAATTAAATGGATATAAATAAAAACAGGGGATATATAGCCTCTTTGTCGTTCGCTAGCAGACGACAAAGAGGACACGTGGCAGCCACCTGTAGAAACTGGGAACACTGGCTGCCTATTTGGTCACTTTGCCGTCCGCTGGCAGACGGCATAGCTAGCCACGTGGCAGCTTCCCAGTGATGGCCTAGCTGAGCTCTTTGCCGTCTGTCAGCAGACGGCAAAGAGCACCATCAACCCCCTAACGGCTCTCACCCCACCCCACTGTCATCCATTCTCTTTGTCGTCTGCTTGCCTGGGATGGCGGACGGCACAATCCTTTGCCGTCCGTTTCTAAGAAGCAGACGACAAAGAAGGCCTTTCTTGGCACGTGTTCAGACGGACAGTTTGCCGTCCGCTGGCTGACAGCAAAGGAATTTGCCGTTCGGGATCTATGCCTTTGCCGTCTACCATGGCGGACGACAAAGAAGCTGATTCCAGTAGAGTTTCCATCCACCCTTTCACCTTCTCCCACACCCTATCACGGAGGTATTTAAAGGTGCCATTCTTAGAGTGTCCCACATCAGTTGGTAAACCCAGATATCGGTCACTAAGGGATTCATTATGCACATGTAGACAATTTTTCACACCATCTCTCAGGCTCTGAGGACATCCTCTACTGAAAAATATGGATGATTTGCCATTATTAACTCTTTGTCCCGATGCCCTGCAATATGTATCCAATAGGTTTGACACATGCTCTGCACCCTCCACACTTGCCTTGGAAAGCAACAGGCTAACGTCTGCAAACAAAAGATGATTCACGACCGGAGCCGGGAGCCACCTTAATACCTGACAGAGATGACTGAGAACTGGATTTCAGGAGGCACGAAAGGCCCTCTGCTGCAATAAAGAAAAGGTAAGGGGAGATAGGATCTCCCTGCCGAATTCCCCTTGTAGGTTTAAAACTTTCAAGTTTTTCTCCATTAAACAGTACCGAGAAAGAAACTGAGGATACCATGGCCATGACTGTGTTTATCCAACTTTGTGCAAAACCCAACCTACACATGATAGCTTTTAAGTAAGACCACTCAAGCCTATCATATTCCTTCATCATATCCAACTTCAAGGCACAATAGTTGTTGCTCTTCGACATGTTTCTCTTCATAAAATGTAAGCATTCATATGCACATATGATATTATCAGTTATCAGTCTACCTGGCATAAATGCAGACTGCTCCTCAGAGATTATAGCTTGCAACACGCACTTCAATCTATTGGACACCACTTTTGAGGCTATCTTGTATAAAAAATTACACAAACTGATACGTCTGAATTGAGCAGGGAGAGTAGGGTTTGTCACCTTTGGGATGAGGACAAGGATGGTGTTATTAATGCATTCTGGGCTCTCTTCTCCCCTTACAAATCTCAACACAATATTGGTAACTTCCTCTCCACATACGTCCCACTGTTTCTGGTAAAATTGGGCTGGAAAGCCATCCGGTCCCAGCGCCTTCATAGGAGACATTTGGAACAGTGCTACCTTGACCTCCTCACATGTATAAGGAGCGCATAGTTCAGCATTCATGGCTGGGGTGACCTTGCATGGGACATGTGCGATCACCTCCTCTATACCTTCTACTCCTTTTGAAGTGTACAACTCCTTGTAAAAATTATTAGCCATTGCTCTCAACTCACTCG
The DNA here is from genome assembly GCA_021437245.1 of Aegilops speltoides. NCBI lineage: Eukaryota > Viridiplantae > Streptophyta > Magnoliopsida > Poales > Poaceae > Aegilops > Aegilops speltoides. Next base: position 340,359,606 of record CM038146.1, read on the forward strand.
GGTCATCAATCATCACTCCCAAAGAGTTCTCCAAAGCCCTGATCATGTTCTTTTTTCTTCTCAGACTTGCGCGCATGTGAAAAAACTTGGTGTTCTTATCCCCCAGGAGAGCCACTCGATGTGTGCCCGCTTCCTCCATATGATTTCCTCCCGGTGATATAATTAAATTAACCTTTCATTGATCTTAAGCTCCACGTGAGATGGTGCTACCCTCAACGGATCTCCTCGTAAATCATCTAGCTTTCTCTTCAATTCCTTTATCTCCAACCGAACACTCCCAAAAGTGTGTTTATTCCACTTGCCGAGCCCCCTCGAGACTCGCCCTAGCTTCTCATGTAGCCGGAGAGCAGTACCACAGGGGCCCGTCGTCTCCCATTCAGATGTAATTGTCTCTCTGAAAGATTCATGTTTTTCCCACATAGTCTCGTACCAGAACGAGTACCTTGCCTCATTGTTTTACTCTCGGCCTAGCTTTAGCAAGATAGGCCCATGATCCGAGGTAGCCAAAGAGTGGTGTTCCAAACTTGCCAGCAGAAATCTCGCCATCCAATCAATGCTGACCAAAGCCCGATCCAGTCTACATCTAGTATATGGCCCCCCAGCCACCTTCTTTTCAAAGGTCCAAAAACATCACTTGTACCCAATATCGAGTAACATGCCAACATTTGTAGCTTCCCGGAAAGCTTGTATCTATGTGTTATTACGCCTACCAATACCTTCATGTTCATTTGGACGTAAAACTTCATTAAAATCGCCTATACACAGCCAGGGTAATGTGCTCAAAGTACTGATATTCTTCAAAACTGTCCAAGTCTGGTGTCTCAAATGGGTTTGGGCCTCCCCATATATGCATGTCAACCTCCAAAAATCATGCCCTTCTTCTTTAATAGAGACATGAAGATGATAACACGAGTAACCCAAAATATCAATATTTATTTCATTGTTCCAGAAAAGTCGTACTCCACCACTTCTACCTTGACTGTCCACTGCATAAGATCTATCATATCCCAAAGTACTTGCTAAATTTTCTACCCTAGCTCCTTCTATTTGTGATTCAACAATGCACAAAAGGGTAGGGGCAAACTTCCTCGCGAATTCACAAAGTTCTTGGACTGTCGCGGCATTGCCCACTCCGCAGCAGTTCTAGCACAAAGTGCTCATTGGGCTCGGCGGTGCCCCTCGAAGGAGCCCACGAAATTCTTCATCGTGGTGCTCTAGTTATCTCTTCCGTCCTCCTCTGTTATGGTCCTCTTCGGGTCCCTCTGAGGCGGTGGGCTAACAACATTAGTGCCCGCAGGCACAATAGCTAAATCTGCAAGCTGTGGAGCTAGATTGAGAAGGACAGGTGCTTTGGTTGAGTTAGATCGAAGCTCAGCCTCCGACCTCTTTCTGCTGTGATCCTCATGAACCATGTCAACATCTTCATCATGATCTGAACCATAGCCTGTATCCCCAAGGTCCTCCTTGAAAGATCGAGGATGTCGCCTAGAGGGGGGGTGAATAGGCGCTTTAAAATAATTACGGTTAAGGCTTGAACAAATGCGGAATAAACCTAACAGTTAATTTGTCAAGCACAAAACCTAAAACAACTAGGCTCACATATGTGCACCAACAACTTATGCTAAGCAAGATAAGCAACTATGTGATAGCAAGATATATGACAAAGAACAATATGGCTATCACAAAGTAAAGTGCATAAGTAAAGGGCTCGGGTAAGAGATAACCGAGGCACGCGGAGACGACGATGTATCCCGAAGTTCACACCCTTGCGGATGCTAATCTCCATTTGGAGCGGTGTGGAGGCACAATGCTCCCCAAGAAGCCACTAGGGCCACAGTAATCTCCTCACGCCTCGACAATGCAAGATGCCGTGATTCCACTAAGGGACCCTTGAGGCGGTCACCGAACCCGTACAAATGGCAACCCTTGGGGCGGTCACCGAACCCGTACACTTTGGCAACCCTTGGGGCGGTCACGGAACCCGTCAAATTGCTCAGGCGATCTCCACAACCTAATTGGAGACCCGATGCTTGCCCGAGCTTTACACCACAACGATTGAGCTCGAACACCACTAACTGTCTAGGCGCCCAAGCACCCAAGAGGAACAAGCTCAAGGGCACCAAGCACCCAAGAGTAATAAGCTTCTCAACTTGTAACTTCCACGATCGCGTGGAGAACTCAAACCGATGCACCAAATGCAATGGCAAGGGCACACGGAGTGCCCAAGTCCTTCTCTCCCAAATCCCACCAAAGCAACTAATGCTAGGGAGGAAAATGAGAGGAAGAACGAAAGAAGAACACGAAGAACTCCAAGATCTAGATCCAAGGGGTTCCCCTCACTAAGAGGAGAAAGTGATTGGTGGAAACGTGGATCTAGATCTCCTCTCTCTTTTCCCTCAAGAACTAGCAAGAATCATTCGAGGGATTGAGAGATAGCAAGCTTGAAGAAGGTCAACAATGGGGGAAGAACACGAGCTCAAAGGATAAGTCTCAATGGGGAAGAAGACCCCCTTTTATACGTGGGGAGAAAAACCAACCGTTATCCCCTCACTCAGCCCGCACGATGCGATACTATCGAAGGGAGCTGCGGTACTACCGCGGTTGGCTGCGGTACACCGCTGCAGGTTGCGGTACTACCGCATGTGCAGCTCTGGCCAGATGAAGGCCTGTTGCACAGGGCAATGAGCGGTACTACCGCGCGCCCCTACGGTACTACCGTAAGGCAGGCAACACTAGGCACAGAGAAAGCACGGACGTAAAAAATTACTTCCGTACCTACTTCCGCCGAGGGAGGACCTGCGCAAAACTCCGGCATGGTACTACCGCACACGAAGAGCGGTACTACCGCGTAGGGCGCGGATGTAAAAAATTACATCCGCCCCTACTACCGCTCGAGTAGCTACGCCTGGCCTGAGGCCACGGTACTACCGCTCCCATAGAGCGGTACTCCCGCAAGGGCCTGTGGTACTACCGCTCCGGAGAGCAGTACTACCGCATGCCCCAGATCAGCAACACTAGGAGTCCTTCATTTTGCAGAGAAGACAACAGAGGGAAACAATAAAACCAGAACTGCCATAACTTCTGAAAATGAGCTCGTTGAGCAAACTCAAGCTTGTTGGATACAAGACAACGAGTAGCCTATGGACAAATCCTTCAAATATAACTCAAGACAACCATTAGTCCATAGAGATTGTCATCAATTACCAAAACCAAACATGGGGGCACCGCATGTTCTTTCAATCTCCCCCATTTTGGTAATTGATGACAATCACTTTCAAGAGAGTTTATATAAGGAATTATGCTTCGCTATGCAATGCGACAACCAATAGTGCATGCGTATGAGATGCAAATGCTAAGGAACAAAACCAAAGCAAGAGGAGATAACTCTCTAAACTTCTCCACAAAACTCTCTGAAACTTCTCCCCCATTGGCATCGATTGCCAAAATGGGTAAAAAGCTAAGAAGACCAATATAAATTGTGCTCCTCCATAAATTGTGTATTTCTTCACAAGAGAGTGGAATGTAATACACATATCCAACGGTAAATACTTGGAGGAACACAAACTATATTGAGGCCCAAAGATTGCAAAAGAATGATATGCCACAAAGACATAACAAAGAGAGAAACAAGAAATCGAGCAATCAAAAGATACCAATTGAAGCAAGCAATCAAAGGATATCAATTGAACCAACTAGACCAAAGATCCTATGAGCCACATGAATGAAGGGTATTATGATAGGATCAAAGGAGTGTTCTAAAGAAACTATAGAAGCTCCCCATGATTTGTGCACACATAAGAATATTTGTATTTGGATACAAAGTGCACAAAATAGGATCATAGCTCCCCCAAAATCAATAGAAACTCACATCCAGTGCAAGTGAGCATATAGGAAACAAAGCTAGTGCTTGCAACAAGCACATGGTTGTGCAACATGTAAAAGAGACAACTAAGAATAGGCTCAACCAAAACGATGTGTGTGAGTCATGGCGAAGCACTTGAGAAGACTAAAATTAGGATGAGCATTAAGCATCAACATAGTCTTGAAAGAATGAGGCACACGGTGCAAGGCCTATCATTCCCACACACAACTAGCAAATGGGTTCACAAGCTTACTAATAAGCATATAAAGAACCTATGCTTGTGACAACCCGTGGTGAAGATAGAAGATGAAAGCCTCATCAAGACGAGGGGTTCCAATTAAGATGGCAAAAGCCTCGTAAAGACAAGCATGAGGAAAAATAATCTTCACCACACAAGAGTGCATCAAGATGCTACAATAGAGGACACACACTCAAGGCAAAAGCTTTCACGGAGCCACCAAAGAAATAACATAAGAAAGACAAGGTGGACGTGAAAGAAAGGATATCAACTAGAGATGTAAATTCTCTCAAGTGTATAGGGTTCTAGGTAGACGAAATCATGATGATATATATCTACAAAGAAGGATGTACACCCGAAATAGTTACAGCACGAAGGAACAAGATATCCAAAAGGAAGTCATATATATACCAATAAGATATTTGCTTGGAAGCATAGCACATGGCTAGATATGGTCTTATTGTATATAAATGAATTCCTACCGCGCGAACATCAAAGACATCACAACTAGCAACAAGAGATCATCGTTGGGATGCTTTGAGAAAGGAAACAAGTATCACAAGATATGAAATGAATATCATGTCAAGATGCAACCTACACAAGGTTGAATGCAAGAGAGGAAAGCATGAATAGATACTTGTTACCGAGACATCATTGGAAGGATGTAGTAGATACCAATTGAAGGTAGATAGTAGTTCATTGATCATCCTAGCTTGACTCCAATGAGCACATGGTGACAACACCTTCCTTGTGAGTGAGCCAAGCATCCAATGCATCTCCAACCGCTCCTAGAAGAACAACACAAACTAAACGGTACCCAAACTCATTGGGACCAAGAGTTAGAAACACCAATATACATAGGACAAACTCCACATAAATAGGTGCATATAGATATGAAAATGAATTTCATGCACATCTCATCCAGATTGAGACTAGGTGGAGTTTCCCTTATATACTGAGTTAACGAAAGAAATCAAGCCAAATAAAATACATGAAGTAAACATGCATGCTCAAGACTTCCAAAACCCGAACGGAAAAGACAAAGAAATGCCAAGTGAAAAGGATACCAAATGGAGAAATCATCACTTGGAAGATACATTAAAGATACATCAAGGAATGAGATATCCATTGATACACACTAAATTAAAGATGTCAACCTCCCAAAGAGAAGATGGTTCAAAACAAACCAAGCTCTCAACAAAGTTTCATGATGGCACAAGGTACCAAAAGAAAACAGCTTGCCTTCCACCAACACACACTTGATAAGGATCACAAGAAGAGTGTTCTAAAGAAAATAGGATAGCTCCCCCACGAGTTGTGTACTAAAGAGAATTTGCTTTTGAATACAAAATGCACAAGGTGGGATCACCACTTTCACTATATCTAGAAAACACTAGACAAGAACAAGAAATTAACAAGATCCACAAGAGGTATGGAAGACAACGGGAGTTCACACAACCCTTGGCAAGAGAAAAGGCAAATAAAAACAAAAGCCAATGTAAAGATGATCAATAAATTCTACCATACATAAGTGACTACCAATTGTCAAAAGACAAGAAGTATTTGGAAATAATTCCCGGTGGTAGATAACAAGGATATCCAATATCATCTTCACAACAAACACAAGCAAATTGCCACTTGTAGAGCTAACATGTCACCTAGGAACAATATAATTTACAATATCAATTCTAGGGGACAATATCTCAAATGTACACATTTTCTAGGCTTGTAATATGCTCATAGCATATTACTCCCCCATAATGTGATACCAATAAGAACTTAACAAGAGACAATAAGAGGATCCAACACGAGATAATCAATGGAATTTTTAGAATATGAATTTCTCATGAGAGATATACCACCTAGCGACTAGATAATCTTGTAATATCAATACTAGATGGTATTCCTCATGTACACACATTTATAGGATTGTGAGGTGCACAAAGCACATCACTCCCCAAAAATGGGATGTTCCATTGATCTCTCACATGAGCCAACTAGGATACAAACAAGAAGCAAAGGCTCAGCGCACGACGCGCACGTACATGATGTGCAAACCAACACACACATACTTGATTTCTCAAGATAAGCAAGTTGGAAGCGCAACATATACAAACACATGCAAGGAACAAAACCAAAACATGCAAGGGGGCAAGTAGCTTTCAAAGTAAACAATTTAAGTACAAGTTACCGCAAGGAGGCACATTGGATATAAGATAGAAACTTGGTAATCCAATTGACTTGGCTTGAGACAAAAAGAATGATGAAGTCCCCTTAATTCTTCATAATGTAGCCAAGTCTCCAATGCCCTCCAAAAACACCTATTGATCAAGTTTGAGCTTGTTGGTCCCCAACCAAGTTGGGTCCTAAGAGGTTAGTCACAATAGGCTTGGCTACCCAAATGGTTCTTTTCTTGACACCACTTTGAGTACCAACAAACTTGGCAAACACATTGCCAACCTTATCCTTCCCAAGAGAATAGATATCATCAATAATAATTGGGTTGGATAAGTTACCACTAGTGCATGAAGAAGCGACGTGACCTTTCTCACGACATAAGTAGCAACGTCTACTCTTCACTTTCTTCTCACTTGATTTTTCCACAAGAGAAGCATTAGCTTGAGTCTTCTTGGGAAGTGGCATTTCTTCAACTTGAGGTTGAGCATGAGATTGAACTTGTGCCCTCTTCCCTTGTTGCTTGACACTAATGGCCTTCTTCTTCAATGGGCAAGATCCAACATGATGCCCTTCTACTTTGCACTTGAAGCAAACAATCTTGGCCGAATTCTTGACTTGTTCTTGGCCCTTCTTTTTGTTCATCTTGGACTTCTTCTTCTTATTGGAGTTGAATCCAAGTCCACCTTTGTCATCGGGGGATTTTTGCACACTCAAGATATTGTTGAGTGTGGATTTCCCTCCATGACACTTTTCCAAGTCTTTCTTCAAAGAAGTGACTTGGGCCTTGAGCTCTTTGATTTCCTCTACATGGTTAGTCTCAACACAAGTACTAGAGGAAGTATAAGCTTCATCGTTAGAGCAACAAGGCAAGGAAAGCAATTCATCACAAGATGTACCAACATTGTGAGTAGATGAATTACAAGGACTAGCACATGGCAATATACTATTTTGACTAGAATTAGTGCTAGTATCCACATGAGGCTCACTAGATGTTACCTTAGCAATCATGGCCTCATGAGTTATCTTTAGCACACCATGGGATACTAGAAGATCATCATGAGAGCTTGAGAGCTTTTCATGACTTTCTTCCAATTTCCCATAATTGCAAGATAGCACCTCAAGTTGAGCCCGTAGCTCAACATTCTCCTTCAAAATGGATGCTTCACAAGTAATAGAATTAGTAGCACAAGCATCATCATTAACAACAAGAGGAGAAGGCAACTTGGCAAGCTCTTTTAAATAAGAAGCTTCAAGTTGAGCATGAGACTCGGTAAGTTTGATGAGCTCACCCTTGATGACCCTTGAGCCATTTTCGAGGTGCTCAAAATCCTCAAGGAGTCTAGCATGAGCAACTTCAAGCTTAGCATTTTTAGTTTCAAAAACATTGGCCACCTCAAGAGCTCTATCAGTAGATTCCTTCACTCTAGACAATTCTAGAGCAAAAGTTTCCTCAAGAGATTCCTTGGTGGTTTGTTCAAGTTCAAGAGCTTGAGAGAGGTCCGCAATCTCATTAGCGTAATCACGCCCATGACCTTCCATTTTATCAATGGTGACCTCATGCTCCTCAAGACGAGATTCCAACTCATCAATATATTTCTTGCTCTCAATAGCAATGGACATATTGGGGTGCAAAGTAGGAGATACCTTTGACGCCTTAGCCATAAGGCAAAATGCAATAGATGATGATGTAGGATCCCTTGAGGCACCATTAAACACCACATCTTGTTCCATGGAGTGTTCGGTTTCCTCTACATTGTTAGCACAACAATTCGAGGAAATAGATGCATTTTTATCATGGCAACAAGACATAGCAAGCATATCATCATGATATTTAGTCAAGCAATTTCTACATGATATGCAAGGACTATCAACACAAGAATGTGAAACATTTGGAGTGCTTGAAGTGTTAAAGCCCAAAGAGGGAGCATTGCAATAATATAGTGATGAAGGATCATCCACAATAAGCATACTATCATCATTGCAATGACCAACACTACTCACCATATCATTACCTTGTGGAAAACCACATGTAGGTTAAGTAGAAGAGGTTGAGAAGACTATATGACCGGAGGTGGAGGGAGAACAACCATCCCCACAAATCTTGGACAAACCATATTTATCTTGAAGCTTTGTCCATAACTCATGAGCATCCCGGAACGACATGAGTTGAAATATAACTACATTGCTCAAAGCATCGAAAAGAACATTAGTATGATTTTTTATGGAATATTTGAGGATTTTAGGCACTGAAATCACTGCAGGAGGGGCAAGCACCAGGCCATGAGAGTGGAGGGCGCGCCCACCCCACCTGGGCGCGCCCCCTGTCTCATGGGCCCCTGGTGGACCCCTCCACTTATGCCAGCAACCACACACTTCATCTTCTACCCAAAAAAATCCCCATCCAGCTCAAGCACGAGTTCTAGCTCATTTTGCTGCGATTTTCGATCTCCTTGCTCAAAGCTTCATTCACAAAACTGCTTTGGGAGATTGTTGCTTGGTATGTGACTCCTCCATTGGTCCAATTAGTTTTTGTTATAGTGCTTTATTCATTGCAAATTTTTGCTGCATAGGTGACCATGTTCTTGAGCTTGCATGTTAAATTTATGAGGTCCCAAGCAATTCTAATGCATGATATAGGCTCTAGGCACTTGTAGGAGTAGTTGCTACCACTCTTGTTTAGTTTTATTCACTTTTATTTTGAAGTTACTAAAATTTCAGAAATTTTCAGAAAATGTTAAGGAAACTTTTGAGGGGCTCTTCTAGCCAAAGCTCTCAGGAAAAACAAGCTAAAGAGAAGGAAAAAGCCAAGTATAATCTTCCTCTCTTAGTGGAAGTGCGGTCGTGTGAATGGCCATGTGATGATTTCTTGAAAGAAGCTGGAATTCATGAAGATTTTTATTCTTTGATCGAGAACGCAAGCCTCACCAGTTTCATCAACGACCGGATCGATCAGTATCTTTTACTCACCAATACTTTCGTGCAAAACTTTTATTATTATCCTAAGAAGTCACCGCCTGCAGTATCATTTCACTTATATGATGAATTCAGAGAAATGTCTTTACGTCATTTTTGCACGGTATGTAGGATACCCTGATACGTCCATTTTGCATCATGCTTTTATGTCGATATTTATTGCATTATGGGCTGCTATTTCATGTTATGTCACAATACTTATGGCTATTCTCTCTTATTTTACAAGGTTTACATGAAGAGGGAGAATGCCTGGCAATGGAGTTCGGGTGGAAAAGGAGCAAATATTGAAGGACTATTCTGCGCAACTCCAAAAGTACTGAAACTCCACGGAATACCTTAGAATAAATAAAGAAAAATCGTCGCCAAAGATGAAGGCCAGGGGGCCCACACCCTGCTCACGAGGGTGGGGGGCGCGACCCCTGGGCGCGACCCCTACCTTGTGGGACCCCTGATGGCTCTCCGACGTCCATCTTCTCCTATATGAAGTCTTTCGATGAGAAAAAAATAGAAGAGAACCTTTCGGGACGAGACTCCGCCGCCACGAGGCGGAACCTTGGCGGAACCAATCTAGGGCTCCGGCAGAGCTGTTCTGCCGGGGACAATTTCCTCCGGGAGGGGGAAATCGTCACCATCGTCATCACCAACGCTCCTCTCGTCGGGAGAGGGCAATCTCCATCAACATCTTCACCAGCACCATCTCATCTCCAAACCCTAGTTCATCTCTTGTATCCAATTCTTGTCTTCAAGTCCGGGATTGGTGCTAGTAGGTTGCTAGTAGTGTTGATTACTCCTTATAGTTAATGCTAGTTGGTTTATTTGGTGGAAGATCATATGTTCAGATCCTTTATGCACAATATTACCCCTCTGATTATGAACATGAATATGATTTGTGAGTAGTTACGTTTGTTCCTGGGGACAAGGGAGAAGTCTTGCTATTAGTAGTCATGTGAATTTGGTATTCGTTCGATATTTTGATAAGATGTATGTTGTCTAACCTCTAGTGGTGTTATGTGAACATCGACTACATAACACTTCACCATTATTTGGGCCTAGAGGAAGGCATTGGGAAGTAATAAGTAGATGATGGGTTGCTAGAGTGACAGAAGCTTAAACCCTAGTTTATGCGTTGCTTCGTAAGGGGCTGATTTGGATCCATATGTTTCATGCTATGGTTAGGTTTACCTTAATACTTTTGTTGTAGTTGTGGATGCTTGCAATAGAGGTTAATCATAAGTGGGATGCTTGTCCAAGTAAGGGCAGTACCCAAGCACCGGTCCACCCACATATCAAATTATCAAAGTACCGAACGTGAATCATATGAGCATGATGAAAACTAGCTTGACGATATTCCCATGTGTCCTCGGGAGCGCTTTTCCTATTATAAGAGTTTGTCCAGGCTTGTCCTTTGCTACAAAAAGGATTGGGCCACCTTGCTGCACTTTATTTACTTTTGTTACTTGTTGCTCGTTACCATTTATCTTATCACAAAACTATCTGTTACCACTTATTTCAGTACTTGTGGAGAATACCTTGCTGAAAACCGCTTATCATTTCCTTCTGCTCCTCGTTGGGTTCGCTCTTACTTATCGAAAGGACTACGATAGATCCCCTATACTTGTGGGTCATCAAGACTCTTTTCTGGCGCCGTTGTCGGGGAGTGAAGCGCCTTTGGTAGGTGGAATTTGGTAAGGAAAAATTTATTTAGTGTGCTGAAATTTTCTGTTACTTGTTACCATGGAAAGTAATTGCTTGAGGGGCTTGTTTGGGGTATCTTCACCCCGTCCAGTTGAGCCAAGAGTTGCTCCTCAACCTACTGAACCTACTAAACCTATTGAAAATGAAACTGCTTTTCAGATTCCTTCGAGTATGATGGAAAAACTGCTAGCTAACACTTCCGCAGGAGATGGAACAAAGCATCCTGACGAACATCTACGCTTTGTGGATGATATTTGTGGACTATTTAAGCTTGCAGGTATACCCGATGATGCCGTTAAGAGGAAGGCTTTCCCTTTATCTTTGGAGGGAGACGCATTGACATGGTATAGGCTATGTGATGATACGAGATCATGGAACTATAAAAGATTGAAATTGGAATTTCATCAAAAGTATTACCCTATGCATCTTGTTCATTGTGATCGCAATTATATATATAATTTTTGGCCTCGCGAAGGAGAAAGCATCGCTCAAGCTTGGGGGAGGCTTAAATCAATGTTATATTCATGCCCCAATCATGAGCTCTCAAAATTGACAATTTTCCAGAATTTATATGCTCGGCTTTCCGATAATAATCGCACCATGCTCGATACTTCTTGTGATGGCTCTTTTATGATGAAGTCTATTGAATTTGGATGGAATTTATTAGATAGAATTAAATGCAACTCTGAAGATTGGGACCTCGACGAAGGTAAGGAGTCAGGTATGACACCTAAGTTTGATTGTGTTAAATCTTTTATGGATACCGATATTTTTCGTAAATTTAGCACCAAATATGGACTTGACTCTGAGATAGTAGCTTCTTTCTATGAATCTTTTGCTACTTATTGTTGGGGAACGTAGTAATTTCAAAAAATATCCTACGCACACGCAAGATCATGATGATGATATAGCAACGAGAGGGGAGAGTGTTGTCTCACGCACCCTCGTGAGACCAAGCGAAGCGTTGACGCAACGTAGAGGAAGTAGTCGTACATCCTCCCGGTCCAACCGATCCAAGCACCGTTACTCCGGCACCTCCGAGTTCTTGACACACGTACAGCTCGATGACGCACCCCGAACTCCGATCCAGCAGAGGCACGGGGAGGAGTTCTGTCAGCACGATGGCATGGTGACGATCTTGATGTTCTCCTGTCGCAGGGCTTCGCCTAAGCACCGCTACAATATGATCGAGGTGTAATATCATGGAGGGGGCACCGCACACGGCTAAGGAACAATCTCAATGATCAACTTGTGTGTCTATGGGGTGCCCCACCCCCGTATATAAAGGAGGGAGGGAGGAGGAGGCCGGCCCAAGGGGGAGGCGCGCCCTAGGGGAGGCAAACCTACTCCAAGTAGGTCTGGCCCCCTTTCCTATTAGGAGTAGGAGAGGGAAGTAAGAGGGGGGAGGAGAGAAGGAAAGGGGGGGCCGGCCCCCCTCCCAATTCGGATTGGGCTTGGGGGGGCCTCCCTTGCTCCTTCTCCTTCCCTTCCACTAAGGCCCAATAAGGCTCATATACTTACCGGGGGGTTCCGGTAACCTCCCGGAACTCCGATATAATCCCAATCTCATCCGGAACCTTTCCGGTGTCCAAATATATCCGTCCAATATATCAATCTTTATGTCTCGACCATTTTGAGACTCCTCGTCATGTCCGTGATCATATCCGGGACACCGAACAACCTTCGGTACATCAAAATACATAAACTCATAATATAAGCGCTATCGAAACCTTAAGCGTGCGGACCCTACAGTTCGAGAACAATGTAGACATGACCGAGACACGTCTCGGTCAATAACCAATAGCGGGACCTGGATGCCCATATTGGTTCCTACATATTCTACGAAGATCTTTATCGGTCAAACCGCACAACAACATACGTTGTTCCTTTGTCATCGGTATGTTACTTGCACGAGATTCGATCGTCGGTATCCAATACCTAGTTCAACCTCGTTACGGCAAGTCTCTTTACTCGCTCCGTAATACATCATCTCGCAACTAACTCATTAGTTGAAGTGCTTGCAAGGCTTAAGTGATGTGTATTACCGAGAGGGCCCAGAGATACCTCTCCGACATTCGGAGTGACAAATCCTAATCTCAAATACACCAACCCAACAAGTACCTTCGGAGACACACAGAGAGCACCTTTATAATCACCCGATTCGTTGTGACATTTGGTAGCACACAAAGTGTTCCTCCGGTAAACGGGAGTTGCATAATCTCATAGTCATAGGAACATGTATAAGTCATGAAGGAAGCAGTAGCAACATACTAAACGATCGGGTGCTAAGCTAACGGAATGGGTCATGTCAATCGATCATTCAACTAATGATGTGACCTTGTTAATCAAATAACAACTCCTTGTTCATGGTTAGGAAACATAACCATCTTTGATTAACAAGCTAGTCAAGTAGAGGCATACTAGTGACACTCTGTTTGTCTATACATTCACACATGTATTATGTTTAGGTTAATACAATTCTAGCATGAATAATAAACATTTATCATGATATAAGGAAATAAATAATAACTTTATTATTGCCTCTAGGGCATATTTCCTTGATCTCCCACTTGCACTAGAGTCAATAATCTAGATTACATAGTAATGATTCTAACACCCATGGAGTCTTGGTGTTGATCATGTTTTGCTCGTGGAAGAGGCTTAGTCAACGGTTCGCAACATTCAGATCCGTATGTATCTTGCAAATCTCTATGTCTCCCACGGACTAGATCCGGATGGAATTGAAGCGTCTCTTGATGTGTTTGGTTCTCTTGTGAAATCTGGATTCCTTCGCTAAGGCAATCGCTCGATATTGTCACAAAAGATTTTCATTGGACCCGATGCACTAGGTATGACACCTAGATGGGATATGAACTCCTTCATCAGACTCCTTCATTGGCTGCTTCAAGCGCTATGTATTCCGCTTCACACGTAGATCCCGCCACGATGCTTTGCTTTGAAGCGCACCAACCGACAGCTCCACCATTTAATGTAAACACGTATCCGGTTTGCGATTTAGAATCGTCGGATCGGTGTCAAAGCTTGCATCAACGTAACCATTTACGATGAGCTCTTTGTCACCTCCATATCTGAGAAACATATCCTTAGTCCTTCTCGGGTATTTCGGGATGTTCTTGACATTGTCCGATTATCCACTCTGGATTACTTTGGTACCTCCTGCTAGACTTATAGCAAGGCACACATCAGTCGGTACACAGCATTGCATACATGATAGAGTCTTACTCAACTTCACACCTTGCAATCTGAGCAAGAACCCTTTCTTTGCTTGATCCATTTTGAACTTCTTCAAAATTTTGTCAAGGTATGTGCTTTGTGAAAGTCAATTAAGCGTCTTGATCTATCTCTATAGATCTTAATGCCAAATATGTAAGCAGCTTCACCGAGGTCTTTCATTGAAAAACTTTTATTCAAGTATCCCTTTATGCTATCCAGAAATTCTATATCATTTCCAATCAATAATATGTCATCCACATATAATATTAGAAATGCTCTGAGCTCCCACTCACTTTCTTGTAAATACTGAGGCTTCTCCAAAAGTGCATATAAAACCAAATGCTTTGATCACACTATCAAAACATTTATTCCAACTCGAGAGGCTTGCACCAGTCCATAAATGGATCATTGGAGCTTGCACACTTTGTTAGCCCCTTTGGATCGATAAAACCTTCGGTTGCATCATATACAACTCTTCCTCTAGAAATCCATTCAGGAATGCAGTTTTTACATCCATTTGCTAAATTTCATAATCATAAAATGTGGCAATTGCTAACATGATTCGGACAGACTTAAGCATCGCTACGGGTGAGAAGGTCTCATCGTAGTCAACCCCTTGAACTTGTCGAAAACCTTTTGCAACAAGTCGAGCTTTGTAGACAGTAACATTACCGTTAGCGCCAGTCTTCTTCTTGAAGATCCATTTATTCTCAATTGCTTGTCGTCCATCGGGCAAGTCAACCAAAGTCCATACTTTGTTCTCATACATGGATCCCATCTCAGATTTCATGGCTTCAAGCCATTTTGCGGAATCTGGGCTCACCATCGCTTCTTCATAGTTTGTAGGTTCATCATGATCTAGTAGCATGACTTCCAGAATAGGATTACCGTACCACTCTGGTGCGGATCTTACTCTGTTCGACCTACGAGGTTCTGTATTAACTTGATCTGAAGTTCTATGATCATCATCATTAACTTCCTCACTAGTCGGTTTTGATGTCACAGAAACCGGTTCCTGTGATGTATTATTTTCCAACAAGGGAGTAGGTATAGTTACCTCATCAAGTTCTACTTTCCTCCCACTCACTTCTTTCGAGAGAAACTCCTTCTCTAGAAAGGATCCATTTTTAGCAACGAAAGTCTTGCCTTCGGATCTGTGATAGAAGGTGTACCCAAATGTCTCCTTTGGGTATCCTATGAAGACACATTTCTCCGATTTGGGTTCGAGCTTATCAGGTTGAAGCTTTTTCACATAAGCATCGCAGCCCCAAACTTTAAGAAACGACAACTTTGGTTTCTTGCCAAACCATAGTTCATAAGGTGTCGTCTCAACGGATTTTGATGGTGCCCTATTTAACGTGAATGTGGCCGTCTCTAAAGCATAACCCCAAAACGATAGCGGTAAATCTGTAAGAGATATCATAGATCGCACCATATCAAGTAAACTACAATTACGACGTTCGGACACACCATTACGCTGTGGTGTTCCGGGTGGCGTGAGTTGCGAAACTATTCCACATTGTTTTAAGTGTAGACCAAACTCGTAACTCAAATATTCTCCTCCACGATCAGATCGTAGAAACTTTATTTTCTTGTTACGATGATTTTCAACTTCACTCTGAAATTCTTTGAACTTTTCAAATGTTTCAGACTTATGCTTCATTAAGTAGATATACCCATATCTCGCTTAAATCATCTGTGAAGGTGAGAAAATAACGATATCCGCCACGAGCCTCAACATTCATCGGACCACATACATACGTATGTATGATTTCCAACAAGTCTGTTGCTCTCTCCATAGTCTTGGAGAATGGCGTTTTGGTCATCTTGCCCATGAGGCACGGTTCATAAGTACCAAGTGATTCATAATCAAGTGGTTCCAAAAGACCATCGATATGGAGTTTCTTCATGCGCTTTACACCGATATGACCTAAGCGGCAAGTGCCACAAATAAGTTGCACTATCATTATCAACTCTGCATCTTTTGGCTTCAACACTATGAATATGTGTATCACTACTATCGAGATTCATCAAAAATAGACCACTCTTCAAGGGTGCATGACCATAAAAGATATTACTCATATAAATAGAACAACCATTATTCTCTAATTTAAATGAATAATCGTCTCGCATCAAACAAGATCCAGATATAATGTTCATGCTCAACGCGGCACCAAATAACAATTATTTAGGTCTAATACTAATCCGAAGGTAGATGTAGAGGTAGCGTGCCGACCGCGATCACATCGACTTTGGAACCATTTCCCACGCGCATCGTCACCTCGTTCTTTGCGGTGTTAAGCAATCGTAGTCCTGTTTGAGTTGCAAATATTAGCAGAACCAATATCAAATACCAGTGCTCTGCGAGCTCTAGTAAGGTACACATCAATAACATGTATATCACATATACCTTTGTTCACCTTGCCATCCTTCTTATCCGCCAAATACTTGGGGCAGTTCCGCTCAAAGTGACGATCGCTTGCGGTAGAAGCACTCGATTTGGGCTTAGGTCCAGACTTGGGTTTCTTCTCTTGAGCGACAACTTGTTTGCTGTTCTTCTTGAAGTTCCTTCTTCTTCCCTTTGCCCTTCTTCTTGAAACTAGTGGTCTTGTTGACCATCAACACTTGATGCTCCTTCTTGATTTCTACCTCCGCAGCCTTTAGCATTGCGAAGAGCTCGGGAATCGTCTTATCCATCCCTTGCATATTATAGTTCATCACGAAGCTCTTGTAGCTTGGTGGAAGTGATTGGAGAATTCTGTCAATGACGCTATCATCCGGAAGAGTAACTCCCAGTTGAATCAAGTGATTACAATACCCAGACATCTTGAGTATGTGCTCACTGACAGAACTATTCTCCTCCATCTTGCAGCTATAGAACTTATTGGAGACTTCGTATCTCTCAATTCGGGCATTCCTCTAGAATATTAACTTCAACTCCTGAAACATCTCATATGCTCCATGACATTCAAAACGTCGTTGAAGTCCCGGTTCTAAGCCGTAAAGCATGGCACATTGAACTATCGAGTAGTCATCAGCTTTGCTCTGCCAGACGTTCTTAACGTCGTCAGTTGCATCAGCGATGAGGCTGGCACCCAGCAGCGCTTCGGGGCGTAATTTTTACGTGCAGCAATGAGGATAATCCTCAAATTCGGACCCGATCCGCATAGTTGCTACCATCATCTTTCAACTTAGCTTTCTCAAGGAACGCATTAAAATTCAACGGAACAACAAAGACGGGCCATCTATCTACAATCAACATAGACAAGCAAGATACTATCAGGTACTAAGTTCATGATAAATTTAAGTTCAATTAATCATATTACTTAAGAACTCCCACTTAGACAGACATCTCTCTAGTCATCTAAGTGATCACGTGACCCAAATCAACTAAACCATAACCGATCATCACATGAGATGGTGTAGTTTTCAAAGGTGAACATCTTATGTTGATCATATCTACTATATGATTCACGCTCGACCTTTCGGTCTCCGTGTTCCGAGGTCATATCTGCATATGCTAGGCTCGTCAAGTTTAACCTGAGTATTCTGCGTGTGCAAAACTGGCTTGCACCCGTTGTAGATGGACGTAGAGCTTATCACACCCGATCATCACGTGGTGTGCGGGGCACGACGAACTTTGGCAACGGTGCATACTCGGGAGAACACTTCTTGATAATTTTAGTGAGAGATCATCTTAAAATGCTACCGTCAATCAAAGCAAGATAAGATGCATAAAGGATAAACATCACATGCAATCAATATAAGTGATATGATATGGCCATCATCATCTTGTGCTTGTGATCTCCATCTCCGAATCACCATCATGATCACCATCGTCACCGGCGCGACACCTTGATCTCCATCGTAGCATCGTTGTCGTTTATGCCATCTATTGCTTCTACGACTATCGCTACCGCTTAGTGATAAAGTAAAGCAATTACAGGGCGTTTGCATTTCATACAATAAGCGACAACCATATGGCTCGTGCCGATTGCCGATAACCGGTTACAAAACATGATCATCTCATACAATAAAATATAGCATCATGTCTTGGCCATATCACATCACAACATGCCTGCAAAAACAAGTTAGATGTCCTCTACTTTGTTGTTGCAATTTTACGTGGCTGCTACGGGCTTAAGCAAGAACCAATCTCACCCACGCATCAAAACCACAGCGATAGTTTGTCAAGTTGATGCTGTTTTAACCTTCGCAAGGACCGGGCGTAGCCACTTTCAGTTCAACTAAAGTTGAGAAACCGACACCGCTAGTCACTGTGTGCAAAGCACGGCGGTAAAACCAGTCTCGCGTAAGCGTCACGTGTAATGTCGGTCCGGGCCGCTTCATCCAACAATACCTCCGAACCAAAGTATGACATCTTTGGTAAGCGGTATGACTTATATCGCCCACAACTCACTTGTGTTCTACTCGTGCATATAACATCAAACCATAAAACCTAGGCTCGGATGCCTTTGTTGGGGAGCGTAGTAATTTCAAAAAATTCCTACGCACACGCAAGATCATGGTGATGATATAGCAACGAGAGGGGAGAGTGTTGTCTACATACCCTCGTAGACCGAAGCGGAAGCGTTGACGCAACATAGAGGAAGTAGTCGTCGTCCTCCCGGTCCAACCGATCCAAGCACCGTTACTCGGCACCTCCGAGTTCTTGACACACGTACAGCTCGATGACGCACCGAACTCCGATCCAGCGAGAGGCACGGGAGGAGTTCGTCGGACGACAGCGTGGTGACGATCTTGATGTTCTCTGTCGCGAGGCTTCACCTAAGCACCGCTACAATATGACCGAGGTGTAATATCGTGGAGGGGCACCGCACACGGCTAAGGAACAATCTCAATGATCAACTTGTGTGTCTATGGGGTGCCCCCCACCCCCGTATATAAAGGAGGGAGGGAGGAGGAGGCCGGCCCAGGGGGAGGCGCGCCCTAGGGGGGGCAAACCTACTCCAAGTAGGTTTGGCCCCCTTCCTTTTAGGAGTAGGAGAGGGAAGGAAGAGGGGGAGGAGAGGAGGAAGGGGGGGCCCCCTCCCAGTCGGATTGGGCTTGGGCGCGCCCCCTCCCTTGCTCCTTCTCCCTCCCTTCCACTAAGGCCCAATAAGGCCCATATACTTACCGGGGGGTTCCGGTAACCTCCCGGAACTCCGGTATAATCCCAATCTCATCCGGAACCTTTCCGGTGTCCAAATATATCCGTCCAATATATCAATCTTTATGTCTCGACCATTTCGAGACTCCTCGTCATGTCCGTGATCATATCCGGGACACCGAACAACCTTCGGTACATCAAAATACATAAACTCATAATATAACTGTCATCAAAACCTTAAGCGTGCGGACCCTACGGTTCGAGAACAATGTAGACATGACCGAGACACGTCTCCGGTCAATAACCAATAGCGGGACCTGGATGCCCATATTGGTTCCTACATATTCTACGAAGATCTTTATCGGTCAAACCGCATAACAACATACGTTGTTCCCTTTGTCATCGGTATGTTACTTGCCCGAGATTCGATCGTCGGTATCCAATACCTAGTTCAATCTCGTTATCGGCAAGTCTCTTTACTCGTTCCGTAATACATCATATCGCAACTAACTCATTAGTTGAAGTGCTTGCAAGGCTTAAGTGATGTGTATTACCGAGAGGGCCCAGAGATACCTCTCCGACATTCGGAGTGACAAATCCTAATCTCAAATCGCCAACCCAACAAGTACCTTCGGAGACACCAGTAGAGCACCTTTATAATCACCCGATTACGTTGTGACGTTTGGTAGCACACAAAGTGTTCCTCCGTAAGCGGAGTTGCATGATCTCATAGTCATAGGAACATGTATAAGTCATGAAGGAAGCAGTAGCAACATACCAAACGATCGGGTGCTAAGCTAACGGAATGGGTCATGTCAATCAGATCATTCAACTAATGATGTGACCTTGTTAATCAAATAAAAAGTCCTTGTTCATGGTTAGGAAACATAACCATCTTTGATTAACAAGCTAGTCAAGTAGAGGCATACTAGTGACACTCTGTTTGTCTATACATTCACACATGTATTATGTTTCCGGTTAATACAATTCTAGCATGAATAATAAACATTTATCATGATATAAGGAAATAAATAATAACTTTATTATTGCCTCTAGGGCATATTTCCTTCACTTATGTTGATCTCCCCAAGGAGAAGTGGTTTAAATATCATCCTCCCATAGAAGTAAAAGTAGTTGCACCTATTAAAGTTGAAGAAAAGATTGTCACTTATAATGATCCTATTGTTCCTACTTCTTGTGTTGAGAAACCTCCTTTCCCTGTTAGAATGAAGGATCATGCTAAAGCTTCAACTGTTGTTCGTAAAAGCAATACTAGGACTTACACACCTCCTGAGCAAGTCAAAGTAGAACCCAATATTGCTATTGTTAAAGATCTCTTGTCTGATAATATTGATGGGCATGTTATTCAATTAACTGGTGAAACTGCTAGAATTGCTAAACCCTGTGATAGAGATAAACATCGACCTGTGGTAGGCGTGCCTGTTATTTCTGTTAAAATAGGAGATCATTGTTATCATGGCTTGTGTGATATGGGTGCTAGTGCTAGTGTTATACCCATTGACTTATACAAAGAAATTATGCATGATATTGCACCTGCTGAGTTAGAAGATATTGATGTTACAATTAAACTTGCCAATAGAGATACTATATCTCCAATGGGAATTGTTAGAGATGTTGAAGTCTTGTGTGGGAAAACCAAATATCCCGCTGATTTTCTTGTTCTTGGATCTCCACAAGATAGCTTTTGTCCCATTATATTTGGTAGACCCTTCTTGCGTACCGTTAATGCTAAGATAGATTGCAAAAAGAATGTTGTTACTGTTGGCTTGGATGATATGGTTCATGAGTTTAATTTCTCTAAATTTAGTAAACAACATCGTGAGGAAGAATTGCCTAGTAAGGATGAAATTATTGGTCTTGCTTCTATTGCTGTACCTCCTAGTGATCTTTAGAACACTATTTGCTAGACCATGAAAATGATATGTTCATGAGCGAAAGAAGGGAAATAGATGGTATTCTTTAAACAGGAACCTATTCTGCAACAGAATTTGCATGTTGAAATCCTAGGGGATCCTCCTCCACCCAAGGGTGATCCCGTGTTTGAGCTTAAATCATTGCCTGATAATCTTAAATATGCTTATCTTGATGAAAAGAAAATATATCCTGTTATTATTAGCGCTAACCTTTCAGAGCATGAAGAAGAAAGATTATTGAAAACTCTGAAGAAGCATCATGCCGCTATTGGATATACTCTGGATGATCTTAAGGGCATCAGTCCCACTCTATGTCAACATAAAATAAATTTGGAAGCTGATGCCAAACCAGTTTGTGATCCTCAATGACGTTTGAATCCTAAAATGAAAGAAGTGGTAAGAAAAGAAATACTCAAGCTTCTGGAGGCAGGTATAATTTATCCCGTTGCTGATAGTCAGTGGGTAAGTCCTGTCCATTGTATCCCTAAGAAGGGAGGTATTACTGTTGTCCCTAATGATAAAGATGAATTGATTCTGCAAAGAATTATCACAGGTTATAGGATGGTAATTGATTTCCACAAATTAAATAAGGCTACTAAGAAAGATCATTACCCCTTACCTTTTATTGATCAAATGCTAGAAAGACTATGCAAACATACACATTATTGCTTTCTAGATGGTTACTCTGGTTTTTCCCAAATACCTGTGTCGGCTAAAGACCAATCAAAGACTACTTTTACATGCCCTTTGGGTACTTTTGCTTATAGACGTATGCCTTTTGGTTTATGTAATGCACCTGCTACCTTTCAAAGATGCATGCTGGCTATATTCTCTGACTTTTGCGAGAAAATCTGTGAGGTTTTCATGGACGACTTTTCCGTCTATGGTTCCTCTTTGATGATTGCTTGAGCAATCTTCCTCGAGTTTTGCGAGATGTGAAGAAACTAATCTTGTCTTGAATTGGGAAAAGTGCCACTTTATGGTTAATGAAGGTATTCTCTTGGGGCACAAAGTTTCTGAAAGAGGTATTGAAGTTGATAAAGCCAAGGTTGATGCTATTGAAAGATGACATGTCCCAAGGACATCAAAGGTATAAGAAGTTTCCTTGGTCACGCCGGATTTTATAGGAGGTTCATCAAGGACTTCTCAAAATCTCTCGACCTCGACTAATTTATTACAAAAGATGTACCATTTGTCTTTGATGATGATTGTGTAGAAGCATTTGAAATAATTAAGAAAGCATTAGTCTCGCTTTTTGTTGTTCACCACCGATTGGAATTTACCCTTTGAAATTATGTGTGATGCTAGTGATTATGCTATAGGTGCTGTTCTAGGGCAAAGAGTTGATAAGAAATTGAATGTTATCCATTTTGCTAGTAAGACTCTAGACAATGCTCAAAGAAATTATGCTACTACCGAAAAGGAACTTTTAGCGGTTGTATTTGCTTGTGATAAATTCAGGCCCTATATTGTTGATTCTAGAGTAACTATTCATACAGATCATGCCCTATATTGTTGATGACCCTATATTGTTGATGACCCACAGTAAATGTCATCAGTACTTCTCGTAGCACTCCTTGGTATGCTGATTATGCTAATTATATTGTTGCTAAATTTATACCGCCTAGCTTCACATACCAACAAAAGAGAAAGTTTTTCTATGACTTGCGACATTACTTTTGGGATGACCCACATCTTTATAAAGAAGGAGTAGATGGTGTTATTAGACGTTGTGTACCTGAGCATGAACAGGAATAGATCCTACGCAAGTGTCACTCCGAAGCTTATGGAGGACATCATTTGGAGATGAATTGCACATAAGGTATTGCAATCCGGGTTTTATTGGCCTACTCTCTTCAAGGATGCCCGTAAGTTTGTTTTGTCTTGTGATGAATGTCAAAGAATTGGTAATATCAGTAGACGTAAAGAAATGCCTATGAATTATTCACTTGTTATTGAGCCATTTGATGTTTGGGGCTTTGATTATATGGGACCTTTTCACGCCTCTAATGGTTACACTCATATTCTAGTTGCTGTTAATTACGTTACTAAGTGGGTAGAAGCTATTCCAACTAGTAGTGCTGATCATAACACTTCTATTAAAATGCTTAAGGAAGTTATTTTTCTGAGGTTTGGAGTCCCTAGATACTTAATGACTGATGGTGGTTCACACTTTATTCATGGTGCTTTCCGTAAGATGCTTGCTAAATACGACGTTAATCATAGAATTGCATCTTCATATCACCCGCAGTCTAGTGGTCAGGTAGAATTGAGCAATAGAGAGCTCAAATTAATTTTGCAAAAGACTGTAAATAGGTCTAGAAAGAATTGGTCCCAAAAACTGAATGATGCATTATGGGCCTATAGAACTGCATATAAAAATCCTATGGGTATGTCTCCGTATAAGATGGTTTATGGAAAAGCATGTCATTTACCTCTCGAACTAGAACATAAGGCATATTGAGCTATTAAGGAGCTCAACTATGATTTCAAACTTGCCGGTGAGAAGAGGTTATTTGATATTAGCTCACTTGATGAATGGAGAACCCAAGCTTATGAAAATGCCAAGCTGTTTAAAGAAAAAGTTAAAAGGTGGCATGACAAAAGGATACAAAAGCGTGAGTTTAATGTAGGTGATTATGTATTGCTATACAACTCTCGTTTAAGATTTTTTGCAGGAAAACTTCTCTCCAAATGGGAAGGTCCTTACGTTATCGAGGAGATCTATCGTTCCGGTGCCATAAAAATCAATAACTTCGCAGGCACAAATCCGAAGGTGGTGAACGGTCAAAGAATCAAACACTATATCTCAGGTAATCCTATAAATGTTGAAACTAATGTTATTGAAACCGTAACCCCGGAGGAATACATAAGGGACACTTTCGAGCGTTCAGACTCGAAAAGGAATAGGTATGTGGTGCGGTAAGTAAACCGACTCGAAAACAATTTTTAAGGCAGTATTTCTCCGTTTTGGAATATTTAGAAAAATAGAAAAATAAGTAGCAGTCCGGGGAGGACACGAGGGTGGAGGGCGCGCCCTACCCCCCTGGGCGCAGATTTTTTGCAGGAAAACTTCTCTCCAAATGGGAAGGTCCTTACGTTATCGAGGAGGTCTATCGTTCTGGTGCCATAAAAATCAATAACTTCGCAGGCACAAATCCGAAGGTGGTGAACGGTCAAAGAATCAAACACTATATCTCAGGTAATCCTATAAATGTTGAAACTAATGTTATTGAAACCGTAACCCTGGAGGAATACATAAGGGACACTTTCCAGAACGTTCCAGACTCCGAAAAGGAATAGGTATGTGGTATGGTAAGTAAACCAACTCCAAAACAATTTTTAAGGCAATATTTCTCCGTTTTGGAATATTTAGAAGAATAGAAAAATAAGTAGCAGTCCGGGGAGGACACGAGGCCTCCACGAGGGTGGAGGGCGCGCCCTACCCCCCTGGGCGCCCCCTACCTCGTGAGCACCTCGTGTGCCCTCCGGACTACGTTTCCTTGCACGATACTTATTTTGGTCGGTAAAAATTCATTATATATACTCCCAAAGGTTTTGACTCCCGTATCACGCAAATATCCTCTGTTTTCGTTTTGAGCTATTCCTGTTGCAGATTTAGAGCACCATGACTTCTCCCTCCTCCAACAAAGAAGACAAGGATGCCTGGCTATTGAAGATAGAGTTGAAAACAGAGGAACCAGAAGAAATCAACAAGGATGAGGGGATCAAGAAGGCTATGGAGGTTCAAGTTCCGGTGGTGAAAGAAGAAGACATCCCTCAACCTTTACCTAACCTTTTGACTCCAAGAGAGATTGAAGCCTTTCAGATGATTGAGCTAGCCCGCATACAGAACAAGTATCTTACACAGGAGAATATTTTGTTGAAGGATCATATTGCCGGGCTCAAGAACATTATCCGCAAGTTGGAGGAACTTTTACGCTCGATGTGCGATTATCCACCGTCATCATCACCACCTCCATCACCTCTGAGGACATAATCACATGGGTATGGGCACTCCCCTTGGCAACTGCCAAGCTTGGGGGAGGTGCCCTGGTATCGTATCACCATCACAACTCCTATCTTTACCGTTTTTCTTAGTTCGATCCTATTAGTAGTATTTTGATTTAGTAGAATAAAGTCATGGCATGATCTAGCTTTGAGTTTTGCTTTACGGTCTTTCTTTGTAATCAAGTCCGTGAGCTATATAATAAAGATTAGTGTTGATTCAAGGGCTTGAGTATTTTGCCATGATCTTGGGTGATTAGAAGAAAAATAATAAAAAGAATCAAGAGTTCATATTGATCTTATTGAAAGTAATGACTTCACATAGAAAGAGTATGATGATTTAAAGTTGTTGGGAGTTGGTAAATATAGCTTTGGTCATCGTTGCAATTAATAGGAAGTAATAAGGAAAGAGGGGTTTCACATATAGATATATTATCATTGACATCTTTTATGATTGGGAGCACTCATTAAAATATGACATGCTAAAGAGTTGAGGTTGGACAAGGAAGACAACATAATGAGTTATGTTTTCCTACATCTGAGATAAAGTATGTTGTCATGGTTCCTCTACCGTGTTGAGTTTGCCTTTCCCCCTCATGCTAGCCAATTCTCAGCACTAAGTAGAAATACTACTTGTGCTTCCAAATACCCTTAAACCAGTTTGCCATGAGAGTCCACCATATCTACATATGGATTGAGTAAGATCCTTCAAGTAAGTTGTCATCGGTGCAAGCAATAAAAATTTGCGCTCTAAATATGCATGACTTATTAGTGCAGAGAAATAAGCTTTGTACGAACTTGTTGTGGACGCAATAAAAGCGACGGACTACATAATAAAGGTTCACATGCAAGGGGCAATATAAAGTGACGTTCTTTTGCATTAAGATTTTGTGCATCAACCCTAAACGCGCATGACAACCTCTGCTTCCCTCTGCGAAGGGCCTATCTTTTATTATTATCCTCTACCCTATGCAAGAGTCACGGTGATCTTCACCCTTCCTTTTTCATTTTATCCTTTGGCAAGCTCAGCATGTTGGAAAGAACATGATATATATATATATCTAATTGGATGTGGGAGAGCGTGAATTATTATTGTTGACATTACCCTTGAGGTAAAAGGTTGTGGGGCAAAAACTATAAGCCCCTATCTTTCTGTGTGTCCGATATTCTATAACCACAAGTATCGCGTGAGTGTTAGCAATTATGAGGGACTAAGTGATAGTTGAGTATGTGGACTTGCTTTTAAGCTCTGACATAGACTCTTTCCCATGTTATGATAAATTGCAATTGCTTCAATGACTGAGATTATAATTGTTGGTGCCCAATAAAGTTTCTGATTCATATTTTGGCTTTGTGAAAAGATCATCACTAGAACATAAGTAATCATATGACAAAATTTATATATGTTGCTGTTATGAAGTAATCATGATGCCTTCATGTCTGTATTTTATTTTTATCGATGCCTCTACCTCTAAACATGAGGACATATTTATTGTTATCGGCTTTTCGCTTGAGGACAAGCGAGGTCTAAGCTTGGGGGAGTTGATACGTCCATTTTGCATCATGCTTTTATGTCGATATTTATTGCATTATGGGCTGTTATTTCACATTAAGTCACAATACTGATGGCTATTCTCTCTTATTTTACAAGGTTTACATGAAGAGGGAGAATGCCGGCAGCTGGAGTTCTGGGCTGGAAAAGGAGCAAATATTGAAGGACTATTCTGCGCAACTCCAAAAGTCCTGAAACTCCACGGAATACCTTAGAATAAATAAAGAAAAATCGTCGCCAAAGATGAAGGCCAGGGGGCCCACACCCTGCTCACGAGGGTGGGGGGCGCGCCCCCTACCTCATGGGCCCCCTGGTGGCTCTCCGACGTCCATCTTCTCCTATATGAAGTCTTTCGATGAGAAAAAAAATAGAAGAGAACCTTTCGGGGCGAGACTCCACCGCCACGAGGCGGAACCTTGGCGGAACCAATCTAGGGCTCCGGCAGAGCTGTTTTGCCGGGGACAATTCCCTCCGTGAGGGGGAAATCATCACCATCGTCATCACCAACGCTCCTCTCATCGGGAGAGGGCAATCTCCATCAACATCTTCACCAGCACCATCTCATCTCCAAACCCTAGTTCATCTCTTGTATCCAATTCTTGTCTTCAAGTCCGGGATTGGTGCTAGTATGTTGCTAGTAGTGTTGATTACTCCTTGTAGTTGATGCTAGTTGGTTTATTTGGTGGAAGATCATATGTTCAGATCCTTTATGCACAATATTACCCCTCTGATTATGAACATGAATATGATTTGTGAGTAGTTATGTTTGTTCCTGAGGACAAGGGAGAAGTCTTGCTATTAGTAGTCATGTGAATTTGGTATTCGTTCGATATTTTGATGAGATGTATGTTGTCTAACCTCTAGTGGTGTTATGTGAACGTCGACTACATAACACTTCACCATTATTTGGGCCTAGAGGAAGGCATTGGGAAGTAATAAGTAGATGATGGGTTGCTAGAGTGACAGGAGCTTAAACCCTAGTTTATGCGTTGCTTCGTAAGGGGCTGATTTGGATCCATATGTTTCATGCTATGGTTAGGTTTACCTTAATACTTTTGTTGTAGTTGCGGATGCTTGCAATAGAGGTTAATCATAAGTGGGATGCTTGTCCAAGTAAGGGCAGTACCCAAGCACCGGTCCACCCACATATCAAATTATCAAAGTACCGAACGCGAATCATATGAGCATGATGAAAACTAGCTTGACGATATTCCCATGTGTCCTCGGGAGCGCTTTTCCTATTATAAGAGTTTGTCCAAGCTTGTCCTTTGCTACAAAAAGGATTGGGCCACCTTGCTGCACTTTATTTACTTTTGTTACTTGTTGCTCGTTACCATTTATCTTATCACAAAACTATCTGTTACCACTTATTTCAAGACTTGCAGAGAATACCTTCTTTGAAAACCGCTTATCATTTCCTTCTGCTCCTCGTTGGGTTTGACACTCTTACTTATCGAAAGGACTATGATAGATCCCCTATACTTGTGGGTCATCATACCCTATGAGGGAGAATTAGAGGAACCCCATCGTAAAGATGTGGATGGCTTTGTTAGCACTATAGCTGTAGAGGAGCCAAAGAAGGGCTCCGAGGCAAAAATCTCTAGCATACACTTTCCCATTTTACGTTACTTTGCCATATTTGCTAGTAGATGCTTGATTGGTCATGAAAATAGTGGAAACTTTAGTGTTCCTGATATTATCATTCTTCAACATGCCTTGCTTGGAGACAATAGTTTTAGTATGGGTGCCATCGTTGCTAAACGGCTAGGCCTGAACCGTACATAACGCCCCATATTTGGAGGTATCTATGCTTCATGTCTTTCTAGACATTTTCAAATACCTATTAGGCACCATGAGAAAGAGGAGACAAAATTGCCTCCTTACGTTTTAGATTACAAGAGCATGGTAGCCCACAAGTTTATCATTGACAACGAAGAAAGGATGCTCTTGTACAACCTTAGATTTAATAAGAAACACAATGAGATTATTATTTTGCCTGCGCCTCTGTTGTTTGATTTGACTGCAGATAATTTTCTTATTACACTTGAAGCGGTGTACACTCATCGAGCCCAAGCTTTCACTCCAGAACATGAACCTGTGCCGGAACCTGAACTGGACCCTTATCGTGCATCGTCTGTCTAGTGGGATCCGGAGATGACCACCGATGGTATCTCGATTACACTTCCCAAAGACACCGGGAGAGTAGCAGCAGATCCTTAGATTAGACCAACTTAGGCCAAAAGCCTAAGCTTGGGGGAGTACGTATTTCTCACCGACTTTACGTTCATGTTCACACACTAGTCGTCGGTGCTCATACTCTTTCATTGTATTATCCATGATAGTTTAAAATTATTTTTCTAGTTTTCTTCTCGTGTGTTTGTTAAACCTTAAGAAAAACCAAAAAATTAGTTAGTTTAATTTCCATGCTTGTAGTAGAAATTAAAATGAAAACCCAAAAAGATTTCTTGTTCTTCTTTTTACTTGTTGGGAGCTTTCCCGTGTAAATAGTTTTATTTTCTTTTCTTTCCTTTGGGGGTCGAGAAGACCATATTGAAAATGCTTAGTGGCTCTCATATGCATGTTTGTTTATTTAATTTAGAGACCATATTACATTGTCTTCTCTTTTGAGTTAAATGCTTGCAGATTCCAGCTTAGTCCAATGCACGTGCACTCTTATTATTATACACATCATTCGGTCGTGCGAGTGAAAGGCAATAATGACGATATATGATGGAATTATTGAGATGAGAAAAGCTGGTATGAACTCGACATCTCTTGTTTTTGTAAATATGATGAGTTCATCGTTTTTGATTCAACTTATTATGAAGTAAACATATTTGCAATGACACTTAGAGATTATAGTTGCTTGTGCCATGCTTGATTAGCTATGAGTTATAATGGTTTACCTTGCGTGCCAACATGCTATTAGAATGATTATGATGTGGTATGATGGGATGGTATCCTCCTTTGAATGTATTGAGTGACTCGACTTGGCACATGTTCACGCATGTAGTTGAAACAAATCAACATAGCCTTCATGATATTTATGTTCATGATAGAATATATCCTACTTATGCTTGTACTCGGTGTAAATTAATTTTAATGCATGTTTATGACTGTTGTCGCTCTCTCAGTTGGTCGCTTTCCAGTCTTTTGCTAGCCTTCAATTGCACTAAGCGGAATCTCGCTTGTGCATCCAAACTCCATAAACCCCAAAGTTGTTCCATATGAGTCCACCATACCTTCCTATATGCGGTATTTACCTGCCGTTCTAAGTAAATTTATATGTGCCAAACTCCAAACCTTCAAATGAAATTCTGTTTTGTATGCTCGAGCAGCTCATGTTTCAACTAGGACTGCCTATATCTTCCATGCTAGGTGGGTTATTCTCAAGAGGAGTGGACTCCGCTCCTCATTCACGAGAAAGGGCCGGTAACCGGGATGCCCAATCCCATGATCCAAAAAGATCAAAGCAAATCAAAATAATTAAAAAAAACTTTCTCAGGGCTGTTGTTAGTTGGAGGCACTCGTTGTTTCGAGCAAGCCATGAATTGATGCTTGTTGGTGGTTGGGGAAGTATAAACACTTTTGCCCTTGGTTTGGACTCTAACTTGCATGATTTGAATGAAACTAACTCGGACTGACGTTGTTTTCAGCAGAACTGCCATGATGTTGTTTTATGTGTAGAAAAGAAAAGTTCTCGGAATGTCCTGAAAATCCACGGAGGCACTTTTTTGGAAAATATAAAAAATACTGGCGAAAGAATCAAGACGAGGGGGCCCACACCCTGTCCACGAGGGTGGGGGGAGCCCCCTCCCCCTAGGCGTGCCCCCTGTCTCGTGGGCGCCATGGACCTCCACCAACCTCAGCTCCAACTCCATATATTCACGTTCGGGGAGAAAAAAATCAAAGAGAAAGTTTCATCGTGTTTTACGATACGGAGCCGCCGCCAAGCCCTAATCTCTCTCGGGAGGGCTGATCTGGAGTCCGTTCGGGGCTCCGGAGAGGGGGATTCGTCGCCGTCGTCATCATCAACCATCCTCCATCACCAATTTCATGATGCTCACCGCCGTATGTGAGTAATTCCATCGTGAGCTCTTTGGACGGTGATGGGTTGGATGAGATTTACCATGTAATCAAGTTAGTTTTGTTAGGGTTTGATCCCTAGTATCCACTATGTTCTGAGATTGATGTTGCTATGACTTTGCTATGCTTAATGCTTGTCACTAGGGCCCGAGTGCCATGATTTCAGATATGAACCTATTATGTTTTCATGAATATATGTGTGTTCTTGATCCTATCTTGCAAGTCTATAGTCACCTATTATGTGTTATGATCCGACAACCCCGAAGTGACAATAATTGGGATACTTCTCGGTGATGACCATAGTTTGAGGAGTTCATGTATGGGTCTTTTACATCTGTGTCCCTAACTCGAACCCACTACTCATATTTGCCCCTAATGTCGAAGCCTGCTCAAATTTGCCCCTCCGCCGTTAGGTGCACTTATAGAAATGCCCTTCCACGTCGTTACCGTCCAGTCAAAGGGCTTTGACCGTTTTCGGGACGTTATTTGGACATCTTTGCCCCTCTTTGGATGAGCCACTTACATGTGGGGCCCGTTCTTCAGAAAAGGAAAAACTCTCTCTCACCCCTCTATCTCACTTACAGGTGGGCCCAACAAAAACAATTAAATACTCTATCTCTCTCTCTCAACCCCATTCTCTATCACTTACATCTAGGACCCACCTTAGAAACTAGTAAATAAAAAACAAAATATAAAATCTCTTTTCCTCTTTGTCGCTCTCTCTCACCCCTCCGGCGGCGGTGCATGCAGCCAACGACGGCTCGCCGGGGTGAGGTGCCCCGCAGCGTCGGCCCCCTCCTACCTCTCTTTCCTCCCCGCACCCCTCTCACTTCCTACCTAATTCCTCTGGGCGAGGTCTGTCCCGAGCTAAAGGAATCGAGCTCATCGTCCGTCTCGGCCGCCGGCTCCGTCAATGATTGCCGCCGGCATAGCCCACCATATGAGCTGCAACCTCGGCACTTGATTCCCCTAGACATGCCTCTCATTTACCCCAAGGGGTCCATCTCCCTGTCTTCCTCTGAACCGAGAATGAGCACAGCGTCCAGGGCGCACCTGCCGCGATCGACATTGCTGTTTGTGCGGCCGAAGAGCTCCCCGAGGCCCAAGACCATGCCTGGGAGATTCTACTTGGTCGAATTCGTCGCTCCAGAGAATTAATCGAGCCCGAATGGCCTCAATTTTCGCCGTCGCGTTCATCCTCATCGGCTTCGGTGGAGCTCTGCCATGACCTGATATCCTCCGACGTAGCACCTAGCCCATCATCCCTGCATACCTAGGCTTAGCCAATACCTACCAAAGACTCTAGCGTTGTCCTCCCCGATCTCCGCGACCCCGAGCGTTCCTACCTCGAATCGGTGCTCTGTCGGCCACCTCCGACGATGGAGACATCGCTGCAGTGTCTTCATGACGGGCTCGACCACGTGAACGTGTTCCAGATGATCATCCTCTACTTCTCCCTCTCCCACTGGTCTCTCTCGTGCTTGATACGCTGCTCCTTGAGCACCGTCATAGCCGTCGCTTCCACATCCACGACGTCGCCATCCGCTTCTATATGCAGGCGCTTCCCCCTCACCGGTGAAGGCCAAGTCCAGGCGTCACCATCTTCTGCCATTCGCAGGCGCCCCCCCCCCCCTCACCGGCAACGGCCACCGGCCGAGCCGCGCTCGCCATGTCCATCTCATGGAGAGATAGAGTTGAAGAGACAGAGAGTTTTTTATTTTAATTATTTTCGGTGGGGTCCATGTGCAAGTGAGATAGAGCGATGAGAAAGAGGTTTTTCTTTTATTTGTGAGATTGGGTCCCCCGTGTAAGTGGCTCATTCAAAGAGGGGCGAAAATGTCCAGAAAACGTCCCGAAAACGGTCAAACCTCTTTGACTGGACGGTAACGGCACGGAAGGGCATTTCTATAAGTGCACGTAATGGCAGAGGAGCAAATTTGAGCAGGCTTTGAAATTAAGGGCAAATCTGAGTAGGTGGTTCAAGTTAGGGACAGAAATACAAATGGCCCTTCATGTATTCACTATGTGCTAATTCTTTGTTCCGGTTCTCTATTAAAAGGAGGCCTTAATATCCCTTAGTTTCCGCTAGGACCCCGCTGCCACGGGAGGGTTGGGCAAAAGATGTCATGCAAGTTCTTTTCCATAAGCACGTATGACTATTTACAGAATACATGCCTACATTACATTGATGAACTGGAGCTAGTTCTGTGTCACCCTATGTTATAGCTATTACACGAGGAATCGCATGCGACATAATTATCCATCACTGATCCATTGCCTACGAGCTTTTCACATATTGTCTTCGCTTATTTACTTTTCCGTTGCTATTGTTACAATTACTACAAAACCCAAAAACATTACTTTTGCTACTGTTACCTTTATTATCATACTACTTTGCTACTAAATACTATGTTGTAGATACTAAGTTATCCAAGTGTGGTTGAATTGACAACTCAACTGCTAATACTCAAGAATATTCTTTGGCTCCCCTTGTGTCGAATCAATAAATTTGGGTTGAATACTTTACCCTCGAAAGCTGTTGCGATCCCCTACACTTGTGGGTTATCAGTCGTCAATGCACTGGAATTGCATTGTGTACAGATTTGCTTCAAGTGGCTTGAAATTCACCTGCTGAGCTAGATCCCACGCAACCCTCATATGCCTGAAAAACCAAACCTGACTGTAGGGTTTAAATTCGGTACTAATACTAATATAGTTGTAGAAAGAGTACCTCTTTTTGCCTGGACTTCAAGCAGTTTAGCTTTAACCGTGTTAATGGTCTCACATTCTTGGTTTATAGAGAATCAAAGTTGATTTACCAATGAGTCGGGAAATGCTATGATTCTTCCATATGATTTCTGAATTTATTTAAAAGTAATTCATCGAGATCGTGCACCCTTTTCTTATTTATCCAAAAAATACTAAAAAATATTATAAAGTGCAGCCGGATAGATCCAATCTATTCTTGATATAGACAACTCGCACACACTCCCTTTCAAAAAAAAATCAAAATACCAACCACTATAGTTAGATTTATTATATTTGTTGCTAAAATATCGGTATTAAGTCAAAGCATGAAGAGATGGCGATGAGCTAAAAAAAGAAAGAATGGGTTACATTTTTCATATGCTCTCCTCTTATAGATAGGACAAACAAAGAACAAAGTTTTTCGATCACTTACTTCGCTCGCCCTTTTTTGGTCGTTTTTTAATATAAATAGATTCAATCTAGTAATTTCTTTTAGATTAAGTTTTATGTCTTGTTTGACCGGTGAAAGACTTCCTTTGTTGAAATGTTCTGTTCCCAAAATTCCTAAAATAAAAGGAGAAAACTTTCCACTTTCCTAAACTAAGGACGGGAAATAAGAAGGTGAGCATATCTTCTAAATTAATAATACTCAACTCAGCCCTTCCTATAATGGGGTATTATCTGTCCCGATAAATAGATAATTCCAGGAGTAATAAATAGGAGTAAATTAAATAAAGTTTTGATATAATTAGAATTGCGAAAGCAAATACCAATTTACTAAAAAAAATCGAATCAAAATCGAAAGATTTTTTTTAAGATTAAACAAAAGGGTTCACAAATAAAAGCGCTAGTGCCACAACTAGTCCATAAATTGTTAAAGCTTCCATAAAAGCTAGACTAAGCAATAAAGTACCTCGTATTTTACCTTACTCGCTTCGGCTGTCTCATAATACCTTCTACAACTTGTCTGCAATAGTACCTTGACCAACTCTGGGTCCAATAGAAGCAAGCCCTACTACCAATCCAAAGAAGAATAATGTAGCAACAACAATTAGTGGATTCATGGTGAGTAGTTCCTCGTGTCAAAAAAAAAATGGTTAAGGATACAATCAACCAATAAATTCTTACTTCTAAGCTCTATTGGGGAGAAGTAAAGTAACTAAAAAGTACAAATTGAAATCAAATTGAAATGATAATGTGAATTGTCCGAACTACATAGAAGCGAATTCCATATCCATATATCGGATTAGATAATGAATCTAACCTAGGAATATATAATATCCCCCCCCCCACACACACACATTTGTTTCTTCTATTTTGTTTGCATATTTTCTCATTTTCCATTGAATCGGATTCTAAAATCATTGCTTAAAGTGGAAACCTGCATAAAAGATGACTCCATTATAGACATTAAGGATATTATAGTATAGATCTAGCCTGACTCCATCCTCCTTAATGCATATATACTTTGAAAATTCCATAATATAGTCTAATTTATTCTCTCACCTACAACTCTAGGCTATGCATGCATTTTTTTTTGAGGTGAATAGCGATTGAGGATTTGGTCCTGCCTGCCTACTGCTACTTCATGGGCCAAGCCTAATTTGGATAGTTTGCACATAAGCCCAATAGGGAGAGAGAGAGTGAACGACGACTCTACTAGGTCCGTTATTCATTCCAAAGCCCAGAAACCCCCCAGAAACTCTCTGACCTGCATCGGACGGCTAGGAGAGCTCGCGTCACGATCCACGGGCTCACCGGGACTTGCACGCTGCCTTTATAATCCGCTCTCGCCGCCGAACCCTAGCTCCTCTTGCCTTTCTGCCCGCCCACCCGCCCACCCGTCTCCTCGCCTCGCCGTCTCGCCCCACGCCGCCGCCGCAAAGATGGTACGTCGATCGGTCGCTTTGGTTCTGTGCTGCTCCGGTAAGGCTTTTCAGCGACGCGTGTTTTGACGAGGTTCGGTGTCTTTGTGTTACGTGCAGCCGTTCAAGAGGTTCGTCGAGATCGGGCGCGTGGCCCTGGTGAACTACGGCAAGGACTACGGCCGCCTCGTCGTCATCGTCGACGTCGTCGACCAGAACCGGGTGAGTGCCGAGTCTTGCTGGTTGGAGTTCCGAAGCACTCTTGTGGCGTAGTAGATCTAGAGTTCTATAGCCATGTTCTGTTTGTTGGTAAGGAATCTTGTGCTATGGGTTGTTCTCCGGAAGAAATGTAGGAATCTGTTTTGTTTTATTAGCTAGTTTCTTTTTTGAAATGTTATTAGCTGCTTTCTGATGATGAAACAACAAATGGAATTCTACGAGTGCCATATCCTAGAAGTTGTTCTGTTAGTTTATTAGGATTAGCTGTAACTTCTGTGCCTAGTGCAATTACTGAGGTGATGTATAGAACAATACCTGTGGTTATCTGACATTGCTGTTTACCGTGATAATGGTTGTATAATGCACTGCTGGCAAGATCAATGGGTTTATTTCTGTTTACCTCGAAAAATGTTCTGCATATGTTTGTTACTGGTTATTTTGTGTTCTTGCAATTAGAGTTTAGCAGTCTGCTCTAGTTCTGGTTAGTTATGTTGTGGCTCTTTGAGCATTGAATTTCTCATTACTCTGGTGCATTCAGGCACTTGTGGATGCTCCTGATATGGTCAGGTGCCAGATGAACTTCAAGCGTCTTTCGCTGACCGACATCAAGATTGACATCAAGCGTATCCCTAAGAAGGCAACTTTGATCAAGGCCATGGAGGAAGCAGGTAATGGTCAATCTTGTGGTGCCCACGTCTGCAACATTTGGAGTTTGTTCTGTTGATGCTTATTTGAGTTCGTGGTGCCATTTTGTAGATGTGAAAACCAAATGGGAGAACAGCTCATGGGGTAAGAAGCTTGTTGTCCAGAAGAGAAGAGCATCGCTGAATGACTTTGACAGGTTCAAGGTCATGTTGGCTAAGATTAAGGTGAGGCATTTCACTACCATCTGGTTTATTAGTGTAGGGCATGGCTTTTTTCACCTGCTTAACCTGTCATTTTTCATATGAACAGAGGGGTGGTGCTATCAGGCAAGAGCTTGCCAAGCTCAAGAAGGAGGTTGCTGCTTAGAATATCTTAGTGGATGGCATGTTGAGTTTTTTGTTCCAAGTTGGATCTGCTCTATGTTCCAGTGTTCTTAAAGCCAGAATTAGTACAACTGTTTTCAGCGAACTATTTCATATTATGTCATGGCTGTTATTGAATACCCAAGCTAGTTTGCTACAGATGTGCCTCTTGCCTTAATTCATATGTGATATGTTGCCCGGTTCTCTGTTTTTACTTTTGACTTGTGTGCTTGTGGTTATATTTTAAGAATTGAGTAGGGTAAGCATATCTTTTGAATCCAAGTGAAACTGTTAATTAAATAAGATCAAAATAAAGTACAGTGGTACCTTCATTCTATTCCCGATCGACATCATTGTTGGTCAGTTGCTCTGTATTTGATAGCCTAGACGGCTAAAAGTTCAATAATAAAAAGTTTTGAAGGCTGCGCAGCACATCAAATATTTTTTTTGAATGTTGGCAAAGCTTGCCAAATTCATTGATTAGAAGAGAATAACAAGGTACAAAAGAGGTCCAAGTGTACGAAAAACAAGACACTCGGCGCAAGAGGAAGGGAAAATAAGGAGAAAGAAAAGAGAAGAGAGCTGGGGCGGGGGCTCAACCCGGATCAAAGGGGATCCCAGCACCTGCCAAATTTCACAATCTGATCTCGTCCCTAATCTTACGTCTGAAGCTTTCCAAAGTCAAGTATTCCTTCTGGAAGACCCGTCGATTCCGCTCCCTCCAAATTTCAAGGAAAGCAATCCCTTTTTCTTCTCCCTCGCGCAAACTTAGTGTCTCCTGTCCAATTCGCCGGGCACAGAGCAGGCATATCTACAAGTGTGGCGAAGGACTCCCAAGTGGTTCTGGACAAGGGGCACTCACAAAGCGGGCAGAAGTAATCATTTTCCAAAAGCGCATCGGCAATAAAGATTCTGCCGAGCATGACAGTCCACATGAAGAACCGGCACTTCCAGGGGCCCATCCGGACCAAATCTATTGGTAACCATCCATGGGGATAGCCAACGAATTGCAAGCGTAGGCCGAGTGAGCGCTGTTATATTTGTTATATTTGTTGCCATCGCGAAGAGTTGCCTATCCTCGTTGTAGCAGGGTAGAGGGGAGCTAACCCACGGTCGCGGCGGACGTTGCCATGCCAACCAAAGCCAGCATAGCCTAAGAGCCTGACCAAATTTGGCAATGTCAAGGACCCCCAAGCCACCAAGGTGTTTGGGGCGAGCACATAAAATATTTGAACTTGTATTTTGTTATAGAGAAAAGGCACAACCTGAGCCTGACTGCTGCCACTCTCGTGTTTGAAGAGAAGTGCGGGCCAAGAGCTTCGACAGCGCTGCTTGCCGGTGCATGCGACATTTGTCCATCCGCCTCCTCCACTAAACGTACTTGGTTGCTGAGAAATCTACCGTGCCAGCACTTTATCCATTTGCAGCACCATTAAGGACCTCTTGTCTGCCTCCTCCGCTAAAGGTACCCGGTTGCTGGCAAACCTACTCGTGTGCTCGCTATTTAAACCTTAGGACGACCTCTTGTTTGAACAGAAGGGGGAGATCACCACCATTGTGGCCGGCTGACATGAGGCCGGCGCTACGGAGGTGCCAAGCCCACTATTTAAACCTTAGGAGGGCCTCTTGTTTGAACAGAAGGGGGAGATCACCACCATTGTGGCCGGCTGGTAGGAGGCCGACGCTGCGGAGGTGCCAAGCCCGCTATTTAAACCTTAGGACGACCTCTTGTTTGAACAGAAGGGGGAGATCACCACCATTGTGGCTGGTTGGCAGGAGGCCGGCGCTGCGGAGGGCAGAGGCGGTTAACGATGAGCCGGCATGGTGCAAGGCACATGCTCACTACACCGACATGGTGCTGGAGGAGTGGGAGTTCGGCAGGCGCTGGCCGAACAGGCCTACAATCCTTCACCAACCAATGCCGACATCACCATTGGCAAGGCCCATGCTCACTACACCGACATGGTGATGGAGGAGCGGGAGGCCGTGTTCCGGCAGGCACAGGTCGAACAGGCCTACAATCTCCGCCTCCTCGACGAGTACGGGCGCACGGATGAGCTACCCGCCCCCGGTGCGGCCATCGCGGCGGACGTGGACATGGGTGAGCAGAAGGCTCTGCTCGACTCCTACCGCGCCGCACGCGACATCTCTCGCGACTACTGGCTCTACCGCCAGTATCAGGCGGATTTAAAGGCCACCTACTAGGGGATCGACGAGGTGGCGGATGAAGTTTACGGGCCCGATGACGGCGATGAGGAGGCTGGCGGCTCCGTGGCCGCGGCATGGCGCAACAACGACGATCCAGGCACGTCCGCGGGCGCTGCCGACAGCGAGGCAGATTAGAGCATGGGAAGGAGCTGACGCTTGTGTCCCAGGAAGGCCACCGCTCTTGTCCTCCCGCTAAAGCTACGCCTTGTGGCCTCATCCTCGTCAGGTGATTAGCCGCTTGCAGGCTGCAGCGGCGGAGCTGGAGCTTCACTTCCAAGGGCTCATAGCCGGCCGGATATGGGGAACGGGCATCGGCAGTAATTTAGTCAGACTAGGTTAGAGTACGGTTTAGTTTGAAAAAAATAATCTAAAATGCAATGAATTTTGTCCTATTTGTATGAAAATCAACCGTTTTCCATGAATTTTATCCGAATTGCTTAATGTCGATTTGAAATGTATGCAGATAGCATTGGATGGCCTGTTAGAGGACTGGCCCCCTTTTCGTAGACGGATGCAATGTCTCATTTCTGGGTCAGCGTCGAAGATACCCTAACAGTTCAAAGGAACATGCGCACCGAGGCCTTGCCATAGACTATGACATACATAGGGAAAGCTAACGTGTTGAAGGACTTGGAACCAAAAGTCTTCACGTCCCACTTGGACTAGGAAAGAGCGGTAAATGCAGACCAACAAGTTTGGGCCAAACTCTGATGAAGCACCAACTCCGCCATTGGCTCAGACACAACATAGAACCAGAGGGGACATGACCCTGATCCCCTCTTGCCCAGAATCGAGGGTGGCAACCCACCAGCGGCATCGACAGGGACCCTCCACTCTTGCAGCCATGAGACCGGTAGGAATTGAATCCGAGCCGCCATTCGTCACTTCTACTTGTGAACTGCGTTGGGATTTCCTCGAAGAGGAGAGGATGATGTAGTACAGTAGAGGTAAGTATTTTCCTCAGTTAAGAATCAAGTTTATGAATCTAGTAGGAGAAGCAAGCAACACCAACAACAAATCCTTACAACCCAACACGAACAAGGGGTTGTCAATCTCTTGACGGTTATGAGCAAGATTAAATTGTATGGTGTTTGATAGATAGATCACAAATTAAAATAAATAAAAGAAAAACACAACAAGGTATTTTTGGTTTTGTATATGATAAAAGATAGACCCCAGGGGTCCTAGTTTTCACTAGAGGCTTCTCTCTTGAAAATAACATATGATGGATAAACAAATTATTGTTGGGCAACTAATAGAAAAGCAAATAATTATGACGATATTCAAGGCAATGATCATGTATATATGCATCACGTCCGAGACAAGTAGACCGACTCCTGCCTACATCTACTACTATTACTCCACACATCGACTGCTATCCAGCTTGCATCTACTGTATTAAGTTCATAAAAAATGGAGTAATGCCTTAAGCAAGATTACATGATGTAGACAAGATAAACTCACATATGAATAAACCCCATGTTTTTACCCTTAATAACAACGATACATACGTGTCATGTCCCCTTCTGTCACTGGGATTGAGCACCACAAGATCAAACCCATTACAAAGCACCTCTCCCATTGCAAGATAAATAAATCTAGTTGGCCAAACCAAATCAATAAATCAAAGAGAAATATGAAGCTATAACAATCATCATAAAAGAGTTCAGAGAAAACTCAAATAATATTCATGGATAGATCTGATCATAAACTCATAATTCGTCGGATCCCAACAAACACACCGCAAAAAGTGATTGCATCAGATAGAACTCCAAGAACATTGAGGAGAACATTGTCTTGAAGATCAAATAGAGAAGAAGCCATCTAGATACTAACTATGGACCCACAGATTTATGGTAAACTACACAAGCATCATCAGAAGGGCAGCAAGGATGCTGTAGAGTCCCTCCGTGACCGAATTCCCCTCCGACAGAGTGCCCGAAAAGGCCTCCAGATGGGATCTATCAAGAATAGAAACTTGCGGTGGCGGAAAAAGTATTTCATGGACTCCCCTGTTGGTTTCCAGATTTTAGAGAATTTATAGAGGCGGAGTTAGGTCAAATAGAGCCACGTGGGCCCCACAAGCCACCAGGGCGCGCTCTACCCCCTAAGCGCGCCCTGGTGCCTTGTGGGCCACAAATCCATCTTCTTGTCCCCTCTAGAAGCTTCCAGGGTCTCTTATTGCTAGAAAAAATCTCCAAAATGTTTCGTGGCATTTGGTACCGATATTCTGAAAAACCAAAAACAAGCAAAAAAATAGCAACTGTCACTGGGCACTAAGTTAGCAGGTTAGTCCCAAAAAATGACATATAATTGTTTGAAAGTGTATATAAAACATCCAAGATTGATACTATAATAGGAGGGAACAATAAAAACTATCAAGCATCCCCAAGCTTAATTCTTACACCTCCTCGAGTAGGTAAATGATAAAAATAGATTTTTTGGTGTGAATGCTACCTAACATATTCATCATGTACTCTTTTCTTTTGTAGCATGGACATTTAGACTTGAATAATTCAAAGCAATAGTCTATAATTTGACATGAAGACATCAATACTCAAGCATACTAACAAGCAACCATGTTTTTCAAGATATCAACGCTAATGAAAGTTATCCCTAGCCCATTTTGCTCAATCATTGATCCATTCATGAAACACACTCAACATTAGCTACATCCAATGCAAAAGTATGACAATAGTGCTCTCTAGTTGGTGCTTTGTAAGAGAAGATAGAGACTCAAAATAAAAATAAAAATCGCATAAAAGTAAATAGATAGACTCTTTGTAGAGGGAAGCAGAGATTTGTAGAGGTGCTAGAGCTCAAGGCTTAAATTAGTGCTAAAGTTATTTTGAGAGGCATGCTTTTCCGGTCAACGAAAATGACCGAGAATTCCTAATATCTTCCATGCTAGACAAATTATAGGCAGTTCTCAAACAGAAAATAAAGTTTATTTCCTTTCCACCATTCTTTCACAATCCATGGCTAGCCGTATCCAGGGGTGCCTTCCATACCAACACTTTCCAAGGAATTTATTATTATCATCATATTATTTTTTTTCATTTCGGGACTGGGCATCCCTATTACCCGTCACACTCTCGTGCAATGATAAGTGAATAAACACTCATCATGAGAATAAAATACCTAGGATGGAAAATATGCGGTATGGGGACACAAAACAGGAATTTATTTTGAAAAATTAGAGTTGGCACATGCAAATATACTTGGAATGGCATGAATCACATATAGGTAGGTATGGTGGGCTTGGATGCACAAGCAGCATTCCCACTTAGTACAAATGAAGGCTAGCAAATAGATTGAGAAGAGACCAACCAAAAAGCAAAAACGGGTCATAACATGCAACTAACACCGAATAATGCACCATAAGTAGGATGTAACTTCGTTGCATAACTATTGACTTTATGTGCATGCATAGGGAATCACAAACCTTAACACCAATATTCTTACTAAAGCACAATTTCTCACTAACACGACTCACATATTATCATCTCCATACGCAAAACTATTGCAAGGAATCAAACCTATCATATCCAATGATCTATTTGGAAGTTTTTATTATATCCCTCTTGGATATTCATCATATTGGGACCAAATTCATATCTTGTGCAAATTACCATTGCTATTATCAACTCTCAAACAGATTTAAGTGAAGCATGAGAGTGTAAATATTTCTTCAAAATATAATTCTATGAACTCTCAAAATAATATAAGTGAAGCATGAGAGTGTATTTCTTTAAAATAGGATCACCACTATGCTAAAAATATATATAAGTGAAGCACTACAGCAACTGCTGCCTAGCTCAAAAGATTTAAGTGAAGCACTTAGAGTATTCTAATAAATCATGATAAATGTGTGGCTCTCTCAAATAAGTGTGTCCAGCAAGGATTATTATGACAAACTAAAAAGCAAACAAAGCAAAGACTCATATAATACACGACGCTCCAAGCAAAACTCATGACATGTGACGAATAAAAATATAGCTCCAAGTAAAATTAACGATAGTTGGTAGAAGAAAGAGGGGATGCCTTCCGTGGCATCCCCAAGATTAGTTGCTTAGGAGTCCTTGAATATTACCTTGGGGTGCCTCGGGCATCCCCAAGCTTAGGCTCTTTCCACTCCTTATTCCTTCATCCATCGTGATCTCACACAAAACTTGAAAACTTCAATCACACAAAACTCAACAAAACCTCATGAGATCCGTTAGTATAACAAAGCAAAT
The DNA here is from genome assembly GCA_021437245.1 of Aegilops speltoides. NCBI lineage: Eukaryota > Viridiplantae > Streptophyta > Magnoliopsida > Poales > Poaceae > Aegilops > Aegilops speltoides. The sequence goes on from CM038146.1 coordinate 340,402,761, forward strand.
CACTACTTTAAGTATTGTTCCAAACCTATTCATATTTTGTTTTTGTGTTATACCTACTGTATTCTAACTTCTCCATGGCTTAAACCCCCCGATATAATCAATAGTTTCATCAAAACAAGCAAAACAATGCATCAAAAGCAGAATCTGTCAAAAACAGAAAAGCCTGTAGCAATCTGAACATTGACCATACTTCTGTAACTCAAAAAATTCTGAAAAATTAGGACAACGTGGGAAATTTGTATATCAACCATGTATAAAAAATTCAGAAATTTATCGCTCTCTAGAAAATGTGAACAATTATGCTACTGGACGCCAAAGTTTCTCTTTTTGCACAGAATCAAAGCAACTGTCAACCAAATCATCCCAAAGGCTTTACTTGGCACAAACACTAACTAAAACATAAAAACACAATCATAATAGTAGCATAATTGTGTGCACACAAGAAAACTGAAAAAATAAACACAAAAAGTTAAGATAACTATTGGGTTGCCTCCCAACTAGCGCTATTGTTTTACGCCCCTAGCTAGGCATAATGCATTGTTTCAAGTGTTGTTATCTTTATTCTTTTCATTCAAAGATGTGTTTGCCTCGGGAGGTTTTTCAAAAACAATATGAAACACATCATCCATGGGAATTTTAGCATTAGCAAGTTGGCCATCCGCAAATCCCTCTTGGTCACTGGTTAGAATCCTCGACTATTGTTTATTAATACCATTAAAAACTGGTTGGATTGTATTCAAAGGAGGGACTTCCTTTTTGGTATTTTCATCAAAAGACTGATCATCACGAAATAGATATCTCAACAAGTAGTCACTATTATATACAATCTCATCTATTGCCGGTTTTTCATGGTTCATTCCATAAAAATCAAAGAGCTCTCTAGCGTCCCGCACTATATAATCAAATTCATTCATATGAACAAGGGTAGCTATTTTCTTAGCCCTAGGATTTTTTATAATAGGCAACTCATAAAATAATCTTTGCAAAGTAGGATGGGTACGAATAAATCTTCTCTCAAGTTTAAGAATAAGTGCGGAAATAGCTTCGGCATAAGTTTTGGTTCTTTTAAGTATAGAAGCATCACCACAAGCCAAAGTTCCAGTGCAATTAAAGAATTCTTGGATAACACTTTTCCCTATATATTCCCATGTCGCATCACAAAAGTTTTAGCATCTAAATTGGTAGGAATTTTGATTTTAGGAGTTCTACCATCCTCACTTTTTTCTAGACCAAAATCACCCATGGTAGCAATTTTGAGCAAACAAACAAGAAAACACGCAAAAAGGCAAACATAAAATATTTTGTATTTTTGTAAAAACTTTTTAGAAGTGGGGGAGATGAAAACGAGAGGCAAAAGGCAAATAATGTAAGTGCAAGACAATGAAAGTTTATGAGTAGATACTTGATAGATATTGATGATGTCTCCCCTGCAACGATGCCAGGAATTCTTCCTACTACTTGTGAACTGCTTAGGATTTCCCCGAAGAGGAGAGGATGATGCAATACAATAGAGGTAAGTATTTCCCTTAGTTAAGAACCAAGGTTATCAATCCAGTAGGAGAACCAAACAAGACCTCGTTAGCAGCACCTACACACAAACAACAAATCCTTGCAACCCAACGCGAACAAGGGGTTGTCAATCCCTTGATGGTTACGACCAAGATTAAATTGTATGATGTTTGATAGATAGATCGGACAAAATACAAAATAAAAGAAATAAAATAAAAACACAGCAAGGTATTTTTGGTTTTTGTACATGATAAGAGATAGACCCAAGGGCCATAGTTTTCACTAGAGGCTTCTCTCTTGAAAATAGCATACGGTGGGTAAACAAATTACTCGTGGGCAATTGATAGAAAAACAAATAATTATGATGATATCCAAGGCAATGATCATGTATATAGGCATCACGTCCGAGACAAGTAGACCGACTCTTGCCTGCATCTACTACTATTACTCCACACATCGACCGCTATCCGGCATGCATCTAGTGTATTAAGTTCATAAAAACAGAGTAACGCCTTAAGCAAGATGACATGATGTAGACAAGATAAACTCATGTATGAATAAACCCCATCTTTTTGCCCTGAATAGCAACGATACATACGTGTCATGTCCCCTTCTGTCACTGGGTTTGAGCACCGCAAGATCGAACCCATTACAAAGCACCTCTCCCATTGCAAGATAAATCAATCTAGTTGGCCAAACCAAATCAATAGCTCGACGAGAAATACGAAGCTATAACAATCATGCATAAAAGAGTTCAGAGAAAACTCAAATAATATTCATGGATAGATATGATCATAAACTCACAATTCATCGGATCCCAACAAACACACCGCAAAAAGTGATTACGTTAGATAGAATGAACATCGAGGAGAACACTGTATTGAAGATCAAATAGAGAGAAGAAGCCATCTAGCTACTAACTATGGACCCGTAGGTCTGTGGTAAACTACTCACGCATCATTGGAAGGGCAGCAAGGATGATGTAGAGCCCCTCTGTGATCGGATCCCCCTCCGGCAGAATGCCAAAAAAGGCCTCCAGATGGGATCTGTCAAGAACAGGAACTTGCGGCGGCAGAAAAGGTATTTCGTGGTCTCCCCTATTGGTTTCTAGATTTTAGAGAATTTATAGAGGTGGAGTTAGGTCAAATGGAGCCATGTGGGCCCCACAAATCACCAGAGCGCGTCCTACCCCCTGGGCACGCACTGGTGCCTCGTGGGGCACTGCTCCATCTTCTCATCCCCTCTCGAAGATTCTAGGGTCTCTGATACGTCCATTTTGCATCATCCTTTTATATCGATATTTATTGCATTATGGGCTGTTATTACACATTATGTCTCAATACTTATGGCTATTCTCTCTTATTTTACAAGGTTTACCATGAAGAGGGGGAATGCTTGCGCACTGAATTCAGGCCGAAAAGGAGCAAATATTGAAACCTATTCTCGCATGACTCCAAAAATCCACGAAATTCCACTAAGTCATTTTTGGAATTAATAAGAATTATTGAGCGAAGAAAACACCAGAGGGGCCCACACTGCCGGGAGGGTGGGGCGCGCCCACCCTCTGGGCGCGCCCCATCCCCTGGGCCTCGTGGCCCTTCGGTGCCCATCTTACGCTATATGAAGGCTTTTACCTGAAAAAAAATCGAGGCAAGCTTACGGGACGAAACTCCACCGCCACGAGGCGGAACCTGCGGAACCAATCTAGGGCTCCGTGAGCTGTTCGCTGGGAAACTTCCCCGGAGGGGGAAATCATCACCATCGTCATCACCAACAATCCTCTCATCGGGAGGGGTCAATCTCCATCAACATCTTCACCAAAGACCATCTCCTCTCAAAACCCTAGTTCATCTCTTGTATCCAATCTTGTATCAAAACCACAAATTGGTACCTGTGGGTTGCTAGTAGTGTTGATTACACTACAAAAAAATACACTTCCGTGATAATACGTGTTTGTCACAGTAGGTCATGTTTTTTGTCATGCATGTACATCCATGACAAATTTATGACAGAATCAAGATAGTCATACCTGTGCTGTCGTAGAAGTGTTCCATGACATTACCAAAATTGTCATCACGGAAGTGTCCACTTCCATGACGATAAATCGCGTCCGTAAGTGCTTTTCGTCAAGGGTGACCGACACGTGGCATCCACCGTAAGCGAACGCCGTTAAGCTATCGGGTCGGGTTTTGGATCCGATAACCCGTTATCGACCCGACCAATGGGGATTTCCCATGTGTAAAATCATCATTGGCTGGAGGAAACGCGTGTCGGCTCATTGTTGGGACAGATGTCATCCACTCATTGGACAGAAGGCGCCTATGATACGTCGACACGTGGCACGGCCCAACAGAGGCCCATTCCTATGAAAAGGCCGGCCCGTTTGACTTGGTCAAAATGTGATGGGCCGGCCCATGGAAAGCCTGTTAACGGCCTGTTTGCATATAGCCCTTCTAGAACCCGCTAACCCAAGGCCCGTTACGCCCTATCCGAATTAGGCCCAGTAGCGTCATCTGGGCCATCCAATATGATTCTAGCCCATTTTCACTTCTGGCCCATGTATGGCCCATGACGTCTTTCGGCTCATATGAGGCCCTATGTAACACTTGGCCTATTAACGGCTGGCCCGCAATGAACAGTGTATCACTTTAGACCCATTAACGACCCGTGGTGAAACTGGCCCGTAATGAACAGTGTATCACTTTATACCCATTAAGGGCACGTTATTCAGTTGGGCCGTTTCCAGCCCATGTTATCTTTCGGCCTTCTCAGAGCCCATTTATTCTTGGGCTCATTTCGAGCATTCGTTTACTTACGGCCCATTAATGTCATTTTCTGCTTGTGGGCCAAATTCATCCGGTGGTTACAGTTGGCCCGTTTGTGGTCCATTAATATATTGGGCCGTTTTCATAGCGTCATCAAATACAACCTATTAACGATGGCCCATTATGGTCGGCCCATGAACGGACGATTCCAACTCTAGCCCGTTTACGGCCATAATGCGGCCTGTTATTGGCCCATGTTTGGCCAATCGATCATACGGCCCGTATAAGGCCCATTGATGATACGGCCCGTAGAAGGCCCATTGTTTCTACGACCCGTAGAAGGCCCAATGTTTCTGACCCGTAGAAGGCCTCTTGTTTCTGACCCGTAGAAGGCCCATCGCTTTCTACTGACCCGTAGGAGGCCCAAAGTGTGACTACTGATAAATATTAGCCCATGGTTATTGTGGCCTAGTTTTAAAAATAGGTTATTGCAGCCACTAGCAAACCGCGGAAAAAGAAGCGCACCGACTACAAGCAAACTAATAAACAAGACAACAAGGAAATAAATAAGCAAGCAACTTATGCTAGGCTATCACGGCTATTACACATATTACATCCTTTGGGCATCAAAGTTCACCACCGTTGCAAATATAGGGAACACAACAAACATATAAACGCCGCAGACAAAACAAGTCCGAGCTGAAACCACTTTAGAAGAGTTCAAGAAACAATATCACAGGTACCCATAATGTTGGCAAGATGCTTAGCAAGCTTATTAACTTTCTCTTGTTTGGCGCTTAAATCCTCTAGCGCTTTGTGTTGCACAAGAAAGTACGATCTGATTCTGCAGGACTTCCTCATCCTTGACTTCTTGCCGCAAAGACACCGATCGATGCCTTTCACTTGTAGTGAGGCCGAAGAAGTCAAGTGATTCAGCAAATGAGTTCGAAGAGCTTGTGCCAAAGAAGATCGCCGATAACTCAAACACTACATCAACGCAGGACTGTGGGGTTTTCTCACTATCTACAAGATCGTTTTTATCACCTTTCTTGGAGACCAACAGGGTTGTCTCACTATCTTGAACCTTATTTGCATTACTTTCTCTACCATTGCATAGTGGGGTGCTCTTCTCCAATATTTTGTTTGCATACTACAAGAGAAACAAGCAGACACGTCACAGGTTTAGCTTGTAGTATACCAAACTCATTTTGGTAAACTGGTTCAGTAGTAAGGTGGACAGTATAACAACATGAAACAAACATATATCTATGTACTATGGTCACTGTATTGTCCATATCATTCTAGTTTATGTTCCCTAATCAAGATAGAGACACAGTTCAACTCATATATTTTTAAGACACATCAGCATAGACAGAATATAAGTGTGAGAAACTACAAAACATTGGCAGCACTTGTAATGTGCATCACATGAGAACATAACTGTTTATACAACTCAAACTGAAATCAACATAGAGCAAGAAGTTAGAACAACAATCCAGTTAAAGAAATAGGTTTAAAACATACCTGTTGCGCCATTGGAGTTTCAATTGGATCCTTTTTCGAAAGTAGTTGGTATGAGTAAATACAGTGATGCAACATCAAAGGAGTATGGACTATAGCTACGGAATCTGACCTAAGAACAGTTGCTCTTCTGCTTTAAACGTGGAGTTTGGGTTAGCTGTGGTGGTCTTCATGCTTTGGGCACTGCAGTAGCTTTAGAAACTGCTCGTGTGGGGGTACTCTGTGGTGGACATGGTGCTTTGTCAACTATAAGTGGGTTACTATCCGCTGGGGTTGCGGTTAGATGGGTTGTAGCTGGTTCTCTGCCCAACAGTGTAAGTGTGCAATCTGGAAGAGTCTCAATTATGTGTGGTGGGGCTAGTTTGTGGGCCAGTACAACCATGGTTCTATCTGCATCGACGGGTAGCACTGTCTTTTGTGAAGAACGGGTTTTTGCTCCCTTAGATACTATCATCACCCCCTCCAATTCAAATGGCTGATAAACAAGAAAAGAAATTGAACGTACATACATCATATGATAGACAGATGTGGTAGTTCACATATATGTTGTCTAACCAAACAGGACAACATGACACAATTTCACATATATGATGCCTAACTAAACACGATAGCATGACACAGTTTCAGATATATGATGGATAACTTAATAGGATATAATGGCATAATTCAACATATGATGAGTACCTAAACAGGATGACATGACAAAACTATATGATGTCTTTCTAAAATAGGTTGGGATGAAATAATTCACATACATGTTGTCTAAGTATACAGGATGTCGTGATATAATTGACATAATTGATTCATATACTAAGCAGCTGGCACTCGCATGTATGATCTCTAAACTAAGCAGATAGGATTCAATATTGTGCATATGATGTCTAAACTAAGCAATGCAAGACACCATATGCATCATATGAGAAATATAAACATTGCAACTTAGAGCATACACCTCAGGTGGGATATAGGACTGGTCATCTGTCTCGAATCCTCCTCCGAGGAGCTCCTCAGTAACCATCGAGATATATGCTTCAACAGTACCATTGCCGCTCAAGACCTTTTTTACTCCAGATTTTTCCATAACCGCTCAAATGGCTGATACACATGAAGAGTAGTTCAATATACACATTGTCGACAAATGGAATACGTAATGAAAAAAAGATGGCATGAGATAATTCACATATATGATGCCTGGCTCCATGGCGGTGCATAATTCACATATATGATAACTGGCTGAAAAACATGGCATTGCATAATTCACATATCTGATATAGAAATCAAACATGAGGCATTCACACAAAGCATGTCTAACCTAAGAAGATGGCATGGCAATGCAAGACACCATATGCATGATATGAGCAATATAACCCAGCCAAGTTAGAGCATGCACCTCGGGGGGGGGGATACGACTGGTCATCTCTCTCTGAATCCTCCTCTGAGGAGCTATCTGTAACCAGCAAGAAATTTGCATCGATAGGTAGCACGGACTACTCAGAAGACCTTGTTTTCACTCCAGATTTTCCCATGAACGACTCAAATAGCTGATGCACAGGAAGAGTAGATGAATGTATAAACATTGTTGACAAATGGAATACATTATGGAAAAAAATATGGCACAACACAATTCACATGTACGATGACTGGCTAAACAGGATGGCATTGCATAATTCACGTATATGATGCCTGGCTAAAGCAGATTGCATTGCATAATTCCCATATACTCCCTCCATTCCTAAATATTTGTCTTTTTATAGATTTCAAATGGACTACCACATATAGATGTATATAGACATATTTTAGAGTGTAGATTCACTCATTTTGTTCCGTATGTAGTCACTTGTTGAAATCTCTAAAAAGACAAATATTTAGGAATGGTGGAGTATGATATAGAAACCAAACAGTGGCATTCACACAAAGCAAATCTAAACTAAGTCGATGACATATAAGATGTATAATGTAAGCAATGCAAGGCGCCATATGCATGATATGACCAACATCGGCATGCCGGAGTTAGAGAAAACACCCGGTGGTAAGCAGAATGGTCGGCTCCTACGAATCTCCATCGAGCAGTTATCTTCCTCTCGGAATACAATCTGGAAATGCAGGAGAGGGGGGCACTTCGCCCACCATGGAGCAGCGTCAGCATTACATTATATTTGCATAGCAGTCTTCTCTTTTCTCTACATGTTCAAGAAGATTGTGTACAATATCGACATGCATAATAAAAAATAGTTAGATTTTGTAAGGCCTAAGGGTGCATGCAAAAATCAAGACTGATGGTAGCAAGCGTGGATGGATCCAAAACTAATGATAGCGGTAGATTATAGCTTCAGTTTAAAAAGATAGACAATGGATCATCTATTGTTTGTTGCCCACCCAACATGAACCACATAGAAGACCCGGATGAACGGATAGTAGAGCGGATACTATTAGTTCATTGGCTCGATATGAGACCCATGGGCAATTCAAAACACAAGATTGAACGATAAAGTAGCAGGCAATAATAACCGATGTATAATGTAAGCAAACACGAAAGACTGTGGACTCTCTTCCGGAACTGTGTAGTCCTCAAGTTCATCTGCTCAGTCGATGATGGTAATGCAGTTGGCGTGGCTGTCGGCAACGGGGAAGATGATCTAAGGCGGTGAAAGAAAGTCTGCAGGGGGGTCTCTGCTGTAGTGAATGCTTCTGTCGATGGTGCACCTCAGGTGGGGTGGATGACGGCACGGCAGGAGCAGGACATAACACATAAAGTTTTCTTTGACGCCAATCTAAAAATGAAGTAAATCTGTAAGGGCTCCTTAGAATTGGAGGATTCTATAAACGCAAGGATAGGAAAAACATAGGAATAGGATAGGAATGCACGTGCAAAACAGAGCATTTGGAAACATAGGATTTCAGTCAACCTGGGTGTTTGGCTCACATGAATTGGAAGAATAGAGGAATGGAGAAACAAAGTGATGCGACGATTGTACAACCTCTTTGGCATAGCCTTGTGGACCTCAGCATCATTGGGTTGGACGTGGAGGATGGTGATGATCTTTGGTGTGACTGTCGAGGCGGGAAGAAGATCCGAGGCCTCTGGAAAGCGGCGCCGAGGGTCTTGCTCATTGTGATGGATGGTTCCGTCGTTGGAGCAGCTCCGCTAAGGTGTACGGCGACGAGGCTGAAGCATGACAAGACAGACAACTTTAATCTCAAGGGGGACCCTAATATCATTTGCAATAGATGATGTAAAATACATCACCAAAAAGTGCTAGATGTAAAACGCATCAGCCGCGCCACGGCTGCTTCGACAGATGCTGTAAGTACTGTTCACTCTGAACTTAACTGAAGAAAATGAACTTCACAGTCAAAACTGAATTTTACTGTCGACACGGATTGAACTAGTAACAGAGCATTGCAATAGATGTTTAGGGCGTTCGAGCACTAGTAGCAGAGAAGCAGTGATCTAAATCAGCAGACGCTGAGCGGGGAACACACTAGCAGAGAGCAAGTCGGCAAGAGCACCACGAAGCGAGTGCTAAAGCAGCAACTCCTGAGAGCTGCGGAGGTCGTAGCAACAGCAAAGCAGCGTAAGCGAGAGCAAGAGTAGAGCAGCAGCACAAACGAAAGAAGGAAGCAGTCAAAGAAGCGACCGACAACAAAACAGAAGCAGCATGAAGCGAGAGCTGGAGCAGCTGCAGCTAGTGCCATTGTGGAAGTCGCCGCCGAGGAAGCAACGACATGGGGGAGAGACGCCGTGGATGATGTGGTCGGCGACGACACCGTCGATGGATAAGCCATGTCTGCTCGGTATCGAGCACCGGCAGCCCCGTGAGATCGAATAAAAGATATTGCAGCGGTGAGTGCAGAACCTCCTTGGTGGCGCCGAGTTGGCCTCTGCTTCATCGGAGGAATTGGTGAGGGTGCTGCGGTTCCGGTGGGGCAGGTCAAGATGGCGCTGTGGGGATTGAGGTGGCGCAATAGACGAGGCGAACGTTGGGGCAGCTCCTTGGAGGTGGAGGACGGGGCGGCTGATCCGGCGGGACGACGAGATCGACAACGGAAGACGTAGTCGGGGAAGAGTCTTCGGCTGGGCGGCGGTCGGGAGGCCGATGGAGGAGCGTGGGTTTTCGCGGGTTTTGGCGGCCTCGGTGTACGAATTGGGGGGGGGGGGAAGGAGGAGGGGGGAGCCAAGCTTAGGGACGCGCTTGTCTGAAATGTAGGGTAAGTTACCAGCGTACCCCCACCGATTTTGACACCGCGACGTGGAGCTTCATTTCCGGCTAAGAGGTAGAAGGGGGATTTCGCGTGTCTGGGCTGCGAGAGCGATTTCGGATGAGGAGGGAGTTCTCGCGCGCGTCCAAATTTTGGGATAACAAGGCGCGGCACGGGTTGAAGAAGTGGGAGTTTCAAAGCAGGTGAGATAAAAGATACTTGAGCTTGAAAATTTTGAGATAACAAGGTTTCCTTGTTTGGCAGAACAAACTTAACGTGTAAAAAAATCATAAAATACACAAGAGAGTCATGTCCCCTTTTACTATATTGCTATAGATGCCATAGAAAAAACTACAAGAAAAATGTAAAAAAATCGGGAGAACAAGATTACCTTGCACAGTACCAAATCGATTCGCACTTCCCTCAACAACAACAAAAAACAAATCAATTCCCACCAAAGAAAGAGTAATGTCCCTTTTTTATATGATTACAGATTCCATGATCTCGAATTTCAATTTTTGAATCCATGTTATGTTGAATTCAAATATATCATTAGGTGACCTTGCGGTTTATAATTGATGTAGTCGTATATTTTGATCTTCCATCATATATGAACATTTTACTCCACCATGTGAACATATATATTGTCGTCTACCATATGGACTAAATTTGAATCAATTTTCCTTATTTGAATACGATTGTTGTCAAGTTATACAATAATTTAAATATTATCTTGATAAGAAAAGGACATGCATATAGCAGTAATCATATTTCACTATGAACTACATGTACCCTACGCTCTCCAATTCAAATATCTGTATCCATTTTATGTTGAATTCAAATCATAGTACATTATTGGTCTAGGTAGCGAGATGTTCGGGATAATCTAAACCCTGTCTTCATACGTATAATTTTTGGCTGAATCGGGACAAGTTTTGATATAAGCCTCTTGCAAAACCGGAGATTCTCTCAACAAGCCTCGTGGTTCCAAGAGGGAACGTGTCACCTTTGTGTGCGAAACGATATACGCCGCCTCCCCCTGATTTTATTTACAGAGGCAACATAGAACTATATGAGTGCCCTGTTAAATTTTGGAATTATTTCGGGTTCATTTGGCCTTTTTATACATTAATTGAGTTTCTGGACTTTTAATGTGCATAATCTAAATATGAATTGCATGCACATGCTCCGGTGCACCAAAGTGGGTTGAAAAATCACATGTGTGTCCTTGGTTGAATTTCTAGGTCCCATGGAAGAAATGAGAATAAAATTCAAACATCTGGGCGTCATGACTCTGCCGAGAACATCAAGAAACTTAGATTTTAAATTCATGTAAATCCAAAACTCAGCTGGAAATCATGAAACTTGGCATGGTGTCATGTCATGGCACTAAGATGTTGTGGTAAAAAATTGGGCCGATTTGGAAGCTCGTGGTTCTAAGAGGGAACGTGCCACCTTTGAGTGTGAAACGATATACCCTGCCCCCCCGCCCTTGAGTTTCTTAACAAAGGCAACATAGAACTACATTAGTGCCATGTTAAATTTTGGAATTATTCCAGGTTCGTTTGTCGTTTTTTATACATTAATTGAGTTTCTGGTCATTTAATGTGCATAAGTCAAATTTGAACTACAAGCACATGCTCTCGTGCACCAAAGTTGGTTGAAAAATCACATTTGTGTCCTCGGGTGAATTTCTAGGTCCCATGCAAGAAATGAGAATAAAATTAAAACATCTGGGCATCGTGGCTCGCCGAGAACATTGAGAAACTTGGTTTAAAATTCTTGTAAATCAAAACACGTCTGAAAATCATGAAACTTGGCATGGATGTCATGTCATGGTACTACCATGTTGTGGTAAAAAATGGCGAATAGGAACAGATTTTGGTATAAGCTTCTTGCAAACGAAGCTTCTCTCAAGAAGGCTCGTGGTTACGAGAGGAACGTGTCACCTTTGAGTCTTAAACGATATCGTTGTCCCCTTGAGTTTATTTACAAAGGCAACATAGAACTACATGAGTGCCTGTTAAATTTTGGAATTATTCCGGCCGTTTGGCCTTATTTACACATTAATTGAGTTTTGGTCATTTAATGTTCATAATTCAAATTTGAACTACAAGCACGTGCTCCGTGCACTAAAGTTGGTTGAAAATCACATTTGTGTCCTCGGGTGAATTTCTACTCCCATGCAAAAATGAGAATAAGATTCAAACATCGGGCATTGTGGCTCGGTCGAGAACATTGAGAAACTTGGTTTTAAAATCATGAAACTTGGCATGGTGTCATGTCAAGGTAGTACCATGCCGTGGTAAAAAAAATTGGCGAATAGGAACAAATTTTGGTATAAGCTTCTTGCAAATCGGAGCTTCTCTCAAGAAGGCTCGTGGTTACGGGAGGAGCGTGTCACCTTGTGTGCATAATTCAAATTTGAAATACAAGCACATGTTCCAATGCACCAAAGTTGGTTGAAAAATCACATGTGTGTCCTCGGGTAAATTTCTAGGTTCCATGCAAGAAATGGGAATGAAATTCAAAATTCAGGTGTCGTGGCTGGGTTGGAAACATTGAGAAACTTAGTTTTTAATTCTGTAAATACAAAACACGCATGAAAATAATGAAACTTGGCTTGGTGCCATGACATGGCACCAACATCTTTGTGGTAAATTTGCGATCCGATTTGCGAAGCGCACACATTAACAATCAACAAAGTCATTTTGGAACAAGTGTCACGTTACAAACGGAAACACAAGTATTATTGAAACCGTGGGCGTTCTACTTACTAGTACCATTTACGTGCCACCACGCGTCCCCATTTTTATTAGCTAGGAGGCGCCGTGCAGGTAGCTATTTGAGTCGAGAGGCGTGCGATCGACCCTGCGTGCTTATCGGGAGGAGAGCCCTTTGACCTCCATCTGCCGTTCACCTCTCTCCCAAGGTCTCCATTAATGGCGCCCGAGCCTCTGTTTAATGGCGTGGCTATGTCTCACTCGACTGAGATTTAAGAGAGAAAAAAGAAAATCTGAAAGCACGGATCTTGATGTAAGATGCGATGGACCTATATAGCATCTATTGTGACTTATAGCATGACTGATGAATATATAAGGACAATTTTTTTTGATCAAAGAAGGGCTTGCCCCTTCCGATTTTCATTACTGAAAACCACCACAATTCACAAGAAGTTCAGCACAACTCCAGCCTAACACGAAGGACTAAAAGCTACTCCCTCCGTCCCATAATATAAGATGCTTTTTGACACTAGTACCAGATTGAAATTGCAACATCCCAAGAGGCCAACAAAGGCCAAACATCCGTGCTAGAACCCAACATTTCACAACCGACGACACAATCCACATCCTAAACCGATTATTACATCAAAAGAAACTAGGAAACTGAAGGAAGCCCAACAGCAACTAGAAGAACAACAACGCCAGGGTCGCCACAACAAGAGTTTTCTTCATTCCAGCCTCGCAACATTGATCTTCCATAGAAAGATAAGGACGATTAATTGTCTTACATAATTAGAAAGATAATTAAAAAAGCCACATGCGGCTATGCCCGAAATACACAAGGGCAAAAAAAGAAGGAAGACAAGGATCTGGCTCGCTGATCTCTACTTTCTTGATGCGTTGCTGCAGGCCGCGGGAACTAGTCTCCGCTGCGAGCGGTGATGAGCTCTTTCGTGTCCTCAAGACGCTGCTTGAGAACATCCATGAATTCCTCTACTAGCCTTTGGTGCTCATTGCGGAGCATGTCATTCTCTTCCATAAGTTTCTTGACGATGACGCCGGTCCTCTTCAACAAGGCACTGGTCTCCTCCTGCTGGTTTGCACTTCGGACGATCTTCTCCCTCAGCAGGTCGCGCTCGGCCCGGAGCCTCTCATTGCCCTCCCTTAGTTGCCGGATGACACCGGTAGCCTATTCAAACGAGGCTTTCACGTCTTCCTGCAACCTCGCCAAGCCGGAGATCTGATCCATCTGGCTATGGACGATCGCATGCATGTGCCTATAACAGTCGTCGCCTGCCCGCGAGAAATTTTCCCAGGCCGCCGCGGTGCGGCGGGACATCTCTATTGCTTCCGCGGCGCGGCCGGACCAGTCTGCTACATCGACGGCGCGGCGGGACCTCCGTGCTGCTTCGGCGGCGCGGCAGGACCTCTGTGCTGCTACTTCCGCGCGGCGGGACATGTCAGCTGCTCTCGTGCTTCCGCTTCCATGCTCGCCTCTCCCTGGTGGCAATCTCGACCCAGAACTCACACTCGCCATGGCAGACGCAAGGGAAGGATGCTGAATGACTTGTTTGTTTTTGTGGATGAGGAGTTGAGGAGGAATGTGCAGTCATCTTGGCATACTAGTATTTATAACCGAGTACTAATACGCTCCTAAGTGGGAAACCGTTTAGGTTGTGATCGATGTGAACAAGTTTGCAATTCAATATAGCGTGGAGTAATTTGGAATGTGACGAGACGCAAGCTCAAAATTTATTGACGGTTCTAGTTTCGAAGTGCGGCACTATTTCCGGATGGAGTACTTCTTTTTCTACTCCCTCCTTTCCGGTTTTATAGAGCTTATCTCAAAATTTTAGTTTTTCCATTTTATAAGGCTCAATTTGGTTGTTCCCCAACACATGTTCAAATTCCAAGGTGCATTAAATCATTGCATGCAAGTATTAAGAGAAAATTGACCAATGCATGTAGTTTATGCATGCATTGCAATTAATGCATTGATAAACATAATTTTTTGAGAAAAACAAGAGCATTAGTTAGGTGCTTTTGCAAACAACAAAAAATATTCCACCACTCACCATAAACCGGAAAGGAGGGAGTACTGCTGTGTACGTGCAATAACTGGCACCGTTGTATACATATCTTACGGTTAATGGGGCGTTCGACAGGAATTGCCGCGTGGCGAGATCTAGGCTAGTCCTTTTTTCAGACGCATTGGACTAGTCACAATGGGAGTAACTTAACTAGTAACATCACACATTTCAATACAAGATTGCTTATGTGGCAGCTAATTAATGAGCAGAGAGGGGTTTGTGGTAACTTAGCTAGTTACTGTAACATCACACATTTCAAGGCATAATGAGTCTATAGCCTAATAAATGAACTCTTTCATGATACCACTCATATGTTACTACTACCTCCGTCCTGGTTTATATGTCTCTTTTATAGTTTGTGCCAAATTTTGACTAAAGACTTAACTAACAAAATGTTAATGCATGTCAAAAAAAATTATCTCATTGGATTCGTATTTGAACATAGTTTTGAAAAATATAATGTTTGGTGACATGCGTGAACATTTTCTTAGTTTAATCTATGGTCAAAATTTAGCACGAAATACAATGGGGACCAATAAACCTGGACAGAGGTAGTACCCACTATGGAGGTAGTAACATAGACTAGTAACATCAGCAAGTTACTACTTTATGTTACTCCCCACTGTGAGCAGTTAAACCTATCTCTCGGGACTTCTCGACGCACCATCGTGCCACCCACAAAACTTGTACTCACGAGTTTAGTAGCACGTTATACGGGGAAGAGAAGAGGTGCACGACGCACTCGTCCTCTCGCACACGCGTCTGTTTTTCTCGAAAAGGAGGATGATGACCCCGCCTCTGCATCCGGGAGTCACACGCATCTGTAGCTCTGAATTGTAGTGTTCTCAACCATCCGATTGGCTCTATCATGGATGTACCTATATACTAATACATGTCTAGATACATCTATATTTTGACAAATGGAAGGCATGTATTGTGGAACGGAGGGAGTGCTTGTCATCAAAATGGATAAAAAGGGACGTATCTAGAACTAAAATACGTCTACATACATCTCGTTTTATCCATTTTGATGACAAGTAGTACTTCTTACCCAAAGGAACTTTATATCCAACACACACAAAATATCCGTTCGATTGTTGGAAATTACTGATCTGATGACGAAGTAATTGCTACATCGCCACCAAAACCCACCATTTCTTAAGCTAAAGTAGACCAAGGTAATCCCTATATTAGCATATTACTAAGATAAACAGAAGGCACTGTCGAAACATTTAGGACGTGAGCTTGTCAATCTGAATGTGGAGGGACACAAGCTTAGCCCCGGCCAGCAGCTTGGGCGGAACTGTCAAGAAGGTCAGCTCCAGCAAGTCGACGTCGCCGGGATCCTTGCTGCTTGTCACCTCCATTTCCACCTTGACGGCGTCGGTCATGCCTTTGGGCTCCCCCGGCGGGCCGTTCGCCCACAGCTTGGCCAAGTAGTGCGGCAGTGGGGACGCCCCCGCTCTGATGCAGACGACCGACATGGCGATAGGCGCACCGATGTCGAGCACGCCGCCGACCAAGAAAAATGCACGGCAGTCCTCCTCCGCGAACAGCAAGAGCCGTGGCTCCGATAGTGGCACTTGCAGCTGGAGCACCTTGCCGTACTGGATCCTGTGCACGGGCATGGGATGCGCGGTGCTGATGTGGTGGTAGAGCGCCGGCGGCGGGCCTTCATAGCCGTAGACAGGCACGGGGCATTTGCAGGGCACGAGTGGACACATGCTCTGGTGATCGGCGAGCTTGTGGTAAGTGACGTAGAGCCCACAGCCTTCGTGCGGGCACTCCACCCTCACCGACGAAAGGACAGAGTCCACCGCCGTGTTCCGCACGTCTAAGCCATCGCCACGCTTGCACTTCTGGTACTGCCGCTGGTTCCCGGGGCGCTCGACGTGGCAGTCCGTGCAGGCCAGGTGCCCTCCCTTGCACTGCAGAAATCAACCCAATAACACATCAATCAAGAAACCTGCACCTTGCTCGGTCAGCCGAACAGACGAGGTGTATTCGAACCTCATACACTGGAGGCGTCAAGGGGCGGAGGCACAAGGGGTAGTGGAGCATGGTGAGGTCCATCGAGCCCTTAGAGAGCTCCATCATCGGGTCCTATTCCTGTTCGGTCTGCATGATCTCGCCCTCCTCGTGCACAACCATCTCTCGACTTGGGCCGGGGTATTACAAAGCTTACCGTCACATATTTTATACTCCCTCCGTTCCTAAATGTACACCCTCTGTTCGGAATTACTTGTCTCGGAAATGGATGTATCTAGAACTAAAATACGTCTAGATACATCCATTTTCGCGACATGTAAGGCTGGCCATAGTGGGAGTAACATAAGTAGTATCATGCACTTGGGACTCGCAAACATGCTTATGTGGCAGACAATTAAAGAAGGGAGAGATGGTTATAGTAACATAGGTAGATACGTAACATAATAAATATGGTGCTACTATGTGTCATGCATGGCAATAAATGGGACCATCTATGATACTATGCACTATAGAGGTAGTAACATAGACTAGTAACGTATGTATGTTACTAGTCTAAGTTACTCCCCACTATGACGAGCCTAATTCCGAATGGACGGAGTAAGTCTTTATAGAGATTTCACTAGGTGGACTACATACGGAGCAAAATGAATGAATCCACACTTAAAATGCATCTATATACATCCGTATGTAATTCATAATGGAATCCCTACAAAGACTTAGAGTATAATTTAGGAACGGAGAGAGTACTACTTCAAGGTGCATTAAATCAACACATGCAAGTACTATGAAAAGAAGAGTCTCGGCATGCATCATGCGTTGTAATTAATGCATCGGTAAACGCAAATTATTGAAATATATCGAGTGCAATGCTTTGATGTGTTGTGTCAACTCGTACATCAACGAGAAGTTTGATTATCCTCTCCCTCGCGGACTTAACTGCACCTGCCTTTGGCTGTATGATGAGTTGGCCACACACCTGTCGGGCCCACTTGTCATACACGCAATGACAGGAGCGTCCCTCCCTCGCCCAGGAGCGTGGTGGCTGGCAAGACTAGGAGAAGCTTTCGCTACACGCTCTCCCTCCCGCACGCGGTGGACATGCAGCAGTTCAATCGGTGTCAGATGGCTAGAAGCGTACTGTAGTACTCCTCTAGTGCAGTAGTACACCATCATTGTTCGACTTCCTGAAGAGGCGAAGAGCCAAGCGCAGCCCGGACGCTCGTGTGGCAGTTTCATGTGTAGAGTAGTCTAGATAGCGTGTACCGTGCCTGTAAGCTTAAAATCGTTGGGGTCGGCTCCATGCTATGTGGCTGTCTCGAAGTTTTTTTTAAAAATTAAAATAGTCTTCTCGCCCTACCTATCACCCTGGTGATTGTAGTTTGCACGCTCATCTGGTCAAGACAGGAATATATATTTTAATTTGTTTTTTTTTTGAAAAGGGGGGACTCCACGGCCTCTGCATCAGAACGATGCATACGGCCACATATATTTTAATTTGTGGTGGGTAAATGTTAGAGGTTGCAGCAAATATATTGTACGCTGCGGGTCTTTCAGCCAAGTTTAGAGGCAAGCATGTGGGGCCAGTGCTATGATGTGTTGCGTCAACTCGTAGAACGAGGAGAAGCTTGATTTTACTACACGCCTTCTCCCTCGCCCATGCGCGCTGTTGCTCGCAAACAAGGACAGGCTTTTGCTTAGTAGTACTTCTACAACAAGCTATCCGTCCCGCTCGCGGTGGACGGACATGTAGCAGTGGATTCAACACTGTAGAAGCAGCAGTAGTAACATCATTGTTCGTCTTCTCGAAGAGGCGAGGAGCCAAGCGCAAACCGAACGTTGCAGTTGCAAACATTGGCGCACGCATATAGCCAGGCTCTTGCATGAGACAAAATTGCTATGTGAGCCCATTATTGTACTAGTACGTACAACTACTTGCTAGTATAGCCCTGTAAACTAGAAAGGAGTATTTGCCCTTCTAGAGATTTCAACAAGTGACTAGACTACACCGAGACGGAGTACATATGGAGCAAAATGAGTGAATCTGCACCGTAAATAAATATGTACTAGTTCTATCGTTTTCCTCTCCGAGGTGCACAATATTGAGTATACTGACTAGTCTCTTTTTGACAAGCATTTACGGTTTTTTGACATAGTACAGACGCAAGCGCTCATATACACGCGCATACACTCACCCCTATGAACGCACACACACACGACACTATCATCTTGAAATTTATGAAGTCACCGTAGGCACCTCGTCGTCGACGGGTCCATAGGTGCTTGAATGTCAAGGAGGAAGAGGGTAGCGGTTCCCGAGACGTTGAATGGTCAATGATGCATACTCAATTACATGCAGAGGGAATTAATTGGAGAAGCAGACTAGAGACAGCACGATGTGAATGCAATAGAGTTTGGAGTCTCATATAATAAAGGCGGCCCACCACTCTAATCCATCTACTCCCAAGTCTCTGCGCAACACTGCTCACTCCAATCCAAGACCAAGTGACCAGAAGCCACAAGCACCTATGGAGGCGATGGACGCGAGCGGCAGTCGGCTGTGCCAAATCATCCAAGGCGCCGGCCTGCAGCCCCGCACCATGCAGCGTTTCCAGACGGTGCTGGTGACCGTAGGCATCATAGCCCTCGCCGATGCCAGCTTCGCCTCTCGCATGGACGACATGATGGTCAACTCCATCCGCAAGTTCACCGCCGTCAAGAAGCGCGCAGACGACCTTGCCGTACTGCTCCAGCCCGCGCGCCCAGGCTCCTCATTGCCTACCACCCTCATCAGCCTACATGACGAACTCTTTCAAGCCCTGGTGGCCCTGCAGGTGCCAGAGGTTGTGACGAAGAATGTGCACCTCGAGGCCGCGCTCGCCGTGCAGCGCCTCGCCATGCAAGAAACCGTCGACCTGCACATCCACGTCTATGAGGAAATTGTCTACATAGGCCACTACAAGGCAAGCGAGGACAGAAAGACATTGGCCTTCTTCTAGCGGCTGGAATCTTTGGATGCCATTGTTCAGAAGCACGTTGACCTGGCCACGAAAGCCGCTGCTACTTAGGCGCCGTTCGGTGGGCCGACGCCCTGAGTCGAGGAGGTGGACGTCGTCGATGGATGCATCTCTTCTTCTTGCCTCCTGTAACCAGCACTGCATCGCCTCGTGGCCTTAATGTTTTATTAGTATAGTACTCCCTCCGTTCCCAAATATAAGTCTTTCTAAAGATTCCAGCAAGTGACTACTACATACGGAGCAAAATGAGTGAATGTACACTCTAAACTATGTCTACATACATCTGTATGTTGTATTCCATTTGAACAAGTATCTAAAAAGGCTTATATTTATGAACGGAGGGAGTATGTGGCATTTTTTATTCCAGTCGTAACGTTTTCACTGTGAGGTGGGGCCGCAATTGAGCAAACCCACCCCACCCACCGGGCGTCGGCCGAGTTTAGAATTAGAAGAGAGAAACGAGGGAGGAGAGCTAGCTGTAGCACGGACGCTATTGTCAGATGGGACTCGTGTTTATAGAATAGGAATACTGAGCACTCGTGCCTCTTTTTTTTGAGGGAAAAATTAGTCGTATCTCTAGTACCACTAGTTGGGTGCGTGCGACCTATAGGTGTCATCACTTTAGGTCTCCTTTTCGAACCGCGGCTACGCTTCACAGTACATATTTTTTCACGCATTTATCCTCCTATATGTACTCCTAGGCTATTTCCACGTGCTCCCATTCGCCGACATGTGGGACATAGAGCATCTGGGTCGTAGTGCATGCACGACTCGGAGCATATGCCGGGGTACTTTACATTTCAAACCTCACGAATTACATGCAAACCCCCCGCAGAAGAATAAATAAATCAATGAATTACTACATGAAACCGGATTATTTTCGTGGAAACCGGAGCACGTTCATTAAATTTTGGACATAACACGTTTATAAAAAATGACCGGACCTAAACCAGTGTAAGGGCCTCTTTGATTTTTCCCGAAAAAAGGGCCTCTTTGATTCGCAGGATACTGAAAACACAGGAATGGGGAAAGTATGATGGTGATGAACCAAGACGAGGAGAACTCTAACTCAGTTAGAGGTTAGATTCTAGCCCTGAACTAACTCTAAACCAAAGAGGTGTATGGATGGCAGGGTTAGATTGAAAATAAATGCTCTATCTCAATCATTTGACTACTTTGGACCCTATTTTTAGTCAGACTAAAATAAGTCCCTTGGATCCAAGCACCCTCTTGGTGTGGCCGACTCTTCTGTGGCCTCCTCCCGCTCACAATTGACATAAACGAACCATCTATACAAATCAAGCATGCAAAACATGATAATTTTTACTTTGTCCATACAAATGAGATATCCCACTTAAGCATACAAGTCGTCAATCAAGCTTCACAAAATAAAAAAACACTTCATGGAACAAAGAATGAGCTAACTCATCACGGAAGTCGTTCACGATAGGGAGGGAGCCCGGAGCCCCTCACGCACCGAGGGAGGAGCTCGCCATCATTGCTCTGGAGGAAGGCTCTGTAGAGCCCAAGCCCCAGGAACCCCTCCGACGCCGGCCCTTGCGAGTTGAGGTCGACACCGACATGGGTAGCAGGGCCGCTTGTCGCCGACTGGGAACTTAATCTTTGGGCCTCTAGAAATAATGCAAGCCTGTAACTAAAATACCTAGAAAGGTGAACTGAATCTTTGGGCCTCTAGAAATAATGCAAGCCTGAAACTGAAATACCTAGAAAAGTGAATGAATCTTTGGGCCTCTAGAAATAATGCAAGCCTGAAACTTAAATACCTAGAAAGGTGAACTGAATCTTTGGGTCTCTAGAAATAATGCAAACCTGAAACTGAAATACCTAGAAAGGTGAACTGAATCTTTGGGCCTCTAGAAATAATGCAAGCCTGAAACTCAAATACCTAGAAAGGTGAACTAAATTGGGCCTCTAGAAACAATGCAAGCCTGAAATTGAAATACCTAGAAAGGTGAACTGAATCTTTGGGCCTCTACAAACAATGCAAGCCTAAAATTGAAATACCTAGAAAGGTGACCTGAATCTTTGGGCCTCTAGAAAGATTTATTACCTCCTCAAGCAGCATCAAACAATTCCATGCGTGCACCGCAAATCTATAGCAAGTTTGATCAGGATCTACTTTTCCAAATCAGAATTAGCGCTAGAGCAAGCAAGATCAATGATATGGCCACGAGACAGAGAAGGAACGAACAAACTCACCCTCTCGCGACCTCCACGGTAGATGCGCCGCCGCCGCCTGACGACAGGAGGGAGAAAACGACAGTGAAGGGGAGCGGGTGACCTTCAAAGGTCGGAGGGAGAGGGCGGCCGGAGTAGGGCGGCGGAGGCCGAAAGGAGAGGGCGGCCGGAGGAGAGAGAGGGCGAGCGGCCCCACTACTGGGGAACACAGAGGAGTCGTGCGAGAGGGGGAGCGATCTGGTGCGGGCAGGTGAGATTTTTTTAGTTCTCTTTTAGTGGGCCCGAGGATAACTAACCCAATTAGAACCTCTTCACCGGGCTAGTTTTTTTAGCTGGGTTAGAGCAAACTAGCTCAAACTAACCCCTCTTGTTTCGATAATTTGAGGCTATTTCAACCCAAACTAGCTCTAACTCAGGGATCCAAACAAAGAGGAGTGTTACCGTACATGCTATAGTGTGGACCGTAGCACATTGTTTTTTATGGCCATATCACCACATTGTTTTCTACTACTGGTTCACTGGGCTACTGTGGTTCGCACGGCTGGTTCACTTGGATGCCGTGGTTCACACTCCTCCGACCTGAGTAGTACTCCCTCCGTTCCTAAATATAAGTCTTCGTAGATATTTCACTGTGGACCACGTACGGATGTATATAGATGCATTTTATGTGTAGATTCACTCATTTTTCTCCGTATGTGGTCCATAGTGAAATCTCTCCAAAGACTTATATTTAGGAACGGAGGGAGTAGTATAGTACTAGTATATACCGCATCATTCTTTTCTCCTTCTTACTACTCCGACATGTGGGAGAGCCAGCATCCGGGTCAACGTGTCATGCACCAGATTAGAGCGCGGAACGGAAGGGGGGCATCACCCCGGTCGGAGCGCCAGTAATTCATTACTATAGTGAGTGGTCATATCACAAGTCTTTCCAGCAGTAACGCACCGTCAAATCGCACAACCCCACTCGCTCACCCTCCTCGCCTCTCTGTCGAACCGCCTACCCGAAAACTGCCGCGCGTACTGCCCGGGAAAAGCCCCGCCCTCAACTTTTAACTACGCGAAAATAGTTCGACTTGTTCGTTCTATATAAATACAGTACTTACTGTATGTTTATTCACCCGTGGGGTTGTTCAATGAATGGAGGGGCAGGGAGCACAAGTGAACAATAGTACTGTAGTAGTAAGTAGGAGTCGTAGAGTAGTCACCTTAAATAGAGAGTTTCTTTTCTTTTATGCCACGTACACAAATTGAAACGCTTGTTGTGGAGAGAAAAAAGATAATCACTCCACTATATATGGACTTGAGGGCTCGAGCGCTTGCTTTACTAGGGTTGCTCTCATCATTCTCTCATCCTCTCCAGATATAAACAAGACAGCGGTAGCGACATTTTCTCTCTGCTCACCGCTGGTCACAGATCCGGCCGGATCCCTTCGGCTGGTGTGTGTAGAGAACTAAAAGGTGCATCGTTCACGCGGTCATCTCCACCGAGGGAGGAAACCCACAGCTGCCAGAGGGGCCCGATCCTCTGCCCGTGCCGTTCTCTCCGACACAACGCCGGCTCGGGAGGTCCTCCGACCCTTCTTCCTCCCTGCTGTATTGTCCGCAGATCCGACCTGCCGCCGCCCACATCCTGGCGACCCTCAGGTATAAGTTCTTCGAAAGCGGCCTTGCTCTACTGCCCCAGCTCCCCACGTGTCTGCATGTGCATCTTTTTCTACTCCCATCAGCTCTTGCAAAGCCACCTAAATTTTTAGTATTATTAGAGGTAAAGCTACTTCATGCAAATTTAGGGCTTTGTTCAAACAACAAAGAAAGGGGGGAAAGTTGTAGCATGAATCTAGGACTTGATTCAAAGAGGAAATAATATGGTGAAAGTAGTAGAGACCGGATACCCAACCGGTCTCTTGGTTGAAAAGGGAAATAATGGGAAAACGCAGTACAAACTGGATAAGGAACAGATCTATTATTGGTTGAAAAAGGATAGAAAGTGGCAGCTGGTGGACAAGTCAACAGAGTATGTCGAGGATTAGATTTGCTGCCATCACATAGTAAAAGGTCTCGAGATTAGATTTCTTTGCCCTCACATAGTAAAAGGTCTCAGGATTAGATTTGCCGCCCTCACATAGTAAAAGGTCTCAGGATTAGATTTGCTGCCCTCACATAGCAAAAGGTCTCAGGATTAGATTTGCTACCCTCACATAGTAAAAGGTCTCCAGGATTAGATTTGCTGCCCTCACATAGTAAAAGGTCTCCAGGGTTAGGTTTGCTGCCCTCACATAGCATGAACAAGCTCGGCATCACCACTTTATGCCTCCTTGTAGGTACATTGTGCTGATGCATCCACTGTCGCATGTCCTTATACCAACCTTTTGTTGTTGTTAATGTAAGGGCGCATGTAAAATGAAGTGATCACACTGTTACCTTAGGGACATGTCTAACCAGTGTTATTGTTAATAAGATGCAATTAAACTGTGTTACAAATGGCACTCCTGCTGTTTTCCCTAGTATGATAAGTAAGTTGCTCCTTTACGCTGCTGAGTGTCCTGGTGTCCCCACGGTCCCATGCCCTTAAACCAACTCTTTAGCTGCTTTGTTGATTTATCGTGGTCCGTAAACAAGCAATGCCACCATTAAAGCAATCCCATATCTGAGGAATCTCATTGTTGATCGTAATACTTCTGGTAACATGAAGCATTGCTGACGTTTTAAAATTTCTACTGTCCTTGCGTGATTGCCATGAACATAATTAAGATGCTTCTTTTCATTTTGTATATGTTTCGTATATTCTTATTGACTAGCAACTGTTTACTTTCTATCATTTTGTGCAGATAGGGATATCCATTTCACCTTGTTGCTATTGTGACCTTTTGGTGAACTACACAAAACACTTTCTTTTGGAATGAGTGTCTTGTGCAGTTCAACTAAAATGTCATGTGGGCAACATCTCTCAATTTTGGTGGAACTGCACAAAATGGTGATTGGAGTTTCCAAAATCTCCATCAAGTTCTGCTGGTAATCTCGTGCAATATTTTATTAGCCTTTGCAAGATGGAGCCGTCACTGTCACCACAATGGCACTTTATTTTAGTGGAACTGCACAAAAGGATAAGAAAATTATAGTTCCACCTTACATGAGCCAGACAACCAACCTTAATGTTCCTCAATTTTAGTGCAACTACTAAAGAAGAACCTGCCAGCTCACAAGAGCAAGTACTTCTTGCTAGCTGAATGATGCAATCTTTGCTTCATTTCAGGTGAACCGAGAAAAAGGCACATGAATTGAATCATGGAACTCCAGGCAGACCTCATCCTAGTGGAGCTGGAGGTTGAGTTCAAGGAGGCCGCTATTAAAGCGAAATCATGCTCTCCTACCTCCTTGTTTGTGCTGTGCAAACATGCTGTGCAAACGGGAATACTCAACTATAGATGTTGTGACGGTCAAGATCATTCGCCAAGTTCTTTGATTGTATGACATGGCTAGCCAAGATGGATTTAATCCCGATATTCACTTTATCAAAAGGCTCTAATGGGTTGGTTCTGAATCTTGCAAGCTGGGAATCAATGAGATGTGTAGGCAACTTTGTTGTACTTATTATTTGAATCTTATTTGTTGGTTCTGAATCTTGCAAGCTGGGAATCAATGAGATGTGTAGGCATCTTTGTTGTACTTATTATTTGGATCTTATTTGTTGGTTATGAATCTTGCAAGCTGGGAATCAATGAGATGTGTAGGCATCTTTGTTGTACTTATTATTTGGATCTTATTTGTTGGTTACGAATCTTGCAAGTTGGGAAACACAAGCATGATGATGCAGAGGACAACAACCATAACAAACAGTTCAAACTTGGTAGTATTATCTTTGTGAAAGTCGACAAATGTGCCGATCGTTAAGCGCCCCGAGAATAATAATTGTAATTGTTGTGCATGTTGATCCCATGGCAGCGATAGAACGAGCCAATGCATTGCTTGTTTTAAGTATAAATTTCTATTAAAGCTAATTAAATTTAAGTAAAGTGACCACTAACTCCTGTTATTACAGATACCAATCTGAGACCGCTCGTGAACCGATGTGTGGCGGAGTAGGTTTCTTAATGGAGGCGTTTGAATGCGCCGAGGTGCATCTTTTGCCGGGCGTCGCAGTGAGACGGGGGTAGTAACTGTTGTCGTCTGTACACACTCAGCTTACTATTGAATCCAGTTCCCCAAGAGCTGAAAAACGAACTGCTGCCACCACCTACACACTCGTTCACTCGAAGAGACTCCAATGGCAATCCTAGGGGTGAGCCTGCTGGATATGGACTTCAGCAAGGAGTTAGTTCGCCGTTCAGTCCTATGGCTGCACCAAGTTGAATGTGATGTACACCAACGATACGGACTCGGTGAAGCTCTGCCTCGCCTCAGTCCTATGGCTGCACCAGGTTCTGGAGCATTCGCCCGTTTCATCGGCAGCGCCGACTACACCTTTGCTACGGTGGAGAGAAGGAAGAACGCGACGATTCGGCCATTTGGTGCAACAAGCTTGTTGACACCCACAAGCAATACAAGATCATCAGCAACGGGCAGGAGAAGGACTCCGTGGTTGACCTTGCTGAGACCATCATCGACCCCTGATACGCCAACATGAAAGAAGATGACCTGAACACGTGGGAGGTACCTCTGAATCTAGCCTACATAACCTACGCGGCCAAGGACGCATACTCATGCTACGACATGTACAGGCAGATCTTGGACATGAGGGCGTGTCTGCTTCCCGTAACCGACGAGTACACGGACAGCCGCAGCGTCATGATCAAGTGTGCCAGGAAGGTCTAGATGTTGTACTTTATCTGTTTATAAGCACCTTCATCATCTGAGTGTTTCATGCATTAGGCTATGTGTCGTACTTATCCGTTTTGTCCGAAATATTTCTTTTAAGAACCCATTAACCTGATTGCTTTTTTTAGTGGCTATTTGCTTATGTATGTAAACTAGTTCACTTGCCCGTAAAAAAAAACTAGTTCACTCGGCTGCCGTGCTTTGAATCTCCTTCCTCCCAACATATTCCTCTCCTCAGGTGGACCCAGTAGGTCTCTGAATTTTCTCCCACTTTCTTTTTTGATGTAAACTGAGTTTTCTCCCAGTACTTTCCCCTACAACCAACTCAACTGTCCCACGTCTAGCCTAAAAAATAATAATACCCCACGTACTATTAACTCATCAAATTAAAATGATATTTTATTTCGTAAGTTGAAAGTTCTTACAAAATAATAATAATAATTGTTTATATTTAACTTGCCAAGTTAACTCCTAGAGATTGCGTACATAAGCTTGCAAAGATTTTACTGACGTGCAATCATGCGTTTATGTTTTTATAACATTTCTCCGTCTAGCCCAACATGATATTTTCACCCAGCCCAGCAAGTCCACGGATTTTGAGAAAAATGCAAATGGGATTTAAACGGGCTGCATAGATGCTACATCATTGTTTCACCCAGCCCACCAAATGGACTAAAAAAACAAATGGACTGGCTGACATGTGGGCTTGTAGGTCAAAGCCTAAGAAGGCGTTGGATTTACATCCAATGGCCGGCATTCTTCTTCAATCTCTCGACTTCTTCCCCCAGCGCTGCCGGAACCGCCTACTCCAGCCTTCGGCGTCCAGCGGCGTTGTTTTGCGCTCCTCAGCGAAACACTACCCCGCCGACGGCCAGGCCATCCCTCCACTCCACACCTCCTATTATTCTTTGCCGAGTGTAGGCCCACCCCGCAGCCGAACCAGTCAAGTTTCCCACTCCTCTCCGTCTGCGACTCCACTGCCATGTCTTCCCCATCTTCGGGTCGTTCCAGTCTGGGGCCTTGCCGTCGTCCACCGCCTCGGTGCGCTCGGCGCGGCGTGGTCAACATACGAGAGTCATCGAAAGAGGACTATATGTGGAGAGCCTGACGGCTGGGACCCATGAGGTCCATGGTCGCACGCAAGGAAAGTTCCTCCTTATTACGCACTGTACGTGCACTGTACGTGGGAAGGGCTTCTATATTTCGCGAAAAACGCCTCGCCGATGTGTCGGACCCACCAGCTATATCTTCGCACGCAAGGAAGTGCCTCCTTATTACGCACCAAAAAATGAATACCCCCTGCTAGCTGGGACCCACCATAGTGGGTGGCTGACTTGTGGGCCTACTAAGTTGACGAGGACGGAGGGCTTTGTCAACTTAGTCAATATAAACGATTCTAGCTCCAGTGACCGTACGATGTCCATCCAACGGCCATAGTGCTTCTTCAACCTCTGGTCTTCTTGCTCCAGCCGCCCAAAGCAGCGCCGGTCATGCCGCGTGCTCCTGTCTCTCATGGCCGGCTGTGATGCCGCGGAGGCCTCACCGCCCCCTACTACTCCCACCGCTGGCCTAGGGTATCCCTCTACTCACCCACACCCCCTGTTATTCTGCGGCGACAACAGCCTCACGCCGCAACTGAACCAGTGAACCCTCGTACTTCTCTCCGCGTGGGCATCCACTGCCGCGTCTTCCCCGGCTCCGCGTTGTCCCCTTCCTAGGCCTCGCCGTCGTCCATCGCCTTGGTGCTCTCGGCGCGGCGTGGTCAATGTGGTCAATGACCGACTTCCATCGGAAGAGTACTGCACGTGGAGAGGCTGACAGCTGGGTCCAAGGCCACAACCCAGTTCTTTTTTGTGATTCGCCAAGTAAGTCGCTTTGTCAGGCCTGTTGGGTTGCAAATCTTTCAAGACGAGGAGAGCTTCATTAATTTGCCGAGAAAATGGCCTATCAAGAATGAGAAATGGGTTGTACATTTTTAAAACACATCAAACCGGCAATTAGTTTCAAATATCTTTTTTTTCATTTCGAGATTTTAAATTACATTAATTTTTATGCGTGGAGAATTTGTTGGAGTTTATATTGATATACATTTATTTTTAAAATCAGTTTGAATGTGAGTCAAAATTTGGGGATTAAAAACAGTTCGGACCGCTTTTGAAATATGCAAAATTTCAGATAATTTTTAACCGTGGCCACAATATGGGCTGTAATGCTAACAAAAAGAATATGGGCTCCAAAAAACCTTAAGAATTAGCAAATGGGCTGTAAATTATTAGAAATAATGGCAGATGGGTTGTATGCTGTTTTCCACAGATTTGAGGCTTTCCTAAAATAAAGGTTGACACACAAGCAGTGACTGTTGGATGTCCATCCAACGGCCGTCGTGCTCCTTCAATCTCTGCTCTTCCTGCTCCAACCGCTCAAACAAGCGCCCGGCGGACTGCTCGCTTCCTCCTCCTCCCATGGCCGGTTTGTCTTTGCCTTGCAGACTCACCGCCCCACAGTACTCCCATCGCTGGCCTAGCCATCTCTCTCTCCCACACTGCTGTTATTCTCCGTGACGGCAGACGAACCATAAACCCTCGTGCAATCGTACTCCCCTCCGCGGGAAACAAGCTGCCGTGTCTTCCCGCCTCCGTGTCGTTCCTTCCTAGGCCTCGCCGTCGCCCACCGCCTGGTGCTCTCGGCGCGGCCTGGTCAACGTGGTCAACGATCGACATGCATCTGGCGGATCAGACGTGGAGAGGCCGAATTTGGGTCGATACCAGACGTAAGGAAATGCCTCCTTATTACGCGCAAAATAATGATTCCTCCACCTGACATCAGGGACCCACTGAAAGGGCCTCTGTATTTTGCGAAAAGAACGTTACCGCCGCTGACAGCTTGGACCCACCAGCTATATCTTTGCACGCAAGGAAGTGCCTCCTTATTACGCACAAAAAAATGAATAGTCCGCCTGTTAGCTGGGACCCAGTATAGTGCAGGCTGACTTGTGGGCCTACTAAGTTGACGGGGACGGAGGGCTTTGTCAACTTAGTCAATATGCACGATTCTAGCTCCAGTGACCATACGATGTCCATCCAACGGCCGTAGTGCTTCTTTAACCTCTGGTCTTCTTGCTCCAGCCGCCTGCTCCTGCCTCTCGTGGCTGGTTGTGCTACCGCGGAGGCCTCACCGCCCCCTACTATTCCCACCTTAGGCCAGGCCCTGCGGCGACGGCAGCCTCACACCGTAGCCGAACGAGTGAATACTCATACTCCTCTTCGCGTGGACATCCACTGCCGCGTCTTCACCGGCTCCGTGTCGTCCCCTTCCTAGGCCTCGCTGTCGTCCACCGCCCTGGTGCTCTCGGCGCGGCGTGGTCAACGTGGTCAAGGAACGACTTCCATCGGACGTGGACTGTACCGTCGAGAGGCTGACAGCTGGGTCCACGGCCGGAGCAAGGAAGTGCCTCCTTATTACACGGAAAATAATGATTCCTCCACCTGACAGCAGGGACCCACCGGACGGGCCACCGTATTTCACGAAAAAATGTTTCCCTCCTGACTGGTGGGACCCACCAGCTACACCTTCGCACACAAGGAAGTGCGTCTGGGCAAAAAAACCAAAACAATTCGCCCCCCTGACTGCTGGGACCCACCAGCTACATCTTCGCAGGCAAGGAAGTGCGTCCGGGCAAAAAAAATGATTAGCCCCCCTGACTGCTGGGACCCACCAGCTACATCTTCGCACGCAAGGAAGTGCGTCCGCAAAAAACGATTCGCCCCTCATTGCTGGGACCCACCACCTCGTTTTTGCACGCAAGGAAGTGCTGACGATCGGGACCCACCTGGTCGAAGCGTACGTAGCGTTGTCATTCTGGTCGTGAAAGTGTACGTACATATATACTGGTCGATGTAGAGGCGCGCACGTGTCGTAGTAGAGGCGTGTACGTGTCGTAGTAGAGGCACGCACGTAGCATGTACACGTACGTACAACGGCCAGGGTGCAAGAAAGAAAATATGGCCACGTACGTACATACGGGCAGGGTCTCGAACGCCTACTCGCGCATACGTACATGGCTGGGTCGGAACGGAGAAACAACGTCGTCGTCGTGTTCATGGGGAGCTAACCGGCTGGGTCGGAACGGAATGCGTGGTCGTGTTCATCAGGAGGGCTTGGACGGAACAGGTGATGGAAACGAGGCCTGGCGTACCGCACAACGGAGGAAACGACCTTGTGTTCGACCGGCCACGTTCGAAACGGGGTCCTGTTGATCGGGAGGGGTGTGGCGTACCGCAAAATGGAGGAAACGGACCTCCTACGGTCGAAACGGGGTCTGTTGATCGGGAGGGTGTGGCGCATCAAAAGCATGCATTTAAACGGACCTCCTATGGTCAAACGGGGTCTGTTGATCGGGAGGGTGTGGCGTCGCAAAAGCAGATTTAAACAGACTTGTGTTGGAGCGCCACGATTGAAACGGGGTCCTGTTCATCGGGAGGGGTGTGGCGTGCAAAACGGACTCCACGGATACTGTTCATCTCCACCGTCGACCTCCTCTAGCCTCCACGGGCTACCGTCGACCTCCTCCAGCCTCCACGGGCTCCTGTTCATCCAGCCTCCACCGCGCGCTACTCCACCGAGTACTGTTCAACCACCCCTCCACCATGTACTATTCATCCAGCCCTCCACCATCTACTGTTCATCCAGCCCTCCACACCACGGGGTCCTGTTCAACCACCCCTCCACGGCCACCCCTCCACCGTCTACTGTTCATCCAGCCCTCCACACCATGGGGTCCTGTTCATCCAGAGGCAACGCCACCGCTCACTGTTCACCCACCCCCCCGCGCAACGCTCACTGTTCATCCAATCAATCGGCTTCAGTTAGCAGCAGTAGCAAAGGAATCGCTCCATCGGGTTCAGTTAACAGTCATCGATCGATCGCTCGGGTTCAGTAACATGTAGCCTACAGTGCAATCGCTCGGGTTCAGTTAGAGTCCAACGCCTTGCTCGGGTTTAGTTAGAGCCAACGCCTCCCACACGCGCGTGTACGTGTACGAGAGAAACGCGCATCACTCCGCCCCCGACCTCCCACCGTAACTGGCAACTCCCCGAAATTTTCCTCCCCCTCGCTTCTACCACCGTTTTTTCCTTCATGGACGGCCCAAAGAATGTCATGCATTGCGTCTCCGCCCGCCGGGACTTAAAAGCCCATTTTCTGTCATGAATTTTTGTCATAGAAGTAGGAGCCCACCACATCTATGATGATACCGGGTTTTGTCACAATCATCGTCATAGAAGTGTCATATGTATGACAGAAAAAAAATTTCATTTGGCCCAAAATGTCACGGATGTGTCTTTTTTTGTAGTGTTACTCCTTGTAGTTGATGCTAATTGGTTTACTTGGTGGAAGATCATATGTTCAGATCCTTAATGCATATTAATACTCCTCTGATTATGAACATGAATATGCTTTGTGAGTAGTTACGTTTGTTCCTGAGGACATGGGTGAAGTCTTTCTATTAGTAGTCATGTGAATTTGGTATTCGTTCGATATTTTGATGAGATGTATGTTGTCTTTCCTCTAGTGGTGTTATGTGAACGTCGACTACATGACACTTCACCATTATTTGGGCCTAGAGGAAGGCATTGGGAAGTAATAAGTAGATGATGGGTTGCTAGAGTGACAGAAGCTTAAACCCTAGTATATGCGTTGCTTCGTAAGGGGCTGATTTGGATCCATATGTTTAATGCTGTGGTCAGGTTCACCTTAATACTTGTTTTGTAGTTGTGGATGCTTGCAATAGGGGTTAATCATAAGTGAGATGCTTGTCCAAGTAAGGGCAGTACCCAAGCACCAGTCCACCCACATATCAAATTATCAAAGTACCGAACGCGAATCATATGAGCGTGATGAAAACTAGCTTGACTATAATTCCCATGTGTCCTCGGGAGCGCTTTTCTCATTATAAGAAATTGTCCAGGCTTGTCCTTTGGTACAAAAAGGATTGGGCCACCTTGCTGCACTTTATTTACTTTCATTGCTTGCTACCTGTTACAATTTATCTTATCACAAAACTATCTGTTACCTACAATTTCAGTGCTTGCAGAGAAAACCTTACTGAATACCGCTTCTCATTTCCTTCTGCTCCTCGTTGGGTTCGACACTCTTACTTATCGAAAGGACTACAATAGATCCCCTATACTTGTGGGTCATCAAGACTCTTTTCTGGCGCCGTTGTCGGGGAGTGAAGCGCCTTTGGTGAGTGGAACTTGGTAAGGAAACATTTATATAGTGTGCTGAAATTTTCTGTCACTTGTTACTATGGAAACTAATCCTTTGAGGGGCTTGTTTGGGGTATCTTCACCCCGACCAGAAGAGTAAAGAGTTTCTCCTCAACCTACGGAACCTACTGAAAATATTTACATTGAAATTCCTTCGGGTATGATAGAGAAACTGCTAGCTAATCCCTTTGTAGGAGATGGAACATTGCATCCCGATTTACACCTTATCATTGTGGATGAAGTTTGTGGATTATTTAAGCTTGCAGGTATTCCCGATGATGTTGTCAAAAGGAAGGTCTTCCCTTTATCTTTGAAGGGAGATGCATTGACATGGTATAGGCTATGTGATGATACAGGATCTTGGAATTATAAGCGATTGAAGTTGGAATTTCACCAGAAGTTCTACCCTATGCATCTTGTTCATCGTGATCGTAATTACATATATAATTTCTGGCCTCGCGAAGGAGAAAGCATCGCTCAAGCTTGGGGAGGCTTAAGTCAATGTTATATTCATGCCCCAATCATGAGCTCTCACGAGATATGATTATTCAAAACTTTTATGCTCGGCTTTCTCTCAATGATTGCACCATGCTTGATACTTCGTGTGCTGGTTCTTATATGCTGAAGACTACTGAATTCAAGTGGGATTTATTGGAAAGAATTAAATGCAACTCTGAAGATTGGGGTTCCGACGATGGTAAGGAGTCAGGTATAACACCTAAGTTTGATTGTGTTAAATCTTTTATGGATACCGATGCTTTTCGTGGATTTAGCGCTAAGTATGGACTTGACTCTGAGATAGTAGCTGCTTTTTGTGAATCTTTTGCTACTCACGTTGATCTCCCTAAGGAGAAGTGGTTTAAATATAATCCTCCCATTGAAGTAAAAGTAGTTGCACCTATTACAGTTGAAGAAAAGACTGTCACTTATAATGATCCTATTGTTCCTACTACTTATGTTGAGAAACCACCTTTTCCTGTTAGGATAAAGGATCATGCTAAAACTTGAACTGTTGTTCATAAGAGTAATACTAGAACTTATACACCTCCTGAGCAAATCAATGTTGAACCTAGTATTGCTATGGTTAAAGATCTCTTGGATGATAATTTAGATGGGCATGTTATTTACTTCTGTGAACAGGCTGCTAATATTGCTAGACCAGATGCTAAGATACATAGACCTGTTGTATGCATGCCTGTTATTTCTTTTAAAATAGGAGATCATTGTTATCATGGCTTATGTGATATGGGTGCTAGTGTTAGTGCAATACCCTATGACTTATATAAAGAAATTATGCATGATATTGTACCCGCTGAAATAGAAGATATTGATGTTACTATTAAGCTTGCCAATAGGACACCATTAAGCCAGTTGGGATTGTTAGAGATGTTGAAGTATTGTGTGGGAAGATTAAATATCCAGCTGATTTTCTTGTTCTTGATTCCCCACAAGTTGACTTTTGTCCCATTATTTTTGGTAGACCCTTCTTGAATACTATTAATGCTAGGATTGATTGTGAAAGGGATACTGTTACAATTGGCTTAGGGGATATGTCTCATGAGTTTAATTTTGCTAAGTTTCATAGACAGCCCCGTGATAAAGAATCACCTAGTAAGGATGAGATTATTGGTCTTGCTTCTATTGCCGTGCCTCCTACTAATCCGTTAGAACAATATTTGCTAGACCATGAAAATGATATGTTTATGAATGAAAGAAGGGAAATAGATGAAGTGTTCCTTCAATAGGGTCCTATTCTGAAACACAACTAACCTGTTGAAATCCTAGGGGACCCCCCTCCACCCAAGGGTGATCCC
Organism: Aegilops speltoides; assembly: GCA_021437245.1. Lineage (NCBI taxonomy): Eukaryota > Viridiplantae > Streptophyta > Magnoliopsida > Poales > Poaceae > Aegilops > Aegilops speltoides. The sequence goes on from CM038146.1 coordinate 340,437,669, forward strand.
GTGTTTCAGCTCAAACTACTACCTGATAATCTTAAGTATGCTTATCTTGATGAAAAGAAAATATATCCTGTTATTATAAGTGTTAACCTATCAGAGCAAGAAGAAGAAAGATTATTGAAAACTCTGAAGAAGCACCGTACTGCTATTGGGTATACTCTGGATGATCTTAAGGGCATTAGTCCCACTCTATGTCAGCACAAAATAAATGTGGAGAAAGATGCAAACCAGTTAGAGATCCTCAAGGACGATTGAATCTTAAGATGAAAGAAGTGGTAAGAAAGGAGATACTAAAGCTCCTTGAGGCAGGTATAATTTATCCCGTTGCTGATAGTGATTAGGTAAGCCCTGTCCATTGTGTTCCTAAAAAGGGAGGTATTACTATTGTTCCTAATGATAAAGATGAATTGATCCCGCAAAGAATTATCACATGTTATAGGATGGTAATTGATTTCTGTTAATTAAATAAAGCTACTAAGAAAGATCATTACCCTTTACCTTTTATTGATCAACTGCTAGAAAGACTGTCCAAACATACACATTTCTGCTTTCTAGATGGTTATTTGGGTTTCTCTCAAATACCTGTGTCAGCGGAAGATCCATCAAGAACTTCTTTTACTTGCCCTTTCGGTACTTTTGCTTATAGACGTATGCCTTTTGGTTTATGTAATGCACCTGCTACCTTTCAAAGATGTATGATGGCTATATTCTCTGACTTTTGTGAAAAGATTTGTGAGGTATTCATGGATGATTTCTCCGTTTATGGATCCTCTTTTGATGATTGCTTGAGCAACCTTGATCGAGTTTTGCAGAGATGTGAAGACACTAGTCTCGTCTTGAATTGGGAAAAGTGCCACTTTATGGTTAATGAAGGCATTGTCTTGGGGCATAAGATTTCCGAGAGAGGTATTGAAGTTGATAAAGCTAAAGTTGATGCCATTGAAAAGATGCCATGTCCCAAGGACATAAAAGGTATAAGAAGTTTCCTTGGTCATGCCGGTTTTTATAGGAGGTTCATTAAGGACTTTTCTAAAATCTCTACGCCTGTTGACTAATTTATTGCAAAAGATATTCCTTTTGTCTTTGATGATGATTGTGTAGAAGCATTTGAAATACTTAAAATAGCTTTGATCACTGCACCTATTGTTCAGCCACCCGATTGGAATTTACCCTTTGAAATTATGTGTGATGCTAGCGATTATGCTGTAGGTGCTGTTCTAGGGCAAAGAGTTGACAAGAAATTGAATGTTATCCAGTATGCTAGTAAAACTCTTGATACTGCCCAGAGAAATTATGCTACTACTGAAAAAGAGTTCTTAGCAGTTGTGTTTGCTTGTGATAACTTTAGACCTTACATTGTTGATTCCAAAGTCACTATTCACACCTGATCATGCTGCTATTAAATATCTTATGGAAAAGGATGCTAAGCCTAGACTTATTAGATGGGTTCTCCTGCTCCAAGAATTTGATTTGCATATTATTAATAGAAAGGGAGCTGAGAACCCCGTTGCAGACAACTTGTCTAGGTTAGAGAATGTTCTTGATGACCCACTACCTATTGATGATAGCTTTCCTGATGAACAATTAGCGGTCGTTAATGCTTCTCGTCTTTGCTCCTTGGTATCTTGATTATGCTAATTACATTGTCGCTAAATTTATACCACCTAGTTTCACATACCAGCAAAAGAAAAAGTTCTTTTATGATTTAAGACATTACTTCTGGGATGACCCACACCTTTATAAAGAAGGAGTAGATGGTGTTATTGGAAGTTGTGTACCTGAGCATGAACAGGAACAGATCCTACGCAAGTGTCACTCTGAATCATATGGAGGACACCACGCTGGAGATAGAACTGCACATAAGGTATTCCAATCCGGTTTTTATTGGCCTACTCTCTTCAAAGATGCTCGTAAGTTTGTCTTGTCTTGTGATGAATGTCAAAGAATTGGTAATATTAGTAGACGTCAAGAAATGCCTACGAGTTATTCTCTTGTTATTGAACCATTTGATGTTTGGGGCTTTGATTATATGGGACCTTTTCCTGCCTCTAATGGTTATACACATATTTTAGTTGCTGTTGATTACGTTACTAAGTGGGTAGAAGCTATTCCAACTAGTAGTGCCAATCATAACACTTCTATTAAGATGCTTAAAGAAGTTAATTTTTCCGAGGTTTGGAGTCCCTAGATATCTTATGACTGATGGTGGTTCACATTTTATTCATGGTGATTTCCGTAAGGTGCTTGCTAAGTATGATGTTAATCATAGAATCACATCTCCTTATCAGCCGCAGTCTAGTGGTCAAGTAGAGTTGAGCAATAGAGAGCTCAAATTAATTTTGCAAAAGACTGTGAATAGATCTAGAAAGAATTGGTCCAAGAAACTTGATGATGCATTATGGGCCTATAGAACTGCATATAAAAATCCTATGGGTATGTCTCCGTATAAGATGGTTTATGGAAAAGCATGTCACTTACCTCTTGAACTTGAACATAAAGCATATTGGGCTATTAAAGAGATCAACTATGACTTCAAACTTGCCAGTGAGAAGAGGTTATTTGATATTAGCTCACTTGATGAATGGAGAACCCAAGCCTATGAGAATGCCAAGCTGTTCAAAGAAAAGGTTAAACGCTGGCATGACAAAAGGATACAAAAGCGTGAGTTTAACGTAGGTGATTATGTGTTGCTATTCAACTCTCGTTTAAGATTTTTTGCAGGAAAACTTCTCTCTAAATGGGAAGGTCCTTACGTTATCGCGGAGGTATATCGTTCCGGTGCCATAAAAATCAACAACTTCGAAGGCACAAGTCCGAGGGTGGTGAACGGTCAATGAATCAAACATTATATCTTAGGTAACCCTATCAATGTTGAAACTAATGTTATTGAGACCGTAACCCCGGAGGAATACATAAGGGACACTTTCCAGAATGTTTTAGACTCCGAAAAGAATAGGTATGTGGTACGGTAAGTAAACCGACTCCAAAACAATTCTAATGGCAATTTTTATCCGTTTTGGAATATTTAAGAATTTTGGAAAGAAAGAAGTAATCCGGGAAGGACACGAGGCCTCCACGAGGGTGGAGGGTGCTACGTCTTGAGCTTGCGTTGGTTTTCCTTGAAGAGGAAAGGGTGATGTAGCAATAGTAGCATAAGTATTTCCCTCAGTTTTGAGAACCAAGGTATCAATCCAGTAGGAGGCTCCTCAAAAGTCCCACGCACCTACACAAACAAACAAAGAACTCGCAACCAATGCAATAAAGGGGTTGTCAATCTCTTCACGACCACTTGCGAAAGTGAGATCTAATAGAGATAGTATGATAAGATAAATATATTTTTGGTATTTTATAATATAGATGCAAAAAGTAAAGATGCAAATAAAAGTAGATTGGAAGCAAATATGATAAGAGATAGACCCGGGGGCCATAGGTTTCACTAGTGGCTTCTCTCGAGATAGCATAAGTATTACGGTGGGTGAACAAATTACTGTCGAGCAATTGATAGAAAAGCGAATAATTATGAGATTATCTAGGCATGATCATGTATATAGGCATCACGTCCGCAACTAGTAGACCAACTCCTGCCTGCATCTACTACATTACTCCACACATCGACTGACTCCTGCCTGCATCTAGAGTATTAAGTTCATAAGAATAGAGTAACGCCTTAAGCAAGATGACATGATGTAGAGGGATAAACTCAAGCAATATGATATAAACCCCATCTTTTTATCCTCGATGGCAACAATACAATACGTGCCTTGCTGCCCTCACTGTCCTTTGGGAAAGGACACCGCAAGATTGAACCCAAAGCTAAGCACTTCTCCCATGGCAAGAAAGATCAATCTAGTAGGCCAAACCAAACTGATAATTCGAAGAGACTTGCAAAGATAACTCAATCATACATAAAAGAATTCAGAGAATATTCAAATATTATTCATAGATAAACTTGATCATAAACCCACAATTCATCGGATCTCGACAAAAACACCGCAAAAAGAGTTTACATCGAATAGATCTCCACAAGAGAGGGGGAGAACATTGTATTGAGATCCAAGAAGAGAGAAGAAGCCATCTAGCTAATAACTATGGACCCGTAGGTCTGTGGTAAAATACTCACAACTCATCGGAGGGGCTATGGTGTTGATGTAGAAGCCTTCCGTTGTCGATTCCCCCTCCGGCGGAGCGTCGGCGAAGGCTCCAAGATGGGATCTCGCGGATACATAAGGTTACGGCGGTGGAAATTGTGTTTTGTTGGCTCCCCGGATGTTTTCGGGGTACGTAGGCTTATATAGGAGGAAGAAGTACGTCGGTGGCCGCCCGAGGGGCCCACGAGACAGGGGGCGCCCTATAGGGGGGAGGCGCCCTCCTATCTCGTGGAGGCCTCGGCTGCTTCTTGACTCGCACTCCAAGTCCTCTGGATCACGTTCGTTCCAAAAATCACGTTCGTTCGAAATACTGAATAAGCAAAAAAAATAGCAATACGGGCTGGGCCTCTGGTTAGTAGGTTAGTCCTAAAAATGATATAAATGTGTAAAATAAAGCCCATAAACATCCAAGAGGTGTAATATAATAGCATGGAACAATAAAAAATTATAGATACGTTGGAGACGTATCAAGCATCCCCAAGCTTAATTCCTGCTCGTCGTCGAGTAGGTAAATGATGAAAAGAGAATTTTTGATGTGGAATGCTACCTAGCATAATTCTCAATGTAATTTTTCTTTATTGTGACATGAATGTTCAGATCCAAATGATTCAAAATAAAAGTTCATATTAATAAAAGAAATAGTAACACTCCAAGCATACTAATCAAAGTAATCATGTCTTCTCAAAATAACATGGCAAAAGAAAGTTCATCCCTACAAAATCATATAGTTAGGCTATGCTTCATTTTCGTCACACAAAGATGTTCCCAACTTCTATAACCCGATGACAATCCAAGCAATTGTTTCATATTTAAATAATCTCAAACTTTTTCAACCTTCACGCAATACATGAGCGTGAGCCATGGATATAGCACTATGGGTGGAATAGAATATGATGATGGGGATTGTGTGGAGAAGACAAAAAAAGGAGAAAGTCTCACATTGACGAGGATAATCAACGGGCTATGGAGATGCCCATCAATTCATGTCAACATGAGGAGTAGGGATTGCCATGCAACGGACGCACTAGAGCTATAAATGAATGCTCAACAAAAGAAAACTAGTGGGTGTGCATCCAACTTGCTTGCTCACGAAGACCTAGGGCATTTGTGGAAGCCCATCGTAGGAATATACAAGCCAAGTTCTATAATGAAAAATTCCCACTAGTATGAAAAAGACAACTTATGAGACTCACTATATAAAAAACATGGTGCTACTTTGAAGCACAATATATGAGACTCACTACATGAGGAACAAGGTGCTACTTTGAAGCACAAGTGTGGAAAAAGAGATAGTAACATTGCCCCTTTTTATTTATTTTCTTTTCTTTTTTTTCTTTTTTTTTCTTTTGGGCCTTTTTTTGGCCTTTCTTTTTTTCTTTTCTTTTTGGGCAATGCTCTAATAATGATGATCATCACACTTTCATTGATTACAACATATGAATTACAACTCGAAACTAGAACAAGATATGACTCTATATGAATGCCTCCAGCGGTGTACCGGGATGGTGCGATGAATCAAGAGTGACATGTATGAAAATAATGCATGGTGGATTTGACACAAATACGATGTCAACTACATGATCATGCAATGGCAATATGACAAAAGTAAAGCTTGTCATGATGATGATAAACGGAACGGTGGAAAGTTGCATGGCAATATATCTCAGAATGGCTATGGAAATGCCATAATAGGTAGGTATGGTGGCTGTTTTGAGGAAAATATAAGGAGGTTTATGTGTGATAGAGTGTATCATATCACAAGGTTTGGATGCACCGGCAAAGTTTGCACCAACTCTCAAGGTGAGAAAGGGCAATGCACGGTACCGAAGAGGCTAGCAATGGTGGAAAGGTAAAAGTGCGTATAATCCATGGACTCAACATTAGTCAAAAGAACTCATATACTTATTGTAAAAATTTAGAAGTCATAAAAAATCAAGCACTACGCGCATGCTCCTAGGGGGATAGATTGGTAGGAAAAGACCATCGCTTGTCCCCGACCGCCACTCATAAGGATGCACAAGCCAGGTACACTTCATGTTTCAAATTTGTTACACAACTTTAACCATACATGCATGCTACGGGACTTGCTAACTTCAACACAAGCATTCTTTAAATTCATAATCACCCAACTAGCATGACTTTAATATCACTACCTCCATATCTCAAAACAATTATCAAGTATCAAATTGATCATAGCATCCAATTCACTTCCTATGATAGTTTTTATTATACCCAACTTGGATGCCTACCATTCTAGGACCAATTTTATAACCATAGCAAATACCATGATGTTCTAAAAGACTCTCAAAAATAATATAAGTGAAGCGTGAGAGACTAGCAATTTCTACAAAAATAGGTCACACCGCCGTGCTCTAAAAGATATAAGTGAAGCACTATAGCAAAAACTATCAAGCTCAAAGATATAAGTGAAGCACACAGAGTATTCTAGCAAATTCTAATCAAATAGGCTTCTCCCAAAATGTGTGTACAGCAAGGATGATTGAGATAAACTAAAAAGAAAAGACTAATATAATACACACCGCTCCAAGCAAAACACATATCATGTGGCGAATAAAAATATAGCTTCAAGTAAAGTTACCAATGAACGAAGACAAAAGAGGGGATGCCTTCCCGGGGCATCCCCAAGCTTAGGATTTTGGCTATCCTTGAATATCTTGGGGTTCCATGGGCATCCCCAAGCTTAGGCTCTTGCCACTCCTTATTCCATAGTTCATAAAAGCTTTACCCAAAACTAAAAAACTTCACAACACAAAACTCAACAGGAAATCTTATAAGCTCCGTTAGTGAAAGAAAACAAAACCACCACATACGGTACTGTAATGAAGTCATTCTTTATTTATATTGGTGTTAAACCTACTTTAATCCAACTTCTCTATGGTTTATAAACTAATTTACTAGCCATAGATGCATCGAAATAAGCAAACAACACACGAAAAACAGAATCTGTCAAAAACAGAACAGTCTGTAGCAATCTGTAACTAACGCAAACTTATGGAACTCTAAAACTCCTACAAAAATAGGAAGTCCTGGAAAATTTGTATATTGATCAGAATCAAAAAGAATCAATGCAAACACACGTTTCTGTGATTTAACAAAACTAATTTCGTGCGTGCAAAGTTTCTGTTTTTCAGCAGAATCACATCAACTATCATCATAGGTTATCCTATAGGTTCTACTTGGCACAAACACTAATTAAAAGATAAAAACACATCTAAACAGATGGTAGATCCAAGATTTATTACTAAACAGGAACAAGAACAAAAAACACAAAGAAAATTGGGTTGCCTCCCAACTAGCGCTATCGTTTAACGCCCCTAGCTAGGCATAAAAGCAAAGATAGATCTAACGAGTGCCATCTTTGGCACTAAATTCATCAATAGAGCACTTGTGATCTCTATGGGTTTCTCCCTTTTTAGCAATGGCTAAAACTTAGGCAAAAATTCAAGAAATTCATTGGTAGCAAAAGGTTCATTAACGATAGAGAGACAATTGGGATGAACACTTATGGATTTGAGATCCGCGTCTCCCTTACTAGAAGATTCACCCTTATTTTTAGGAACATAAATAAACTTGGCAGTTTTAGTAGGGGGTTTTGGAGTGTTTTTCATGGAGGAAAACGTGGAACCTAAGTTTGTAATGATATTGAGGGTGTCCTGGACTAGGGGGTGTCCGGACAGCCGGACTATCATCGTCAGCCGGACTCCAAGACTATGAAGATACAAGATTGAAGACTTCGTCCCGTGTCCGGACGGGACTTTCCTTGGCGTGGAAGGCAAGCTTGGCAATACGGATATGTAGATCTCCTACCATTGTAACCAACTCTGTGTAACCTTAGCCCTCCCCGGTGTCTATATAAACCGGAGGGTTTTTAGTCCGTAGGACAACAACCATTACATCAATCATACCATATGCTAGATTCTAGGGTTTAGCCTCCTTGATCTCGTGGTAGATCCACTCTTGTAGTACCCATATCATCAATATCAATCAAGCAGGAGTAGGGTTTTACCTCCATCAAGAGGGCCCAAACCTGGGTAAAAACATCGTGTCCCTTGTCTCCTGTTACCATCCGCCTAGACGCACAGTTCGGGACCCCCTACCTGAGATTCGCCGGTTTTGACACCGACATTGGTGCTTTCATTGAGAGTTCCTCTATGCCGTCACCGATAGGAAGGATGCCTCTTCCGTCTTCAAGGACGGTATCTTCGCCAAAGGAGCCTTGGCCGCCGCCAAACTATCCGCTAGGTGGTTTTCATGACCGCTGTTCGCCATCGCTCGACAATTACCGTCAGTCATCAAAAGCAATCTTCACGTCACTCGGATTCGCCGGCGGCTGGATCCAATAGAGCTCTCGTCCGTAAAGAGCTCTTGGATCGCATCGCCGCCCTGGGAGTCGCTACAAACTACAATCAGATTGGGCTTAAAACTGATCCGAGAGAGATTAACTCTCCCAGTCACCCACCACGCTGCGATGGTAGAGGAACAACGCGCGACTCTTCTCCCAGATTGAAAACTAGTCATGTCCGGGCTCCCGAACCCTCCATGCCGGATTCCTGCGGAGGGACGGACTTCGATCAAGCACTGAACCTAAAGTCAGGCATCGGACCGGACTCGTTGGACAACATCCAGCAATCCAAGCTTCCAAATTGGGAAACTTCTCGGCCCTTGAGCCTCGAGATGGGCAGGGTTCCAGACTTAATTCCACCCACCCGCCCAGACATATGCAATCTATCTCTAATCCGGTAAGAGCCCGCTGAAACAGTACATCATTACTAGGCCAGATTCCTCCTGGTCATGGACAGGATAAAGGACTGCCGAGAGGAAAATGCAATTTCAATTTTCTACAATAATTGCACGGACGAGGGAATCTTGAACGCCGTCAACCGTCGTGAAATTACACGCTTCGCTGACCTGGCGTCCATAGTACGAAAGTACTGTGCGATGGAGAGTTTTCGGAAAACCAAAACTAAGTTTTGGGACAATCCGGCCCCGGATACAACCCTAGTCCGCAACAAAAGGGTGCATTACACTCAGGCACCAGGTACAAAAACCAAAAAGCAAAACCCCCATAAAGGGCACGGAACCGTACTGGAGGGATGGCTTAGCAAACCCTGTAAAATTCACAGTACAGAAGGCGCCACCCCAACGCATAGCCTTCGAGCATGTTGGATACTGCGGCAGGTGGCCAAAAGTGGCGAGGAGCTTCTAGCCCCGGAAAACCACTCCAGCAATACCAGTACGGTATCAACAGTCTTTGAGACTTTCGCATCAAATTATATGCGGAAACGAACAATCCGCAGCCTCGCTGAAGTCTACCAAGTAGCAACAACTAATCCATGGAGCGACACGACCATCACCTTCAACGCCAGCGACGAACCTAAATTCCGAACAGCCCGAGCACCAGCCGCATTGGTCCTCAGTCCGATAGTGGACGGCTTTCGTCTTACCAAGGTACTCATGGACGGCGGCAATGACTAAACCTCATTTACGAGGAAACTCTTCAAAAATGGAAATAGACTGGAGCTGCATTGAGCGAAGCAAAGACAACCTTTAGAGGAATAATCCCTAGCTGTGAAGCGCCACTGCAGGGAAAAATCACACTCGATGTGGTGTTCGCTCACGGACAATTACAGTCCGAAGAAGTCACGTTCCAAGTGGCCCGTTCAGCAGCGGATATCACGCTATATTAGGACGAGAGGCATTCACAATTTTTCAAGCCATACCCCATTACGGGTACATGAAGCTTAAAATGCCCGGGCCCGGCGGAATAATCACTCTCGTCATTGATCCGGACATAGCACTCCGTGCCGAAAACAAGACAGCCGGACTAGCCTTGGAGGCACTATCCGAAGCCCTAGTAGCAGAAGAACTCACCGTGCTACGCTCTACGGTGAATAGGGACAATGTGATACTCGATAAGAGATCCAAGTCCACCTCCTTTAAACCAGCGGACGAAATAGTAAAATTCCAGGTCCATCCAACGGACCCAACAAAGACGGCCTCCATCGGGGCACAGTTGAACCCTGATGTAGACGCCGCACTGCGAGAATTCCTTCGGGAAAATTGGGACATCTTTGCCTGGCACCCTTCAGACATGCCAGGAATCCCACGCAGATTGGTAGAACACAACCTAAACATCCTAAAAGGATTCAAGCCAGTCAAATAGGCTCTTCAGCGATTTTCCGAACCCAAAAGATAGGCAATGGGAGAAGAGCTGGCCAAACTACTTGAAGCCGGATTCATCAGAGACATCAAACATCCGGACTGGCTCGCAAACCTGGTAATGGTACCAAAGAAGGACAAATCCTGGCGACTATGTGTCGATTTTAAAGACCTCAACAAGGCCTGCCCAAAGGATCCCTTCCCCCTCCCCCGCATCGACCAAATAATCGATGCTACTGCAGGGCACGATTCATTGTGCTTCCTTGATGCATATTCCGGCTACCATCAAATCAAGATGGCGGAAGCGGACCAAGCCGCAACGGCATTCATTATTCCATATGGACCATTCTGCTTCAACACGATGCCCTTCGGACTTAAAAACACCGGCGCAACATATCAGCGCATGATTCAAACATGTCTGGCTATCCAGATCGGCAAAACAGTAGAGGCATATTTAGACGACGTAGTCGTCAAAACCAAACACGTCGAAACTCTAGTAGACGATTTGAGGCTCACATTCGACAACCTCTGAGCATATGACATCAAGCTGAATCCGGAAAAATGCGTTTTCGGCGTACCAGCCGGAAAGCTCCCGGGCTTCATTGTATCCGGTAGAGGAATTGAAGCGAACCCAGCCAAGATCCAAGCTCTGTCACAGCTGGATATTCCAAAGGACCTCAAACAAACACAAAAATTGACTGGATGCGTGGCGGCTCTAAGCCGCTTTATCTCCCGCTTGGGAGAAAAGGCATTGCCCCTCTATCGCCTCCTCAGGCACACCGAACACTTCGAATGAACGGATGCCGCCACTGCCGGACTCGAAGAAATCAAATCCATATTGGCAACAAATCCGGTCCTGGCCGCGCCTAACCTGGGCGAACCGATGTTATTATACATCGCGGCAACACATCAAGTTGTAAGCGTGGTACTCGTCGTCGAACGAGAAATAGAAGGGCACAAATTCCCTATTCAAAAACAAGTGTACTACGTATCCACCGTCTTAACTCCCTGCAAGTCCCGGTACCCGCACTATCAAAAGATAGCGTATGCGGTGTTCATGGTATCCCGGAAAGCTCCGACACTACTTTCAAGAGTGTTCGATAACAGTGGCTTCCGAAGTACCCCTCAACGACATTATAAACAACCGCGACGCAACGGGCAGGATTGCAAAATGGGCCATTGAGCTCTTACCATTCGATATAACTTACAAACCTCGGCGAGCTATAAAGTTGCAAGTTTTGGCTGACTTTGTCGCTGAGTGGACTGAAGCCGAACTCCCTAA